>CM031541.1:20865918-22065918 GCA_018361395.1 Boechera stricta | reverse complement strand
ATAATAAATTAATTCATAAAGTTACCATCTTCAAACTATAAGTTTATAAGGGCACACAAAACAAAAATAGTTCATCATCAATCTCTTAACTCTATTAAAGAAGTTCACAAAAATATCAGTACGATGAACTATTCAGATAGTAAATCTCAAGTAATCCAAAACACAACATGGTCGTGTCCTGTCTGCATCCAAAACATATAATAATCTACAGTCAATGTAAAATAAATGAACCTCACTCCAGAAATCTAAGAAATCGAACAGATCTCGCCAGAGAGTTCCTGATTAAGCTGATTCTCTCGAGGTTTGGTTCTTTTTACACAAAAGTAATCTTCTCTAATTAAGTACAACTGAAGCGCCTCCTACAGAATTCTAGCTGAGAAAAGCAACAGGAAAAATTTACATGAGCTGGTGTGCAATCATTAATCATTATCGAAACAATAAAGAACATATTTTTACTCTCTAATAAAAGTATTACAGAATCTAGTAAGCTAAAAGAAAATGTCTACGACCAAGATCATCGAGAAGATCCAAGACGTCTCACCTTAAATTCAAGCTAATCCAAAATGCTACACTTCCGACACAGGTTTTTTTCGACGAATTTTTGGGACCTCTAAGATTCAGTCAGACCTAGTAAAACACAATAAGAATTTTACAGAAAACAAGTGTGGATTTTAAAAAAGACACAAACTCTGCGGAAGAAGATGCGTCGGAGAAGTTCGTGCAAGCAAGATCCGGCGATCTTTTGTACAAGGAGAACAAAACAAAACAAAACAAAAAAACGTTAAGAACCGAAGTTAGCGAGAGATTTAGTTACGCCATTACTGATAAGGAACTTGCAATTGATGCTTCTGCCCAAAAAAAAAAAAAGATTGCAGCAAGTTAGAAGCAGTAGAGACGGAGACGTCCGCTTGGGATGGGAGAAAGAGAATCTCACCAGAAACAACATTTATATACGAGACTGCTGCTTTTTTTCCTTTTAATAAATTTGGGTAAAAATAAATACCTGATTTTTAGTTTAATTGCAATTTAATACGTAAATTAATTGAAAAGTTATTATCCTTTTTTATCATTTAATAGAGTTTGGAATTAAATTTGGTGTTTAAACAATACAGGGAATAATAGTTCAGTTTACGTTTACAACAAAACTTATTTACAGATTTTTATGCTAAATTTCTATTTTGATACTGGTCGGTTAATCGGAAAGAGTATTCTCTTAAAAAAAAAAACTACGGCGAAAGGCCTAATTAATAATAAGCTTGGCTCGGCTTCACTCACGAGTGTAGTAGCGGTGGAAGTAGCCAAATACCTTTTCACTTTCAGAGCTTGTATTTTGTAAGGAGCGTATCACTACTATACTCGGACAGCTTTTTATAGATTGATTATGCATCTCATTATTATAACTCCAGATTAAATTAAGAAAGTTCTTGTATATGTAAATATGTATAACAGCTAGTGAAACTAGTGCCAAGTTGTTGAGTGTTGGCCTGTTGGGTGTGTTACGAGATGGTATGGACCTCCATGTACTACTCTCAGTCTCCAGGAATAGTATCTAGCTCTTTCTTTCTCTATTTTTATTATACTTCTTCACCAGGACCACTTTTTTCATTTTTTTTTCTGTAACAAGAACTAGTCCGGAAAAAATAAGAATATCTCACATCATACATGACTGCGAGCTTTTGATTCCTTCTTTCTATAAATTGTTTTCAAACTATATACAAATTCATGCATGCATATGTATGTGCATGTTATGTTGTTTTCGTAGTACTTTGTATGACTTTGTGTTGGAAGATCAACCGGAATAGATCGATTGAGATCAATTGTTAGTATAAACAAAAACTATATTTATTATAAATTGTCGTGATTTTGTTGACAAAATATATATATGTAAAGTTATCGTGATTTGTTGACAAAAAAAATATATATATCTATATAGAGTTGTCGTGATTTTATATTGGAAGATCGATCGAAATAGATTGATCAAGATCAACTATGATTACAAACAAGATCGATATTTAATTATAAAGTTACCATAGATATTTTTGCATATATTATGTTTTTTTTGCCAACGCATATATTATGTTTATACTATTTTAGTTTAAGAAACTTAGTTTAATTTTTGAATATTTTTTGTATAAATTTTAATTTTAAAAAACTTAGGTTTAATTACATCTCTATATAATCTTATATAACTTATAAATTTATATTTTTGTGAGTCTATATACTATTTCATAATAATTTTCATGTTTTTATTCTTATCAATTTGTAAATTTCTGAAAAATGTATGTTTTATCTAAACTTAAAGATCTTCAGCTATTATTTCTCTTTTCACTATTGTTTATTACATTTACAATTACGATATTTTTTGTTAGCTACGGCTACCACTACAAATTTGGTTACTATTAGCTCCAATTATAGCCGACGTACTAAAATTAACTCGCACGAGGACCTGTCCGTGCAATTATTATAGGAGCTTTTTATAAAATAATTGAAAGCATATATAGTGACAAAATAATCTTCAACTTAATACTTTACAAACGAATTGATTTATTTATATAAAAAAATATCTAGATGTAAACTAGTTTATTATCGTCGTTTGTATATAGAGAATTTCGTGCATATAGTGTTTTCAACATATACACTCGATTAAAATTTAAAACGTTTGTATTTTTTTATTTTCTCAAAAAAGACGTTACGTTTCAAATGAATATATACTTTAGTACTCTGATGGCTTGTATTTTGTAACTTTGTAATTATCAAAACAAATTGGTATTAATTGCTTTTGGCATTTATACAATGAAAATGAATTATTCTCTCTAATAATGTATGTTGTAGTATGAATGAAAACTGAAGCCGGCTCACAAGCCGTCACGAACCACGCACTTGACAACGTGAACCCATTGGAAAAACTGTGACTTCTTTAATAAAAACGCATGAATGTAATGAAACAGACACATTCATTCACCAATTATAATCCAAACGTTAGTTCCATTAATCCGTTGGACCCACCAATATTATTAAAAAACAAAAAAAAAGTAAGCAAAAATGAAAATTTAAAAGTCCATAAAAAAAAAGAGTTCGTCACGAAAAGTTTTCTGCCTGAAGTAATTATCCATTCGAAACACGACACGTGTTATAATTACCGGAGAAATTAACGTCGGGAAATTGACCGCCGCGTGGCGTACATATGCTGACAAATTCGGACGAGAGCGGCTATAGACACGTGGCATTAAAAGAGAGGAGGAGCGTGGAGGGTGCTTGACCATTTATCGCCTTGGAATTTGAGACTTTTAAAGGGGCAAAAACGGTAGCACAAGTCAACACTTCCATAAATTTTTCTCCTTTTCGTAAACCAAATCTAAGTTAACGTTTATAACCGACAAAATTATATAATTAAAAATCAAAATGATTGATAAGCTTTTGTGTCGATATTACTACGTCGTATTTGTTAGATGTGCGTGTTATACTCTCCGGTTTATCCAGACATGCATATGATTACAAGGGCTTTTTTAGTATGGGCTCAACTGCTCAGTCGGATCGATAACACTTCAAAAACAAACAAAAGGCCCATGCCTTATTAGGCCGACATGTAACATTTGAGAACTTCGTTAACAAAAGGCAAAAACCTTATAACATTTAGCATAACTTCTCAAATTGACAATATATATACGTCACATTTAGCATTGACAATATATATACGTCAAATTGACAATATATTTCTAAATTGACATTTAGCATAACACATCACAGCTTTGACATGTTTTAAACAGTTTTGGTTATTCAAGTTATCTCTATAATCTTTTAGATCATGCAGTTAAAAATGCATAGATTTTAAGTTTTCAATTTTTCTTAACATCGACCGGAAAAAAAAAGTAGGGCAGCTATTCATCTTATAGAATATAGACGTATCTCCCCTTCGCACTGCAGATCTTACAAATCATAAATAAACAAACAGTTTTAAAATTCAAAAGGCTTATCTCATATATTCTTTAAAGTCTTTTTTAGTTATTAAATAGCTGTAACCACCTCATGTCATAAATAATTGTTGTTAGATACTTGTCTGATTCATGCCTTTTTTTTTCAAGTCAAAGCTTTGTATGCAACAAATGTGCTTCTTTGTTCTTCGTCTCACTCCATTTGGCCTAATTCCATATGTGATATAAAAAATGAATAAATAAAACCTTGAAATATGTAATTAAACCGGTCTCGAGATGCGATTAAAGCATATTTGTAATCAAAAATAGTAAGTAATGAACAAAATAAGTACGTTTCCGGACCACTAAGAGACTAGACGCACAACCATACGGGTGGTGTGCCCACTTTTCACGACATTACTATCAGACCAAAGGAATATATGAAAGATACATAGAGATATGTTCTCGAACTAACTATTTATTTTTCACTCTCTTCTATATCTTATTTATTTTCTACTTTCATCTAATTATAATATCATTTTTTTATTTTAGGATCCTCCGCCTACCAAACTTTCCTCTTATATCAAACTTTCAAAACAATATCAGAAATTTATATCACTCTCTTTGTTTTTGCTTGCAACAAATATCACTTGTGTTATTATTGAATTGTTATATATAAAGTATTGATATATATATTAGGGACATTTTGATATTATCGAAAACACATAGTAGGGGGACATTTTGGTATTTTTAAAAGTCAAAGACAGAGGAGAAGCTCCTTGTTCGCCAACTGTCTGTAAACGAGGAAATTTACAACCGCAAGTCAAAGGTTATTAAAAAAATTTTAAATAAATGATAGAAGTAGTTATGGTTGTATCTGTCGTTCTTCTTTTCTAATGAACCAGGCCGTTGAAGCAACACACACACAGTGAGCTACAGTATACAGATTCGTTTTCTTCTCTCTACCGAACTAAATTATTAGTATTATTAATCAGTCTATATAAAATAATGGACGATGATAATATTAACAAATAATTATTCTAGGAATTAGTCAGACACGCGCAGTTATAAAATAATCTGTTTGATTTTCTTTTCGTTTTCGAGCCCCTCTCTCTGTCTCTCTCTCACACACTCTTTCTTTCCAAGAAATTAAAAAGCTATTAATTCCTTCCCTCGTGAAAGAATTATTTCTTCTTGTTTCTCGAGATTTATTCTCTCTCTGTTTCGTGTCTACGACGACTGATTATTTGTTGATGTTTCGTTCCGACAAGACGGAAAAAATGGATAAACGCCGACGGAGACAGAGTAAAGCCAAGGCTTCTTGTTCCGAAGGTCTGATTTTTCTATGTTTCTCTCTTTCTCTCCCTGTTCGGTTTGAGTCTGATCTTCTTGTTTGTTCACAGAGGTGAGTAGCATCGAATGGGAAGCTGTGAAGATGTCGGAAGAAGAAGAAGATCTCATTTCTCGGATGTATAAACTCGTTGGCGACAGGTCAGAGACTCTTTTTCTCTTTCTCTCTTGATCCATCTGAATGTTAATATTTTTCTTTTTTGGTGTTGCAACTTTTTTTCCAATCTTCTTTTGATTTGATCTCATTACTATTAGTCGGTCGTTTCTTTATTTTATTTTGTTGTTTTTCTATTGTATTATTGGGCCTAACCGAGCTGTCAATGACTGTGTTTAACCTGATTTTTGGTTCGGATTTTTCGTTTTCCAACCTTTTTAGTTTATGGGACTCAATTTTAAGTTCGTTGTTTCCTCCATTTTATCCTGGTTTGGTTCAATTTTGATTACAGCATTTTTGTATGAAAAAAAAAAAATGAAAACTATTTGATTGGTCATACGATTTTGGTTCGGTTCTTATATATAAGTTTATAACCGAATTAGAAACTTTATTCGGTTAATATCGGAATGAAGGGTATGTGTGTAATTGTGCGTAACAACTGACTGTTCGTTTATCGTACGTGGCCTGCGTAGGTGGGAGTTGATTGCCGGAAGGATCCCGGGACGGACGCCGGAGGAGATAGAAAGATACTGGCTTATGAAACACGGCGTCGTTTTTGCCAACAGACGAAGAGAGTTTTTTAGGAAATGATTTTTTTTCTTATAAATTTTTTTCCACTCTTTTATTCACAAAACAAGAAAAAAGGAAATGTACCTGTCCTTGAATTACTATTATGGAATGTATAATTATCAATATAAATATAATTTGCTTAGGATTCAATTTCTTATCATCCATCTCTATAAGTTATCGCATTTGTGATCTTATGAAATTTAACCACAATTTATCAACTCTTTACGTATTTCTCAACTCAACTATAAATCTTAATATTGAATCCAGAATTCTCTAGCAATTGAACCAAAAAAAAAAAAAAAATTCTGATCACATTACTATTGCTATGATATCTTACGGTTCAGTTTTTATTTTCACAAAAACAAAGATGAATAGGGAAAAGAAAATAGGTCTCTTAATCAAAAAAGAAAAGAAATGTATTAGAAAATACTTCAGTGAAATAGCCTTTAAAGATAGTTTAAAAAATAATTTGGAAATGGACTAAATTATGGCCCAAGGAGTATGCTCGTTACTATGGGTCCAATAGAAAGCCCATTAATCAGTTAAGACTTCGAGATAAATAATTAACGGTCAACGTAAGGTGACACGCGTTTTCCCAACAGTGGACATGCATGCCGTTTAGATATTTGATTCATAACGTTCATGCCGTTCTAGGTGTGGCCTAATGCAACTGCTTTTGAATTTCACTCATGTTACCAAATGTTTTACAAAGTCATTAGATAAGAGATAATTCATAGATTCTGAGTGAATAAATTGGTAAGAAAATTGGAGATTAGGGTGTGTTAGCGTCCTTTGTAAAGATTTTTATTGTCGAATGTCAAAAGTGTATCTTTTGTGACGTTCCTTTTTAATTATTTGCGTAATTGTTTTGTTTCTGTTTTGATTTTCATCTTTTCGGTGAGTTTTTGGTCCATCACCACCGTGTAATGTTAGGTCCGATTACCATTTTTGGATAATTAATTACAATATATTTATTTAAAAAATATTTGCATAATTGTCAAAAGATTCAAGACTATATTAATAATATACGTGTCAAACCTCAAAAGTTCCAATATTCTCTGATCCCTCACTGTTTCTATAATTTTCTTTTCCCCAATATATATCTATATGCTACCAAATAATTATGTGGCCAAGATTTTTATTTTTTCTTGCGCAAAGAGACGCTGAAGACCCGACAACTTTAAGTGAAAAAGACAAATACAATGAAAGTGTAATGATGTTTTCCCACGTGCTTATCATCTATCTAACAAGACTTTCTGTGTTCACACTTAGCGTGACTAACACTTTGAAAATTTATGGCAGACATCAATATTGATCTTCTTCTTCTTCTTATTCTTAGTGCACTAGTATTAAATGGATGAGCTAAATTTAAATTTGTCACGTCGTTAGGTATTTTTTTTTTTTCAACCACTTAATTTTATAAATTAAGTTAAAAATCTGACTATAAAGAAACAAACTCAAATAGTTGGAGAAGGAGACAAACGGGATATTTAGGCCTTTGGATATAATTACATGGGTTCGCAGACCTAAAATAGAGCAATTTGGAGACGGGCCACAGATGCCCACTCGACAAATTGGAATCAGGTGATAGCTTAAGCAGGTGGATTTCGGTCGAGGCCCAATCTTCAGCTTGTTGAAACATTAGGGTCCAAGGCCCGTTCGGATACAGAGTTCACCTTAGTTTTCGCGAAACGGCGGCGATGCAACGGCGAGAAATCGGGAGATTCGTAGTGATTCGCGGATCGAGATCCGAGAAGGGTAGCTGGCCGGAGCGCAGCTTCTTTGGCGGTGTGGCACCGCATGGTTCTCCGACGTAAGACGCTGGGAATTTTGCGAAAGAACTCTAACACAGAGGATTTGATAAAAGCTTTAACCAGATTCGTACAAGAAAACCTAACCTGTGGATTAAACGGTTCGGGAAGCACAGATCTACGGTCAGCGACCAAGATCTGAGCCGCCTCTGAGATATGCAAGCGATGGGGAACTTCACAGGCGAGGTCGAAAACACGACTACACCCAGCCGCGGAAAGAGATGGGAATGGGAGGCGACGAATCCAAACCACAGCTGCGGAATCACCCGAGCCGCGGTGAGGAGAGGAGGAGTGGCGAAGACGGCGGCGGAACACGGCCGCAGAAAGGAGTGAGGATAGTGAACGACGACTCCATGCAGCTGCTGCGGGAGCTCCCGAGGAGCGGCGAGGAGAGGAGGAGTGGCGGAGCAACCGATCTTCTCCGGCAGATGAAGACGAGCCATGGCTGAGACCTTCTGGAGTGAATGGCCAGATGCAGAACGAGAGCATGAAGCTC
This sequence comes from Boechera stricta, assembly GCA_018361395.1. Lineage (NCBI taxonomy): Eukaryota > Viridiplantae > Streptophyta > Magnoliopsida > Brassicales > Brassicaceae > Boechera > Boechera stricta. The sequence continues at coordinate 22,057,626 of CM031541.1, read as the reverse complement.
GAGACGAATAGAAAACAGAGGAAGAGAACCTTTAGAGACCCGGGATGGCGACGGCGACGGCCGCCACTGCCCAGATCAGGCGGAGGTAGGGTTGCCCTCAGGATTACCAATTTGCCTCTTTAACCGGGCCTGAGAGAGAAAAACTATATTATACCGTCGTTAGGTATTCAACGAGTTTGAGTTTTGTAAAATTCCGGTTTACTATTTCTGTCCATAGTCTTTAAGTAACTTTAACACCTACTGGTTTTGATTTGTCAGATATTTTATGACAATTTTATGCTTCGTAACAATTCTACATGTTTTCTTTATCAATCATGAAAGTCAAATTTGTTTCGCAACAATTCTAGACATTTATTTACCAATCATAAAAAAAAAAAGGAAAAGAGAAGTAATTAAGCACTATATAATGTTAAACAACTAGAAAATCTTCAATTATGAAATAAATCCAAACTCTTATGCCATTTCGTCTAAATGTTTTATCAGTATCTAACAAAATATGTTTGACAAATAGACTAAATTATTGTTTTCTATCTGTTCTATGCGGTTCTAGACATTATCAATCAAAACAATTAATTTCAACAGATTAAAATATAAATGTGAATTCCGACTATATATATATATATCTGTGTGAATTAGTCAATACCTTTTAATTATTTTTAATTAAGGTGTAGCTGTTTATTATAGAAAAGGCGAAAATACTGTACAAATAATATCTGATTAGCATAGTGACGTATAACATGTAAGTTTGTAAGGGGCGTTCTATATCATTCAAAAACAAATCAAATCTCTAAAGTACTCTGGATTCATCAAAAATATATCTCTGCTTGGAAATAATGATAAAGATGCATATATGTGCTAATTATTGGATTTTCTTTATTTATACCGACTCTCATAGAATATTAACGTCTTACAACTTTGAATTTGTAGAAATGGTGTTTACAACACTTAACTTTTATCCGATCTGTTTTATATCTAAATAAAATCTGAAAAAAAAATTCACCATGATAAATATCTCTAAGTATTCACTTAATTTGCATTGACTTTTCATATTCACATATGGGAACAATGATATCCTCATTTGTAATTTTCTCAGATGAGACTTTATAAATTGACGCAAAAGAGCTTAGGGAGTAAACTATAGAACTTCTTGTATGATTATTTTGTTTATTTTTCTTGACTTGTGAACAAGATGGAATCAATGTTCGAAAGATTAATGATCAATGTCTGAAAGATTACATTAATCTAGTTTCCCAAACTTCAGAGATCATTTGTTTGATGAGTCATGATCAAAAGAACCATACGGTTAGTGTCACAACCATGTATGTCCGCGGCAGATACCTATTATATGTTTTTTTGTATAAATTTAAATTTTATTAACTCACTAGGTTAAACATACTTTTGTTATTATTGTGTTAAAATGAAAAGAATATGGATATGAAGAAATTGGATATACTAGATTTATTATTGTTGGCCAAAAAAAAAATTATTATTTTGCCACGAAAAAAATTAAAGAGAAATGAAAAACATATTAGCACAAATAATATTTGATCGGTATAAGATGTGACATGTGGGTCTCTAAAGGGCGTTCTATCTTTTTCAACACGCACCCAAGGACCTTTCATGGAAATTACCAAAACAAATCTATAATTACCCTAATATTCGTTTTTATCATTCCCGTCGATAAGGAAAGATTGTCTTTGGAAGTTTCCTTTCCTTACACACCATCACGAATAGTTTTCGTCAAATATTTGATTAACATTTTTAACAAAAATATTTGACTAACATTTAATTAATTATGTTAAATATCGATTTATAATTGAGTAGTTTATGTGATTACAAAATTTTCATGCAGCAAAATGAATCAGTATAGCGAATTTGGATCACAATTTTTTGTTTAAGTATTTGACCGTGACATATTACTAATAAAATCTGGTACATATATGTGTTTTTCTCTAATCTCTATCAGATTGAAAATAAGTCAGTTTCCTTATTGATATATTCTTTTGGGGTTTCAGTGATAAGTTACAATCATCTAAAAAGCATTTACATTACACCACAATCATGTTCGAAACTAAGTGGAGACAAAAACACAGGAGAACGTTTTAGGTTTTCTTATTGATTTAGTATGGTTGCGATACTTAAAAAGCTGTATATTTCTAATCAGTCTCATCAGTTCAAAGCAAGAAAGAACAACCCGGATTAAGATTAAGAGATTAACCATTAAGGAGGCACCAATCATATTCATATAGTCCATTCATGCTTGCCTAATTGTGATTAAAGTTATTATTTTCCCACAAAAAGGCCATGTGCATATATATGCCACTCGGCCATTCTACTTAATTTAGTTAGTTATAAACTATTCCTTTGACCAGACGCGTTAAACTAGCAGTAGACGCGTTGTAAATATAAATTTCATTTCAACATTTCAATAATTTTCCTATTGAGTAAATTAATTAAGTTCAAGCAGCAGCCTCGAGACACTTGCTTCCAAAAAATTAGTTTGATCTCAGAAAGCTACAAAGTTGATAACTGAGAAACATAGAATACATGCAGACTACAGTAATGTGGATATATCAATATTATATAATACCCACAATATTAAAAGGAAAAAATATCTAAAATATCCATTACTTTCAGATCTGATTATTTCAATGTACAACTTTCACATTGTTTTCTAAATAAACATCAAACTTATCACAATTATATTAATTTAGATACCCCATTTTCTAAATAAGATATTGTGGAAAACTTTAATTAACCCCTATAAATCAAAATGATAATCAGACTTTGTCAAATAATATCAAAACTATTTTTTTGTTTGTCAGAATTTAATGTTTGATGTGTCTAAATCTACTTCATTGAGATAAGTTTGATTTTTATTTAGAAAATAATATTATTTTGAGTTTTATCTCGCAAAGTTTGCGAATTAAAACGGTCAAATTTAAAATAAGAGATTTTTTAGACAGTTTTCTCGATATTAAACTGAAGAATTCAGCATGACGAATTGGCAAATGCAAGGCTAGGTCTCAACTAGATTCACACAAAATCTGTTTGTTCTACGAGCAAAATTTAAATTAAAAATGTGATGCGACGTTACTAATGTTCTGCCATATAACATGGACAATTATAAGCGCCGTAAATTTTCAGTTTTTCATTTTTGATATTTTTTAAAAAGTCGTTTAATTTTTTATATATAACATAATTAACAAATTTCAAAACAATATGTATTTTGGTGATTCATTTTTTTTTTTGCTAATTATGGCTAATTATGCATCCCCTATATATTATTTGGAAAATACATTTATAAATAAACCTTATAAAGTGTAAATATTTACATCACATTGTCATTATTTCAAAAAACAAATTTTAATCTCTTATTATGGGTAATTTAATAATTTATTATGTGATCATTTATTTTGATCATGACCGTCAATTTTTTTCAGTAATCATGGCCATCAATTCTTTAAAACCTAAACCTAGGTCGACTAATCACTATTTTCTATATAAACCTATGTCAACTCAACCTAAACCCATGTCGACTAAGAAGAGACCTTTTTTATATTGATTCTTTTAATCGTCTAAGAAAATTGAATATCAACACCATTACTTTCACTTGATATCAAAAGTTTTTTTAATATTGATTTTATCGAGCTTTATTTACCTTGAGGTACCAATTACCTTGATATCAAACATTTAGGTGTTTTTATGTTAAATACTTAAATCGGATATTATTAAGTATCCATATTTTTTTTATTCTACAGCCTAATTTTAACTTCTATATATATTACCATTTTTTTCATCTCACCTCATCAAACCATAAACTTTTTTTTTAACTTCATATCGACAACCCAAAAAAAAAATATCACTCTCCGCGAAATACACTTCTGTTAAAGACTTAAAACTTTTTAAATCTTCTTGATGTATTAGAGTTAAAAATGTAAGTTTTCAACTAAACATTTTTTTTATATGTCCCGTGTATTTACATCTGAGAATACACGTGTCATATAAACCCAGCCATACGTAAATATCAACGAATCAAAACCGGCATGCTACTCATTCAACCAATTGATGTTTTTAGATCTGTTATATAAATGAGAAACCCCTTCCTTATATATTGTTCTGTGTGTATTTTGCAGCGTTAGGCATAAGTAAACCACTGATTTGTCTAATCTCTGTTTATAGCCTCTTCCAGTTCAATCAAATTACTAAGCAAGTATGTTTCATTCAATCAAGCACGAGTTAGGTATGGAAAAACACTCAACACAGGTACTATATCTCACGTCAGCAATGATAGTGCAGTCTTTTGTTAAAAACACAAGAGCGATCAAACCAATTGGCTTCCAAGGAAAATTATGCACTTAAGAATATAAGAAACAGCTAATCAAAGATTTGTCTTCCAACTAATCAATGAACCCTATGTATTATGAAACTCCTAGAACAACCACTGCCATATCATATAACACACCATATAACACGGAAGTATAAATAAAAAACTCCAATTTGTGGTTTGTGTCTAAAGTAATTTTCATGTATTGGTCCCAATAAATTAGAAACGACCTATCCATATAAATAAAGAGAGTATTTTGGTAAATGATTGTGTTCCTTGGTGATGACTGAGACATTGAGATCGAGACCACACAAGAAATATCGAAGAAACTTTTGAAAGATAAAAAGAGAGAGATATTGAAAAAACCTGAACAAACCCTAACCCAAATACCTAAGCAAAAAATAAAAATTAAATCTCCTATATATTATTTGGGAAGTACATTTATAAATAAACCTTATAAAATGTAAATATTTACATCACATTGTCATTACTTCAAAGAACAAATTTTAATCTCTTATTATGGGTAATTTAGTAATTTATTATGTGATCATTTATTTTAATCATGACCGTCGATTTTTTTCCAGTAATCATGGCCATCGATTCTTTAAAACCTAAACCTAGGTCGACTAATCACCATTTTCTATATAAACCTATGTCAACTCAACCTAAACCCATGTCCACTAAGAGGAGACCTTTTTTATATTGATTCTCTTAATCGTCTAAGAAAGGTGAATATCATCACCATTACTTTCACTTGATATCAAAAGTTTAATATTGATTCTATCGAGCTTTGTTTGTCTTGAGGTACCAATTGGGTTTTTTTTCCAGGAAAATACGTCTAAGCTGAATATCACGTCTAACAAAAGTGAATACTATCACCATTACTTTCACTTGATAACAATTTTTTATTTATATTGATTTTATCCAGTTTTGTTTACTTTGAGATACCAATTCTTCCTTTTTTCCAGGAAAATATGTTTAAAATGAATATCACATCTAAAAAAGGTGAATACCATCACCATTACTTTCATCTCATATCAATAGTTTTTTTTATATAGATTTTATCCAGCTTTGTTTACCTCGGGGTAACAAATTTTTTTTTTTGTTTCTCAGGAAAATAAGGATAGAAGAATATCACTTTCTAAAATTTGAGTTTTAGTGATTTGGAATTAAAACCAAAACAAAAGCGAGATTAGGTATCTTACTTGATGAAGTGGCTTAGTTCCATGGTTAACTTTTTTCATGGTTTTTATAAGATTATTAAATAAATTGGCAGTTAATAAAATGGAAGAACTATAGGATTTGTTTTCTTTTTGTTGACATATTATATTTTGATCATCAATCCTATCACCGTTCACCTTTTTTCTCCTCTTTTTATCAATGACTATATCGCTTTACTTCATTACTTGTATAAGAAATTCGTCGCATAAATAATAAAGTTCAATTTTGCCAAGGTGTTTAGTGGTTGTATGTATATGGTATGAACATGAAAAAACTCTCTTGAATGAACAAAATGAAACTACCCAAACAAAATCCATTTATAAAAACCATCAGCAGATCAAATCATGATAATAATATCACTTTCTAAAATCTGAATAGAGTAATGATAGTGATATCTCGATTTTATTGCAATATTAACAAATAGTAGAAATATTATATGGTTGGTTTAAAATCAGGGTGGTTTTAAATAAGGAAATTATAATGATTGGTTTTAAATAAGGCCAATTTTTAAAAATTATGGAATTTTTAAAAAAATAGTTGAGTAAGGAAATAATACTATCCCGATATTTCTTGACAATATTAACAAATTTTCGATTCAAATAATTTTTGGCATTTATGAGACGTTTTAAATAAGTGAATTTTTAATGATTGGCTATAAATAAGGGAATTGTTAAAAAAATAATATAAGCTTTTTTAAAAAATCGTCTTGAAATGTTAATGATATTCCGATTTTATTGCAATATTAACAAATATGGGTGGTTTGCTATGGTAACAAATTTGGCCTTATTATGATTGGTTTTAAATAAGAGAATTTTTAATGATTGATAAAAAATTAGGAAAGTTTTTAAAAATAAAGGAAGCTTTTAAAAAAATCGAGATATGATGATATCCCGATTTTATTGCAATATTATTAACAAATATGAGAAATAATATATGTTTGGTTTAAAATAAAGGTGGTTTTAAATAAGAAAATTATTTAATGATTGGTTTTAAGTAAGGCAATTTTAAAAAATCATGGAAATATTATAAAAATTGTAGAGTAATGATAATGATATTCGGATTTAAATGGTTTAAAATAAGGGTGGTTTTAAATAAGGGAATTGTTAAAAAATAATGGAAGTTTTTTAAAAAAAAATTAGAGTAATGATAATGATATCCGAATTTTATTGCAATATTAACAAATATGAACATTTTATGGTTGGTTTAAAATAAGAGAGGTTTGTTATCTGGGAAGTACATTTGGTAACAAACTAATTTGTTAATAATCCTAAATATCAGAATATCTACAACTTTTAATATGGGAAGAAAAATTTACAACCACATAAAATTATTACCACTTTTAATATGAGCAAATTTTAGATTCTTATAGTTAAATATATATTCGATAAGGTCAATTACCTTATCTCCAATAAACGATAAGGTCAATTACCTTATTAATTAATAATATCTCATTAATGTATAAGTGATTACAAGGTTTGTTGCAATATCATAAGTATAATAATCGTAGATTTTTAAAATATTGAAATCGGTATTAAAATAGTTAAACATTTAGGTGTTTTTATGTTAAATATTTAAATCGGATATTATTAAGTATCCATATTTTTTTTATTCTACAGCCTAATTTTAACTTCTATATATATTACCATTTTTTTTTCATCTCACCTCATCAAACCATAAACTTTTTTTTAACTTCATATCGACAACCTAAAAAAAAAATGTCACTTTCCGCGAAATACACTTCTGTTAAAGACTTAAAACTTTTTAAATCTTCTTAATGTATTAGAGTTAAAAATATAAGTTTTCGATTAAACATTTTTTTTATATGACCCGTATATTTACATATGAGAATACACGGGTCATATAAACCCAGCCATACGCAAATATCAACGAATCAAAACCGGCATGCTACTCATTCAACCAATTGATGTTTTTAGATCTGTTATATAAATGAGAAACCCCTTCTTTATATATTGTTCTGTGTGTATTTTGCAGCGTTAGGCATAAGTAAACCACTGATTTGTCTAATCTCTGTTTATAGCCTCTTCCAGTTCAATCAAATTACTAAGCAAGTATGTTTCATTCAATCAAGCACGAGTTAGGTATGGAAAAACACTCAACACAGGTACTATATCTCACGTCAGCAATGATAGTGCAGTCTTTTGTTAAAAACACAAGAGCGATCAAACCAATTGGCTTCCAAGGAAAATTATGCACTTAAGAATATAAGAAACAGCTAATCAAAGATTTGTCTTCCAACTAATCAATGAACCCTATGTATTATGAAACTCCTAGAACAACCACTGCCATACCATATAACACACCATATAACACGGAAGTATAAATAAAAAACTCCAATTTGTGGTTTGTGTCTAAAGTAATTTTTCATGTATTGGTCCCAATAAATTAGAAACGACATGTCCAAATAAATAAAGAGAGTATTTTGGTAAATGATTGTGTTCCTTGGCGATGACTGAGACATTAAGATCGATTAAAGCCACACAAGAAATATCGAAGAAACTTTTGAGAGATAAAAAGAGAGAGATATTGAAAAAATCTGAACAAACCCTAACCCAAATACCTAAGCAAAAAATAAAAATAAATGAGAAAACCCTTCCTTATATATTGTTCTGTGTGTATTTTGCAGCGTTAGGCATAAGTAAACCACTGATTTGTCTAATCTCTGTTTATAGCCTCTTCCAGTTCAATCAAATTACTAAGCAAGTATGTTTCATTCAATCAAGCACGAGTTAGGTATGGAAAAACACTCAACACAGGTACTATATCTCACGTCAGCAATGATAGTGCAGTCTTTTGTTAAAAACACAAGAGCGATCAAACCAATTGGCTTCCAAGGAAAATTATGCACTTAAGAATATAAGAAACAGCTAATCAAAGATTTGTCTTCCAACTAATCAATGAACCCTATGTATTATGAAACTCCTAGAACAACCACTGCCATATCATATAACACACCATATAACACGGAAGTATAAATAAAAAACTCCAATTTGTGGTTTGTGTCTAAAGTAATTTTTCATGTACTGGTCCCAATAAATTAGAAACGACCTATCCATATAAATAAAGAGAGTATTTTGGTAAATGATTGTGTTCCTTGGTGATGACTGAGACATTGAGATCGATTAAAACCACACAAGAAATATCGAAGAAACTTTTGAAAGATAAAAAGAGAGAGATATTGAAAAAACCTGAACAAACCCTAACCCAAATACCTAAGCAAAAAATAAAAATTAAATTTGCCAAAACCCTGACCCGAGTTGAGATCAAAAGCTAGCCTTACCAGATTTCATGAAACGGCACCGCGATAGCCATTCTGATAGTGCGGAAAGAGCAAAAATAACGGCGAGCCACGCCCGATAAATTTTCAGACTGGTCCCTGGACAGCCGTCGAATAGAACCTCCGTTTAATTCCCCAAAAGAAAGTCATATGCATCATGCCTCCATGATGACGGCGGCGATTTTAGAAGAACGATGATAGTTCATTAAGGTGCAGGAGCTGCTGGAGAAGAATCGCTTGTGGAAGAGAAGGGAAATACTTGAGATCTGTTTTGAAAGAGAAAGTAATCTCTCAAACCTGAAAATCAGACACGAAGGATTATTACCCTTTTTAGCTATAATTTATTCTTATTACATACTAATTAGTTAATTAGGTACATACAATTCAAAAGTTTGCTTATTAACAAGGTTGTTAACACATGTAGTAAAGGTTAGTATCTATTTATGTTGTACCTCTTAAATTGATATTAAAAGATAGCTTATTAACACTTATAATTTTTAGTTTAATTAGGTACTCTTTGTAGCCTAATTGAGCATGTATAAGAACATGTATACTAATTAGTTAATTAGATAAAACTAAAATGCATACTTATTAGTTAATTAGGTACTATAATTCACCATTTTTTATTTGTATTTATAAAGTTAATAATTTAACTTTTATCGATTCTATTAAACGGTATATACCTGCTGAAATAATAAAAGTATATTACATAATCTTAGATTTTACGTTTTATTCATTGTAACCCACAATTAAAAATCTATTAAAATTATTATTTATAAAAGGATTATTACCCTTTTTAGATTATAATTTATTCTTACCAATAAAAAATAAGTTATTATAAAGAATTTGTAAGAATTAATTCTTGCATACAAGTTTGTTTGTTTTTAAAAACAAAATTGACATAGATAAAGCTGAACAATAATTAATTGGCCAAATGTGCAAAATTGGCGAAATATTAACTTAATGGGCTCAATGTTAATATAAAAACAAAAATATGATATACTGTTCATTGACATGAGAAAAAAAATATATATTAATCAATAACATAGTACTAAATATACCTCTTAACGTAATATAGGTAAAATAAATATGTAATATGAATAAGTAATTTTATTTTTGCTTATACAACAAAATTACTTATTTTTAAAATATCAATTAAATATGTCCATTTATGAAAACTTCAATCCGTGCATAAGCATTAAAAATGTATATTGTTGGGCTAAATATCAACTAAATGGACCCAACGTGGATATAAAAACAAAAAAAAAAAATATTGATCATTGACATAAGAAAAAAAACTATATATCGATCATTGACATAAGAAAAAAACTATATATTGATCAATATCATATTACTTAATATACTTCTTAACATAATATAACTAAAATAAATATGTAATATGAATAAAACAGTAGTTTATAATTTTACTCCTACAAAAAATAACTTACTTTTAAAAAATCAATTTAATATTTTCGTATATAAAAACCTTAATCCGTGCATAAGCACGGATCAGAATCTAGTTTTAGATCATTATTCAAACATTAGTTTAATCATTTATTCCGCTTATTTTATACTATCTGCGTTTTTTTATCCGTATGTGTTGTATCCTTTTGTTCGATTCTATATATTCAAAGCCTACATTGGTGAATGCCACAACATATATGGATGATGGATCATCGTGATTTCGAATTTAATCGTATAAATAATGATAATACGTCACTGTCAATTGTGTGAATGAAAAAGACACATTGGTCTATAGTCTCAAAACTACACCTGCATGGTTTGATCTGATCCATAGATTCTTGATTTGCTTTTGGGGGCACTATAATTTCGATCTTTGACCCCCTAGAAAAATAACGAACTACATAATCAACATCCTATATAAAATGGTTGAAAACATATATGTGAATCGAATAGCTATAGAGTATATGCAAATATATGCTATAAATGACTATATGTTGGTAATTTAAAATATAAATAATTTTTTTTATAAATAAAAGAGTGTATTTTTTTTTAAGAGAGTTTAATTTAGCTATCTTAAACAAGAATGTAAAATTAGAAGTGACGCAATAATTGGCATGCCATTACGTACGGGTCTTCACGTCAGCGAAACAAAAGACATCCAACCGGATCTAATAACGCGGCAGGGGCTCTTTGAAACTTATTGTTTATTGGTTCACTCGGCTTGAATAATTATATATTAAAAAAAGTTTTAGAGATGACCAAAAAAAAAAAGTTTTAGATAAAATAAGATTAGCTAAACCGATTGAGTGAGACTCACCAGATATGGGCTCTATGTGATTGGGGAGAGATAGTTGACGCTTTATAGATAAGTACTTGATATATGATCATTAGTTGCTCTAATGTAGAAAAATTATAGATCGGAAATAATAAGATAAGGATTATAGTAATAGCCTAATAGGTATTGAATTAGCAACTATAAAATATTTTCTTTTATTAACAGAAACGAGTAACCACTAGACTAATTCATTCCAACATTTTTTTTTTGGTATTTTAAGACAAATTTACCAATTTATATATATATTTTCTAATAATATCAAAACAGTGAAAAACAATAGTCCCTTTTGTCAATTTCTATCCATGATCCTTCTCTTTTCCACACAACTTCTTGTCTAAGCTTTAAAACTAAAAATAAATAAAAATAAAATAAATGAACTTATTGTCTAAGCACAGAGTCATAGTACATTCACAGAATCTCATCATCCATGTATATAAATAGACCTATACACTTACACACAAAACTCACATCTCACACCAATCTCACTCAAAAAGAAAAGCACAAGAGAATTTTAAAAAGATTCTAAATTTTGTAGTGATTTTTGCAAGTGAATGCAGAGATGATGATGGAAGAGAAACTTGTGATCAATGAATTGGAACTAGGGAAAGATCTTGCGAATCGATTGATGAGCAATCTCAAACACACTTCTTCTGTTGATTCCAACAAAACTTTGATCTCTGAGATCCTCCGTATTTTCCAGAATGCCATTTTCATGTTGAGCTTCAACGAAGACAAGAACATCCTTAAACGAAGCCCTGAGATCGATGACAAGGATTCTAAAAACGTGTTCAAAAAGAGGTAAATTGAGTTACAAGATTGATTCTTTTGTCTCTGTTTGAGTTCCAATTTGGGATTTTCATGTGTCTGATTCCTCTGTTTTCTTTTGGGATTTGCAGGAAAATATCGGAGAAGAAGACAGAGAAATTTAAGGTTTTTCTTACAACAGGACAAGAAAAGGATTCAATTGACGATGGTCATTGCTGGAGAAAATATGGACAAAAAGATATTCATGGATCCAAAAATCCTAGGTAATTTCAATTTTTTTCTTTTTAGAAATGTCAAAGTTTTAATTTTTCCTTCTGGGGAATTTGCTAAACTCTATGTCTCTGTTTCTGTTACTACAGAGCATATTACAGATGCACGCATCGATTCACACAACACTGTTTAGCAGTGAAGCAAGTCCAGAAATCAGACACAGATCCTTCGGTTTACGAAGTGAATTATCTCAGAAACCATACTTGTAACAACATCACATCCCCGAAGGCGACGACGACCACGAACTTCTCTGTTTCAATGTTCGAAGAAGGAAGAAACAGAGTAAATGTTACAGAGCAATCTGAAGACATCAAACCGAAGAAATCCGAAGAAGTGATGATAAATCTTGAAGATCTGGAGAACAAGAAGAATATTTTCAGAACGTTTTCTTTCCATAACCATGAGATTGAGAATGGTGAGTGGAAAAGTAACATTTTCTCGGGAAATTTTGTGAAAGATCTTTCTCCTGCGACATCAGGATCTGGAATTACCAGTGAGATTGTATCTGCACCTGCTTCTGTTGAGAATTTGGAAACTGCAGATTCGTATTTCTCATCGTTGGACAATATTATCGATTTCGAACTGGATTGGTTGTGCTCGGATCTTTGATTGGTGAATGTAATGTCTATTAATGGTAGTAATTATAGATGGTGAGTTTAATTTCAGGGTTATAGTATAGTATAAAATTATTTTTGCCGATGGACTAAGATTGGCTTTTAGGATTTTACATGATTTTGGCCCTTTTTTTTTTTTTTCAGCAGGGTTTATGAATTTCCCTATGAAGTAAGATACTAAGATTGTACTTTATGACAATTAATAAAGAAATGATTGTATTAATGTTTATTTGTTAGCAGCTTAAAATGATAATTCTTATGATTAAATTGTTAGAAAGACATTTGAATGATTGAATTATGAAAATGTTTTGTAAACTAAAAAGATGCAATTATTTGGATATACATTTTCAAAAGTAGAAAATTCTTCTTATTTGTCAAATACAGTAAAATCGAAAAAAGGGAATTCCAAACAGTATTTTATTCAACGAATTTAATTTTAAAATTACCAATATTAATCTGAGGTTTCAAATCAATGTTTCGTTTACAGCTTTAGCCTAAGAAGGAACCGATGAGATATATGGGCCTCAAGCCCAAAGCCAAATCAGCAGCCCAATCTCGAACAGAGACTTGTGTCGATTTCATCGAAGGAATCTTGCAGAGATAGTTGGAGAAGACCAAAACGAAAGTTCCGAAGAAGACCAAGGAGAAAAGATGATTTACCGAAAGTGGAGTTTGCTGTCCGGTCCACCGGTTATCCTCGGCGGAGCCGTAATTTCCGCCGTCGCCATCGGATTCGTCTTGCAAAACGTATTCTCCTTCTCTATCTCTTCTTTGGTCGTTAGATCTATATCTTCATTGGCTGGTTTTTCCCTCCTCCTTCGCTATTTTTTCATGTGTTGCGCTCCTCCTTTGATCTTATTCGGATCGCAAATTCTCTTGATGAGTTAATAATTGGCCTTTCATCGAACCTTGAAGCGGGAAAGGAACATCCTTTAATTGAAATTTTGTGTTCTTCTTAGGCTCAATTGATGTATCAGAATTGCCTTTATTTGGGTTTGTAGGATTGAATCCAGAAATCGAATTGCAACGCTATAAAGTTTTTGACTTTGATCCGTATCTATGATATTCATCAACGATGTCAGGCGCTTAAGCTTCTTTCTTGATCTTACATAAAACCAAATCATCATTTTTTTGGTATCTTTGATCCAAAGATTTAGTTTGAGTCTGACTTTTGGTGTTTTATGATCAGGTAACAAAAGGGGAGCAAAAGAAGAATGTCTCAACAAACAAGTGAGAAGACAAATGGGAAGATGGTACAAAATGTGGTGTGTTAATCATGTGATTTGAAACATTTAGTTCTTGCAGTGTAAGCTCAATAATGCTTTTGGAAGCTTTCTAATACACAGATCTTTTTGGTGTTTTAGATTCTTGTTGCCAATAATGATATTGCATTTTCCACACACTCATTCTTTACATTGATTATAAGGCTCTGTAGGAGTTAGAACAAAGTTTAGCTTAGAATGTTAGTATAATCGAACAGGGATGTTTAGAGATACAACAACACAACGGGGAGTGTCATGAACATTTCTTTAGATTTCTTCATGCAGCTCTCCTTGGAACTCTCATCCCGAACCCACGCTTTAGCTTATCGACCCTGACCATGTAGCATCAAACTCAGATACATGAACTAGAATGGTAAGGCTAAAGAGAAATGTTATAGGCTTTGTGGAAGCTTACGTTGGGGCAAGTTTGCCAAGACTATCAAGCTCTTCACCTGTATCTTCGTCTATGACTCTACCTGAGATGTAAACAGTGTAGGATCGATCTCGGTCCCGTGGGAGTCCTCTGGCAGTGAGCAAGCGCAGGTCGTTTTTGTGAAGCTCTCTTCCGTTCACAAAGACTCTTGTGGTTCCGCCAGCGCAATTCTCTGGCATTGGGTAATTGAGCTCTTCAATGAAAGGCTGTAAGAAAGGTGTCACCTCTCGCCAGTTTTAGTACACATTCTGAAGAAAATGAAGAGAGATTGAAGAATACGATTCGTTAGTTGATGTTTACCGGTAATATTCCACGACACTGACTTCCCATTATTCCCCAGAATCCAGCTCTGTAGTCGTACCTGGTACCAAACAACAGAACAGAAGAGAGCCATCAGCCCTAGTAGGTGAGAAAAATTAATGAGATGGAAGGACCTCATGTACCAATAGTTTCCTGGCCTGATTGGTCCAGCCTGCTTCTCTGCCATTTTCACCAGACGTTCAGCTACAGGATGCCCATTTATTGAGACATCACTTCTGCCTTCGTTCTGTATAGACTTCTTCAGATCCTTGAAGCTATTCTTCACAATACTCGCAAATCCGCCCTTCTTGGTTCTTCCCTGATCATCTGTGTAGTCATTTGTAGAATCTTGAGACATTTCATTGTTGTGAGTGTAATCATTAATGTCCATCTCAATTGCAACTGAAGCTTCTTTCATAGAGTTCTGTCTCATGGCTGTGTTGCTCAGCGTGACCCTGTCCTGTTCTGAACGAGAGCTTCGGCTCCTTGGCCCAGACCGGTCCCTTACATTGATCGAAGAGTATTCGAAGTGTTTGTGAAGAGGTGAATCCGGACTAACTTTCATAACTGTTGAACTGTCTGAACTTAGCTCGTCATCAGACACGCTAGGAGAAGTAGAATCCGCAATCTGCATTTCTTGAGCTTTGTCGGAGATCAAAGCCAGACCAGTTGATACGTCGGCTGGTCCTCTATCCATTGCATGGAATTCGTAAGCAGTATTATCATAGTCATCAGAAGAGAAGTTAGCAGCAGTTACCCTATTCAGCCTACTATGAGTTTCAGCATTTTTTGCTGAAGCAGGATCCGTAGAGAGAATGAGTTTCTTATCAACAAAGGAATAATCTATTACACAAGAGCACGCTCCGCACCGCAGTCTCTGTTGCTTTCTCGTTGCAGAATCTATTTTTTCTGGCAATTTCAGAAGTTTGAAGCAGTTTTTACAGTTTATAAATGGTGCACCACCAGCCACAGGATGGATTAGGCGAGAACCACCTGAAGATGATACAGCTTTAGGGGGACGAAGACGAACACGAGAAATAGCACTCATTCGCGCATCCCCAAATCCACTCGGGCATCTTCCATGGAGCTGTGGACCAGGAGATTGAGAACCAGGAGGATGAGGAATAAAGGTTCTCGGACTATGTAATGATGTATCAAAACCAAAACTTCTCTCATGAGGATAAAAACCGGCATTACGCAGAGCATCGGGCAATCCTGAGGGAGGAAACGCTGACCCTGAAGCTCTGTGATATGGATCATAGCAGTGGGAACAAGAGCAAGTTGATTGATGAAACATCCCATTTTGCGGGTGTGTATCAAACAAATCATGACCATTATTGCCTAGATACTGTCTAGAGTTGTGCAGATGAGATGGCTGCAGAGTTCTTTCATGCATCTGGAACCCGAGAGGGTCTCCATAAGCTGGAACATGAGCCGGGTTATGCATCGGACCATGCAGAGAAACATCAAGGTTTTTGTTATAAAGACATAAAGGTTCAGGTTCCGGATAATACTGGTAATAGGAACGATCTGCAATACTTTTTCCGGAACTGAGAAACCGCAATGGAGCCTTTTCGAAGCCTGAAGACGAACTTGGGATCTGCTGCTCTTTAGGTTGAACAAGCTGTTCTTTTAGCTTATCCAATTTTCTCACCAGTCCAGCTCTGTCTTGCTCGATTGCTTCATCACTAGACAAAGAATCTGTAAAGTAGTTAGAAGTGGAGAATCTGAAACCTTCGAAATTGCATCTCTTCTTTGTTCTTTGCCTAAACCCATCCGAACCCGGTTGTGAATCATTATTACCAGAGTCAACATTCAGTTTCGAACTAGGATCACTGTGAATATCCCACGGCTCTGTTTGACCATTTTGTTGGTGTCTTAATGGAGCATTTGAATCAGATTCTTCATCACTTGAACTAGAGTTAACTTCAGTTTCTTTGACTCTATTTTCCACGGACTTAACCGACACTAAATCTGCTTCACGATCCTTGTTTTTGGCTTTACATACAGAACAAAAACAAACAAACAAACAAACTTAATGTGTGGTTAAAGCATAAAAAAAGAACTAATCTCGAAATTATTCTTTCGTAGTTGAACTTTCTTCAGCTAAAGAGAAGATGAAAATGGAAACTAACCGCAAAGAACGGTTCCACAACCACCACACTTAAAAAAGGAGCAATCTTTAGGCTCTGGTAAGAGATTCTTGCACTTGGGACAACGAACCAGCCTTAGTTCGATCGTCGACTCGGCCATTACCAGAAGAAATTTAAGAATTTCTAAACCAAACAAAGAAACAAACTTGTCACTCAGCTTACAAGAAAGATACTCAACAATCAATTCAAGAAGAAAAACTGAGAGAAAAGAGCAAAAGTTTTTGCTGTTAAGTCTCTAAAGAGATGAAGAAGATGGGAGTCTAATCCTTCATTCTCGGAAACCAAACATGAAGAGAGAGACAATACAAAGTGTGTGAGTTTCAAATCGATTTGTTTTGGGCGGGCCAATCTACAAAGTGGGGTCATTGTTTTCTAATTCTTCTCTTCTTTCCCTTTCAGAGCCACCAAGGTATAAAATTTAAAGAAAGCAAATCCTAACTATCTCGAGATTTGTTCTCGTCTTCTAATTACCTTTTTTTTTACTTTTTTCCATGTTTTGGTTGCAAATCCATACTTATTTGAAATTTGCTTACATTTAGTAGCCTATTAGTAGTGTATAAGGTAAGAGAAAAATAACTCCGAAGTGGAGCTAAGCTCACAACATATCAAGGAGGGAGAAAAGTCAAGGTTACGGTCCAAAACCAAACTGGTTTTGGGACAATAATAATGGAAACATTAAATTGATGAGGGTGTGGTAGAAAGTGGTTAGTTGTCTATTTCTCATTTATTTATTACAATTGATTTTGTTCGTAAGTAGTTTGAAACTTTGAGGACTTTATTTTCAAAACTAAACTACAAAGATATTTCAAAAGATTGAACGAGGGAAATGAATCAAACTTATTCCAATTCATTTGCGAAAGAAACAAAGCGCAACAAACAAAAATTAGAAGATGGTCGTTGGACCCAAGGCTACCTCTATATACTTTACACAAAGTACAAATAGAAAAGGTAAAGCAAATACAGTAGCTTTTATGTTTTAACGCACTTGGAATCAATAAGGTTTGTATTTTGTACGAAGTACTAGGAAATTTCGGACCTAAAGATGAGCCTCTATGGGCTTAACCGTAAGCCCACTCGGAACATATTTTTCTTTTTGCTCACCCTTTGTAACGTAAAATTCACATCCTGTGTTATTCACTACTAGGCATAATACCACACAAATTAAACTCTTACCATTACATAATTTTACCGAATTATTCTTACAAAACCATTTATCATAAAACATAAAAATTATGTTTCAATATCATTATATCTATCTGGATTAGAATTTTATCATAGGAATATAAAATAACTTGATATATTTCGATCTTAACAACATCATTTTTTTCTTAGAAATTATCTTCTGTTTCCTACACGATAATCTCTTTTCTATACGTACTACAATTTCAGACTAAATTCATTTAATAATTTTATTTTTGCTTTAAAAAAGTTTCAGGCTAACAAAAACCCTAAAACAAAAGTTATATTGGAGCAAAATGAATTATTCTTATATATATCACATCTCAGTTTATATTGAAGTAAATAAATCTCTTAAACAAACACAATTTTCATCACATAAACAACTCGAAAAACCAAAAATAAACTTGCGTACATATTAGAAGAACAAGTTCTTGTAACAAGAATCCCACCAAAAAAGACAATCAAACATCTTCTTCTTATTGATTCTTTTCTTCATTTCGTCGTTCTTCTTTCCATTCCACCAATATTTCCTCCGGTGAATATAACGCACCCTCCTAGTGGACGCAGAGGAACAATCGTCGTTATCTTTATCCATCAAAGCTCGTAGAGTCAAACCAGACTGCCGAGCGAGAGGAGAGAAAGGCAGTAGTTTACGTTCGATGATGTGAACGAAAGAGACGAGTTCGTAGGAATCATAGAGAGGACTCTCACAGTCCCAGATTTTATGATCACGATCACCACTAGTCTTTTCTTGTGAGTTACTTGCATGGAGTCTTGTGTCTGTCATCAGTGAAGGACTGAAGAGTTCTCTCAAAGACGATTTCTTACAATTTAAAGTTAAAAAAAAAAAGTGTATAAGGTTTTTTTTTTTGCTTTGTTTCTGTATCGAAGTTTGTTGTTATATAGGGCTGGCCAGATAGAATTCGTGTGTGTGTGTATAAATAATAATTTTTGACTATTTTTAGTAAAAAATCACGAGCTACATAATTGTGAATACATGTTCATGTATTTAATCAATACCAAATTCGATACTCGACATTACACTGTACATGTATGTTCAACTTATCACTGCATGTTACCGTTTCTTTAGAATAATTTCCAGCTGTTTTTTTTCTTGTTATAATTACTTCAAATTAGGAATAGTCAATATTCCATAATCCACTTTAATTTTCGATTTTTCTACGGATTTATTTTTTTACTTTTTCACATCTCTACTGATACCGAAAAAAAAGGGAGACATTTCTACTGATATTTTAGGGGAATTTTCAAAGAAAGTAATATTTAGTTTTTCTAAATAAAAACATGGTACACTATAGTATTCACTATCACATAAAGAAACAATAGATCTCCTGTATATTATTTGGAGAGTACATTTATAAATAAACATTACAAAATGTTAATAATTACATCACATTTCCATTATATCTAAGAACAAATTAAAATCTCTCATTAAGGGTATTTTTGTCAATTAATTATTATGTGACCATTTAATTAAATATTAAATTAATTATTTATAATTTTCATTTTAAATAATTTATTTTTTTAATTTTTTTTGAAAAAAATTAGAAATAGATTTTGTGAAGATTTTGTTGATTTAATTAAACACATTAATTAAATTAAATTAAATGTTGATTTAATTTTTCAAAAATAAGAGATTTGATATAAAATGCGATTTTTTGGAAAATTTTAAGGAAGAATTTAAACCGATTTAATTCTGTTTTAGGTGCTAACAAATATTCGATATTATAAAAATTGATATTATAATTTTCATAAAGTTTTGGAAAAATTACAATTTTCTAATATCTTAATTTTATAATTTTCGGAGATTTTTTTATAATTGTAATTTGTCCGTGGTATAGTACAGAATATATCCTAGTTCGTTATAAAAAGGCATGCAATGAACCCGTGTGGTCTGTTGTCCAATATAAAGGAAATATACATCATCGATCCTTAGAAGAAAATCTGAAAAAAATGGATTAAACACTTATTAACTAGTTTGTAATTAGAACTATATATAGTTGTCTGATTACAATTTACTTTTTCTATAACGTGGAGTATACATACATATTGGTCCACTAAATTACGATAATTCGCTTCAGACAAATATAGACATGAGTGGATAGGAAGAACATTTCATCAATGTATATCGGTCGCCATACAAATATATATATATATAGTTAGCATTTCCGCAGTTTGATAACATTATGTTGACTTTACAATTTCCACTCAAATTTACAAGATCATCTTGTGGACTGATAGTAAATTTTCTATAATTCAGTTAACATATAGTATTGTGGTTTCACATCTATGAACTTTTTTTCTTTCCAATATGTATACCAAGCATTATGCTAACCATCTTGAATGACCATGCTTATGTTATAAAATATAAATAAAACATACGTCTCAACATGTTGTAAATTATATGTCTAAACTCTCAAGCGAGGTGTTGTTAGTTAGTGGACTACATGTAAATCTAAGATTACTTTTCGTAATTAGAACTCTCTAAATAAACGTCGCCCCCCAATTTATGTCATAATCACGTATAGCTTTTGCCTCCATAATCACGTATAGCTTCTCAGAAAAAATCACACCACTATGGCACTATGTATTTCTCTTCAGCTACTCGCCCTACTCTATTGTTTATGATTCTTGTTTTTTTAGAAAAGCACCAAACTTTTATGTCTAAATACATTTATTGATCACGTTATTGGTTTTGATTTAAATACATTTTCAAATTTAAAAAGTAAATACTTTTGGATTCGGTTCGTATATCAAAATTTCAATTTGGTTCAGGTCAGATCGAAATAGATTAGATTATCCGAATTTTATTCTCCAATCTTAATTGCAATCAAATTCGAATCTTGATTCTATTTTAATCTATTAAAAAAAAAGGAAACGTCACATCAGAAATCTATTTATTTCCCAAACACTGATTGCACAAAAAGCAAAGTAAAACCACTGTGATACATATTTCTATAAAGATAGAAAGTTTTTGCCCTTATGCTCTCAATTAGATAACGTAAAGAAAGTATATTGACAATAAAGACAACTAAAAACCACTTTTCTTGATTCACAATTTTAGTCAAACGCTGTGCTGAAGTAATTACTCACCACATTCTCACACAGAATTTGGAGAACCTTAGCATTACTTGGCTTCACACATCGTGGCATCTTAAACTGTCCAGCCGATGAACCAAGCCCGAGAAAATGTTCTTGAATCTTCCGGAAAGTTCCTTTTCCGACAACTTTCAGCTCTAAAGCTCCAATAGTCTTGCATTTCCGGGAGCTAACGTAACCCGCATCCATGAATCCTCGGTCTAAACAGTTGCAGCAATCTTGAAGAACATCTTCGTTTGTTTCACCTGAAATCTCCCAGAATATAGCGTAATGTGCTGGATCTGTGGAGACATCGATGTGGCTAGAGAAGTCTATGACTTCGATCTTTTCTTCTGAGAGTCTCTTTGCAGCGGATTCTACTGAAAGCTGCAGGTCTCGTTCGGTGTTCTTGTCGATGTTGATCGAGAGAATCAGGTTTCTCCTGCATATGAATTTTAGTTGGGGAGTGTTGTTGTAGAAACCAATGATCTTTACCACATCTCCAAGCCGGTATCGATACAACCCTGTGGAATGTGGATCAAATGGGATTTTAAGCATCCATGATGAGACCGATAATACACGAATTTCGGACTTAAAAACAACGGTATATACCTGCGTAATTTGTGATGACAACCTCGTACTCTTCTCCGATCTTGACTTCAGTTAAACCAACTGGTTTCTCCTCTCCTTCCCCTGTTTCAGACACTGGGAGAAACTCGAAATAACCGAGATTCGGAATCACTGCAAATGTAGCTTCCTCTGGAGACAATCTCGGGGTAACATTAGCAGCAATCCATCCTTCCGAGCTACCGTAGTCATGACTCACTAGAGGTAGATCTCCCGCGTAATGTCTCAGCTTATGCACATAAGGCTCCATCGAGCCAGTCATGATCCCGTAAACATACTTTGCGTTCGGGAAGAGGGCGGGAATCAATCCGTACCAGTTGCTCAAACTCATACATTTGGTGCGGATTGTGTCCGCTAGTTCAGGGTTAGGTGTGAGCAGCTTCGACATTGCGGTACGGACTGATGGGACAGTAATACGGCTGCTTAGGACACCGTCTTTTATATCGGTAACAATCTCTTCCCAAACCTGTTCAAAGGTTCTAAACGCGTGAACTAGACCGTGAGCAAAGACTGCAAAGACGAATTGAACTTGGTCTCGGAAGAGAATTCCGGATAAGAGATGGCAATACAAGGCTTGATGGACATCAGGACTAAAGATAACTTCGTCAGGACTACAACAAAGAGACGTTATCAATTTCATCCCGGCTTTGAAGTTAGGGTTCCGGTAAACGTTTGTGGTTGCGGTTCCTACCGGGACGCCTCCCGTTGATATGGACTGCTTGCTGCTGAAGATAATTTGCAAAGCTCTCCCATTGTCATCAATTGGGAATTCTCTGTACAACAAAAACATCACATGTTAAGGCATAGTAGGTGGTAACATCCTTAGTTTCTCTGTTCATGTCAATGGGTGGAACAGAGAAAAGTGTATTAATGTGGGGGAACATAATCACTAATTCAGTATACCTGTTTCTGAAGGCAAAAGCAGTGCGATACAGTTGTAATGTGTTCTCCATTAACTCATCAGTGAAAGGAATAAACTTTGGACGGCCTTGACTAGTGCCAGAGCTGTTGATTATAACAGAGAACCACAAAGATTCATTCATTCATTCATATCTGGGAAACAGAATCATGAATGATAAAGCACAAAAAAAAAACAGATCTAGTTAACGGCAAGATACCTCAAGGAAATGGCAGGAACAGGGTGGCCAGTGAGAATAGGTGAAGTGTCACCATCCAAAATTCTTTTGATGTAAGGCTCTAATTCAACATCAGTGACTAATGGAACCATAGCTTTGAAAGCTTCTTCAAGGTCTGTCGCGTTTCCATTGAGTCCACAGTTTTGTAAGTAAATGGCGGATTTGTTCTTGTGTAGAATCTCTTTCAAGGTTTGTTTCTGGATTTGATCAGCGTTTCTTGTCATTTCCTCGAATTCATCAATTACTCTGTTCATCTCGAAAGTTTCAACCTTATCCAACATCCTAAATTAGAAAAAAAAAGAGGGGAAAAAAAAAGAAGTAAAAGTGATCAGATTCTGACAGATTTGCAGAGAGAGAGAGAGAGAATATATAAGGAAGAAATAAACTTAAAGCTCTTTATGTTTCAGAGCATCCAGAAAGGGAAAGTTTTTAAAAAACTTACAACAGAAAACCATAAGATTTCTGGAAAAATTATTCGAAACTTTTAGCAGTTTTTTTTTATAAAAAAGGGGCTAAAACGGTTTTCCGGAATCTACGTGAACTCTTAGTAAGAAACGTATTCAAGGAGGAAGGAAATAATCAAAAACACGAATCTGATGAAATTTGTGTGTTTTCTTTTTTTGTTTTCTCGGGAAAGCTACTTAAAGAATTGAAATTAAGGAAGGGGGAGGAATCACGAATCGAAGGTTTTTGGATGAACCCAATAGTTTTCTAGAGGTTATAATCAGACTCCAATCGGAATCTTTCAGATTGAACAAGTAAGATGAGAACTTTGGAATCTATCTGAAAAAAAGAAGAAGAAGAAGAAAAAGTCAACGAGGTCGGAACCGGAGAAATCAGAACAGTATTTCCCGATCAGACGAAACGAATTACTCAGGAATTTGAATACGTACAGCTTTAATTTTCCAGATTAAGAAGTCAGATAAAGAAAAGAGTACCTGGTTTGTTGCTGCGAGCTCTGTGTATCTTAGTGGAGAGGATAGAGAGAAAGAAGAAAAAAAGTTGAGTGTGATTCTGGAAAGTCAAGAGAGCGCTGTTAAATTTATAGAGAGGATTAAATTTACTTTTTAAAATGTTGAATGCGATAGATTAGTAAAAGCCGTTTGTATTTCTCTTTAGGTACTCAACCCAGTAGAAACTGGTAGGCCAATAATGACTTTCGTAATTTACTTATGAGTTTTAATTTTGTGGTAATGAATGAGAAGTTTTAGTTAAAAGAAAATAAAAACAATTAGTGAAAACCGTTGCTTCTCTCTCTTTTTCTAAGTGTTTCGCAATTTTCGCCGACGGGATCTCTGATTTTTGTTTTATTTTTTTCTCCGACCAGTTTTTTTTTTCGTTCTTCTTATGAGTCGTGTCCAATCCGTAAAACTGTGTAAATTATCTTCTTGATTTTTAGGACCACTGCCAGATAATGCCATTTTACTTGGTTCTCTATGCCAAAAAGAACTTTAGTTTATTATAAGGCTTTGTTTGGACGCGAATTTTCATGTTCCCATGAACCAAAAGAATCGCATGTGGACTACTACTACATTTGAGTGTTTCAAATCATGATTTTATCAATAAAACTATACAACTTATTAATCTCTACAGTAACTCAGTAAGTAGTTTAGGAAAAGGCAACTTGTGTTTGGAATATTATAATTTCTTGAATTCTTGAGTATTGGTTTAATTTTAATAAAAAATATACATGCAGTGGTTCGACAGCAACATAATTTTTCCTTATACTTTTTTTTTTTTTTTTAACTATTCGTTAACAAAGAATTTCCATGCATAGTCTCAATTTATTCAAGACGAGAATCATAGCATGTTAAACTAGTCACACTCTCAACTTGTAGATGATCCAACAGAAAAAGCAAGAGACCACCTCTTCGTCGTTGTTTATAATAATAAACCTATGGTCATCGTGTAATTTATGTAATACTAAAAATTCATCAAAATCAACATTAATCGGAAGACCTATAATTATAAGGCTACAGCCTACAATCATTTAAGTTTAACAAATATACTTTGTTTTGATACCACCGGTTGTGATTTAATCATTAATGACCACGTTTTCGCTAATTCAGATTTGTTAACAATATACTATTTGATAGTTTTTATATTTGGTTTTTCTGTGTATAGTTAGTTTGTGAAAAAAACGGGGACAAACACAAAATTATTCATATTAGTTCCAAAGTCTATGAGGTTCTCAAACTCTCTGAGTCATTTAAACGATTCATTATTTAGGCACATCTTTTCATTAGTCATTTAAACGATTCTCAAAGTCTTGAGGTCATAAATTTTTGTAATTTCTACCAAATTTCTATTAAAATTAGTTCCATCGTATATTTTTTCTTGTGTACAAAACAAAGAAGTACAATAGTCCCTTTTTATCGCAGGGTTTGGGTTTCTTTTCGGAAACGCATAACTAACTTTTCTTTTGTTTACCTACAAGTGAAACTCTCATTTTAATGTAGCTGAGGAAAACAAAGTTTAATTTTCTTTACAAAACATATAATTAACTTAATCTTCTAGAATAAATAAAACATAGATGAATTTTTGAGAAAACAAAAAAAAAAGATGATTTTAGAACATAGATGATCTTTTATTTTCTCCTTATATTCTTCATTTCATTCGTCAATTTCATGCATACTTTATACCGAGAAAATCATGAACTGATTGAAATATGTAGAAAAGTTCATTTTAAAGAAGTTAACATTTTTTTTTGGTTGACTGAATAAGTTTAAACATTGTCTACATGCATGACAAGTCAACACAAATCTCATAAGTATTCCTCAAGGCTCATCATAATTGTTTTTGACCTAATTGCTTATCAACATGTAAATCTATGTTGGTTCTCGTTCATACTATTTGGAAAATAACTAAGAAAAACAATTTTGTGTGGAAATTAATTTAATATCTATCAATAAAGTTATGAGCTAAATGGATCCAAGTCCAACACACGTCAAAAGAAAAGAAAATTACACTGATATTCTAATAGGATTATCATAGTGATAGACTCAGTTGATAAGCTTTTCTATTTTAACACTTTGAAACGTGGAGGAGTGTAATTGGATTAACAGGAAATATCCTCTGGATCCGCATGTACTAAGACCTAGGTGCGTTTTGTGCTTATACATCGCAAGTGCCGTCCAGTTCGATTTCGTCTCGCCTCTTAATATTTTTTTGTCGGTCACACATTCTTTACGTTCTCTTTATTTTCGCCCCAAATGTTTCATGAAATTACGAAGCATGCCTTATTGACGCCCACAATTGTTCAGATATTTTTGTTGGTCAACTTGGACATTTCCAAAATCGAAAATTAAAGTCATGTCCATTAACAGGACCACAATATATCATCAGTGACGCATTAGTTAGTACTATTTTTTAATGATGTCAAAAAAATAAAGTTTAATTTATTGTTGTGGTGATTACTTTAGTTTAAGTTCGGATTTGTTTTAACCACAAAGTAAAATTAAATCTAATATGTGTTTGATGCGATACTGATATTGGTATTGGTTTTAGTTTTGAATTTTATTCAAATATGTATTTGATTTTTATTCTTTAATTGAAAACCCAAATAAAAAAGGATATTTAAATTTTTAAACTACATTTTTCATAGAAAATATAAACTTTGCAAACTCTAATAATTTTAAAGACGACAACTAATCAACTATCACTCTAGATGAATTAATTTGTGTATTGAACATTTCACTTTTTGAGCGAATAATAATTTGTTTGTATGACTTCATAAAATATTATCGTCACTGTAAATTTTATTTTCCCCACCAGTCCACCACTACGATGAACGACAGTTGAACCTTGACCGTTATCATTAGTTAAACCTTAAAATTATGATTAGATTGATAACATTCACCTATTGTGTCAACATAACATATTGTCATAGAACATTTTTTTTTTGGCATCCATTATAACATAGAGCTTATGTACAGCCTTTGGTATATTATTTATAACTAGTGTTTAAGGACAGAAAAAAGGCGACAAGAAAACTACAGAATGTTTAGCTTTTGAGTTGTGCGAAAACGTACGCGTCCTCACGTTCCATACGGGCTAACGTACAACTTGATACAAGTGATTATGATAATTAAGACGAATAAGTAAACGACACACAATTTCTGCAATAAGCATGTTATTATTATTATTATTTTGTTAAAGTAAGCATTGTAATTTAGCTTAATAATGAGACATATTAATGTCTCTATAAGTTTGTCATTAATTAGTCCATCGAATATGTGTTACGGTTTTACCCAGTGGCCGGGCCCCATGGATGTTATATTATGTTTTCCGACATCTTATTTATATGTTGTTTAGGTTTACAATTAGCCAATGGGATCACACATTAGATATTATTTCCTGTAAAACGACTCAATTTACACCAACAAAAATTTAAAATTTTATAAAACCATATATCTATATATTTGTTTGTAGACCAAACATGTAATCTAATTGCTTGTACTAATAACATTGATGTGTCACCACTCAAAAGCAAACTCGTATATATGATGCATTGATTAAAAAAACATGTAAACAACCATTCCAGATACTTTCTTCCTCATTATTACTATAATTCCAGTCATTAAAAAAAATACTAGTCTAGGTCAATCAATAATTTAAAGTTTGCTTGTAACTTCATATAATCAAATTTTTTAATGTTTAAAATGTTATTGATATATATATTTTAAATTTTTAAATTTATGTGAGAAAAACCAAATACCAATAACCACGTGAGCGATCTTTTTCATGCGTAGTTTTGTTGAAATTTTACAAAAACCTATTTTAAAATTTGGAGGTAATTAGTTTCATTAATTTATATGTACCTAAGTATCCATGGCTTTGCGTTTTATGACGTTTTAACCATTTCCTTTTACCACGTCAAATCATTACGAAAAGGGATGTCTTCACTAGAATTTTGCTTTATATTTGCATTCAACAAACCAATCAAATAATTGAATAAAAAAGTAAAGAGTTGTAAGGAAAAGTTTCATGAATAATAAAGTACACTCAACATATATATTTGCCGAAATAAGAGCTCGTGAAGATTCACGCACGTACCAAATGATTGATCCTTAACCCTGTTTGACATTTTTATCAGACGACCATATTCTAGGGGTTATCACCTTTATTAATGCGAAAAATATAATATTGTAACTCTTTGTTGTATTAAAATTTTAAATGTCAAATATACGAAATTCGTTTAACAGACATAGAGTTGTTTTATTAGTTTCCATGGTAAGAAAAAGTTGATACACTTGTCATCTCTGTATTTAAAAAACTATTTCCGTGTCAACACCATACATTTTCTTTTTATTACATTACTTTTTGGTGATTTTATTGTTGGTACTATACAAATCACATTGTACATGTATATTAATTACTACAAAAGATAATAACAAAAGGAAAACAAAAGATAATAATTAAGTGGATAATTTTTTTTTTAAAAATGTCATAATAATGGAGACTGTGTCATAACTCATTAGTGACAAACCCAAACTTCTTATTGCATAGTGACCAAAAATGGGTTTTGCGAAAACGACCCCTCATTTATTACGCAATTCTGTTTCCGGCCACTTTTTTGATCATCCCTTTTGAATTTTGATCGCTTTTTTGTTTGTTTTCTAGTCGTCATCTTCCCAACGAAGATCAATGCCTCGTGTGAACATATTTTCTCTTAGACGGCTAGCCGAAATTTTTTAAGATATAACAGTTTGAACTCAACAAATTTAAATTTTCATAATAGCACATCTTCCGAAATCTCTACCATTACATTTAAACGTGTTGTATATAAAATACGCTATATCGTTGTATTATGTATTTTAAATTCAGGATACTATATGTAGAATATTGGACCGACCGTATCAAATTATTATAAGAAATTTAATTTTAAAGACTAAGCTGGTGAGACTGGGTTTTAAATTCCGAGTCGACCGCGCACGATTTGTGTCGCTCAGGGTCAGTGTGCCGATCCGAAATTTTCATGTGGGTACTGTTTATTGATTCTAAATTTTACATTATTTAAATGTCTCATGTTGACATGTTGTGAGAAATACAAAAAAAACTTAAAAAGGGATTGTGGATTAGGCTGTGGATCGGACGTCAACTAGTTATTTAATTTTGATCGATTAAGGGAGAGATTAGGTAGAGGTCACTAATCGTTAATCATGTTACATATTAACATTTGTGGTTGTGTTTCGTCGAAGAAGAATCTCCGTATGAATCTCATAATGATTTACGAATCCGAAATAGAGAGATAGGAGGATTTTCATGTTGATGGGGGAGGAGGGTCGTGTCAATGCTGCTTTTGGTTCATCGTCAATAAGAACAATGATATATAACACAATAAGATTGATTATAAGTTTATATCTGATATATCACACAAATTTATCTGGTCTGAAAAACAATGATTTAGTCAAATTCATATCTCATTACAAAGAAGAAGATGCTGATGATATCGAGCTGAAAAATACAAAGAGGAAGAATTTCAATCTCACAAATTTTGAATTGATTTCGATTTGATTTTGAGTTCGTAACTTGTGATTTGAGATGATTTTCTTTTTGCTTCTAATAATATGGCCTTGAGTTTATTATCAACCCAATTGTATCAGCCACGCACACTTATAAGTATATACATATAAACATGTGAGGCAAAAGTGGATTGATTGAAAAAGAATGGAGAAACACATGCAAACACAATCCATTATATCGACTAGATTCATACTAAGCTATTAATTTAGCACTTGAGTATTATTGATTATCTAACGCATCTTAGAGCAGTTAGGTGAGTTAACTATTGCGATAAGGGATGGGGCTGTTTTCTGAGAAAGATGCAATCTCATCTCCAGGAGTAGTGGGAAACATGTTGATGTGTTCAACCTATCACCAGTGACCGCAGATTTGTCAACCCTTTCGCATCCGACAAGATCTACTAAATGCATTGAACCTCGTAGAGTGACTCTTGATGTGAGATAACTTCCTTGAACGTGTACTGTGAGACAACTGCAAGTATAAAGTATAAAACATTTAAGAACATTAACGTAGTATAAATTTTGTTGGTTTGTTGATGTTTATCTATTCATTCCTACTTAACTTATTGCTAATGGAACTTTATCACCAAAATATCTGCATCGTCTTAAAACCTCATACGTCTTGAAGAACTGGGTATATTTGGTTATTATATTAACTAAGAATATAAGCACATTTAGTGCATTAAGTAGGTGAGTAACACTTTGAGTGAGCAAAGTCCAAACCACTCTTGAACCAACACAAATGAGTTAGCTAGTGAAACTTTTAGTAACACGAAAAGTATGGTCTAATAGCGTTAATTTGTCTTAGAAAAAAAAATAAAAAAGAAAAGTAAATAAATAACCAAATTTGATAAATTAACTAGTAATATAACATATGTTATGCATTAAATTGTTGAGTAACACTTTAAGGGTGAGCAAAGTCCAAACAACCTTTGAACAAGCACAAATGAATTGGCTCGAAAGTGTAACTAATTGTTTATAGCTAATTTCTTCATTTTTCTTTATGTAGTAATTTTTGTTTATTTAGCTGATTACTAAAAGATTAAAACATAAAATTGTCATATTTAAATGTATACATGCTTTCATAGCTAGCCAGCCAGTGACCACTGTAGACTTCTTAAATCTCCTTTGTATAGAAATGAAGGAGTTTACTTTTTTCTATTAACAACCACGTAAACAAAAATAATCAAGAAACTAATTCGCCAACTAAACCAAATCATCCAACGCTATTTCCTCACCATATCGCCACTTCATCCATGACTATCTCTTGATAGGTGAAAAGCATCAACATTATTCTGCTACCATTGAAATCTATATATAAACGTGGACAAAATTAATGTTCTCATAATCAACTAGATTGAGTAATTCATTAAAAAAAATTGGTTAATAGAGTAATCATATTGCTAACAACTACATTGTTGACCTAGTATTATTGCATATTTAGCACGATCACATGGGAGACGTCAGCCATTAATTAACGAATCTTTCCAGCATCCCTAATCTGGTTGTTAGCAATTTGCTTCGAGAACTGTGGTTTTTTTATCTCGTCTCCTTGATTACGCGGTCGATGTCATGGGTTGTGCTCGTGATTTAACACCATTTCATTTTGCATTAGCATGTTTATTATTTTCATCACTTAGTTTACACTTCCCACTTGCTTTTTTTTTTTTTCAATTTATTTTAATTTAGTAAACAAATCTCTTCTCTATCTCTAATTAATGATTGGCGTGTGGTACCATTTCTTCCTTTTAATTGATTAAATAAGGAACACAAATAGAATTAGGTTAGAACATTGAATTTGCATCTCTTCTATAATGATACAAGATTGGATACATCTTCGTTACATTTAATTACGCCAAAAAAAATCTCTTATGTTTCTTTTCATCTTCAGATAGTGCTCAGTAACAAAATTTCGATTACAATAGAATAGAACTGTATTCAGCTTCGGGGGAAATCACAGGTCAGGCATGCGCCTTCACATTTTCCTGTAATGCCTGCGCATTATAGTCATAAACAAGAACATGAGCAGCTACAAGCAAGAATCTTAAAAAAAAAAAAAATTCACCTGAATTCTTTAGCCATGGGGTGAAAGCACATGCGTTCTCTTCTCCATCAACTTTGTTTCCTTCATAAACCTCTTGTTCGCACATGCTCTAGTTTTACGAGCCTCGTGTGCAAGTGCAACATGATCTCTTCTCTCGGTCTCCAAACCATTCTCATTTTCATTCTTCGTACAAAGTTGAGAGAGAAGCACCACCATGAGATTTACATCCAGCAGAGAAGTTTGCTCGTCTTCTCTTTTCTTATCCTCATCTTGTTTGCGATTAGCTTCGCGAGACGAATCCATAAACCGAAAAGAAAGACGCAAAAGGATACAATAATAATCAGGAGCTATTAGTCCCTAAATTAGCCGTCATTTAGACAAGAAATCCTCTTTTGTGGCCATTCATAGTAAACTACGTTTAATAAATTTGCAATTTTTTGAGTGGTAATGGTATTCTTTACCTCTTAAAGATTCGATGGTAGAGAAGTAAGATTCTAAAATTCACTAGTCACTAGATCAGACATTTAAAAAAAAAAAGAAAAAAAAAATTGACCAGCCCATAAAGTTTTCCAAATGGGCTGAGTCCGTTAAGTGTAGTAGCTAGGAGTGTGTTAGTTTATTCGTAAAAATCGTGGCATATTAATCTCCACATCTTTCACGTGATCCCCCTCGAATCGTGAATAGATTAAGCGACGTCGACGTGTTTTAATCTCCTCCTCTTAACAAATATCCCTAAAGATTACTTCCCCCATGCAACATTCTTAATGCCCACGCCTTTCCTAGTTATTACCAATCCTACCCTTTACAGCCACACATATAGTGCTTACGAAGGGAAACAAGAAGTGGCATTTACCGTAAATAAGACCAAAAACAGCACCGTCTCTATAGCTGATGTCACTAATTAAAAGATTATCAACGTAATCTGGTGTCATAATCTCTCTACTTAAACAAAACAAAACAAACAAATAATTATTGGGCAGCCAAAGAAAAAATCTTTCTCTTTTTTTTTTGTGTGTGCATAAAGTAATATAAAAATTAAATTAAATAATGTTCGAAAAATTGTCCGCCAGAATAAAGAAAGAAGCATATGATTTTGATATGTGGCTTCAAGCCTAAATTAAACATTAAAATAACAATTTTTAAATTAAAAAAAAAAAGGAATGAAGAAGAAGAACAAATGATACGCGTTTAGTAGAGAAGAGATTCATTGTGTTTCGAGTTGAGAGATATTTTGTTTTTTCGTAATTATCAAAATACATGACAAGTTTATAGCCTCACACACCTTTCTTCTTCTTCTTCTTCTGTGTGTTTTTGAATTTGCTTTCTTCAAAGAGGTCTTCGCTTCTTCTCCACACAGTTTGGAATCACCGCTTCGCTGTATGATCTGATTGTGATCTCTCGGTATCTGGAAATTCTTCGGTGGAAGCGATTTGATTTTTTGCGTAATTTTCATGATTGGTCTTCGTTTGCTGCAATTTTACATAATCTTCGTTTTGTTCTGATTAGCTGCTTGAGATTACGCTAATGATACGTTTTGGGATCAAGTATTATTGTGTTTTAAGTAGTTTATGAATCTGAACATGCATGCCTCTTAGATTATTTATTCGATTTGTTTTCCTATATGATTAGGATATGGAGGTTGCAGCTTATTATTACATGTGTTGATTAGATGAATGTGGATGCCTGTTATGGAAAGAGTAGGTGAAGAAACAGTTGCGAGTAACAACTTACAATTAAAAGGACGAGTGGATGATGTTCCTTGTAAGCTTGATGCTCGTCATAATATGGTGACTGAATCTGAAACTGGAAATGATTCTATGAGGAGTGATTTTCCTGGAAGCTCAGCCCACAGGAATGTTGATATGACTAAGCCTCCGGAGGAATCTGCAGGAGCTAAGCTTCCTGTTGAAGAGTTGACGTTGGGGAACTATAGGATGGTTCAAGGGATGGATAGTTCTAGGGCTGGCAAGTTTGAGCATCTCTATCGTCTAGCTAAAGGGTCTACTTTTAGGGCAGGAGATGGGGATCTTGATTCTCAACCTCGTGACATGGATCAGATGTTGTCAAGAATCAGACAACAGCTTGCTGGAGCTCCTTCTGAAAGGCAAAACCTGAAACCTTTTATGACTAGGAGGAGCGATCAGAATCTTGAAGCTTTTTCTGAACGTTTAAGAGCAGCTGGTGAAAACAGCATTATGAAAGCTCCTGCATTGGTCAGTGAAGGTGTCCAATTGAAGTCGCCAGTGAGTTCTTCGAATTTTTCTCAGTTGTTACTAAAAAGAGCTATGAAGGGGAAAGGGGTAGTAGGAAAAAACCAGGAAACCCCTTCTGAATTTGTCTCTGATCAAGATATAGGAAGCAAGGAAAAAAAGTCCCCTACTCCTCACGATGTGTTAACTCTGAAATCAACTCCCAAAGGCAATGGGATTGTATCACATGGTGTTGGGAATCATACTAAATCTTCTTGTGGGATCAGTTTGAGGGAATTTCTTCGATCAAGTTATGGTAAACGAGAGAAAAGACATGGCCTTTGTCTATTTAGGCAGCTGGTGGAGCTGGTTGACTTAGCCCATTCACAAAGATTATTCTTGCTAGACTTGAGACCATCCCTTTTCACGTTAGTCCCATCGAAGAAACTTAGATATATTGGTACTTTTGGAAAGAACGTTCTAGACTCAGATGTTGACGAAGATTTGAATAGGAGGAAACCCATTGTTCATGAATCATCATCTATTGGAGGTAGGGATTTGAAGAAAAGAAAAATGGACTTGCATGTGAATTCTCCAGTAAATCAGCTTCAGGCCACTTCAATCGGGAGACCTTTCAAAAGGAAAAGCCCAGTGATTGATTTAAATGTTGTTGATGCACGTAATCCAGACAGTTGCGAACTTCAACAGCAAAACTATATAAAAAATTTAAGTTTGTCTTCAATGAGGAGAAAACAGTCTATGTCTACATGGCTAGAAGAGCAATGGTATACTTGTCCAGAGGAAATAAATGGAGAAGATATCGGAGAAAAGTCAAATATATATGCTCTTGGTGTTCTTCTGTTTGAGGTATGGACAAATACCTGTTTTATAGCTGTGATAAGATTTCTAGTTTACTTGCTTGTTTTTTTGTACCACGAAGGATGTAACATATCCGGCTTAAGTGTTTTTCTTTCTTTCATTTTCTGTCTGTGTACTAGCGGGTCAGGCTTTGGGTAGTTTCCATTTCTTCTCTACAGTCTTTTATTCGTATTTTTGATGTTTCTTAGTCAAGTTTGACCGTTGATTGATCCTTTCATGTGAAAACGCTTACTGACATCTCTAGTTTGACCATTGGTTGTTTCAGTTGCTATGCCATTGCGAGTCGGGTGAGATGCATGCTGCAATGATGGCAGATTTACGTCATCGGATTCTTCCACCAACATTTCTCTCAAAATACCCAAAGGAAGCTGGATTTTGTCTTTGGCTTCTACATCCTGAACTCGCCTCCCGACCAACAGCTAGGTATAAAGCTGAATGCTACTCTGAAATGAATCATGTGGGGGAATATTTACTAGGAGTGGTACAAAGGAAAATATGTGGACCTTCCATTAGTAGCAAAAATAGTCGTCTCTAAGATTTCTTTGCCGGATACCTTCATTTTATTCAATGTTTTCCCTATAATTGTGCAGATAAATTGGCATGCCACTGTGTGAATTATCTTCTTCATTCTTTTTCTATTCTCAGTCTCTTCTTTTTCTGTGACAGAGAAATACTAAAGTCAGAGTTGATATGCGAAGATAATTCAATTACATCGACTGCTGCTGATGAGGAGATATCTGAACTGTTACTTCATTTTTTGTCTTCACTAGAAGATCAGAAGCAAAAAAAAGCATCTAAGCTTTTGCAAGATATCCAGACCTTGGAGGATGATATTAAGGAGGCCGAGCGAAGATATTCTTCAAACGCATCTCTGGTGAGATCTCATGGAGATATTGAAAAAAGAGTGCAATCATCTCCCCTCGACGAGTGCTGTACAACTTCTGGCGCCTTGTTTGTACCAACTGCTAATACAGAAAGGCTGATGAGTAATATCCGTCAACTTGAAGATGCATATTTCTTCATGAGATCACAAATCAACTTATCGAGTTCTGCTGCTAGTGCCCGTTCTGATAAAATCATACTCAAGGACAGGGACAGGTGCTCTGAAAACCAAAATGAGAATCAGGATATGAGAACCAAAGGAAAATCATCAGATCAACTGGAAGAGTTTTTTGAGGGGTTGTGCAAGTTTGCTCGGTATAGCAAGTTTGAAACTTGTGGGACAATAAGAAGTGGAGACCTTTTAAACTCTGCAAGTGTAGTCTGCTCATTGAGTTTTGACCCTGATGAGGAACACATAGCAGCAGCTGGGATATCAAAGAAGATCAAGATTTTTGACTTCAATGCATTTATGAATGAATCTGTCGGTGTTCATTATCCACTAGTAGAGATGGTCAACAAATCTAAATTAAGCTGTGTTTGCTGGAATAGTTACATCAAAAACTACTTGGCCTCGACTGACTACGATGGTGTAGTTCAGGTGCGTATAGAAATTAATAGATTCACCTATACGTGTCAAGTTTGGAATCTTTTTTATTTACCATCATCTGTTGCACGGTAGGATCTATAGCAGCCTCCTGTGCTTTTCTTCCTGTATGAGATGTGGTCATGTTAATCTTGTGACAGAATAGAGATATTGAGCTGTTTAAGTGAGAGTGAAAATACATTGGCATGGTTTCACATGAAAATTTCTTACTGTATGGTACTTGGTGAGTGCAGATATGGGATGCCGGGACTGGACAAGGATTTTCGCAGTACACAGAACACCAAAAGAGAGCCTGGTCAGTTGATTTTTCTCCATCTGACCCAACAAAATTTGTCAGTGGAAGTGATGACTGTTCGGTGAAGCTTTGGAGCATCAATGAGGCATGGCTCTTCCCCTTATCTCTTAATATTGCAAGAAGTTTTATGTCAAGTATCAACCTATTGTTTTCTCTTACTTCAGATCAGTACAACTCCAGAAATTATGATTCTCTGTTTAGACTTATGACTATCCAAACGTAGTGGAACTTATATTTTTCTCTGGTGGCTATGCAGAAACGGTCATTAGGCACAATCTGGAGTCCAGCAAATGTGTGTTGCGTGCAATTCTCTCCTTATTCTAATCACTTATTGGCATTTGGGTCAGCTGATTACAAGGTCTATTGCTATGATCTTCGGTATGTCAAAACTCCGTGGTGCACATTGGCTGGCCATGAGAAAGCTGTTAGCTATGTCAAATTTATGGATTCAGAAACCATTGTTTCTGCTTCCACTGATAACTCTCTCAAGCTTTGGAATTTAAATAAGACAAATTCCTCTGGTTTATCTTCTGGTGCTTGTTCATTAACGTATGAAGGACATTCAAATCAGAAGGTTAGTCCCAATTTTTTTTTTAATACCTTTAACTCCTTATCCGACATCAGTAGTTGTTCTGATGTGTAATCTTGTACCTGTGCAGAATTTCGTCGGACTGTCGGTTTTGGACGGATACATAGCCTGTGGTTCAGAGACCAATGAGGTATCTTCATATCATCATAACACAAAATCTCAACTTTTAGTATACTTTTTTTTGTCTTCCAACCTTAGTATACTTAATGTTAGATTCTCATGGGTAGATGTCAACTGCGCGATAGTTTGCGCGCAAAGTTGCCTTAAGTTGTTATCATTCGCCGTGATGATATTAATGTTATAGTTATGACTTATAAAGGATTCCTCTTTACTTGGATTTTGCATCTCAGGTGTATAGTTACTATAGATCCTTACCGATGCCAATGACTTCATACAAGTTTGGATCCGTCGATCCCATTTCTGGAAACGAATACTTTGATGACAATGGACAGTATGTGTCGAGCGTCTGTTGGAGGAAAAAATCGAATATGCTTGTAGCTGCAAATTCTACAGGAAACATGAAGCTACTAAAACTTGTTTGACAACTTGGCGTTTTCACTCAACAGGCACTGGACTATTTGAGTAACTTCTTTGGACAAATCTCAAAACCTGATCTCTCGAGTCTGAATCTAGGACAAAACAGTTTGACTTTGAAGCAACTTTTTTGTCCTAGATGATCCCATATGACCAAAACAGGAATTCTAAAATCTTGGAGAAGTTGAAGCAAAACTGTCTGTGATAATATCATTTGATTCTCCTTCCTGTAATTTTATATATGATATGATTTGAGATAAACTTCTCAGATTCTTCAGAAGCGATTCAGATTTGGTCGGCATCAATGTGTCATTGATGAGAGAGAGGTATATAACTGTACAAGTATGTTCCCATTAGCTTAATTATGTAATTGTTGTTGGAGATTCACTGTTAAGAGATAAATAGAGAGAAAAGAGGTCTCTGATTCTTATTTCTCAGTTTTGAGTAAATCATCCATTCATCGCATGGCTACCTCTCGTATGCATATTTCACAATTTATGGTTTTAGATTCAGTGCTGTTATAAAACGTTTACTTAAAAGAGTTTTCAAAGAGTTTATACGAGAAAAAAAAAAAATCACTTTTTGAAATAGAACTGTTTAATATATGTAGGGTCATTTGAAAGAAATATACACTATCACAAATTGAAACAATGAAGGCCTAAATGGTTTTGGTACAACTTTGATTTTGTATGTGTGGCATAGAATAAGAGATGGCGCAAGGGAGATAATATTCATCAACGATATCGATGCACATTAGCATGGACCATGGAGCCATTACACGGCTCTTACCCGTGTAGCTCAATGACACATTGATTGAACATATTACATAAACTCGAGCAAAAATCTAGGAATGTCGGTCTCATTCTATATGGTGTGGTTTAGATTTTCATACGTACGGTACTATAGTTTAATTTACGTATGTAGGAGGAAGCTGAGAGAAGCGCATATTTGTGTGATTTCATCCCCACCATGTGCACATACGATGTTGTATTGTTGGTAGTGTGATCAAACTCAAATCTCTAGGAAAACAAGTGGCGTTGATGTAAGGCACATGAGTTAACTGGGTGATTTTTTCTATTATCTTATATTATAAATCTCCAAGTCATGAATTCGCATGTTCTTTGTATCTATGTCCAATATGTAATGTACATTGTATGATCAAGAGTAAAATTAGGAAGATGTAATTGATTGCTTGATGGCGTGGGTTTAGGCCTTTAGCCAACATTTCTCTTTGGATTCGAACCCTCTGCTTTCGTGAGAGTCTCTCTTTGTCTCTTGTTACATTGTTCGGTTTTACATAGTACTTCAACTTATCATTATGTCCATATGACCTAATAATTAACACTCCCTTCTTTTCGGTTTTTTTAAAAAATAGTTTAAAAATAAAAACATTATCCTTTCTTTTCGAAGCAAAATCTTCAAGATTTTGGTGCTATGCTATCTCTTGCAAGTTATCTTTCAGAGCAGCCAGGTAAGTGTCTTTTGAAGATTCCCCTTGTAACAAGTCCGGACAAAGAAAAGAAGACCTTTTATTCAATGGAAAATGAATCTAACATTTAATCATCAGTGACTATCAATATTTGGCCCATTTGTTCACGACACAAAATAATACTAGCAGTTCTATCATCTTTGTTCTGCCATGCAAATAACATTTTCTGATATTCTTTTGTAAAATACTAAAGATGATTAATTATTCCAATGGAATATTGGTAACTAGCAAGACTTGACAAAAACATTGGTAATAGAATTGGAAACAAAAGAGGCAAGTTGGGTTCACAGGGCACATGGTTGCTTCAAACAATCCCATTACTCCATCCTTTTCATTGTCCCTCTATTTCAGCCTCTTTGTTTGTGATCATCTATATTCTCTTTCTTTGATAAAAAAAGTATTATACCAAGATTTGTAATTGTTCTTAAATTTATGGTCGTCATATATAAATATCTATAGGCAGTAAGAAAATATGCCCTTACATGTACGTACCGATTTTTTTTTTATCAACTAATCTAGTGGTTATAATAATTCTTTAACACCGCAACTATATGTGATGAATTTTCAAAGGTGGCCACCATTGTACCACTTAATTCCCACTAGGTATTGATTAATTTTATAAGATTATATTTTTGATATTTTATATTTTTAGGATTACGTATATCGTCACTTTAAAAAATTCATACGTAAATATATTATTTTCTCAACCTTTAAACACCAATTTTGAAATATCCAAACGAGTATCATGATTGAAGATGTGAGAGACGAAGAGGCAATGAACTATTTGGCCTCACACATGTGACTCATGTATGTGTATTTTTCCTTTTGGCTTTTTTCATTCATTCTGAACCATTAGTTGAATTTTGATTGTTTTTCTGCCGATATTGAACTTTTGTATGTTTTAGTTTACCCCTGAAAAAATATAAGTTGATAACGTTTTACGATTTCCAAGTTTGAAAAGGAGACCCTACATTATTTCCAACTGCAACATTGCATGTTCCAGTAATGTTAAAAGGATGATT
The DNA here is from genome assembly GCA_018361395.1 of Boechera stricta. Classification (NCBI taxonomy): domain Eukaryota; kingdom Viridiplantae; phylum Streptophyta; class Magnoliopsida; order Brassicales; family Brassicaceae; genus Boechera; species Boechera stricta. Next base: position 22,017,598 of record CM031541.1, on the reverse strand, counting down.
ATATTTTAAATGATTGACGTAACTGATCCAACGGCTAAGTCCTCTTACTAGTCTGTGAATTAGCCACCTAATAAAGATTACATAAATCATTAATTAAATAACAATTTTAACTATACAACAAACAAATTATTCATAATGTCGTACATTCAACAACCGAGGTACTCCAAATTAAAATAGTAGTCAAGCACACTCATATATTTTAATTGATCAACTTAAAAAAAAAAAAATATATATATATATATAGACGGAATAGAATGGTAAAATCATTCAAAGTTAAAATTTTAAACACTCTTACATGAACAAAACAGCAAAATTTAGGTTATATAATAACAGCATCACAATATATATTGTTTTCTTCTGACACCACATGTGAGATACGAAAATCTTTTTTTTAAAATAAAAAATGTTGGCAGATTAACCGATAATCACGCTGATTAACACCTACTAGCTACTACTTAGCCGTTAAATTAATCCAGAAAAAGAAGTAAAAAACACATTGCAGAAAATATCATACAAAAAATAAATAAATAGAGAGTCATGAGTGAGTGAGTCATATGACGAATAAGTCCAGTTTGGCTGCCAGTCTGTCAGCCCTACCATTACAACTCTAAAGATTTCTTCACATAATTAACAAAAAAAATGCTTAACCCAAAAATAAATAAATAAAACTATAAAAAGAGATAATCACATCACATGGCCTTCGTCGCTATAACGTTACTAAACTAACCGCCAAATTCAATTAAAGAAATTTTGTTTCTTTTTTTCGTCATCAAGTTTTTTTGGGGTTATGTTAAGCTTTATTTGTTTTTCCCATTTTTTGTAAATTATAAACCTCTTATTTAAAATTTGAAGTCACCTGTTAGTAATAAAGTATATATGTGACGTTATTTCGCACTGTATATAAATTTAAAATTTCTTATGCATCAACTTAACTGTGTTTCGTTTCATATAATAACTACAAGTCAATTTTTTTTTCAAACCTTAGAATCATAATCTCATTTGGTCAAAGAATATATAACATGTTAAAACTTATTCTAATTTATTTTTCCATTCTGATATTCTAATTTATGATTTAAAAACTTATCTATTTGTTACTATTCTTTATTTTTTTATGACAGACTTACGTGTCAATTGAATCACCGATACCGGATTAAAAATCAATTTAATGATAATCATTTAAATCTTTATCAGTTTTTTGTTTTCGTTTTCACGGCAAACAATTTTCTATCCGTTGACATAAAATAGCAATTTTCTATCAACAACCACAAATCAACTTGGATTAGAGAGATACAACAACAACTTTAGTCGAAATATGATTACACAACAATTTTACACCTTAGATAATTCAAACACGAACGAACGTATATGTGTTTCAAACATGAACGTATAAGTGTATATAATATATAGGTTGTGGCGTATGTATATTATTTATAGTTATCTAGAAACATAGTAAATGTCAAATTTGACAAGAAAACTAGAAAAATAAGAATCAAAGAAGGGTCAATAAAGAGAATTCGAGGAAACTCATATGCTTTTTGACCGGATAAATAACCGGTTACCCATTAACCGGTCTTCTTACTATAAGATGACAGCTTAAACAAGTCGTCTCTTTACACTTGCTCACATTCCTCATTACCGTTTCTCTCTCTCTCTCCACCGTCGGATCAAACACCAGAAGAGAGAGAGATGGCTTCTTCAAGAAACTCCGTTGCCGGATTGGCGTTATACAGTTTTGTTTTCGCCGTGATCTTGTCTCTCGCCGGCGCTCAATCCTTAGCTCCAGCTCCTGCTCCCACCAGCGATGGTAAGTCTCAGCTTCTCTCTACTCTCTTCCACGATATTCGCATTTCCAGATCTGAAATCGAGAATTTGGGTTTTTTTTAAACAGGAACATCGATAGATCAAGGGATAGCGTATTTGCTAATGGTGGTGGCGTTAGTGCTGACTTACCTAATTCATCCTCTTGATGCTTCTTCTTCTTCTTCTTCTTCCTACTCCTTTTTCTAATTAATCGTTCTCCATTTCCATGTTTTTTGTTTTTTTTTTAATTTTCGTGGATAAATTTTCTAAGAGTCTGGATTTGTGCTTTTGTCTCGATTGTGATTTCTGGAGATTGATAAATCTCTAATTGTGTCTTCTCTTCTTCCATATTCATTTATTCTTATTCACAATCATCTATATTTGTGTTTTATGTTATTTCAAGCTTTGAATTTACCAGAAATTTTACAATCATATTTAACTTTAGCCGGAAAAAAAGAATGAGCAAAAACCTTCAAATTTGGCTATTTATTTCGAAAGCATAAAAAAATAAAAGCCAGAAATTTGCAGCCGTTGAGCTCAATTCTTTTGAATTCGATTCTCAAGTCTATCTTCAGATCCATGGTTATTACAGTTCTTATCGCTGAGTAAAAATAATACAATCTAACACAAAAAAAAGTTTATAAATCACGGAATAAACAGCCTTGATCAACATGAAGTTAATTTCCTGCCATAAGAATCTCGTGTTTATTTTGTTCTTACAAAAAAAAATATCTAAACAAATAACAAATGCAAGAACTTGAATAAATATTCCTTCTTGACAAAAACGATAAAGAATAAATTTTCATTTTTGCCTTGTTAAGGTGTAGTAAGCACCTCATACGGCAACTTGAGTTTGATGCGGAAGGGTTCTTTTTAGCTTCGCATCAAAAAACAAAATCTGTGTAATAACTATAAGTGTTACTGTTGGTGAAACTTGTGCAGTCCGTACTTGACCACTTCGTAAAAGGATACCACAATGGCTACAGATGGTCCTGCCCGTCCTACTCGAGCCCCTGCTCCACTAAACATCCCTCTCATTCCTCCATCCCTACACAAAACAAAAAAATACCCGACGTAGTTCGTAAGTTTGAAGCTTTCCGTTTATCACAAAAGAAATTGTCTCATGGACCTCTAATACATACCTCCAAATCTCTGCCAAGGTTTGTCTTGTGGTCATTGTCATGGCTCTATCTCTGTTCTTCTGCAAAATCCAAAATTGTTCAAATGTTATTTGGTGTAAGGACCCAGACTTGCTTAATGCAGTTGTCTAAAAGGTGGTGATGAATTATATAACCTGTAGAGCAACTCGGTGGAATTATGGAAGATGAAGTTAGGTGTTTTTACCTCTATTTGACGCCGAGTCTTTGCAACATCTAATGGGCAAGTAGCTGCAGCAGCAACTGCACCCGCAACAAAACCAGCAGTGAAGTTTGCACCTATTATACTGCCTGCCCTTGGTTCTTCACCTATGAACGAGAAAATGCTTCTCCGGGTCTGAAGTCATAATGAAACAGTCGTAAGGACATGGATGGATGACCCAATGGAAAAATCTAGATAATCTTTTTTTCAGGGACAGATTACTCACGTGCTCAAGTATTGACCAGCAGATTGCAGAGAACGGAACATCCCGGGCAAGTTGAGCACCAAGACCAGTCCATAACATCCTGTAATTTTGTCCATTACTTGATCCCTTGACAGGATTGATGGCGTCAACTAATGTCTTCCAAACGCCAGGCAGTTTCACATCTCTGTGCGTTCCCTTAAATGCCTGTTAGTAAAAAAAAAAAAGAATCATTATCCATTGGTTCTTTGTCAATCTCTCCACTCCAATAAAATATTAAGAAAACATTTCAGCTACTTTATTTTTTGTTTGCTCAGCCGGATAGGTCTACTAGACTACTAGGACATCCAGACTTACTACAATAGAAATGGTAATGAGCAATAACGAGTGCTCGAATTCTTAGAGTTACAGTTTACCTGCATCCGTGTCCTTGCTAACTCAACGGGGTAACAAGAGATACAAGCCAAGGAGCGTGCTATTGTCCCGGCAACTAGTGGGACATAAGGTGTCAAAGTTGGGGACTTCTCTGTCGTGAATTCCTCCATTATATTGCGAAAATAATCATAACAAGGCATGTAGATCCCAACCTAGCAATATAATAAGTAGTAATAAGTCATGAAGACCCAGTGAACAATAATAGGTTGCAGAAGCAAATAGCATTTTAATTAAGAGAACTCACAGTCGGAACTGCCAACGCTAAACTTGCGTTTGTACCTCTCCAAAGCCTAGAAAACCCTTCCTGCATAAAGTTGTTCCTGTGAAACTCTACAAATGAGTAAATAGTGAACTAGAAATAAGAAAATCGAAGCAATCCTTAGTTGAGGTATCTACTAGACGATGCCACAATTTCAAAAGACAAATTGCATCACACAGAGACTATACCAGAAGCCAGTAAGATGAAAGTTCTCAAAGAACATAAGGGATTCACACATATCTCTATATATAAACACTGCAACTCTTAATACCATCTTCATTTCAATATCCACGATAATCAAAAAGGGCAACTTTTCTAACCTGGCGGATAATTTTGTAGAACACATCAAGGGTTCCTTTGTACTGATTATCTGAGCATACAGATGCAGAGCCAGTAATTCTACACATCCCAGGAGAAGAATTACTTCTTAAATCATGTACCACCTGCAATAACCGAAAGATAAAAATCAAAGCTTTAGCAATCCAGAATCCATTTCAAAACTAAGAGCGCTTTATTATGATATATACGAATCAGCTAGCAAATATACCGTGGAATTCGTATCGAAACAACCCAAACGACACGAGCCTTGATACGGAACTCCTGCAGCTTGTGCTTGTAATCTCGTCTGCTTATTACAAAAACACACACAAGAAGCTCAATCAGATTTACACAGACGATTTCGTAGCCAAAGTGTAGAAATTTGTTTGCTTTCGAACCTTAACAACATCGAGAGGATTGACTATGACCGCCGATATGAAAGCGGCGCCACCAGCAGCTAAAGCCCTTTCTCCGAATCTCAAATTCTCATTCGGGATCGATTTCGATTTTGAATCTAACTTTGCTTCTTCCACCATCAGGAAAACAAAAACTCGATCACAACACCTTTCAATTTCAATAAGCCTTGAGCAATCAGATTCTTCCGCTATGCCGGAGTTTTCACGTCGACCTTAATTCGATTGCGTATGGTTTGGTGTTCTTCTAGTTCTATGGCTTTCCAATTTTGCATGGAGAAATCCTAAAAAAATAATAATAATAATTCTTCGGAACACGATTCGTTGCCGTTGATAAATCAACCAGACAAACACACACTAACACTCTTTGTAGTTTTCAATACCTTTGACCACACTCCTTGCCGTTTTTGACTAAGCTACGAATGGGCCTCATATGGGCTTAAAACCTTTTGTGTTAGAATGAGTTTGATTTGATCAATTAAAGCGTAGTTGCTTTTAATTGACTGATATAAAATTATAAACTTCCTGCCGTGTTTTAAGAGTTGCAGACCAAATTTAATATTTTTTTACCAAAGATTACGATTTTTTATTTTTGGGATTTTAATGATAAAAACTCTGAAGTATAGGTACATCCATTTTAAAACCCTTAACTAAATTATTAATAAAAAAAGCCCTTTAACTAAGAGATTTTAATAAAAAATTTCTTCATATACTAGTCGGTCCATTTAAAAACTTTCAACTAAATTATTAATAATAAACTCCATCAAATGTTTACTGATATATTTTAAACCCCTGAAGATGTATTAACAAAAAAAACTCATCCGTCTATAGTACCCTAAATGACTGCCATCAAATTTAATATTCTTGTATTTTGATCTATTAAAGACGACGTGTATATTTTTTCGACATAAGAGAATGCAGTGTTTATTTTTAATAGCATTGGAAACATGACGCAATAGATTAAAAATCTGAAATGATGAACCAAGATAACTAAGATATTGCATCTAAGATATTGCATCATACGCTCCATAAAACAATGAAAATGAACAAATTCATTTATAACTTTAGGAATAATGTACATATGAAATAAAATAACGAATGACGATTTTTATTTTATATGATTTTAAAATTTTTAAATCGGTATTATCGAATTTTTTAAATTTATATTGTTTTTGAACAAATACTATGTTGTTTTAAGTTTTAAAAAAATACATATATGTCGTTTTTTAACAAGCAACAACGCAAAATATCGATTAAACAATATATGTTTTGGCGGAATTATAAACGAATGAGCTTTTTTTACTAATAATTTAGTTGGGAGTTTTAAATGGACCAACTAATACTTGAGGAGTTTTTCATTAAAATTTCTTATTTGAAATAGATAGGTCCTTGACGATTTTTTTTTCATTTAAAAAAGGGTCTGTCTATTCATCAACGTGAGGAGTGTTTATTTGTTTGTGAAGACAAGCATGAGAACCAAGCTGGCGAAGTCAGTAGTAATAAGTGTTATCTTTATATTGACCCAATTTCAGCATGAGCATTTTATCTTTAGGTACTACCACCTAACACTATTATCGTTAGTGTTATTAGGATAAACGGAAAAATGTCAATTAAATGCCTAACTTTCTGATTTGGGACGTTTAATGCACGCACTATCGCGAAGACAAAAAAACACACCTACATTTTACCGCGTTGCCGATTCAGTCACGACGTTAACGGTAGTTTAGCGGCGTTAACCCAGATTTAACGATCTGTTAAAAACCTCTGTTAAATTAAACTCTGCGTTTTAGACACAAAAATCATCTCCAAATTGAAAACCCTAAAACACAAAATCCCTAAATCAAAATTATGTTATGCCAAAAAGAAACATTATGTTTCCCCAATTCTTTGTTCAATCGATTAAAAGATACATAAATTTAGTGAAGACTCATATGAAGAATTATCCGCAACAACTGATTCTTCAATATACTTGTAATTAAAACGAGAGAAGAGAGCTAATTGAATAAAAATTGTAGAAGAAGAAGAAGAGATTTACAGTAAATTGTTCCAAGAGACAGAGAAGAAGGAGATTTACAATAATTTCTGAGTTTGGGAGAGAGATAAAGAATTACAAAATTAAAATAGGGTTTAATTGATGAATCTCGAATTGAAACTACAAAATTGATGAATCTCGAATTGAAACGTGTAAACACGACGACAGAGGATGAAAAAAATGAAGTAAGGAATGATTACATTTCTGGATATCGAAGAACTGCAAAGCGGTGTTCTTCGAAGCGATCCAGGTACATGACCACCTCCGTCATCATCACCGGGTTTCTTCATTCTCGATTTGACGATGTAAACGATGGCGAGCACAACAGAAGCTAAAACAATAATGGCGATAAACCAACCACACCAACCTCTGGACTTGGATTTCTCCCCCATTTATCGAATTCCACAAGTGATTGATTAGATCCGAGGTCAACGTAACTACATTCACCGATTAATGGAGAGAAATTAGGTTCCCAGATCTAAAGATTCAGTGTGTAGTGATGAAGATGGAGCAGCTCTCATCACGGCGGCGGCGATGAAGATTGTAGTAGTGGCCATGGCGGTGAACTTGGGATGTATCGAAGAAGTGGTAAAAGTATTTTTGTTTTTTCTGCTTTCGTATGACCCAAAAAGAAATTAGTACTCGTTTATTAGCGTTTCCGAGATAGAAACTTAAACTGCATGCTGTTTTTTCTTTCAAAAACGACAGAATATCAGAGTTTAATTTAACAGAGGTTTTTAACAAATCGTTAAATATGGGTTAACGCCGCTAAACCGCCATTAACTCCGTGTCTGAATCAGCAATGCGGAAAAATGTAGGTGTGTTTTTTGGTTCTTACAATAGTACATGCGTTAAACGTCCGAAATCAGAAAGTTGGACATTTAATTGACATTTTCCCTTAGAAAAAACATAATGGGATTTGGCATATTAAAGACAAGCCATCCCGACTTGAAAGTTTGCTCGACACTTACTATGTATCGTCAAATTTTCTGACTTCCATGCTTGGAATATTTGATTTTTTTTTTCTGTCTGTTTACAAAATTTTAGTGTAAAGATTGAAAGTTTATCGGCAAACAATAATCACTGTAATTGATACATTTTAAATTTCAAAAATCGTGTGTACATATATTTTCTTCCACATACAAACATAATAAATGTGAACAAGTTGGGAAACTTTTGCTTTTATTCTTTGTTCTTTGCCTTGTTGCCTGAATGGACAGCACAATGCCAAAGCACAGATGGCAAACCTTTATCTACCAAATGACAAATTACAACCATTAATTTACCAGCTTTGTATTTGCAAGATAACCGGAATTAAACCGGGTTATATCTAATTAATACACAAAGTGTAAAGCGGTTTTAGAAGGTTTCACTTAAAGATCTTATGGGACCCATAACAATCTCATTGGTACAGAGATTTTGTAGGCAACTTGTCTCACCTCTCAATTTGATTTGGCCATTTGGGCCAACCTCTGTCTGAAAAAGACATTACCTTTTGCAACGTGGTTCACTACATGGGCTAAGAGCCTAAGATCCACTTTTTTTTTAGTCATCTATCGAGAGATATTACAAATTAAAGTCTTTTAAAATTTACTGCGAAAAACTATTGGTCGATTTTGTTTATAAAATTTTAAAATTTGTTCGACGTAATTTTAAAACTTGTTCACGGTGCATCTCCTGCCATCACGCATCAGATGATCCAAACACTCTGCACTAAAGGGTCGATTGTGTTTTCTTAAAAAAAGAAAAAATCATTTGCATGCATGTCTTAATCAAGTAGATCTTACAATATGAATATCTTGTTTTCCTTTGTAAATCTTCATTGTGATTCTATACGGCTAGTGGTCCATTTTTGTCACACTCATGACCCATGTATTAATATGTTTTTTGAAAACAAACAAACTTTAGTTTTTCATAATATATTCATATTTATGATTTGATCAGATAAGTGATATAACATGTAAGATTACTGAATTGCGTAAGTGGTTTCTTTTACTATGTATCTTAGAAAAAATGCATTTATACTTAAAATCACAACATTTGAACACATATTTCTGTATTTTGACCATTCAACCACAAATTTTTCTGATAGAGGAATGGGAGCGCTCTGCTTCTGAACGAAAAAGAGGGTTTCCGTAGTGTAGTCACACTTCGGGAAGCCAAAAACGGTCTGGTCCAATTTTTAAAACACGAAAAAGACAAATCTATCAATTGGTCAAATTAAACCTCGAACGGACCAATACTGTTGTTATTGCTGTTTTTGGTGAATGGTCCTTTTTTTATATAAAACATCACAGACTTTTTTCTCTTATTTATCTATTTACGTTCATATAAGGTTTTCTTTTATATAACTTTACTGATTGTCTATTGGATTTTACATTCTCCTTACAATTGGTAAAAATGTAACTTAAGAAAAAAACATAGTTAGTAGAAGTGTAAGAAAAGTCTACAACCAAATTAAAAACATTTCCAAAAGTAGACAGAGAGTGACAGGTTGAAACCATGTAAATAAATAAATGACAATTTCATAAGATGTTTATGTAATAATATTAGGAAACGTCGTAATCGAAAGATTGATAGATTAGAAAGGAAATAATTACAATGTTATAGTGGGGGACTCAGGTCAACGACAAGATCATGAGAAGTCTTCATCTTCATTGGAAAACTCTTTCCTTTAGATTTCCAATTTGCCAAAACGGAGTCTGTGGTCTATGACAGAAAGACATATAAGTTCATGTCCCAATACAATGTCTTTCTCTTCTCCTTACTGTTTCATTGCTCTCCATTGAATAGTTTATCAACTCAATACATAATATGGTTTCTGTTTTGATCGATAATTTACGAAATGACAGAATAATAGATCATTTTGGAAATTTGTAGTGTATATCGGTGATACAGTTTTACGGATTTTGTAGTTACAACTCACAAAGAATCAGAAGATAAATTGTTGATTTTTAGGTTCTTGATACTTCGCGTTCACTCCCATGTACAAGAAAATGACCCATTTAATAACTAAGTAGACATGACTTTCTCCTTAAAAAATGATGTAAACCAAACTTGTATTGTTTAATTTTGCTGTTTGTATCGAATCAAATTAACTATTTACGTAGACATGGACCAAATTTTGAATGCAAGAAGGAAAAAAAGGTGTAGTAATTGATTGTCTTTGAAATTGAGAAGGTTGTTAAAGTGGAGACAATGTGTAGGGTTAATACATGATTCAATGAGTTGGTTCTTCACATTAATGGGCATTGTTGCTCTTCTCTGACACTTAGTGCCAAAAAAAGAAGAAGAAAAAAACACAACAAGATGGTTGTTTACTTTTTAAATGTAAAATAATTGTTTTTTGACCATATGTATATTTAAAAACGAGATAGTTGATTTGGTCTTAATACATATAGTTAGGATCTTAAGATATTTTCATAATTTTTGTCTTATCTAAATTATTTATTTGTTAGGAGAAGAATTTGATTGGATGTTTTTATGTACAAGAAAATTCAAAATAAAATGACATGTCACCATAAACCCCACTTGCTAGAGATTCATGCGAAGAAACAAAAGACAAAGATTTACATTAAATAAATAATATATATACGGTCTATATACTGCTTCCTTGCATAGTGACAGACTCGGAGAGAAACCAAACAACAAAAGCTTTCCCAAATTCCCCAATACAAAACCCCCTAATAATAATACTGTCACAAATCTTAACTCACTCTAATTACTATATTTACTCGCAAATTACATAAAAAAATTATCAAATAGAAAAATAAAAATTCCATTGCGTTTCTTCCGCTGATCGGAGCCGTCCACGAAAGGGAAAACGGACGGCTAAGATGCATCCCCGTCGTTATCATCAAACCACTCATCCATCACTCACAAAAAAAAAAAACGAAACTCAGAAAATTTCAGAGGAAGAACGAACTTAACTCAATTAGTTATCCAACAAATGATCTTGGAAAAACTCATCTACATCCCACGAGCTGAAATCTCCGATCACTCCTAACGGAAAACTTTCGGACAAGTTCGTATCTTTATCAGAAACTGTGTTGTTGTTGTTGTTCTGGACTTCGTCTAGAAACAAAGGATCAGGGGTAATTTCGGAATCCCAAAAACAGTCTACGGTGCGAAACAAATCAGGCAAGAAAAACGGATCCGATGATAAAGTTTCTTCCTTTGACTCTGCCGACGAAGAAGAAAGCTTCATAGGCTCTGTTCTGTACTCTGTTTCTTCGTTGTGATTAAACCGGAGAACAGAAGTCGGAGAACATAGACTGACTTGTGATTCCCTCGCCGAATCGCAACCAGAGACCGTTTCAAGATCAATCACCGGAGTTTCCGGCAACACCTCAGTCGGAGGAGTGAGAAAATTCGTCTGTGCGTTATGTCCTTTGAGTCGAATCGCTGCTCTATCGTAACCTATAGCAGCTTCCTCCGCCGTAGCAAAAGTTCCAAGCCAGAGTCGAGTACGAGTGGAGGGATCACGAATCTCAGCCGCGAATTTCCCCCAAGGTCGTTGTCTCACTCCTCTATACTTGACAGGCTTCACCAAATCACCAACGTTCTCCGTCGCCTTGTTCTTTGACTTCCTCACCGGTTTAGCTCCGTCGTCGTCACAGAACCTGATCTCTTCCACATAACGTTTCACCCTTGGAGCTACAGATTTGTTGTCGTTTTCTTCGTCGCTGGAAGAATCAGTAGCACATGGATCAGTGACTATGATTTTCACAGTCTTCGGGAAACCGTTGAACGGAAGGGATGTGATTTTCCGGTGAACCGTGTACTTAACTTTTCTCTCTCGGCTTTTCATTTCACTTTAGTTTACTCGCAGAAGAAGCTAAAGATAGAGAGAGAGAGTAAAAATATTTGGATTAAGGAATTGGAGAAGAAGAAGAAGAGTCAAAAAGGCTACGAAGAAGAAATCGCCGTTTCTTAGTAACATCCTTCTTAAATATAGTCACGCCCACCCCCCACCTCCCATTTATTGTTTTTTTTCGTTTTTCCATATTTTAAATATTACTGTTTCCTTTTCTTTTTTTTGTATTGCTTTTCCGTACTTTTTTCTTGATTTTCGAAATTTTCGTTATCGTTATGGAATTTCTGAGATTTGGTTAAACGTAACCTTTTTCCAATATTTTATTATTTTTCATCATAATTATGTTTTCTGTAAATGAAAAATTTAAGTAGTAATTAAGAGATAGATTAGTGGCGCTTCAAACGATTAGCCGCTTCTCCGATCAGAGAGCTAGAGACACGTGGCTTATTTGGGTATAAGAGCTCTCTCTGGTTTTGGTCTCACTCCATAGCCTTGGTTTACAAGCAACTTTTGACAATATATACCACGCGCTATAGGTGTTCGTGAAAGTCATGCGCTGATGAAAAGAAATGGGCCTTCTCTCACGTGAGACTGATCACATTCCTGTCACTCACTGCTTTTGACCCACTACGATAATTATAATTTTATGGTAATGATGTAATCGGAATGTTTTTAAATCTTTTTTTTGGGGAAAGAACATTGTTATTGTTATTATTATCTCGTCTTAATTTCAATTAAGAATATTTTAGTTTAGGGAAATTATGATCTGTTTGCTTGGATATCAAGTGATTGCAGCCATTAAATATTTTGTTTCCTGATAATATTAACAATAACAATGTTCTGCCCAAGTCTGGTTCTCTTTACATAAGTCGCATGGAAACTATTTTAGAGTCTGTTTCTCGTTTTCAAAATTTTCAAAAAACTCTTGGAAACATGAACAATATCACGGAAACGCAATTCCTAAAAAACTCTATTTGAAAATCCGATAGAAACTCACATTTTTGTTTTGGAAAACATGACGAAATCTTGCTTTTTTAGTTTGGAAACTTAATAAATAAATAATTTATAAAAATTAATCTATTTCAAAATATATGATGTTTTAGTCAAATGCACACATTTTAATAAAAAAAATTTCTTTTACAAACTATCATAATATTTTTGATTTAAAAGACTTCAACCAATTATATTTTTTTTTGCAGAATATAAATAGTCACAAAATATCAAATACATTTATAATTTGCATAGAAACTTGTAAAACATCCTATACAATGAAACAAAATAAAATCTCTAAAACAATTTTTATTTTGAAACAGAGGGAGTAGAATTTATGATGTATATGATATTTATTTTTGTACTTTTAAATACCTAATTAATTTAAGATACATATATATAAGGATATATGATATATAATCACTCAAATATATTTTTATTTTGCTTAAGTAATCACTCATATTTTATCCCATTATCTTTAAGTTAAACTATTTAATATTTATATTTTGGATTTGTGTTGTTTCAAACATTTTTTCTTATATATAGTTTTGATGTTTGGTGTTTCATAATATATATATATATATATATATATATATATTTCCAAAACATATCAAATTCCTAATTTTTTAAAAAAGTCGTTTCCCTCTTCCAAAACATTTTGCTTCTTCGTTTTTGTTTTCATGCAGCATAATTCTTTATTTGTTACTGAAGTTCTGACCAAGTCAGGTTCTTGTGAATATTTTTTTAGGGATCTAGGTGGATCCATTTTCTTTGGTAAGTTGTTATAAGAGAATGGGGTCATAACCAAAACTTTCGTAATAAAAAACATTTTCTTTTGTTTAATAGAAGCAGTTTCGGAAGAAAATCAATTTAAAGTATTAAGAGATTCGTAGCGGGAAATAAATATAGAATACTATAATCAATTTTACTATAATCAAGAATTAAATATATAGTATGTGGCGTGCGTTAACGTGCATTAATCTATTAATAGAAAGAAACAAAAGGGGGAGAACAAAAGAGAAATTGGACTTATCTTAGGGCCACATGAACAAGAACAACCTTGAAGACTAAGCGATAACAAAAGAAATTGCACGATATGCGTTGGACGTCGAGGCATGAGATTTTTGTGTCACCTAATAATTACTTTCTTTTTTTTGTTATACGAGGTATGAGTTGGTGTATGTAGGAAAGATATGGTTTTTGTATTATCGTGTCTATATTTTTAAATGTGATCACTTAAAAAAAAAAAGAACTAAGACGAATGTCTTATTGCTTTTCCTCAATTTTTTTTACTATTTACAAAAAAAAAAATTTAATTTTCAGACATATGAGTCCTATATTTTTCTAATTCGATTTTTCATGAAAAAAGAATGAAAGAACAAAACTGTTTCTCTTCCATTTGTTTTTATTATTAAATATTTTTAAAATAATTTTACATTTTCAAAGATAAATATTTTCGTATTATTTATTATAAATTTTTATATATAATTTTATCAAAAATTTTACTTTAATTTAATGATATGATTTTATTTTAAATTAGGATTGATACTTAGATAAAAATAAGAAATACTTTCAAATGAAATTTATATATATTAATATATTCAAATATTTCGTATTATTTATTATAAATTAAATGAAATTTATAAATTAAATTCACTAAATGAATCTTATTTAAATAATAATAATATTTATGTTAAATATTTTTTAAAAATATATATTCAAATTTTTGGTTTCCATTTTATATAACCATTTGTTCAATTATTCATCTACATTTGTTCCTCCTCATTTTTTTTTTGTTTTTTTTTTTTCCTTCTCATTCATTTCATTTTCCATTCTTATTGTTATGGGCTGACTTTCTATTTTTCCCCCAACATAGGTCCGAAAAACCAGATACCCCCAACTCTTGACCTCTTCGTAATTTTGCCTTATCTACCGTCAAACTCACCTAAATCCCCGAATATAAAAAAAACGCTATCTAATTACACCTAATTTCAAATTTTGAAGTCGAAACGCGATTTTTGAACCACAAACCGGTTTTCCCAACCCATTCACCTCGATTTCAACCCAAAACCTTTTCTTTTAAACCCGAATCCTTCTTCAATTTTAGGGCTCATTCGATCCTTCTTCAATTTTAGCCAATTCTCTCTTAGTTCCTCAATTTTATCCGGTTTTTTTCTTCAATTAGTGTTAAATTTGGTGTTTAGGAGCTCCACATCCTCTGGAAATGAGCTATTCATCATATCGATTTAACCCAAATCGTAATTGGAATGAGTGATCTTTAGACCAAAATCGTACTTAACCCATGAAATCGTAATGACCCATTCGGAAATTTTGATGAAATTGTGCACAGATAGAGTCAAATTGACGAAATTAAGAGAATCGAGACTAAGAACAGAAAAAAAATTGTCTTTTTGTCTGCAAATGCTCTGTTTTTTAAGAAACCGTTATAAAACAACTCACAGACTGAGACAAGATACGATCCCTGACCATCTGAAAAGTTTCAGACCAAGCGAAAGAGAAAGGGCTTCCGGAGACGAAGTTGTTCTCCTCCGTCTCGTTCTCTCCGGCGGTGATGGGTTGTTGTTCCTCTTCGAGAAAGAAAGAAACCTGTAGCCGTACGATAAATAATAACAAAGATAGACAGTACATCTAAAATATTTTCCTATCATTTCTGAAAATCATGCATATGAAATGACAAATACAGCTATATCTCTCTATAATTATGTTTTTTGTTTTTGTTTTTTTGTTTTTTTCGGACTTCTTATTCTAATGCTGACAAATCTTCTAAAGCCGACGAATTTTCTTACTACACCAAAAAAACCTATCACACACGAAAAAATAATAACACAACATTCTCTATATATTCCCCCATCGATGTATCCAAAATAAATTAACATGTATAGTAATAATTAATTATATAAAACACAAAAAATAGAATAAAAAAAAAAGAAAAGAAAAAAATATATTATCTACAATATAGTTACAAATATTCATACAAATGTTAGATCGTCGCCTTTTCCAAATCCCCGATTTTTTCCTTCCTCATCACTGTATATTCACCCTGCAATGTGAAATATAATCTCATTAATCACCCATAAAGATTCAAAACTTTGGATGTAATTAACAACAAAAACCAATCTTAAATTACCATTTGAGTGTATTGAGGGTGCATTTAGGTGAATCAGTATCAAGCTTGTTCATGCTAACGCCGCCGCATCTCAAATTAACGGCGAGCATTCCGATCTTAAATCCGGAGACACCTAATCCAACTTTAGTCTTGGCAACAACATTAATCACCAAATCTTTGTTCTGAAATTTCGTAGCGAGTCTCTTAGCCAATCCTGTCTCCACCAGCTGGTTCTTCACCTTGGTCTCCACTTTCACGCTCGTCGAATTTTTCGGACCTTGTCGGAATCCATTAACCGTCGTCTCTCCCATTCCTGTCTCGTCGTTTCCACTTCCAACGCTCATTTCCACGGCGGTGTTTCCGTAGTAAAAAACGAGTTTCGAGTTCGGATTCTTCATCTCAACGCGCGCTACGGCTGTGGCGGAGAGAGACGCGCCGTCGGGATCATCGGCGAGTTTGAAACCGTCGAGACGGAACGAAGCGAGGCTGAAAGTGGGAAGCTTAGGATCGAACCAGAGGTAGAAAACAGCTGTTCCGACTAAGAGGAGGAAGATAAAGAGGACAAGAGTAATGCAGACGCAGCAGCAACAGAAACGACAACAGCTTCTGCGTTTTTTCTTTGGTCGGAAAGAAGTAGGCATAGCGGCGGATTTTCTCATAGGTTGTTGGGAAATGGGAGGAGGCGGAGGAGTCGCCATGTTTGGATCTCTGTAGCCTGGGGGTTTTTGAAGAACCGGTTTCATCTGATAATCTGCCATTTGATTAATTCTTCACCTCTCTGAGACGATTTCCTGAAAATCGTATCAAAGAAGAAAAACGAAATCAATCTCTCTGTTTTTTTTAATAGCAAACAGAGTCGGAATTGATGAGAAGGGAGAGGGAGATGAAACCTGAGGAGAAATCTTTTGAAAATGGAGAGAGAGAGGCGATGATGATGATGATGGTAAAAGGCAGAGATCGAAACTTGGTTTCTAAGAGATTTTGAGTTTTTTTTTGGAAGAGAGAGAGAAGAGAAATCTTTTTGTGTTGTGTTGTCTTTTGCTAATGGAAAGAACGATGAGACGTGAGGAGGGGAATTCGTTTTAGGCCCGACACTAACGCGCGCCGTTTTTTTTTTGAAATGCTGACGTGTTCCCTCTTTTTACTCTTCTTCCTACATTTAACAGATTTTTCGATTAGATGGTCGCCGATTCAACCAAGTTTAGTTTCTTTACTCTAGATTTGATGTGTGAATTTCAGATGACTTGATTATTCTATTATTAATTTGTATTGAATCGATTTCGCATCTTTTACTCTTCGATAGAAATTGAAGATGAGGCCGATCTTGATGAAGGGACATGAACGTCCATTGACGTTCCTCAGGTACAACAGAGATGGCGATCTGCTTTTCTCCTGCGCCAAGAACCACATTCCCTTGATATTTGATATTCCCTTGACCACATTCTTTTGTGGGTACAAATCCAAAATACTTTTGATATTTCTAAGAAACTATGAAAATATTTGTGGGTACTCTTGTAGTTCGACTATAATAAGGGTATAAAAACCAAAAAAAAAAAAAAATTATGCTTACATGTGTGCACCGATACCCATGAGCTCGTTCTGAAAATGTTGTGTAGGTAAAAAGTGCATAGCCAATACGACACACCAAACATTTCAAATACATTTTTGATTAAAAAAAACGAACTCTCGGATGCGGACTGTGGAGGCACCCAGGGTCGAACCGGAGTAGTCCTCGGGAATTTATATTTGAGAATTGTTTTGTGTGTAGCCGAAAGGCCATACCATTAATCGACAATTTTACATCATTATTCATTTATATCTGAGTACATTTGACTATGAAAATAAAACAGGGTTTAATTCGTTTTGTAATCTCATGTTCATAATGAATTGCTGGTTTGTTTTCCTCTTCTTCTTACTCAAATGGAATTCTAGTTCTAATAGAGTTTCTTGGTGTTAATTTGATTCGAGTTTTCGTGAGCTGGTTTGTTTCTTTCTCACTCCTTCAACTATTATCATACCCCACATTTAATATCTACTGTATATTTGTAACGACATGTAAGAGTTTTAGTTGTTAACCTTCGAGATTTTTAAGTGGGGATTTGTCTCTTAAAAAACAAAACTTAAATTCGATTTTACATGGATTAAAAAAAGGAGGAAGAAAAATTAAGTTGGATTATACATGAAACCTTAAAAAAAAGAAGCAAAAGCTTACGCAAAGCAACAACACCGATATCATAAAATTACATCAGGTCTAAATGCAACAAAGGAAGCCATTTATAAAACAACAAAAGCCTCTCTATATTAACAACAAACCACAACACCAAATTTTCATCTGGAGGAAAAGCTCTTTTTTCTCCCTCTCTCTCCGAAAATTTATAGATCAATCATCATCTCTCTCAATCTACTATACTATCTATCAAGTTTTCTGAAATTAGCAGCACTTGTTTTCTTTGTTTATGTCGACAAATTAAGTTGAAATCGACACTCGAATTATAATCGATTAGCCCGCAGCTACTGCGTTAGAACGAGGCTTCGTATCGAGCAGTTGATGCAATTTGCTTGTAGAGTTAGAATCATTGTCTCCTTGGTTCTTGTTCTTGTCTCCAGCTCCTGAGTTCTTAACTCTAGACAACATATTCCCGGAGACTCTCTTTTCGGGTTCCGAGCATTTCAGTTTGTCCTGCAACCCAAAAAGAACCGGCCACGTTCAAGAAATGATACACGTTCATATAGATCACTTGTTAGTTAATGCTTACTTACCAACAAGGTTGCATTTGCTCCTCTGAGTTTATCAGATTTCTCATTAAGTTGGTTTAGTTCAGATCTTAATGCCATGTTTTCGGCTGTCAAGGCTTCGACTTTCCTAGCAAGTTCTTCAGTCTCGGCCTTCAAAACAAGGAAAGACAGAAAGTTTATTAGCTTGTTCAATGTTTTGGTGAGAGTCACACCAAGAGAAACAATATCTAAAGACCTTCACTGTTTCTTTCATTAACCAAACCTGTTTCCTCAATCTTGACCTTCTAGCAGATTCTCGATTAGACTGTTTTCTTCGCTCCCGTTTCAGTTCTCTCTCGTTCTGGAGACAAAAGTGGATACTTGGTGAGGAAAATGGTATAAGCTAGCTCGAAAATCCGACAAGTGGAAGATCAAAATAAGTCACAGGGTACCTGAAGCCAAGTTTCAGGAGGAACCATGGCTAAAGATTGTGACATGAAGGGGTTGGAATTTTCACTTACACCAGGAGAGACTATAGCTCCAGCTCCTTGAATAACGTTTACGCCGGTATCACCACTTGACGGAGAAATAGAACGAAACGAGCTAGATTGAACCAATTGTTTCCCATCTGCCAAAAAATCCGAATGAAAAATCCTGTTATATCGAACATTTACACTGAATCTAATTCTTTGGGACATGAGAAAAGCTATACCTTTTGTTGGAGTTCCCTCTCGACTTCTTTTAAGTTCCGGTTCATCTGCCTGGAAACATGCAAAAAGGTTTAGGTTTTAGACCATCATATTAAACCTAAAGATAGTATTAAGATAGAGAGAAGAGAAACATTACCCCAGTTGTATTCCCATCACTTCTATCAGTTGACCCATCTGTTTCTGAGCTGTTCCGTGATCGTTTATGTTCATCTGCATCATTTTCGGAATTCCCATTTCCTAGAGACATAGCAAGTCCATCAAATTCTTTCAGCTTCTTCATCAGTCCATTGTCTGTGTTCCCTGAAGATTTAGTAGGAGTGTCGATGCTCAAATGTGTCCCCGGCTGCCATTTATAAGGACTCCATTAAATAGCGAACAAAACCTATTATCAATCTGTGTTGAATCAGACTAGCTACACCACTTACAGTTGTTATTGGTGGAGCCTTTTGACCTTGAGGCTGTGATCCCTGTCCACACAAACTCGAGTCAGTCAGATAAACGATCAAGGAGGATTCAACTATGAGATGTTTGAGGAAGAGAATTATATACCATGGGAATTCCGGGATGAGCGTAAACTCCTCCTCCATGCGGGTAAACCGCTCCATAGGGTGCTCCATATGGTGACATCATATGCTGAAAGATTGAAGACCAACAAAAAAACAATGAATCGTCTTCCTAATCTTTACTATGGTTGCACAAGATGATTCGTCTTTGGGTTAACTATAATACTACCTGAGGATTCCACATGTAAGGTGGAGGAAGATGACCAGATGCAGCCATAGCTGAATTGTAATAAGGAGGCATTGCAACTCTTGGACCATAATATGCCTAGCAGCAAGTAACAAAACCCACATATCAAGAATCATTACTATTATCATCATCATGGTATTACTAGTACATAACTGGAGGGTAATTATAAAAAGACTAACTTGCATAGCAGCCCAATCAGGGTAGACATGAACATTTGTTTGATCCTATCAACAGTCAAGTCAACGCATAAGGAATTTACAGAAAAAAAAGAGCACAAATTTGACTCGGAACAAGAACATTGACTTGGAATTATGGTTTGAAACTGTTTCACATACCGGTGGTGAAGATGGTTTGTTATCTGATTTGGTAGGCTTTGGTTCCTCGCTTTTTCCCATGGTTTAAAGTTTTTCCCACTCAACAAGAGAGAACAATGACTCTTTCTGCAAAATCAAGGGATGATGTTGTGTGAGAAAGAAAAAGAGAGGGACAGAGAAGGGTAAAAACGTATTTCTCCCTCCCATCCTATGTTCAGAAAACTTTGAGGAAGACAAAAGGAATCATCAAAGTAGATACTAATGGACAATTATAGCCCTGAAACAATCACATGCACAAAAAAAAAGAGGCTCTGTTCTTCTCTCCGCTTTAGCTGTATTTGTTTAAATTCAAAAACTTAAAATTTTTAATTCAATTCAACTAAATGCAAAAGCAAACGATAAAAAAAAAAAGGCAAAATCTTTCACAAATCCTATGATTTTTTTTTCCCAAAACTAAGAAGACCAATGAATGATGGAGAAATCAAATCATAAAACTCTACGACCAAACAATATCTTTTAAGTTATACAATACCTTCAAGAATCCGAAAGCTCTTCGAAGAAACGTAAGCAGAAGATGAAGAAGAAGCAGCTTAAACAGACAAAAACCCAAAAATTTAAATCGCGAATTCGAAACCTAAACAACAATTAAATGCATTTCATCTTTCTTTCTCTCTCTCTCTAAAGAAACAGAGCGAAAAAGAGTTCAGTTTTTTTTTTTTTTTTGAGGGAGGGAGGGAAGGAGACGAGAGAGAGAAGAAAAAACGGAGCGCCAAGACGATGAACACGTCATCAAACACGTGTCATGCGATATATTACAGCGTAAACTACGGTGGTGTTTGATGAGTTGGCTCCTCGAGTTTAGTGCCAGCCATTTCTTATGTCATCTCGACCGTACACGTGTTCTATTGTTAGTCGCTCTACGCATCCCTCATGTGACTTACGTGGTCCGTCCGTTCCATTTCCCTTGCAGTTAATATAATATTTTTATTATCACATCAGTGAAGTCATGTGCAACATTAAAGAAAGATTTAAGATCTGATTTAAAAAAATAACTTGCTAATTTGTGAGAAAACACAAAAGATGTATATTCATTCCATCAAACGAATTTTCCGAATAATAATTTATTTTGGGTTGATACATCTACAACCAAAAAATAAATTCCTTACGTCACACAAATATCAATCATATGTTTTCAGTGACGCCATATTTTCATAAGAGAGTCGAAAATATATGCAAATGGCATGAAAATAAAGGAAGAAAAGACCTTTGACTATTATTAGTAGCTCCGACGCGGAGAGCACTTCTGTCTACCAAACTCAAGATCTGGACCGTCCATTCTTCACCACCGATTCATATCTTCCAAAGGTGCCACGAGCGACCCACGTGTATGGCCACGTTTCTGCCATCATGGAAACACCCAAGAAAAAAAAACATTTTTTATTTTATTTTATTTTCCTTCACTATTACAGAAAGAAGAAAATAAATAAAGGCCCACAACCCCGACAACTGCTTCGAATCCAACGGCTGGGATAAACAAACGATCCAACGGTTTAAAACTAAGCCACGCCAGTAAGAAGAGTTGTTGGCATCTAGAGGTTAAAGAGCCAACGAGGCTTTTTGCGTTGGCGTAAAAGAGCTTCTATCCACGAAGTGGTCCCTACTTTATAAAATGCGACTCACATGGATGTATCTACGTGTCGAGTACCCATTCGATGATTTAGAAAATATTGTCTGGGCTTTACTTTATTGTTATATTATTTTATGTACAGTACACAGAGACCAGAGAGCATAATTCTACTGAGGTTTTTTTCGATGACGTAAGCGAAGGTAAAGACCACATCAGATTTAAATCTGGACCGTCGAGCTCGTTTTATGACGGTGATGCAAGCTTTAACGCCGCCTCGAGCAAGAAAAAAAACGTGTGTTTTATATAACTTCGAATCATCTGACGTGGCTATCAATATTTATAGTGGGGAAAAAAATTAAAGGATTATTATTACTGCTACGTGGGGACGAAAGTCAGAAAAGGAGATTTAAATCCAACGGCTCAAACGTGTCCCCCGACAAGATGACGTGTCCGTCTGGTAAGCGGATAGTCTTACTTACGCATTTATGTGGGCCCGCATGTGACGAGGACTCGAATAATCTAACCTGATTTTCCGAAATTACCCTTATTACTTCACACTAACTCCTCAACGTACCACTCTGGCCGCATTGTTTGAACTTTGAATATAAAGCCTTCTCATGTTCACACTACGAGCAATTAGCTTGATCTTTACGACATCGTGAACGTAGTAGGCCCAGAGCCCATATTAGAAGGCTAATCTCAAAAGCTAGGCCCAATTTTATCTTGGACTATTTATAAAAATACATAGTCAATAAGTGTAAATAGAAAGTAAGAATCCAATCGAATTTACAGAGTGAGGTACTCTTTAAACCTTACTTTTACTGCTCCATTAAGCAAATTAAAAAAGACACTCGTGGTTAGAGCTGCTACATAACGAGATAATACAACCTATATATGGAGATGGATAGAGAGAGAGAGAGAACAGTCAGTGAAGATCTGAGGAACGTCTAATGGTGAGCTCAGCTCTGAGATGGAGGATGCCATTGATGAAATGCTGACTGTCCTCGGCCATGAACGAAGTCCACGGAATCCCAAAGAGGTTTCTGTAACCAACCGCTTTTCCGCCTGTGAATGTGTAGTTTCCTTTGTATTTGCTTACGAATTCTTCTGCTGATTTTTTATCTCTAGCCGCGAATTCGTAGTCCACACCAAAACTCACAGCTCCTTTCTCTTGCATCCCGAGGAATAGCCCAAAGCAGTGGAACGAGCTTTGCTGGTCCATGTTACAGTGCGCCGACAGGAAGAACCCTTGACCTCCTAAGTGGAAGGCCTGCGAATAGACTCTTCCCGAAGGGAATAATCCTGCGCATTCCTCTCGCTTCAAGTCCAGATACACTACACATTGCGGGCGAGGAAGCTCAAACTCCACCACTTTTACGGGTCTGTATTTGTAAGCCCTCTCTATGAAACGGCGGTTCATGGAGTCCGATCCTTCAGCTGCAAGGATGCGTTGCCTGTGGGGGGCTTCTGCTTTGAAGAAGAGCGCTTCTAATACTTGCTTTGATGCTACTTCATGCTCAAAATCGCTGCACGTAAGTACCTTTTTCAGCTTTCGACACGTCATGTATGGGAAGCGGATGTAGAGCGCAAGGCGTGAACCCAGAATCTCTCTACGGTCTTCCAATGAGCTATACTGTCCCCTTGCCCATTTTAAGACAAAATCATAAACAGCATCCTCAGAAGCAATTTGAAGATCATCGCTCGATAGTATTGCCTCGATTCCAGCCAATGGTAAGGCCATAACTTCATCATGAAACCTGTACAAGATGGTAACACATGAATACAAGAAATATATAAGACTCTGAGTAAATGCATTTCAAACCACTGGAGAGTCTTACTTGGTAATATCCTTGTAACGGGAGGCAAGGAACTGCTTTGCTGCATCGGTTAGAGGTTGGACTGCTTCAGCCATTAAAACACTAGAGGGAAGCTCTAGATAGAGCAAAGCCGAATCAGGGGTCATGGGCATATTGCGCAGTAGTCTACTACAATACCTCATGCAGGAAGCAACCTCAAACTTGTCAGCAGCCATAAGCACATCTAATAAAGCAGGTGCTGTTGTGACACTTAGAGAGTTGCTATACATAAAGTTCAAAAGCTCCATCAAAGCACCTTCCTCTGCCATACACATAAAAGCAGAGCATGAGAAATCAACATTGTGGACTCTCTTAAAGCTAAAATTGTTTAATGGATACAAAATATCATACATGCAAATCAAAGCCAGCAACTGAGTTAATACAAAAGGAATAAAGAATCCAAAACAATAAGAAGCCAACAGAGAGTTAGTAGAGAAATGACGCCAATAAGACGAGACTGACTATAGCAGAAATGAAGTAAAAGCTTGACTTGAATTGTCGTACCTTGTGCACTAATTCTAAGAGTTACATGTCTTTGTTCTGATTCCCTCATTCCATTAGAAAACAGCTACATCAGGGTAAAGAAAACAAGAAGCAAAGAATAGCGTTACGTGCAAGATAAAAAAAGAGCAAACAATTGGATATAGAAGAAGAAAATAAACGTTAATACCTTATAGAAAAAAGGGCTTTTTGCAGCCAAGATAGGAGAACTAATATGCAGTTCTTTAACTCTAACAACAGTAGAACAGTCAATACCCCAGTTTGGCTCACTAGATGCATTGTCATCACCTAAAACCATTTATAAACAAAGCTAGAACGTTTTAGACAAATTACTTCAACAGCAAAAGCTCTTTTGAAGATTAAAAAGCAATAAAGCATCACAAATCCAAACCCAATCACTCGAAAGAACTATGAGATTTAGAAAGCAATAGTTGCTAAAATTACCTGATAGAGCCTCTTCCACCATTGCCTCTCCTTCATCGTCAAGATTATCACCACCAGGACAATCATCTATATCAGGTTGGTTGTTATCGGTTAAAATCTGCTCTTCGGCACATGCCACAATGTCTGAAATCGCAACTGGAAATGCAAAACATATAAGTTTCTTGAACATTTAAAACTCACACGACATGAGAGGAAAAAAAATAAAACAAATTCCAAAAGCCCTAAACCAAGCATTATCAAATCATTTCAACCTATCAAATCATTCTTCCTAAAGAGGATAAAACGTACCACCATTGTCTTTCTTGTTATCCTCTCTTCTCCTCTTACGATGACGAGCCCAATCGGCAATACTCGTACACCCTTCACCATCAGACCTAGAATCCGAAGGGCCACCCAAGATCTCGATCCGGAGCAAACGGTCGGAGAAGTTACTGTCATTGAAAGCGAAACCAAAATCACCTTCGGAAGACGAACCATGGCGAGAGAAATTGGAATCCATCTCCGTCTGAGGGTCAAATAGATCGGTATTATTGGAACCTCTCATCTCCTTTTAGAAAACCCTCTTCTCCGTCTTCTCTCCGGCGAGAACCGAGCAGAAGAATCAGGAAACAAAAAAAGGGTCAAATCCGAAAAGGATTTTTGAGGAACGAAATAACAAAGAAACCCTAAAAAAGTCTCTCTTTTTTTTTTTTTGAACTCCAGAAAAAAAGGGACAAGAGAAGAGCTGGTCGACGTTGAACGGTTATGGTTACTGGGTCGGTGACGGATATTTTAAAAAAATGCTAATTAAAGACAAAGAGGTTCTGTCATTTTTATATCTGTTCGTTACAGCCTAACTAATTAATTAACCGGTTCGGTCTTTTGATTGTAATAAGCATTTTGGTTCTTTTTCCGGTATTATGCATAATTTCGCGTCGGTACGATTTTAATTTTGACTTATAATACTCTTCAAATTTGTTTGTTCGGATTCGATTTTTCAATTTTTAAATAATTTTTAGTTTAGGGGAAATTTAAAATTTACTTAATTATAAGAGAAAAAAGTTAATTTATGTTGCTAGCTCTGGTCATATGCAAGTTTAGGATTTGTGATTGGTTGGAAAGCGTCAAATTTGGTAAGAAGACAACTCGTTCAACAAACGCCAATGCCTTATGTCGTTAAACATTCGTTGGAAACTTGGATTCAAACGTCTAATTCGGTGTTTCTTTTTTTATATTATTAATTAGTTCAGCGTTTTACAGACTTTGTTAATTAGGTTTTGACCGAGTGAAGCTTGGCTATGCATCTATCATATCATAATTGGATTTTATAGATAAATATTGGACTATTCTCCCGCATACTCTTCTTCGTAGCCTAACACATGACAAACCAGTTGACTATATTGTCACTAGAGATGATCATTTGAACTGGTACGATTTAATGTAAGAACCATTGAAGATATATATCCTCAAACCAAACGATCGAACTAATTCAATCTGATCGAACTTAAACTCACTTTTTTATTGTTCTTGTCATTGAAAGAATATTTAATAACCCATTTTGATTACAAATATGAAAGAATTAAATGTCGGTTGACTGAAAAAAATAAAGAAGTCCAATTTAAAATTATGGATACATAAACAGACAACACTTGTGACTTGTTTATCTACCAAATCAAACGTGTTTTAAAATTTAGACGAAACCAACCAGAAATGCTTATTCATCAGACATCGAAAAGATATCGAAACACAACTATAATTAACTTTATTGCGTCTTAAAAAACTTAAAATCTTATTCTTAACAACATTCAAAGGACTTAATGGAGCTACGAAGTTACTGATGCGAATAAACAAATTACAGTCAGTTATGATTAATTCTATCGTGATCCCATCGATATAATAAACACCATTCATATCATATTTTGATAATGGCCCACGGCATCTTCTCATATTAAACAACATTAATGTCGCCTCGATAGTTCGATGCAAGCATCAACCACAAACCTGCAAATAAACATATCAAACTAAAAAAAAAAAGGAATTATTAGAGAGAAAAACCAAGTTAGAGACCAAAACAGGAAAAAAAAAAACAAGTTAGAGAAACATTTTTCAAGCACTGATCCAACTTTAACAGAAGAAAAAGTAATTTTAATTTATGGTCCATATAAATTTGCAAACCAAAAACTCAAAATTCAAATATATTTTTGGTAAATTATGTAATTAGAAAACTATATATATCATATATTCTGTGTGCAGAAATATATGACGAACAGAGGCTAAGAGAAGAAGAAAAGGAGCTCCCTTCAATCCAAACGAAGAGAAGAGAAGAATATATAGAGAAAGAGAGAAATCTAAGAGCTCATACAATCCCTTTAAAGAGTGCTTTCTTCAAGCTGTTAACCTACACACTCTCTATGAGAAATCCATGAACACTTAGATTCTACTTTTTGGTTCCTTAACTCTTGTCCTCATCGTTTTGGACGATGGGAGCTCCTTTTCTTACACTTGAAAAACAAGTGTTCCAAAAGAGTTTGACATCTTTCTAACTATAAAACGAACTAAAAAATATATCGAAAGAGTTACATAATATGTATGGTGATGGTTTGACGAAGCTTATGATGATGATTTGAAGAAGAACATATTGTGTAAAGTGGTTTTATAGATGAAAAAGCATAAACCCTAGTCTATTCCTTGGAACGATTATGGAACAAGTGTTAATAAAAAAATGAAAAAATATAGAAGAAAAAATGGCAGTAAATCATATTGTCATTAATTAGAGATTGAACATAATCTTGTTGACTAGATTCTCTTTTAGAGAGAGATACGGTTAGGGTGCAACTTTATTTGATAACTAGCAAATAAAATACATCCAGTATATTGGGTCCTTAGTTGTTATATGCAGTTGCTTTGCATTAAATAAAAATACACCCAATATATTAGGTCTTTTGTTGTAATTCTCGTAATTGTTGTCTCACCCAATATATTAACTACAGATAATCGTGTTAAATTTTAAATGTCCACAAAATAATAACTAAACCGTACTTTTGTAGTTGAAGCCTTAAGGTTTTGAAGCACACAAAATAAAGAGACTCCATAAGACAGATAGAGTTTGGTCAAACGCTATTACCGACACATCTTTGACTTGTCTTTTTACCTTTATTAATCACTAATCAGTCTTCTTAAAGCGTATTGTGAAATGAAACGAATTGATTTTTAGATGACTAAAATTTGAACTAATCGGTTTGTCTATTTACGTTAGATTTATATTTCCAATTACAAATGACAAAAATAGTTGACCGGCGTTGTGTTCGTTGCCATCGTTTTACCACCTATATATATATATATATATATTATCGTCAATTCACTTCATTGACGTGGAAACAGTTTACAAAAATGTGGTCAGTCTATCACATAATTGTGTACATTACACCTCGCATATTTGGCCAAATTATCCGCTATAAAATTAGTTTGTCTACTGACCTGAATAAAATTAAACGTACAAGTTTTTGAAGCTTGAAGGATGTCATCAATGTAAATTGCAATTAGAAGATGCTTCCACTTTGGATTGGGACCGTAATATTCAAAACAAATAAAGATTGACAAATAGATTTAAGAACGTCATTTCTCTTTATTTGGAAAACTCATTCAAAAACCAAATATTTCTCTCATCAAGTAATCATCATCTCACTCTTACTTATAACACAAGTTTTTACTATTTACATAATGGAATTACACATATCTCACTATGAGTACCTAACATCTCCATTAGTCTTGAGTGTTAAGTTGGTGTTTACTTTTAGTCTCTTTACCATAAACCCTTGATTTAAGGCAATCATAGTTGGAATTATCCAACAATTTCCCCTTAATTCCAACTTGAATTTGAATTTGAAATTTTACTCATGAGTCTTCCATTTCTTTGAACTTTGTCCTTCTAAAGGCTTAGTAGTATGTCCGCCTTTTGTTCCACACACGGGTATGTCTTTCTACCGTGGAACACCGAGTTCTTTGTAAGAGCTATAGCTGACTTGTTATCGATCCTTAATAAAACCTTTTAAGCTTGTTATATTAAGTATCTCACTCAACATTTCTTTGAGCCAAATCGCTTGCTTCGCTGCTTTGGTTGCGGCCATAAACTCGGCTTCACATGAAGATAATGCAACAGTTGGTTGCTTTTGTGAGGTCCATGTGATCGATAAATGAACCATAATAAAAGACATGTCCCGTGGTGCTCCTTCCATCATCAACATCGATATTGTACTATCACTATATCCTATGATCCTCTTGACCCGTTTCTCTTGAAAAATAGACCAAGATTAGTAGTTCCTTTCACATACAACACATGTTTGATTCCTTGCAGTGAGTTTCTTGGACTTTGCATATATCGGCTTAAAACTCCAACGACAAAAGACAAGTCCGGTCTTGTATGAAGAAGATATCTTAGACATCCGATGGTTCTTCATACTCACAATTTCAGGTTCATTTTCAGCTTTGAGAGCTTGAAACCGACTCCATGGGAACATGAGTCAAGTTACAAGAATCCATACTAGTGTTGACAAGTATTCCTTGAGCGTAGCCTTCTTGCTTTATCCATATCCCTTCCGCTCCTTGAGTTACTTCTGTGCCAAGATAGTATGTTAACTTACCAAGATCCGACATCTCAAATCTCTGTGACATATCTTCCTTGAATTGTTTAATGACCATTAATGAAGATCCCGTCACAAATAAATCATCGACGTATATAGCCACAATTAAGATCTCGATCTTGTGATTCATGCGATATACCGAAGGCTCCTTTTGACATCTCTTAAAGCCTATCTCCTTTAGCACATGATCAAGCTTAATGTTCCATGCCCTCGGTGCTTGCCGTAGTCCATATAGTGCTTTAAAAAGCTTATACACTCGACTTTCTTCTCCCTTCTTCTCAAAGCCTTCGGGTTGAGTTACATACACTAACTCCTTAAGATCTCCATGTAAGAAAGCGGTCTTTACGTCTAAGTGATGTATCTCCCAACCATTGTTTGCGGCAAGAGCTATGAGAAGGCGTATAGTCTCCAACCGAGCTACCGGAGCAAATACTTCTTCAAAGTCTATGCCTTGTTGTTGCACATAACCTTTTGCCACGAGTCTTGCTTTGTATTTATTCACAGAACCATCAGCTTTTCTTTTGATTTTAAAAATCCACTTCACCCCAATTGGTTTGACACCATTGGGTAAATCAACAAGCTCCCAAGTCTTGTTTCTTGTGATAGAATCCAACTCAGCTTTCATTGCCTCTAGCCATTCACGTGTGTCTTTGGCTTCATGAAAGTTTTCCGGTTCACCATCAATTGTAAACAACAATCTTTCACTTTCTTGATCAGCAAGTAGCACATAATCTTCAAGATACTTTGGTTGTGTTGTTATGCGTCCAGATCTCCTTACGATTGGTTGAATTTCTTCTTGATTCACACCATCGTTCACGTTTCCAACTTCTTCTTCGTCATGATTTGAGCCTTCATGATCGGAGTCTTGATTATTGTTTTGTTCTTGTTGATGTTCGCCTCCATCTTCTATAAAACCACCATGAGAAAGCTTAAACATGCCAGGTTTTCCGTCTTCTCTCTTGTTGATGATGTCGATCCTGCTTTTATTTCCATTGATCTCTTGCGCCAAGCGGCGCTGTCGAAACGCGTAAGTGTTCATATTTGGTTTCTTGGATGTGAAGCTTTCGTATGGGGTTTGTCCGATCAAAGTCTTCGTAGGAACTCTATTAATGAGGTAGGTTGCATGACGAACAGCTTCTCCCCACATAAAGTTCGGAATCTCCATCGCCTTTAGTAAGCTCCTTGTCATCTCCATCACGGTTCGATTTCTCCTTTCAACCACACCATTTTGCTGGCGTATAAGGTGCCGTTAGGTGACGTTTAATTCCATTTTTTTCACAAAAGGAATTGAACTCAGTTGAAGTGAACTCTCCTCCTCTATCGGTGCGAAACGTTTTGATTGTTGCTCCGTTTTGTGTCTCAACCATGGATTTGAATCTTTTGAACCGATCAAACGCTTCACTTTTCTCCTTCATGAGTATAGTCCACATGTAGCGTGTGTAATCGTCAATTAGTACGAACACATAACGATTTCCAGCCGGTGTTGATGGTGTTATCGGTCCGCATAAATCTCTATGGACCAACTCAAGAACGTGTGATGCTCGAAAATTTGCTTGTGATGGGAATGGAGTTCTTGTTTGTTTTCCGGCTAGACACACGTTGCATACTTCTTTCTCATGCAACGTATGTGGCATCCCTATGACCATCTCTTTTTTCACCATGTTATTCATGGCATCAAAGTTCACATGCCCTAGACGTGAGTGCCATTTCAATGTAGCCTCCTTCTCTTGTATATGAAAGCACTTAGAAATGCCTATCTTCATTGATGTTTTGTAGAGCTGGTTTGGTGATCTTTGGATTTGCACAAGGAGTCTTCCACATGGATCTCTTAGCGTTAAGTAGTCATTTCTCATAACCACTTCACACCCATTTTCCGTTGCTTGTCCAAGGCTCAATATGTTGTGATTAAGATTGGGAATGTAATAGATATCTTTAAGTGCTTTTTGTTCTCCGGTTTTGCACTTAAAAAAAATCGTACCTTTCCCAACTATATCAACACAAGATCCATCGCCAAACTTCACTTTCCCTTTAACACCTTCGTTTAATTCCGAGGAAAACGTCTTATTTCCCGTCATGTGATTACTCGCTCCATTATCCAAATACCAAACACTTTCATCTCCGATGTTGATATTGAACCTCTTTGGAATAACCTTTTCTTCATTCAAAAACACCACCTCATGAACATAAAGAGCCGTGTCAGCTTCTTGTGTCTCATTTAGATTCACCTCTTGTTGTTTTTGTTTCTCTGGACACGTTGTTGCGAAGTGGCCGAGTTTATCACAACGCCAACACACCACTTTGGATCGATCTTTTTTTTGTTTTTGGGTGTTGTTGGTGTTGTCTACGTTATCTTCTGATTGGTTGTGATAGTTTGATCTTCCTCGACCTCTTCCTCTACCACGTCTTCCTCTTCCTCTTCCTCGAAAAACTCTAAATCCTCCACGGTTACTTTGTTCACCGGTTGAAAACATGAGCTTTCCTTGGTCTTCTCCTTGTGTCTCCTCTCCTACACGTTCTTCATACGCCTTTAACCTCCCAACAATGTCTTCAAAGCTTGTTTTGTTCAAGTCTAGAACTTGTTCAAGAGAGGCTACGATATGAATGAATTTGTTTCGAGGAAGTCCCTTCAAGAATTTCTTCACCATCTTTGTCTCTTCTATGTCTTCTCCCAGCGAGGCTGATTTTGAAGCTAGGCTTCTAAAGTCATCAACAGTCGGTATCGTTCATCTTCAATCTATCAAATTCCATCATCAAAGTTTGAAGTCTCGCCTCGCACGGTCCGCAACGTAACGTGATTTGATGGCCTCCCAAATATCCTTTGATGCGGTGTGTTCTCCAATTTGTAGGATTAGAGTCTCGGGAATTGATTGAAATAAGAGAACAATAGCCACGTCATTCTTCTCTTGATTGGTTGACCCTGGATCTATGGTCTCCCAAACCTTGTGTACTCGTAGCAACACTTTCATTCTCATCGACCAAACTGTATAGTTTGTCGACGTTAGCATAGGACATTGAATGGATGATGATCCAATGTCTTTCGTTCGTGGCTGAGAATTAATCACGTCTCCCATGTCTTGGTGGCGTGAGTCTTCAATCGCCGTTTACGTCTTGATCGTGCCTCCCTCTTGAGATAGATCGTAAGTCGATTTATCTTTCTTCTCTTGATTGGATCGTATGAGCTCGTGTTTGTAACCTTAGCTCTGATACCAATTCAAAACAAATAAAGATTGACAAAGAGATTTAAGAACGTCATTTCTCTTTATTTGGAAAACTCACTCAAAAACCAAATATTTCTCTCAAGTCATAATCATGAATCACTCTCCATGACTCTTACTTATAACACAAGTTTTTACTATTCCACTACATAATGGAATTACACATATCTCACTATGAGTACCTAACATCTCCATTAGTCTTGAGTGTTAAGTTGGTGTTTACTTTTAGTCTCTTTGGCCTACCCTAAACCACCCCCTTGATTTAGTAGCTCCTTAGGCACCATCATAGTTGGAATTATCCAACAAATATGAGTTATGTTGAAGAGCATTATAAAGCACAGAGAGGTCACCACAAAAAGTAACTACAATGTATTAAATCTCCTTAGATCAGTGACTGCTAGTCGTAGCGCTTCAGCTTCTGCTTCCAATGAAGTTTGTTGTGGTGGTAAAGCATCCGATTTTTTGAGGATTTACAAACCATCCTCATTATGTAAAGACCACCTATATTTAAATTCGATAGAATCAATGTTCTAAAAAACATTAGACGCTACTTAAGCGGTGAACTACCGTCTAGCGCCTAGACGGTCGAAACGGAAATAAATCGGAAACTAGGCAGCACAAATAATTAAGAAAAAATTCATGGTTTTCTATCAATAAATAGATTATATAATGCTATCGTCGAATGTAACTATCGAAAGTTCTGATGGCACGGTGGTGGAATTGGTTTTATTAATTATCTCCACCTTGATTCAAATCTCTATAGCTACACAGTTTATGTTTTTTCTTTTTTCTTTTCGAACTTTTTCCTTTTGTTCACCGTTTTCTCGTGTAATTTAACCAAAATACCACAAATCTATCATTAATCTACACATTTCTACATTTCTAAATTCTAACCAAAAACGAAGTATTAGGTGATTTTTCTTTCCAGCCGATTTTTTCACCGGTTATGGTAAAATTGTGGCGGTTCGCCTTCCCCCCGCTGCTTCCTTGGCGCCTAGCCGACCGCGTACTCCAATTTTTAAAGCATTGTATAGAATGTTAATGTATGTGAATGTTGACAAAAATTGTTTTTTTTTCTTTTTTTTTTTTGGGAGAGATTGGTTGTTCTGTCAACATTAAAATATATTAATTAAATTACTATATAATCGTGTTATGGACGAAGACAATTAAGTGAAATGGCTTAATTTTTTAAGAAACTATTTATGATTTTTGGTGTAAATAAATTTACTATACAATACAGAAAAAAATACTTATATGTGATTAAAATGATTTAATCATATTTGATTTTGTGATATATTTTAAAAAAATGAATATGGTAGATGTTAAAGTATTTTTAAAAATTTAACTTTTTGTTTTTGATTTAACGACAAAATTAACACTATTTTGAATAGAAAAAAAATAATGAAATTTTCTTTGCAAATATATTTAGCTATTAAGTTATATAATTGTAGATATTTTTTTCCTTAAAATATATCAATTTTATTCTCTTATATTTTTAACCATAAGTATATGAAGATCATTTAAGAAAAGAATTATACAATAAAGATAAAATAATAATATATTTTAATTGGAGGCAATAATATTTTTATGATTTGATTGGATGTGTTCATGTATTATGGTAAGGTGGCAAGTAAAATATTATAAATTGTAATATTAATCAGTTACCTATCAACTATATTCTTAAACAATATGATTTGTTTAGATTTTTTTTTATTACATGATCTAATGAATTAATAGACAAACTAGAATTTTTCTCCAAAAAAAAAATCTTCCCTAGTAGAGAGATATAAAAATCTAAATGTAACAAACATTAACCGCAACTAAATAATTACTCCAACTTGAGACACGAGCTATCAAATTGGCTCATGCTTGAACCGGATCACTCGGACTCAACTCTTGTTTCAAAGAAGAACGTAAACGTCGACTCTCTACACGAGCTTCCATCAGCTTATCCTTGAGAGTACGACGATTATCCTCTCTCATCGCCACATTCACATTCCTCTGAAGAATCTTCGAGAAAGTTCTAGACATTTCTTGATTCTCATGATCATCAGCGGTCCTTGGGCTACTCTCTGGATAAATCTTATCTCCTTCCGAAGACATAGATAGATTAAGAACTTGGCCTGAGCTCTTCTTAAGCTGCAATTTGTTATCTCTTCTTGTTCGCTTTTCGAGCCCTTCTTCGAGTTCCTTCAAGCAAACCCTTTGATGCATCAAAATCGAATCATCTGGTTTTGCTCTCAAGCCAATTCCTTTACTTGAATGTGATCTACTCTTCTCCTTAGGTCGCAAAAATGTTTCAACATCTTTATCATCTTCCTCTAGCTTCATTTGTAATCTCTGGTCATTCCACACTTCTGCAATCTGCACAATTACTTTATCACTCACCGGTGACTTATTCCCAATCCTTCTCACCTTATCTTCATAATCTCTAACCACTTTTGCAAACTCATCGCAGAGATTTTCCACAACAACACGTTCCTGTCTCTCCTTTTCAAGATCTTTCAAAGCTTCTGACAAACAATGCTTCGCTTCACAAAGCTCTCGTGTTAGCTTCCGGTGCAAAGTCTCTGACTGCTTTCTAAATTTCCTCTCATCATCTAAGTCCTTCTTCATCGATCGAAACACATCTTTTACCTCTTCTTCTTCTTCTTCCTTCTTCTTCCTCCTTCGCCTATCACTTTGCTTTTCTCGTTGTTGTACCTCCTTGATCTCGGCTCTACATTCATCCAACTCCATCTTTAGAGCTCTAACCAAAGACATATTGGCAGTATTCTGTTCTTCGAGACTCCATATCCGGTTTAGCACCTTGAGAAGCTTTGTAGAGGAACCCAAACCATAGCTCGCAGACTTAACCACCGAAGAACCTGTCTGACTAAACGCTGGTTTACGCACCACGACCTACAAATACATTAAGCCAAGACACACAAATCCAGCTCAAAAAAAAAAAAAATGATAGCAAAAAGTCATTTCCTGAATTACATTTAGAGTGAACAAAGAGCAAAAGCATTTGATTTTTTTTTACCTCCAATGAACTGCTGCTGCAACTTGCAGGAGAGATTGGTTGCAACAGATCGCCATTTCTACGGATCAGTATATGATCATCAGTTGCTGATATTTGCCTCCTCAGGCTACCTCTGCTTGGTGGCTGCAAATCAAAAATCAGTATATAAACGATTCCTTTCTTCCACAAAACATTCAATTTCTAAACATATATAAATCCAAGGTCTCTATTCGACCCATCACAAAGATCACAACTTTACGACCATGAGATTTGTCCGGTGAAATTGGTACATAGTCGATATTTTTTCCGGTGGAATTTGCGCAAAGATGAGAATTTTGCGGTGGGATATACTCTATACTCACCACAAAGATGACAACTTTACGACCTACACACACAAGAAGACTAAAACCCTACATAAACCCAATTGTTCACCTGATGATCGTGAAGTGGTCTACCGGAAGATGATTCCACATCTGAATCGTGTCGGCGACATCGTCGCAACCCAATTCTTTGTTGGAGTTGTTCAGTTTCCCACAAATCCGCGCACAATTTCCTAACGGAAACCTCCGGATTCGCCAAAAACTCCTTCGTCTTGACGACGGCGGAGGAAGCTCCGACTCGCGGCGGCGGCGAAAACTCGAGCCGCCACGTAGGTGAAGGAGTAGAAGGACCAGCTTTCCTACTATAGCCCATAAAACTTCGTCGTCTAAGCTTTTTCTCCATTTCTCCTTCTTCACATTGTCTCTCCATCTCTCTTACTCTCTCTGTTTCTCTTTCTCTCAGACCCTTTAACTGTAGAAAATTGTCTTCTTCTTCCACTTGAGATGGGGAATGTCAAATTTCTAAGCCTGTAGTGATGTTTTTGTTGTCTCTTGTGGCTGGGTTTCTATCTTCTTTTCCTTAAAAATTCTCAGATGACACTATGGCTTTATCCTTAAAATTGTCGATCTTTCTTTATCATTTATACCAAAAACCCAAAAACGTGATTAGTTTTAACTAAGTATGATTGTAATTCATCATACTATATACTTTTCTTTCTTTTGATATGTACTATAATATTACACTTACACAATATCCAAAGCCTATTATATTACTCTGCCCCGACAAAGATTACGAGTTCACTCTGACTTTTTTTTCTTCCCAACAAAGCCATAGATTTTTATTTACTGCAAGGGGAAATATATCTCTCAGATACTTCAGAGTCAGAGACAGAGGATGCGTGTGAATTGTATAATATGTGAACATCTCTTTTTCACCTTTTACTATTTTCTTTTGTCTCCGATTGATATTTTCCAACTTGTCTATTGGATCACAATAGTTACACTGCTACGTTACAGTAGTGCGGTAAAAGTCATTCAGATACTAATGAATACAAATGATAGTTTCTAAGTTTATACAATTTTTGGTTTAATTATCGAAACGGGCACAAAACTGATAGGATACATACAATATGTCATATTTATGCCGTTATTAACGACAACAAAAATACTAGAATAGGTTTTTGTGTTTTTGTTTTTGGTGTTCCGAACAATTTACTATCCAAAACATTTTTGAATGTGTGAATAATTACAAAAGTGTGTTTGATGCGTTTTTGAAATTCCGAACGTATCCAAAGCAAACGTAGATGAAATGAATTTCTAATATAAGAATATTAACTGTTGATGGACATGTGTAGGTGGGTGAATTAGTTAATTATCCTAGTAAAATTTGGGGATTGAGAGTAGGCTAATAGAGTCATTATGAGGTTAAATGGGAGATTATAAACGAATTAAATATAAATCATTCGTATCAGCAACAACCATGCTTGAAAGATTCCTGGTCCTTTCAATGCTAGTCTGTCTACAACTCCAAGGCTTATTATGACCAACACTGACATCATTTCCTTTTTTTCAACCATAGATTAGGTGAGAATGAGATTAGATCATTACTTGATATTTCTCTTGCACTGCACATGTTGGGAATTTTAGTTGTTGTAATGAAAAAGCACATAAGAAAACATAAGACATTATAGAGATGAGTGTAAATGGCGTTGGGACGTGAAACGGGACCACAAGGGATGCATATTTGGCGGCTAATAGACAACCTAACGTGACGATGAGAAAGAAAAAAAACGAAGAGTGAGTTATGGCATGAAAAGGATGACTATGTCTGCACGAACCACACACTCATTGTCTTTCTCCCAATACAAATTGAAAAGGTAAAATTGAATGTAATAAAAGTAATACATGAAATCACCCAAAAAAAAAAAATACTATGAGTTGTGGTCCACCTTTCGTATAAAATTTAAACCCCATTCTCATTACTCATAATTCATAATCATGTGTGTGGATGATGAACTTCACGTAGAGCATTTTAAAACTATCACTTGGACTTTTAGAGTTTTCACAAACTATATTATGGACATGAACATTTGATATGTGTGAAAATAAATTAAAATATGAACATTTGAAATGTGTAATGGGCCAATAATTGTGTAGGCCTGATATATATCGGGCCTTAACACAGTCGAACTTGTCAGAGCTGAATCTTCAAGGGGAAAATTCGAATGGGTCGCTGTTTTACTATCACAAGACAGAAATTGATTTTTTTTTTAAATGGCTGAGATCTTTGTAAAAAATACAGATGGATTCTCGTCAGGCAATTTTTGAATTCACGTTTTGGATATACTTTCTCGGATGGAGATGGATACAATATGAGGAATTGAGACATATCAAGGGTAGTTACTGTACGGCATCGATCGAACTTGCGGACATTGGTTTGGTTGCACGACGTCGAATCTGTGTCCTCTTCTTACGTGAGAGTTTCTTCTCAAGGCTTTTGACCCGACCGGTTAATTTCGATATGACTTCAAGTTGATCTCTGCCTGCCTTAACCAACGTCTCCATCGTTTCCTTGAATCGCTGGTTCTCCTCCATCAGCCTTTTGGTTTCTTCTGATATCTCATGTTCAGTGGCTTCTGTTTCCGGATGCTGTTCTTTAATGACTTCTGTCTCTGGGGGCTGTTCTTTCACAACGACTCCTGTCTCTGGAGACTGTTCTCTCACAATGACTTCTGTCTCTGGAGACTGTTCTTTTTCATCTTGTGGCTCAGAAGTCTCTTCGCCTATGTCTTTGGAGTTATCAGGCAAGTGGTAAATATCAGTCTCCTTCTGGCTCGCTGTTTCTGTTTCCGGAGGCTGTTCTTTAACGACTCCTGTCTCTGGAGGCTGTTCTCTCCCAACGACTCCTGTCTCTAGAGCTACTGTCTCTGGAGGCTGTTCTCTCACAATGACTTCTGTCTCTGGAGAATTTTCTTTTTCATCCTGTGGCTCAGAAGTCTCTTCGCCAATGCCTTTGGAGTTATCGGGCAAGTGGTAAACGTCAGTCTCCTCCTGGCTCGCTGTTTCAGGTTCCATTGCAGTCACTTGGGCTTCATGAGTATATGATGAATCTTGTGAAAGAAGCTGCGTTTCATCATCAATCACTCCAGCAGGTAGCTCTGAGAGCTCGACATCTTTCTCTGAAGGCAATACTGTATCATTATCTTCCTTTCTGTCTTTCTCTGATGTGTTGGCCTCGGCTTCAGAGACTTCAGTAGCATTATCCGGGTCCTGTGTAGAGCTTGTTCCACGAGTCTCTTCCACCACTTGTGGCAATTCGTTTACTGGCTCCTCTAAACTCTCCACCACGGCTTTGTTTTCCTCGATTTTGGTCACTGTCATTCCATTTCCATCAGCTGACGATGGATTAACCGGTACAACAGTCTCACCCTCTCCCATTTTCTCTGGAATGGTAGTCGAGGAATCAGCCGCCTCATTCTCAGTAGTTTGCTCAGGATCCGTTGCCAAGGTTTCACATAATCCAGATCCCTCTTCTGCTTCAGCATCCGGTTGCTCATCTGTTCTATTCAAGACGCTCATAGGATGTTCATCGGGAGACAGAACAAGGACCTTCTCTGTATTCGAGTCAGATACCATTTTGTTCTCTTCTGCGAGCTGGGAGTGCTCCAAGTTCACTGGAGAGTCACAGGGCTGAGAGTTAATTAACAATTGTTCGTTTACAGCCTCTTTCTCCGGAATGGCGCTGCTATTTTTCACGGAGTCAAGCTTATCTTGAATGCCGGAGAGCTCTCTGGCCAAAGATTTTCTGTAGTCTCTTATACTGGGATGCAAGCCCTGCAGGATAAACATAAGTATCGCAAAACTGTCAGCAACAATCTTACACAATACATACTTTAGAACTATTTCGGCCAGCCAATGAAATCCATAACCCAACAGAAGATTAGTCTTTCATGCATTACCTGGACAGCATCCACTTTTAATAGAAGGTTCATCACCATTTCTCCTAGAACTACAATCTCCTTCTCTTCAATGAGCTGATCAGTAGAAACTTCTAGCGCCTGAATACGATTTTTAACATCACCCATCTGCTCGCGGATAGTGGCTATCTCCTTCAATTTCTTAATTGGCTCCCATCGTCTCACATCATATCCCCGGTACCTAGATTGGATAATTCTAGCAGCTTCGTCTTCTGTGAAGGTCTTCTTTGCAGGCTGTTCTCTATTCTCCTTAGTTTCACAAGGTTTAACAATCTCACAGTTTGATCTTTCTTGCAAATTAGGATTGCTCTCAACTGATTCTTGTTCTGTTCCTATTGCATGTAAGCTCCCCTCAGACATCTTCATTTCTTTGTTTGCCTCTTCACATTTCACATTACAAGCTTCAGGAACAGTCCTTGATTCAGCCTTCTTAGAGCGCAGTGAGGACATGATCTTAGTCTCCTCTGACGTTAGAGATTCATCCTTCCGTTCAGGAGGACTTAGTGATTTGGAACCACCATTTCTTTTCTTCGGCAACGGGTCAACGCGCAGACAAACCGGAGGCAGCCTGGATACTTTTGATGACGACGAAGACTGCTCTTTTTCTGTGTTCTTAACTGGCTCATTCTTCGCAATCCTTTTGGTTGGCTCCGCTGGTTTTGGCAGATGGTTTTCTGATAGTTTCACGGGTATATTTCTTGGTACGTGTAGATGGTTCTGCACTGGGATATTTCTTGCAGAACTCTTCTCCTCCGCATCTGAGAGAACATTGCTCTCAAAGTCCCCTTCTTTGCCTTCTTTTTGGTTTGTCTGACCTTCATTTCCATGGTGATCAGAGGGGCAAAAATCCAACTTACGCCCTTCATTACCACTCTCCTTACTCTCAGAAGCTTCAACATCTTCCCATTTCCCATAAGATGGTATCCAAAAAATAGGATACGGAAGCTGTCCAGGCTCTTCCTTGTTCTTCTGGTTCTGCGCTTCCTTTGCATCTTGACCCTGCAATAAGGATTTCAACTTGCTCATATCAAATGGGCATTCCACAGTTTTCCCACTCTGCATCTTTTTCCTGTCTTCATTACTACTTTCAGAAGCATCAACATCATCCAGTTTCCCACGAGATGGAATCCAAGAAGTAGGATACGGAAGCTGTCCTGACTCTTCCTTGTTCTTCTGGATATGCGCTTCCTTCATGTCTTGACCCTGCAATAAGGATTTCAACTTGCTGATATCAAATGGGAGTTCGACGGTTTTCCCATTCTGCACCTTTTTCCTGTCTTGATTCTGTACCAAGGACTTCATGGCGCTCCCGTCAAATGGAAAACAACCATTCCAAGACTTAGGAAAACTTTTCTGTATAGTCATATTCTCAGGAGCTTCAACCTCAGCTGGGGGCTGGTTATAGTTCCCTGACCCAAGAGAGCTTCCATGCTCTTGATTCCTAGCATTCTCATGAGGAATCCATATAATTGGGTAAGGGCAGTTGGTTGAGCGAACTGGAAGTACAGCTTCTCCTTGGTCTCCTTTTTTAATCTCGGGCTCATGCTCTTCGATCACAACGCCTCTGCCGTTCTTCGGATTACACATCTGGGAAGAACAGTTTCCACAGTGATAACCAACTTGCTTCCCAGGCACATCCTTGTCAGAATCATACCAAGGTTGATAACCAACTGGAAATGGTGGATGAACGTAACAAGGAGGAGCGTAAGCCCCGTGAGGAGGATGGAACCCGGAATGGTTCATGCAGCATTGATGGTGCGGTACTTGTGGAGGATAAAAAGGAGGCCAGTAAGCGTTGTATGCAGGAAAGTTGCCGTGAACGTAGCTTCCATGACAAGGTGGTGGAGCATCCATTGACATATGCTGAGAGTTATTCCCAAACCCTTGATAATAGTATCCTTGTGGTCGCATTTGACATGGTTGTGATGAGTCCATGTACACAGGCATCATTTTCGATCACCTTCAGTTAACCAATTCCGGTACAACTGCAGCAAATACCCAATCGACAAATTATTAGAAGAATACCTTTGGATAACTGAGAAACACAGAGTTCTCTGATTCAATCTGCATTTCCAAAAGACACTAACTAGCAGCTCCCGAAGAAATCAAATCACAACATGACCTAAACACTAAATCGCTAAGATCTACCCAATTTCACAAACTCAAGTTCATCCCCGAAACAAAAATTGTTCAGCTAAATCAATCGCATCTTTCAGAATTATAAAGAACAGCGAAATTTGGACTCTCATAACCATTTCTTAAACTAAGAATCAAAAG
This sequence comes from Boechera stricta, assembly GCA_018361395.1. Taxonomy (NCBI): domain Eukaryota; kingdom Viridiplantae; phylum Streptophyta; class Magnoliopsida; order Brassicales; family Brassicaceae; genus Boechera; species Boechera stricta. The sequence goes on along the minus strand of CM031541.1, from coordinate 21,975,518 downwards.
GGAAAGCGAAGAATCTTACAAAATACCGCAGCAAAAACACGATAAAAATTCCACCAATTCGATCCACAAATTACGATGATGACTCAGTGTCAGCGAAGCTCTCACTCTCTCCACCAACCAAAATTAAAGATTTCTTCTTTGATTTCTTTTTTTGATTCAGATGATCGCAGCTTTTTTCTTTTTAGGATAGTGGAAAATCTAAAGACATTTCTTGATTTATAGAAAGACGAAGAACATTTGGAGGGAAAAGATATTTCTTCTGCTCTCCAGATCATTCTCGCATCAACCACTTAGAAAAATCTCGAAATTTCTCTTCGTTTCTTAACACGTGATACAAGAACCTCGCTTCGCTTCTGAATTAATATGGGCCCATTTGTCTCATTATCGGGCTTATATTTGGGTCGTATAATGAGGGTTAAATATGTAAAATTGAGTTCGTTTTCAATGTTGGCCTCCGTCTCTAATACCTTCTAAAACGTTCGAAAACCTCTCTGCCTCCGCCGATTCTGACCTCGCATCACCTATTCAGCTTCCCGTTCTCTCTGCTTCGTTCTAGGGTTTTTGTTACTCTTTACTTCAAATATGGGAAGGGCAAAGAAAGCTCAAAAGTTTGCTGTCATGAAGAAGCTGATAAGCCATAAAGCTTTGAAGCAGTGAGTAAACTATTCTTCTTCCTTGAAATTTGATCCTTTACTGAGAGGTTATCAATATTGTTTTGTATTCTTTCTTCAGTTACAAGGAAGAGGTTCTGAATCCAAACAAAAAGGACCTCACGGAGCTTCCGAGAAACGTGTAAGCTTACTCCTGTTAGCTTTCGTTTCCAATTTGTAATTATTGGGTTCATGAAAATTTTGATTTTGATTCGCTTTTTGGATCAGTCCGAGTGTTCCTGCAGGGCTTTTCTTTTCTTATAACGCTACATTGGTTCCTCCTTACCGGGTTTTGGTGGATACTAACTTCATCAACTTCTCTATCCAGAATAAGGTCGGTACAATTTTCATTTGCATGTCTCTACCACAGCGCTGTAATCAGAATGTGTATGATCAAAAGAACGATTTTTGTTGAGTTTATTGTCTTCGTGGACCGATTGGATTCTCATTATGGTTCTATTTGATATCCTTTTTGACTTATTTTGCTCTGGTGTATCTATAGATCGATCTTGAGAAGGGAATGAGAGACTGTCTGTACGCAAATTGTGAGTTACTTAAACTTTGATGGGTCTATAGGTATGCAATTTTCTCTCTCTCTTGTTGACCCTTAATTTCTGGTTTGAAGGCACTCCTTGTATCACGGACTGCGTCATGGCTGAGTTAGAGAAGTTAGGTCAGAAGTATCGTGTAGCTCTAAGGTAAAGCTTTAGACTTCTTAAAGAAAGGTTTTCAGTAGAATTGCATCATGGATTTGTTTCTGTTTGTTTCGTGGGTTCGTAATTGGTTACTATAATATTTGGTAGGATTGCTAAAGATCCTCGTTTCGAAAGATTACCTTGTGTACACAAAGGGACATATGCTGATGACTGTCTCGTTGATAGAGTTACTCAGGTAATGCATTGTTCCTAGCTTGTTGAACTTTGTATTTAAGACTCTGTAAGGATATACCGGTGCTCTAGTCTCATTGTTCTTGGTGTATACATTCTATCTTTTGTATGTTTCTGTGATAATCTTTTCTTGTAATATGCAGCATAAGTGCTTCATAGTGGCTACATGTGATAGAGACTTAAAGCGAAGGATTCGAAAGGTAAAGATAGTCTGTTGTATCAATGCTTTTGTTTATATCTATGGCTGAAGTCTTTGAATATTATTAACTTTTTTCTTTTGTTGGTTTGCAGATTCCTGGCGTGCCAATCATGTATGTGACGCAGCGTAAGTACTCAATAGAGAAGTTACCTGAAGCTACACTTGGTGGAGGTATGTATCTTTCGGCTGGGACATCTGAATCTACTGGTTGGTACTTTGGTATTAACCTATGTGAATTAGCTTTTGTAACCTTTGGCTGGTTTTTTGGTGCAGCTCCAAGACACTGATAATTGAATGGAGACCTTATGGATTCCAAGAAACTCTGAAGCCTGAGTTGGTATCAGTTTAAGCTCTGAATCAAATGACTTGAAAAGGCTGTGTTATGAGATCTTAAGCCATTAACAACTCAATAGATATCTTTATTATGCTTTTACACTTTTAAAACTTTGAAAACACATCCTTAATCTATTACACAGTTTTGTTAATTACAGACCAAAATCATGTCTTGCTGGACTTCGTACGTTGATGTGTGATTAAGATAATTACATGAAAATCAACATGTTATTAAGATAAAAGAAACGTGGTATGAGACAGAAATTTCCTTCTCAGTACAAAGAGTTGGGGTTTTCACGAGACGTAGCCAGCTTTGAGCTTTGGTGTTTTCTGTTTGACGAAGAACGCTGAAAGAACACTCTTTGTCCGGACAGGAGCTTGAATGATCTCTCGTCGTGGGTTGTTGTCAAGTGACTTGTGTGCTGTCAGAAGTTTGGGAACCTCCAAATCCTGAGGAAACCACAAACTTGTTTTATCAAAACCATAAACGTATCTCATTTTATAAATACACAGCTTTCTAATTTCATTTGTTGCCGAATTAAGCCAATTAACTACTCGATTCATGAGACATATGTTCCATGTATACTCTTAAGATTTACCTTATGGGCAACACCGTATGCCTGCTTTGTGACAGTGGATACTGCAGGAACACCTGAGACCTGAGAACCAGCCAAGGGCTTCTTGTTTATTATGCTTTCTTCATCACCTGCATGAGTTTCAATGTATATCATCAATCTCTTCACGCATGAGTTGTATTAGAAGAAATGCTATGTTTGATTCTTCTTCAACTCCCTGTTTCTCGTACCTAATAGATGGAACACTCCAGATGTCTTTGTGAAAGCTTTTGAATCTTTGGAGCTGCACAATAAATATGTATTAGTTGTCTAGTATTCAAGAACGTGAGAAACAGTAATAAAGTTTTTGTGGGCTCACCTTGGTGCAACTGTGGATGTTCCTTTAAGGGTAGACTTGGTCTCTGAGCCTAAATGCCAGGAGAGTGATTTCGATGCAGGGGCATCTAAGTGAGTCAAACCAAGCATTACTTAAACTGTTTGATATTTGACTGCTTATATAAATTAATAAGCTCAAAGAGGAGGACATGGCACCTGACGGTTGAAGACGGGATATAGCTTGGTAATGATTCTGTCTTGTGTCAGTTCGTCTGAGAGGACTAAAGTGTACCCGCTTGTTAACAGAATCTAAGAACAGCCAGAGAAAAAAAAAAATCAGATTTATGATTTGTACTTCGATTATGTTTGTAGTTCCAAACTCTCCATGGATGTAACTCGTTAATTTAAATTAAAAAGCTTTGTTGACCAAAAAAAAAAAAAGATTTCGATAGTAATTAACAGAATCTTGACAACAGCCAAGAAAAACTCTTACTAGGTAGAATGTAATGCTTATGATGCAATGGGATAACTGCTAATAGTTGTTGCTGTCTAAGACCTTCTTTGTCGATATATGTCCGGCATGTAAGCAGTTGCTGATGATAAGAACATACACAAACCTTAAGTGAGAAAGTCTACAAAAGGTAAGATCAATAAAGAAGTGTGTGACAGTTTTGTTACCTGGCTAACACAAGAAGCTCTCGACTCCATATTTGATATGTCTGAATTTTGCTGATCAAATAGATCAGTAAGTTTGGAAGATACAGTTCCAAGGTGATCAACAGCATTAACCAGAGCCTTTACAGTGTAGTCCTTCAAATTGTCCAATACCCTAACAAAAAGGTAATGTAATGAGAAAAAAATGAACAACTATCATACAAAGCTATTAGTAGTTGAATTAAGATGTTACATTTGCTTTTGCTCGCTATGTAGGTAAGATTTTTCACAGTAATCAGCAGCTGAGTAAAGCTGAGGCCTCAAGTTCTTGAGCTCCTGTTACAAAAAAAAGTGAAGATTAAAAATTAAATAACAGTGTAAGCCAAAAACCATCAAACAAATCAGAAGTTTCTCTCTTGAGTCGTCTCCAGGTAAAACTCTGGATCACAAGCTAAAAAACAAATCATAAAAGCTATAAGTCAAGCTATTGTCTTAATAATCACAAGAGCTAACATTGACCCCAGATGCAAATCTTGATACACTAACCGACAATCATTAACTTGGTCCCATATATAAACTCCAAAATTAATCCACAAATTTAGAGCCAACAAGACCTAGTTTTTACCATGGACTATACAACGTCTATAGCCTACAACGAGATGATGGATCTGGCTCAACCAAACCATTGTGATCATAGCTGTTAATTACTATAGAATCTAATTAAACAGAAGAAACAAAAAAAAATATATAATGAAAGACTAATTAAGAACCTGCAATGCCTTAACGAAGCTCTTGCTGCGTTCCATGGAAACCTCGTCGAAGGTCATTGCTGGATTAACTGTTCCTGATATCTCCGTTTCCATTTAGCTTCTTCTTCCTCTTCTTGAAACTGTCGAATTAAGCGATCAGAGGGAATAATTTGTGTAGAAATTAAGGCTCTGTAATGCGATTACTGTGACAATGTTTGTTCGGATTTGTGATGTAAGGTTTTAGCTTTCTGGTGAGACGGCTAAGCTAACTTGGAGAGAGAGAGAGAGAGAGAGAGAGAGAGAGAGAAATTAGGAAGGTGAGTGAAGTAGAAGCGATTCCAATTCCAAGGACTCAAATGCCCATTTTTACTTTCAGAGTTTAAAAAGTAGTATGTAAAAGAAAATGACTTCGGGAAAGACGCACTATGTATTTTAAATAAATATTCATATTCATTATTATGAAAACACACACACACACACACAAAAAAAATATTAAATCTAGTTATCGTTTCATTTCCAGGCTAATATTTTGTTGCTTTAAGATTAAACAATGGTTTTATCATATCTATCCTCTCTAAATTGCAATTATCTCCAATTAAATCAAACTAAAAAAAATAGCTTGGTTTGGCCTGTCTCAATGGAATCGATCTTAAAAAATGTGGAGGATTCAGATTTGACAGACGCCTAAGCACCAAGCAGGGTTTCTCAGAGGCTGTTGACACAGGATGGAAACAAGATGATGGTTTCATTGATGAAACCTCTCTGGACATTATCAACAAAATCCAAAACTGTCGTCAACAGATGGCTGCTTGGAAAAGAAAGAATAACCAAACTCTATGATCATTATAAAGAAGCTCAAAGATCGATTGGATTGGCTCTCTCACCAAGAATCAATTGACATCAATGAATTCAGAGAACTGAAGAAAGCTCTCTATGATGCCTATCAAGAGGAGGAGATCTTTTGGAAGCAGCTAAGCAGAGTGGTCTGGTTACAGGAAGGGGATAAAAACACAAGATTTTTTCATGAGTCTGTGAAACAAAGGCGTTCTTGCAACAGGATCCACTTGCTTATCAGTGAGTCTACGGGGCAAGAATTCTACTCAGAAAAAGACAAAGGAGCAGAAGCAGTGAGACATTTTACAAATCTGTTCACCTCAGAGTTACAAGAAGATACTTGTATAATGGATTCTTTTATGATACAAGACATCTCTCCCAGAGTCACAAAGGCACAGAACTTGCAACTTATGAAGGAGATTACTTTCGAAGAAGTTAAGGAGGCTACTTTTGCTATGGGATCTGATAAGTGCCCAGGACCGGATGGATTATCGGGTGCTTTTTATCAAAACCACTGGTCTACTGTAGGAGTAGATGTATATCAAGTGGTTAAGGATTTCTGGAGTTCAGGGCAGTTAGACAGCAGGATAAACTCTACAAACATCTGTCTAATTCCAAAGAAGATAAAATCCAAGAAAATCTCAGAGTACAGACCCATAAGCCTCTGCAATTATTTGTACAAGATTATCTCCAAAGTTTTATCTTCAAGACTCAAGCGGCTCCTTCCTGAGCTTATTTCAGAGAACCAGGCTGCTTTTGTGGAGGGTAGACTGATATCGGACAATATCCTGTTAGCTCATGAAGTTACCCATGCATTAAGAACAAGAGATTCTGTGGCAAGGGGATGTGTTTCCATCAAGACAGATATGGTAAAAGCTTTTGACAGAGTGGAGTGGCCTTTCTTGGAAGCTTTACTTTCTAAAATGGGTTTCAATCAGGCATGGATTTCCCGGGTAATGGCTTGCATTACTTCTCCTTCTTTTAGTGTTCTTGTTAATGGAGTACAGTATGGAAGCATTGGTCCCTCTAGGGGTCTCAGGCAAGGGGATCCTCTATCCCCTTTCCTTTTCATCCTGGTAACAGAAGTTCTGAGTATTGGTCTCCAAAAAGCTGAAGAAAGAAATCAACTCCAAGGAATAAAGATTGCTGAATCTTCTCCAGCCATCTCTCATCTCCTTTTTGCAGACGATTGCCTCTTCTTTTGCAAGACAGATGAACAAGAAATTCTTCGGATCAAGGCTATTCTAGAAGAGTACTCAAGAATTTCAGGTCAGAGGGTGAGTTTTGACAAATCAAGCTTGTTTTTTGGCAACAAAGTTCTTCCAGAAACAAAGATCCTCGTCAAGAATTGGTCAGGGATAACAAAGGAAGGTGGGAATGGTTTCTACTTGGGGTTGCCTGAAGTTTTTATAGGATCAAAGACAAAGACTCTTAACTTTCTAGAAGACAGAGTAGAGAAAAGATTGGACAGTTGGAAGACCAAATATCTATCCCAGGGAGGGAAAGAGACCCTGATAAAGGCGGTTGCTTTAGCTTTGCCCACTTACACAATGTCCTGTTTCAAACTCCCAAAGAAGATCTGTTCAAATATTTCAAGTAAGCTTTCCAACTTCTGGTGGAAAGATACCCAGACAGGGAAAGGGATTCATTGGAAAGCTTGGGATAAATTGGGAAAGCAGAAAAAAGATGGTGGTTTGGGTTTTAGAGATATTGAAGGTTTCAATTTGTCTCTTCTTGGTAAGCAGCTTTGGAGATTGTCGACAAATGAAAGCTCCCTCTTAGCTCGAGTACTCAAGGGTAAGTACTACCCCCTCAGTTCTCCTCTGGATGCATCTTTAGGTACAAGACCATCTTATGGATGGCGAAGTATACACAGCTCTCAGGAATTGATGAAGCAGGGTATGAGAAAAGAAATGGGGAATGGATCTTCTTTGCATCTTTTACAGGATCCTTGGCTACCCACAGACCCTCCGAGGGCCCCAATTCCAAGACCTATTTTTGATCCTCTCAGCTACAGTCTTCATTATTACAAAGACCCCTTCTCTGACCAATGAAATCTCTCAAGGTTATTAGAAGGTTTTTCAAAAGAGGAGGCAGAGCTTATGACAAAAATCAAACCAGGGGGAATTACGTCGTCAGCAAGTTACTCTTGGATTCACAATAAGACAGGAGCTTACACAGTTAAATCTGGCTATTGGATTTGGAGAACCAGGCTCAAAGATAAGCAGGAGAATGAGCAGGTCCTAAATCCGAATATACAACCTCTGCTGGAAGAAATTTGGAAGATCAAAGCTCCACCAAAGATCAAACACTTCCTCTGGCGCTGCATATCTAATTGTTTGGCTGTAGGTACCAACATGAAGAGGAAACGGTTAACAAAGAATGAAGATTGTTCCAGATGCTTTGAGAATGCCGAGACAGTTAATCACCTTTTGTTTCAATGCCCTTTTGCAAGGGTTGTATGGGCACTTTCGCCTCTGGGACATCTTTTCTCTCCTTTGCCAAGCCCCTCCATTCTGGAAAACCTGGGAAGCCTCTTGTTACCGCAGTACTTGAAGAAGGGAGTTCAGGAGGAGAAAGACAGATTCATAAACTGGCCATGGATAGTATGGTTCATTTGGAAACGAAGAAATGATTTTACCTTCTCAGGGCAGGACTGCCCACCTGATGAGGTTCTTACCCAAGCTCGAGAGGCTGCAGAGGATTGGCTTTCTGCTACTGCTAACCTGGTAAGATCCCCTTCTCCTTCTCTACCGGTTAGTAGAGATAGGAAGTGGAAACCTCCGGACAGAAATCTTCTTAAATGTAATATCGATGGCTCTTGGTTGAATGGTTCAAGTAAGAGTGGTATTGCATGGATTCTTAGAGATCATTGGGGACAAATTAAGCATTTTGGTGCTAAATGTTTTCCAGGTTTATTATCCCCCTTGAGCAGGCAACGAGCTTTGTGCAGGCGGTTCATGTTTGTCGACTTCGAGATCTGAGGAGGTTCATTTTGAATCGATTGTCGGGACTTAATCAATTATCAGAGTGGCCTTGCCTGATCGAGATCAATAGTTTCCAGAGTGAAGAGTGTAAGTTTTCTTTTGGATTTAGTAATCGGGATTGTAATGGGTGTCTTGGGCCATAATTGCTAGCATCATTATTCTTGCGTTTATTTTTTATTTTGGATGTAACTCGCGCCATTTACAAACTTTGTGGATTTGGATATCCCGTTTGGTAATGAATAATAGAATAGTTTTCGAGTGTCAAAAAAAAAAAAAATGGCTTGGTTGTGAATTACAATTAATACATCATAATTTGAAAGGACACTAAATTAATATTTTTTGTTCTGAGTATACATTAAATAAAAATACTCTACTAGACAGGTAAGAAATTCACATGTCTTGTATTTGCTGCTTTAATTGTGGTTGTTGGTAACACATTAAATTATTTTAAATGTTTTGTTGTTAGATTCTTATGCAGGCATTTATTAAGTAACCAGCACTTAAAAAAACGGAGGTGGATCTAGAGGGAAGGAAATGACGGAAATGGCCTTGCAAAAAAGACTGGTCAACGGTACTGGATTTTAATGAATTTTGCATGAAAAGAAACGCTGGCGTACACGTCAGCATTAAGCCAGCTTCGCATCTTTAGATCCACACGTGTGGATTAGCTGTCGAAACGGACCTGCCGATCTGCACGTGCTAAGGCCCATGGGTCCATCATGGTTTTTACTGGGCTAAATTCATTCGCCCCAACTTATACTCTTAGAAATCACTTTTGCGATCTGCTTTCAATGATTCAGGTGAATCAAAAACAACATATGCATAAAATTAAATTTAAAATTATGGATATCTTATACACAAATGTAGGCTATATAAATAAGCCTTTGTCAAATTTAGATCCAGTACGACTTGCTCAAAATTTCACATTCAAAATAATAATCATTGAATAAAAGTCTAAATGTCTAAGATTATTTATAAAAGTAATACAACTTCAAATTGCATCAATCCATCTAAACTTTTGTATTACACGCAGCATGCATGACACTAGATTGCAAATGGTTAAAGATTATGTACTTCTTAATATGTATTATGCTACTTTGTTATCTTCCAACATGTATATAGGATTTTCTTGATTATACGCATAAAAACAGGTTTGATATTCTTGTCATATCGTTGGGTTTATTTCATTCTTCTTCATCTATATTACACACACCACTCTACCTATAAACACACGAAAGACTACTATACACAACACTAATATGTTTAAGATGATGATGATGAATCAATCTCCGAACTCAAAGTAGGTCGGCTTGGGTGTCGAAGGGCAGCTAATGGCTTCAACAAGCCCTTGAACAGTGAGCATTTGAAACTTTGGAGGCGAATTAATGGCGATGTTATCGACTTTATGTTCATAAATCTTCCCATTCTTATCGAATTTATACTCAGAAGTCCCATCGAATCGACCACGAGTCTCCCACAGAACACGAGGAATTCCATGAACAGTCCATCGTATCATCAGAGTGTTCTCTGTAGGTTGCCAAACACTAACAATGTCCACACAAAGTGCTCTGAACAAGATCCTTCCATGGAAACGTAAGGCCCAAAATATGGATTTGTAGTTATCAATTCCCATGAATGTGTTCATAGGGTCTCTGAACACAATATCATCCCTGTGGAAATTAGACAAGAGAATAGCTAATCAAGAACTGATCAAACAGAACATTCTCTGAGAAATCTAACCAAGAACATATCAAATTGGGGATTAAGCATGAGACTAAAGCAGAAGATTCTTTGAGAAAACTAATCGAGAACACTTCAATTAGATTATCTAAAACAAGAATATTCAAACCTGTAAATGTCAAAATTGGGCTCTTTGTAGAACAACAAAGGAAACTCTTCTCTGATACTACGAACGGCGTGACCCATATTCACATAGTAACTCTGCTTTTCTTCTCCTTCGTCTCTGCTAATCTCGCAATCTTCTTTCACCAGAGCTGAGAATTTCCCGTACAATCTCGATTTCTGATTCTTAACACCAGACAAATCTCTGGCGTCAATCGCCGAAACCTTAACCTTAACCTTACTCCTCATAATCGAAGAAAGACTTATACTCGAATTGATTCTCGCCGAGACGGTGGGAATCTCCGGCGAACGAACAAGGAATGCCATCGGAGAATTGAAAAGAGGGAAGAAGACTGGAGATTTTAAACTAGGGCAATCATGTTTTACGATACTCCAAAATTTACTTTGAAAACAAAAAAAGGGAGTGAGAAAGGGTTTTGTTGCAGAGGAATATGCGGGGCTTCGTGGATTGAGAGAAGGCGCGACGCGAGGATAGGTCAGGAAAATTCTCTTGAGGATAATTTTTCGTTCCGCATGGATAACGATTCTAGGACTTGTCACCGTCAACGATGAAGACTCTTGAAATTTCAGCACAATATTTAAATTATATGACGGTCGATTTATGGTTATGGGCTTCAGGTGCCTAAGTAAAGCCCATTATTGGATATAAATTATAGAAAAAACCCACTTAGCTATAGAGGATTAAATAAAGGCCGAAGGGGCCTTAAGTCGAACTCCTTTTACAATGCCGAAAAGTTTTTACCGATTAATTTCAAAGAGGCCCAACTAATTTCTCGAGTGAGAGGTCCAAGTCCAAGCAAAATTTCATACAAGGTACGAGAAAGTAAAGTTACACAATGTTTTATTCCGAAAAGAGTCTTTTGTGCTGATAAAACTCTATTGGGTGTAAGCATGAACCCTTGAAGGTGTGAAGTTTTTGTGACACGGCGTTATAAATCCATTTCTAATGATTTKCTTAATATTATTAGWAATAATATGATTTAAAAAATCGGTTACTACTCCTGAATTGTACAAAAGARAAAGAGAGAAAAAACGCTAGTTTGAGAACACGAAATTACCAACTTTACATTGACGTCAACTCAAACAATTTGGTTCGAAAGCTCGGTTTTTCAGGTGGTTTACTTTGTCATGTCACATGTGTGTTAGAGCCCCACAATCCGTTTTATATGTAGAACAAGTACGCATTTGTGATCTCATCATTCTGTGCATAACCTTTTCATTTTCCATGTTTTGTTACCTACACATCTATTCAACTTTTGCTGAGAACTTCCCAAAAATCTAACACACATCATCGAAGGAGCCATAAAAATTATAAAACTGAGCACAAAATAAAAATAATATATATGTATTTTTTTTTATCATGGTAGAGTAGAGTTACACCTAACAGTTGAAACTAATAAAAAAGAACTCCACAAACGAAATTAAATACCAACAAAACCGAATTAAACCGAAGCTGTAATCAGAATTTTTAAAGGCTTTTTTAGCCATGCGTATTCACAGCTTCCCAAAGCAAGTTTTTCAACACAGGATTAGTCACATCCCTAGCTTGAACCGCAGCGTTCTTCAAAGTCCTAATCGTCCACACATTAGCCTCCCACCAGGAAAGACTCCTATACGGAAGATTATGCTTCTTACAAAGCTCCTTAACCACCGGCGATACTGTCCGGAGATGGCAACGAGGAAGCCGAGGAAACAAATGATGCTCTAACTGAAACTGCAAACCACCAAAGAACCAATCCATATACGATCTACACGAAATATCAAGCGTACCGGCGGCTTGTTTCTCAAACCAATCGTTTCCGTTAGGTGGACCGGTATAAACATCTGCGGCGAAATGGTTTAAACAGAACTGAACGTGTTGAATCGCCGTGACAGCGAAGCTTACGAAGACGAAGATGAATCTCTCTTGCCAATTCGGAAGGAACGAGACTAAGATAGGAAACCATGTCCAGAAAACTAAAATTCCGGCGATGTTTAAAGCTCGATCCGGGACGTGGCGTTTCGAGAATAGCAATAGGAACGTTTGGATGAAGAGATTGATTCTTCCGACGCACATGACAGGGTAAAATGTCCAGTGTTGGTAGCTGATTAAGAATCGAGCTAGAGGATCGAATGTTAATTTCCTGCCATAGAAACGTGACGTCATCGAATTGAAGAATTTGGTAGAGACGGCGAAGATCGGGATGTGTTGTAGATCTGGATCATGATCAAGGCTGTTACAAGCTATGTGGTGAGCGTTGTGCGTCCATTTCCACCACGCGATTGAGATTCCGGTGAGACAGTTACCGGATAGAAGCTGGATTAGTTTGTTAAACGGTTTGGTTGACGTCACCGTGTAGTGACCTGAATCGTGGCCGACGTAAGCACTCTGGATCCATAAGAGACCGAGTAAGACGGCGGAGATGAGGTGAGCCCAGATGCTGGTAAACGCCAAAACGCCGTAGATAACCGCCGCGAGCATTACACCGACGCACGTGAGTGTGTAGAGAGTCACGTGACCTTTTTTGTCGAAGAGGCCGTGTTTGGAGAACTCGGCGGCTAAACGACGGTAGTCACGTGACACGTCGGACACGTGGAAGTCTCTCACGTGGTAACCGTTGTGAAGCTTTTCGAGGTGGTGCCATGCGGTTCCGGGATGGTAAGCGATGAACGCGTCGGTTACGTCTTGGCCGGCGAGATTGAGAATCGCTGCTTCGCCTCCGGGATGAGATTTAACCCAATCAGAAACGTCGTAGACTTTACCTTGAATCGAAATCCATAAATCTCCAGGTTTGTTGTGTTTTTTCAGATCCTCGCTTGTAACGTATCTCTTCTTCGTCTGCTCCGCCATTGTTTTAATTTCTAAAAATCCAGAAAATTTACAGAACCCAATTTGAGAAAGGTTGCAAATGCAAAACCTTTCTCTCTCTTTGGATTCGTAATTCAAAGATTTTGAATCGATTCCATCTCTTTTTTTTCCTTATATTATGGTTTGGTTTTGTTTACTGTTTTAGATTCGGTGTTCGAGTCTTTGACACATGTTTTCTTGTGTTTTATTTTTAGAGCCGAGATAAATGGTTAAGCTGTGAAAAATCCACTGGTTTTAAAATACCTTTTTAATCCGTTACGTTAATTCTATTAATGGAATTGTTTATTGCAGAAAAACTCCCGTTGATGGTTGTCATACATGTGTTTTTTGTCAGTCTGTCATTAGTTGGTGTTGGTCTACCAAATTTCTTTTATTAGTTGACTCAAAGAAACTTAAGTATCCTCAAAATCAAAGTCAAGTCATCGTCAGCAACAGAGAATTAAATCCCAAAAGCAGAAAAATGGTAACGTACGGTAGTTCTTCTATATCACTAGGAAGTAGGCATGCGCTTACCGTTTGATCGAGTTATTCGGTTTTCTGGTTTATTTGGATTTTGTAATATTGGCCGAATTGAACCGAGAAACATTCGGGTTCGGTCGGTTCGGTTTTCGGATTAATCGGTTTGGGTTTACAATATTTCATTTCATCCGAAATAAACCGATTACAAATGTTAATCGGTTTATTTGGACCAATTAAACCAAAACAAAAACTACACAAAACCTAAACCGAATCCGAATAAACCGAAGAAACCGAAAAAACCGAAGAAACTGACTCAAAACAAAAAAAAAACCGATTAATTAATCCGAATGAACCGAAGAAACCGAAAGAACCTGCACAAACCGAAAAAACGAAATACTAATCCCAAATACTAAACTAAAATTGTAGCATTACATGTCTAGACACATTGAAACATAAGGAACCTTCAGTAGCAAACCATTGTAACAGAAGCAAACATTGTAGAATTACAAAAGGATACTAATCATTATAGCATAAGAGAAGCTGTTAAGTGTAAAACATTGATACAAAAGGCACCACATGAAAAAGAAGCTGATTCCATAGAATCTACAAAAAATTACCAAGTAAGCTTCCCAAATGATCCATCTACACATTATCTTCTAGAAAATACCTGAAGAAGCTGATTCCATGGAATCTACAAAAAGTTACCAAGTGTGCTTCTAAGTTGCAGAGGCGAGGGGCGGACGAGAAACGGGGCGAGGCGGGACATAAAGCAGCAACCTCAAAATTTATAGTGCAGATGCAGCGAGGGTATATCAGTAAAATAGGGGTATATGAATAAAAATATAAGAAAATACCATATGTTAAAAATATAAAGAGTAAATCCCAACATAGAAAAAAAAAACACTTCAGTTTAATATCTTAAATAACATAAAAATAAGCTAATCAATGAGATATTCATTTTCAAAATCCGGTTCATCTAGCGAGAGGTTCGCAAACTCTAAGAACCCCACATCTTCCATTGAATCAAATGCATCTCCACCAACATCCCACATCTTGGTCTTATCTTCATCTGATTGAATTCCTTGATAGAAGGCGTGATTGTTATGGATGTACACAAGTCTTGAGCACTATTGACTTGTTCCTTCTAAGTGAGTGAATAAATGAGTAAGTACTCCAATTGCGCTCAGCGAAGAAGATGAACTAGGTTGTCAAGCAACTTAAACCACGGAGGAGAGGGCACCAAAGTTAGCCACCAACATTTTGATTCCATAGTAGACATCATGAAATGCATGTTAAATCCTCAAAAGGACCACTTCATCGAGAATAATGCATACTCCTCCATAACTTTAGTATGATCATCATCACTTGGAAACAATCTTTGAAAACACTTCATCCTCTCAGCTGAGATTTTCCCATCCCTATGTGGAGCCGTTTGTAGAATCCTCATTTAGCCATACATCACTATAAAATCTACACACAAAATATGTTATATTTGTATGGCAAAAAACAAAAATAAATAATAAAACATATAGTTTAAAATTATATACCTTGGATTTAAAGAGTGAGCTAGGCAATGTAGAGAGTGTTATTCTCGGCAATATTAAGATCTCATAAACAACGTCTAGAGCTAAATTCAAACATTGGACGTTTTTCTCTCTTGTAGATCTCAAGCCTTACATTCTCAATCATAGAATCCCACATCTCATATACCAAGTGAAGACATGGCTTATCGGTGTCACAAAATCTAATCATATATCGGTCTTGTGAAATCAATAATATATGACACTTTTTCCCATCATCATTCAAAATCTTCTCCTTAACCAAGTTTGCTTTCCCACATCATCATCTCTATGTAACTCCTCACTTATAACCATGGCTTGAAGACCTCTTTTGATAAGCTTGTCTCTTAAGCATCACAATTGAGAAAGCGTATCGCAACCGAAAGCAACTTAAGAGTAGAGAACTTACTAAACATGATCATGTTATGATTCATGATGAAATGTTTGATTGCAGATCTCCATGGATTTCTTATCCGATTACACTCATCATATGTTGTTTCATTTCCTTACGCTTCTTTGCTGCAAAATATTCTTCAAAGCAAGATTAAGGGTATGAACAACACATGGTGTCCAATATATGAGGAAACTCACTCTCAATAAGCTCTCAGCCGCAGTTCTTTGCATTATCGGTGATGATTTGCACAACTTTTGATGACGATTTCATTGATAACCTTCTTCATTAAATTAGAAATAAAGAATTTATCTTTCACTTCGCCAAAACAATTCACATCGAGAAACAAAGGACCACTTCCGAAGTAGCAATGAAATTGATAAGAGGTTTTCTTGTAGGATCACTCCAACCATCCGACACAATCGTCACCCTTTTTCCTTCCAAGTTAACTTCTTACAATAACTGTCAACATGGTTTTTCTCTTGTAACAAGGTTGTTCTCTTTCGTAACAAGGTTGTTTCAACTTATTATAACCAGTGGGTACATAGCCATCAATTTTGTTGGCGCAAACTGATAGGATCTTTGATAATGCGGATTTCTCGCAGATTAAGCGAACCTCGGTTTAAAACATCCTTCTATTTCTTCATCCAACTGGTCCCTAATTTCAACTCCAAACGCCTATAGGTGAGAAGATAGATTTTCTTTTTTAGAGGAGTCTTTTTCTTGCCAAGAAACTTCTCTAGGTCCGTTCACGTTTGTTCTTCATTAAATCTAACCGTTGCATTTCAAGTCTTTCACTCTCTTTATTACAAATAGCACACCGCATTTCTTATTCCAAGCAAATGCGCTCTAACTCTAGAATAAGAACCTTTTTTCACTTCACTACAAATATTGCAACGAAAGCTCCAAGTTCCTCCGATTGCTCCATGTTTTTCTAGTTTAGTCACATAATTCCATAGTGGAGCTTCTACACTTTGATTTGAAGAATTAGTAGATGCACTATTTTCTTCTTGAGAAGTCATAGTTTTCTGTAATAAAATTAAAATAATGAATCAATCCTGATTGTTTATGGACACAAACTATAGCCTCAATTGTTTTTATTAAAAAACAGAACCGAAGAGGCAAAGAAGTCAACAAACGTGATTGTTTTTATTAAACAAAGCCGAACCATCAAATCAAACAATGTGTTGTTTTTCCCTTTTTATTAAACAGAGCATCGATGGAACTATGAATATTAAATCATGATCTATAGATCGTGATTGTTTTTATTAAACTATGAATATATGAAGTCAATGACTCAATAGATTAACGTCCGAGAACTTACAGAGATATGAGAGGAAAACAGAGTCAAACACAGAGATGAGAGAACGAAGTCAGAGCTAATGTCGCAGTCTTGCAGAGATGAGATAACAATCACGAAGAGAATGAGAGAATTGATAGAGAAACCCTAAACGACAAAAAGGAAAAACATAAATCAACCCTAACTATGACACGTGTCAGTTTTTCATTGGTTGCCGTATTGGAAACGTCCCCGAAACGTTTCTAATAATTGCGCGCCGTCCCCGGTTTATTTCAAGACATCCCCGGTTTATTTCAAGCCGTCCCCAGTTTACTTGAAACGCGACGGAAACGTCCCCGAAGCGTCCCCGAAATGTCCCCGTCCCCGAAACGCGAACTGGTACGGGAGACGTCACATATATGCCGTCCCCATGCAACATAGGTGTGCTTCCCAAATGATCCATCTACAAATTACCTGAAGAAGCTGATTGCATAGAATCTACACAAAATGAAGACAAATTTGGTCATGAATTTAATAAGTAAAAACTTTCAGTATTTAAAAATACTTACCAAGTGAGTAAAAAAACTCCACTTTCTCCAACATTTGACCTATGTTGACAACTTGAGCTTCAAATTTGTAAGAACACCATAGCCATTGTTGAGTACATAGCAATAGTTCCACCAAATAAGGAGTTAAACTACTTCTATATGGGTCTAACACTTGGCCAGAAGTGCTAAATACAGATTCTGAAGCCACTGAAGAGACTTGGATTGCAAGAACGTCTCTAGCAAGCTCGGATAATATCGGGAACTTGGAACTATTATGCTTCCACCATGACAAAACATCAAACGTCATCCCTAAACTATTCTCCATTCTCATCTCAGTTTTTTCAGTCAAATAAACATCCAACTCACTACAGCCACCTGCAGTTGTCCTTGAGCCAACCATTTTGTCGTACATTGTTTGAATCCCCTCACAATCATCCTCATCATCTGAGAATTCACACATAAGAACATGCTGCTCAGAATAGCTTGTTCCACATGAATCTTGACTCTCTAATAGTTTGCCAAGTCTTGCACTATATTCCTTATATAGTTCCTTCATCACTTTGATAACCGAGTTGTGTATCTTCGTATTTTCAACTGTATCTTTTCCATATAATTGTTCAAGCAAAGGGAAGCAAACTGCATCTTGTTCCGGGGATCAAAAACACTTGTTATAATCACTAGTGGATTCATATTTAGCAATCCATCCCAATATTTATCAAACTTATCTCTCATTACACGTGCTTGTTTCCTAATATCCTCATCTCTATTGCCACACTTTGTAATCAGATTTCTTTCAATGTTGACAATCTCACTGTAACACGATGATGAGGTGACTGATTTGGAAGCTGAAAATGCAAGAGTGCATTTGTAAAATATTTTCAGAAACTTGACCAACCTCTCTGCACATCATCCTAATCCGAGAATGTTGGAGATCCAACTCGTTTAGTTTTGGTCTTCTCATCTTCCTCCAGAAAGTATTCACAGTATAACTTGTCCTCATAAAGCATTTTCTCAAATGCGACTCTATATTTCAGGGCCGCATTCAACATTAGGAGTGTGGAGTTCCATCTAGTGATGCAATCTAAGGGTAAACTACCTCTTTGTATCTTCCATGTCTCACACCTCATTACAAAAGACTTTAACCTAGTGAAGGATGACCACACATACTTTATTGCATTTTTGATTCCGACAATACTTGACTTAGCCTTCTTCAAACCATCTCCAACTACTAAATTTAGAATATGTGCACAATAACGCATATGCATCAATTCTCCATCTATTACCAAGCTGTCTCCCTTGAACTGCCTTAAATATTCTCTAAATAATCTCAGCCCCCTGTCATTAGCCTTTGCGTTATCCACTGTCACTGTGAATATCCTATCAAGCCCCCAATCTTCAATGCAATCTATTAGCTGGCCCGCAATAGTCTCACCTTTGTGATCAGTGATCATCTTAAAGCTAAGTATCCTCTTCTGAAATTGCCAATTGCTATCAATATAATGGGTTGTTACAACCATGTAGTTGTATGATGTTGTAGGCGAAACCCATATACCAGTTGTTAGAGAAACCCTATGCTTTTCAACCTTAAACAACTCCTTCAACTTAGCTTTTTCCTCCAAATACATTGCAACAACATCTCTACCACAAGTCTTTCTTGAAAATATTTGATACAATGGCAAAACATTAATACATAATCTCTTCCACCCCTCAGATTCAACAAATGAGAATGGTAGCTCATTCACTAATACCATCTCATTAACTGATCTTCTAAATTGTAGAGGGTCATACTTAATAACTTTCATGTTACCACTACTATCACTACCCAACGCCTTCTGTTTCTCACTTTCATCAAAATCCTTGAACATCTTACATCTTTCATTGTGACCAATCATTGGACTAGTTCCTGACATCTTACTGTCACAACCTATCTCCAGTCCACAATACCTACAATTTGCTTTAGAAAGATCATTTTCTTGAACAATAAAATGTTTCCAAACCAGAGCCCTTTTAGGATATATATTCTTCGGTTTTGGAGGCAAATTAGTTGTGCCTGACCTCTGCGAAGCTTTCTTTTTGCGTTCGGTTGTTACTGGCTGAGATTCTTGTGTTGCAGGAATCTCAGTTGTGTTTTTCTCTTGAGAAGTCATCTGTAATTACACAATATTATTAAACTAATAAACACAACACACCTGGTCAACAGATAAACAAAAACAGACCAAAAAAAAAACACAACGCATCTATGCAGCATACGAGATTTTAATATTAAAATATAACAATGTTTCTCTTTGCTTGCATTTGAAAAACAAAAACAATTACAATTTACAATCGTTTTCTTCAAAGACTAACCTGAAACAATACTAAAACCTTAATTAAATGAGAAAATATAGACACATACGTTATATATACACATAAGGTCGATACTTACAAGAAAGCAAAGAGGTAACAGCCAAACTTAGTCATTTCTCTTTACTGGTTCTGAAAAATTCTTATAAGTTTAGTCGACATCAGTTTTTTTTGATATAATTACTACCTACTGCTTCTTTCCATCTTCACGAGTCAAACAAAACTCAAATAAAATTGCAATAACACAAAGAAACACACAAAAGCTATCTCCCCGAAATCCTAAAATAAAATGATGTAAGTTCTTAGAGATTACCTTCGATCGCTTTGGTTATAGAGGAGTTTGATGAAATTCGACTCAAATGCTGAAGAAATTTAAGATTTCGCTGGTGAAAAGGGCTATAACAGGGCTAGACCCGAAAATTTATAAACTAATTTTGAAAACCCTGAAACTAAACTCATATTCTTCGGCCGATGTATCTCACCTCTCCGGCGGAGGAGATCGCCGTATTTGAAAGCGTTTTTAGCCCCGTTGACCTATCCGGCGTCGCACTTGTTCAAACCCTAGCTACAATTTCGTCAGCATTGGCGACCTAGATAGAGACCTCGAATACCTAAAGCCATTAGAATTCCTCCGATCAGAGTCCAAGAAATCACCGCCGCCATTGGTTGACCCATAAATGGTGAGATCTTCTTTATCTTCGTCGTCGTCATGGACGTCGAGCGCGATCTTTTTCAAATTCTCCTTCAAATTGGCAATTGAACTCCATAGTTCAACTCGCAAAAAACCCGACAGATTCCTACTCCGAGAATTTATCAAAGAGACAAGAATCTTCTTCTGTAAGATCAAATATTATCGCGCAGGTAGATCCGATTAACAAAATGGTGGATTTATCTTAGCAAATAATTTCAGTTGGCGGGTCAACTAATTGGACGGGTCGGGTCATAAGTCATTTATTAGATTTAAAATTCAGGCCCAATATAATAATTGGCTTCACTCACACCGCAGCCTTTAGTTAAATCCCAATGGGCCTAATCCACATCCGTTGATATATAGTTCCGACTCCAACGGCTAATACATGCTATATATAAATTGATCTAAAGATAAATCATCTTCCACATCTCATCTAGGGTTTATATAGCTCATCTTCTTACTCGCCGTTTCTGAGATTTTGTTTACTTTTCTAATTCGTCTTTTTTTTTTTTTTTTTGTATTTCTTTGACTATCGTGTGAGATTTTTTCTCTCTGTATCGAGCGATGCTATGAAGAGTTAATATCGGAAATTTTCAACTTTTAACATCCTTAATTACTTTGCATGTTCGCAAAGATGTGTTGTATTTTATTTAACTTCCAGTGATTCATTTGATTTCTACGTTTTTTGTTTTCGTTGCTCTCACATTAGGTCGTGGAGCTGAAATCGCTCAATTTTGGGCGTTTTTTTTTTCTGGAAAAAAGAGTTTCCGAGATGAATCCGGCTAATTTCCAGCCTCCAAATCCTCCGTTCCAATGGGCTCCGATGTTACCTCCGGACCCGCCTCGTTGTGGTGTGTTTTGGAATACAAAGAACATAACCGATCAGCTTAATCAACTCCAAGACACGCTTAACCTGGCAAAATCAATGTAAGAAATGTCACTCAAAATTGTATTTTTGTGATAGTGAATCGATTGAGTGTCGGAGTTTTGGTCTTAGGGTATAGTTAAACATATTGAATCAATATTAAGCTAATGGAGTTTCATCTACTTCTCTGTTGGTATATGTAGGGAGAAGGAACTAGAAGCGTTGAGGATGATCAAAGACGGCCAAGGTTTAGGAGTAGAGTGTTTGAGATATCTAGAAGGTATGACGATGGATTTGGGACAGCAGGAGATACTTTCAGTTGAAGCTGCTAACTCCTTGATGTCTACCTTAAGAGCACAGCTTGAGCCTTTTAGGTTTGTTGTTGATGAGAATACTCCATGGGAAGAGAAATCTGCAGCAGTAAGATTGACTTGCAAAATGAAAAAATCGAGAAGGAACAAACTGTGGAAGAAACGAAAGAGACGGTGTGTTGCAGAAATGCGTGCTAAGGTGGATTTGTATGCTTCATTTAGCTTATATTGCAGTGTTACAGTATTTGAGTTATTAACTCCATCATCTTGGTTATTCGGTTTCAGGAGCCTGAAAGATTTAGACAAGCTGATCGAGAGGCCGATGAATGGAGGGAAAAGGAAATGGCCAAGGATATGGCAAATAGAAAGGTAATATCACTGTGTGGAATTATAAGTGGGATAGCAACAATATATGTTCCTCATTTGGTATCTGACAGGGTCTATCTGTTTCCAGGTCGACGAGATGAAGGCAATTGAGAAGGTCAAGGCAAGACGAGAGCGAAGGAGACTAGAACCTGAGGTGAGACTTCTTAAAGCCATCTCAGATATTATTATATGGGAACTCGAGATAGGTTTCATAGAAATTCTTGTATAAATTTCATCTTTTGAGTTTCTCTTTCCAGTTATTTTATCTCAAACAATCTCATGGTTTCAATGTTTCAGCTTGAACTAGCTCTAATTGTTGAGGAAATGCAAGAGTTACGTTCCCTAAGAATTGAAAAACTAAAGAAGCAAGGTATGTCAATAATCTGAAGTAGTACAATGCGTTCTGATACCAGAGTCTAACTAAAAGTAAACGGGTTATATGAATACTATGCAGGGCATTTCCTTCCCGAAGAAGATGACAAGTTTTTCGAGAGTGTTCGTGCTGCGGTGGAGCAAGAGGAAAACCAAGTTCAGTCCCTAACCAACACAGAGACCGAAGAGAATGTCATTGCCTCTGAGGACTCTACTCTCACTACCAGTAACAAAATCAGCAAAGACACAGATAACGAAAGAAATTCTGTTACAGTTTCTTGTGAAAAGACAAGGGAAGCTCCTGAAAATGGTTGCGACAATATATCGAATTTACCAGTCGAGTTCTATCACTACTACTACGGAAGCAATTTCGACATGGGTAGACTTATTAAGGTGGGTTTTATTTGAAATCCCCATCTCTTTATCTCTTAACTTAAAAGAAGTGATTCAGCTGATAACTAAAAATACAGATCAGAAGAGAATGGGATGCATATCTGAGTCCAGGAGGAAGGTAAGTTACCAAAACAATATATCATAATTTACACAAGATTTTGATGTTTGGCACTTGAGAAGGTTTTGATTTCAATATACAGCCGGATTCCTGGACACTGGGTCCAACCGTCGCCACCAGCTAATGAGATTTGGGCTTCTTGTCTTGTTCATACTCCCAAGAGAGATCTTAGTTAGTCGCTGTTCGGATTCTAGGATACTTGTTTCGGCCAACACACCACCAAGATCATGTGATTTGGTCGTTTGTCTCTATTTTGAAACAGAAACAGATCACTAAGTAATTAGTAATTATAAATCAATACCTGATATTTATGTCGTGTTACTGTAGATCCAATTCTTACTACCGGGAAGCTTACCCTTGTTTTTCATATAGTGGCAATATTCTTAGTTCTAAAATCAAATTAAATTTTATAACTTTCACCATGTGGTTAATATTTAATTGTAGAACATCAAAAGGGTCCTCAGATCTATTAAAAGGGTCCTCAGATCAATTTGCCTTCAAGATTTAGTTGTCCCGTCGATTGAGTTAAGCCCTTTTCTACTGATAACACTAGTTAATCCAATTATAGTGATGTTCAGATTATTACGATGTATATGGAAGGAGGACTAAACCAAAAGAATGTGGGGAAGATGATTGTTGAGCTATTCAATTGACGATGAATCACAACTGCCCATCTGCCCCAAATTGATATTGCAAAGAAATCTTTCGTTAAAAGTGCATTTGAACGCACTAAGCCGATACACACAATCTTTGCTTTCCAATTATATTTTTTCAACTTCTATTAACAGTCCACTTAATTTTTAACAGTTCTGTTGATATTCCAGTAAACCATAATCCCATTGATTAACCATAAAACAAACTTACTCACTTCGTCCGTTCAAGGCTTCATAGATAACTTTTTACATTTGGTCAACTGACTGCATTGTTAAATTAACAAAATTCTCCACAAAAAGTGTAGATCTTCATGATAGAATTGAATGAAATAACTGTGGGGAAGATGATTGTTGAGCTATTCAATTGACAATGAATCACAACTGCCCATCTGCCCCAAGTTTATATCGCAGAGAAAACTTTCGTGCAAAGCGTATTAGATCACACAAAGCCGATACACACAATCTCTGCTTTTTTTTTCAAACAAAAAAAAAACTGAGATTTCATATCAAACTATACACCAAGAACACAAGACAATCCACGAAACGACAGATCGTCAAAAGAGCTCTTGGACGACTCAATCTACGAAGGTTAAATAAATTGTTAGAGAAGCCTCATTTCATGAGTATACTCGCTTCCCTGCTGGGTCCTTCGCTTTTCTAATCACATTTTTAATTTCAAACAAAATCAGAATAATTTAATCGAAACCTAACGCCCATAAGGGATGAAAACCCGAAATCCGGAATTGAAACCACAGATCTCGGAAAGATCCACCAATGTCCGATTTGAATTTCCGAAGGTAAACTTGGCTTGAATACGCATTGATTAAAGCGTTTCACCCATAGGTCCCTCGTTTCAAAACATGCGATAACGAATTCGATGCTCAGCGAATACGAACCATAATATAATCGGACATCATCTCGCGAGACGAGATTCGCCCCCACGATCTGTTAAAAATTTCCGATATTAACTCTTCATAGCATCGCTCGATACAGAGAGAAAAAATCTCACACGATAGTCAAAGAAATACAAAAAAAAAAAAAAGACGAATTAGAAAAGTAAACAAAATCTCAGAAACGGCGAGTAAGAAGATGAGCTATATAAACCCTAGATGAGATGTGGAAGATGATTTATCTTTAGATCAATTTATATAGAGCATGTATTAGGGCTTATGCGATTATATCGTAGCCGTTGGAGTCGGAACTATATATCAACGGATGTGGATTAGGCCCATTGGGATTTAACTAAAGGCTGCGGTGTGAGTGAAGCCAATTATTATATTGGGCCTGAATTTTAAATCTAATAAATGACTTATGACCCGACCCGTCCAATTAGTTGACCCGCCAACTGAAATTATTTGCTAAGATAAATCCACCATTTTGTTAATCGGATCTACCTGCGCGATAATATTTGATCTTACAGAAGAAGATTCTTGTCTCTTTGATAAATTCTCGGAGTAGGAATCTGTCGGGTTTTTTGCGAGTTGAACTATGTGGAGTTCGATTGCCAATTTGAAGGAGAATTTGAACAAGATCGCGCTCGACGTCCACGACGACGACGAAGATGAAGAAGATCTCACCATTTATGGGTCAACCAATGGCGGCGGTGATTTCTTGGACTCTGATCGGAGGAATTCTAATGGCTTTAGGTATTCTAGGTCTCTATCTAGGTCTCCAATGGCCAATGCTGTCGAATCGCCTGTTAATCATGAGGTATTTGTCTTCTTCTTGCTCATTCTTGAATTATCTTCTTCTAGTTCGAACGCTACTGGAATGTTGCTTAATCACATGACTGTGTAAGTCTGAGTGGGCTTTTTGTGTGTTAAAACTCTGAGAAATGTAGTTAGTTGTTTATTATTTATGCTCATTTTTGTAGATTGAGAGATATAAAGCAGAGATCAACAAGCTTCAAGAATCAGAAGCAGAAATCAAAGCTCTTTCAGTAAATTATGCGGCTCTTTTAAAAGAAAAAGAGGTAAAGAATGTTCATGGTTTTATCAAGAGTCTTGCCATGTATGGGTTTCGTGTTCTTTCCTCACACACAAGCCATTTGGTTACAGGATCAGATTTCCAGATTGAACCAGGAGAATGGCTCGTTGAAACAGAATTTGACTTCAACTAATGCCGCTCTCAAAGAGTCTAGAATGGATCTTTCCAGGGCATCAAACAATAAGGTAGATGCTCTATACTTTTCAGCATGTCCATATACCATTGTTAGATGTTTGCTTAAATGGTTTTGGACCTTTGGTATACTGTCTGTCAACTTTCTATGCACGTACTTGTTTCTTATGCTATCTGGCACTACTGCTAGCCTGCAAATTTTTTTATTCATGAAGAATGCTACAACTTATATATAGTTGTAATGTGCGAAACATGTTGTCGTGTAATGTACAATGATTGTATTTGATGTAACTGATGCTTCTCACGATTTCAATCATTAGACTAACTTATAGTCTTCTGCAGGGAAACAGTGATCATTCACCCAACAGGTCACAGAAATCCCTGACAAATTGGAAAAGTCGAAACCAAATGTACAATGGCACTGCCTCGAAACAAAACGGGACAGAGAACGATTCCGAGTCGCATAAAAAAGAAAAGGTATCTCTATTGTATAATTTACCATTTTCTTAAGATAAAAGCTTTGCATTGTTTTGTTTGTTAGATACATGTATTATGATGTATCAGAGTTTCAGAACGAAATCTTCAAATTTTAATTATATATATCCGGTACTATAAATAACCTTATTCTCTGCAATGAAAGTGCAATAAATTACTCTGATATGTGTTTTTTGCTGAACGCGGAACTGTAAGCGACAATCTGAATGCCTTTTAGGAGTTTGCAGATATGCTTGAAGAGAGAACCAGGTCAGTGGCATCTGCCCAGGCTAGAGAACTTGAGAAAGAGCGAGAAAAATCAGCAAATCTTCAGATTTCACTACATGGTATATAGCATCACTGACTGTTTCTTTACATACTTCTTATTTAGTCTCACTCACCCTGCTTTTATCAGAGGAGCGGAAACAGAATGAATCTTTCAAGAAGGAACTCCAGTCTCTGAGGTTAGATAAAGAAAAAGTAAGTAAGTAAACTTTAAGGTTATTCCAGTCTCTGAGGTTACATTTTTTTTTTTTTGTTTACTTAGGCATCGCCATTTTTACATTACAGTTTTGTAATCTGATTAATGAGTAGATATTTATTCCAACTGTATGCAGATGCTCATGGAGAGCAACAAAGTACGTAGTGAATTGGATGCAAAATTCGCTGAAATCGAACAATTGCAGATGAAGTTGAATGGTCGGGAGCAGCAGGCTATTGGAATTTCCATAGAAAATCTAAAGGAGGTTAACAAAGCTCTGGAGAAGGAAAATAATGAGCTTAAGGTGTATTGTCGTACAAACATAACAAGGAATTTTTCATTTTTAGTTTTCCTCTGAGCTTCGGACTCTGAAACTGATCTACATTTTTCTGTTGTGTAGTTGAAACGAAGTGAATTAGAGGCTACTTTGGAAGCAAGCCAGAGGTCAACAAGTAGGAAACTCTTCCCAGAGGGCACAGAGGCTCTTAGTAGACATCATAGTAGTTTGGATAAGGTTCTTTAATGCTAACTTTTGATTCAGTTGGTCCTTTAACCAAAAGAAACATTGTTTATATGCGAAAATCAAGTGTGGAGCAAGCATTTTATTGCCCCTTCTACTTTTCCTCATGTATAATTAGGAGAAGCCTGGAAGCTTCCCTGGGAAAGAAGATATGGAGAAATCTTTGCACAGGCTGGAAAAGGAGTTGGAGGAAGCACAAAGAGAAAAGGATAAGGCAAGGCAAGAACTGAAACGGCTCAAACAACACCTGTTAGAAAAGGTTGTTATCCTAAGCTAATTTCCTACGTACTATATGATAATAAGGTTACTCAGCACCAGCTATGTTTATTTTATATTACCTGAAAATAATTTGCAATAATTTTGCAAAGTTTATCGATTATCTTATAACTGTATCTTATAAGATGTGTAATGAATTATACTTTTGAGTCTTTGACAGTGCTTTCTTGGTATCTGTGAACAAAATTCTATGATAGTTTTCTTGGTTTATGCTTACAGGAAACTGAGGAGTCTGAGAAAATGGATGAAGATAGTAGATTGATTGAAGAACTCCGCCAGACCAATGAATATCAAAGGTCTCAGATACTAGGTTTAGAAAAAGCTCTTAGGCAGGCAATGGCTAATCAGGAGGAAATCAAGTCGAGCAACGACCATGAAATCCGGAAGTCAAAGGGTATAATTGAAGACTTAAATCAAAAGCTTGCGAATTGTTTGAGAACAATAGATTCCAAAAATGTGGAACTTTTAAATCTTCAAACTGCTCTTGGCCAGTACTACGCTGAAATTGAAGCTAAGGTTTGTAAATATTAAGAATTTTTTTCTTTTCTTTTATTAGGTGTAACCTTGATTCATTTATGTATTCCTGTTCTTATATGTTGTAGGAACATTTTGAACGAGAGCTTGCGGTGGCTAAAGAAGAGGCAATGAAACTCTCAGCTCGTTTGAAAGTAAAATTTCTAATCCTTTGCTTTGTCAACTATATGATATGTCATATGGATTTCGGTTTATGCCATTTTTCTGTTTCTTAAGGATGTTGATGAACAGTTAGAGTCATCAAAGAAAGAAAAGGAGGAAATGACATCGAAGCTGTTGCACGCAGAAAATATTGCAGCAGAATGGAAAAACAGAGTAAGCAAGGTTGAAGAAGACAATGCAAAAGTAAGGCGTGTTCTTGAGCAGAGCATGACTAGGCTCAATAGAATGTCCATGGACTCCGATTTTCTCGTTGATAGGTGGGCCAATAACTTTTATTTACATGTTATTCCATGTTTCTTCAGATTCTGATCATCTTGTCATATTGTTTCTTCAGGCGTATTGTTATCAAGTTGCTGGTTACGTACTTCCAAAGGAACCACAGCAGAGAGGTAAGATTTGTGAAATTAGCCTTTCAGACAAGTATTATCACAACTTTGAAAAGGCAGTGGAAGTAGGCTTCGATTGTTTCAAACACAATCTTTTACGATTACAGTTTATAAAATGGCCTTAAGCTAATAATTATAGAGGAAAACACTTTATTATGACTTTTAACACGTGAAGCTTATGCAAAATAGCCTTGAGCTAATATGTCTCTCATCTGAATGTCTCTGAGTAGGTCTTGGACCTAATGGTTCGAATGCTTGGATTCTCAGAGGAAGACAAACAGCGAGTAGGATTAGCACAACAAGGAGCCGCGGGTAAAGGTGTTGTTAGAGGCGTACTGGGATTACCTGGTCGCTTAGTCGGTGGCATCTTAGGCGGTGGTGGCGGCGGTTCACCGGATTCACATCCTAATACAGCTTCAGATAATCAGGTACCAATGGATTCAAAAAGAAAAAGCCTCTCAATTGAATGAAATCATTTGCTTGATTTATTTGTCTCTTTTGTGTGCTCTCAGTCTTTTGCAGATATGTGGGTTGATTTTCTACTTAAAGACGCGGAAGAGCGAGAGAGAAGAGAAGCAGAAGATGCAGCAAACAAAGAGCAAGAGAAGGCTACTAATACTACTACTACGCAGAGGCCAATGTATGAGCAATCTGATTCGGAGTTTTCAACGGTGCCTCTTACATCATCGGATAGTAATCACAGGCTCTCCAGATTACTCACTTAACCCAGTTTGGTATATACTTATACACGTTTTGTAGGAATCTGAATCTCTTGCTTCTTGTACTGTAATTATCTCTCTCTCACTCCTGTATTCCATTAATTCTTTTTCTACACCATTCATTTGGAAAAAAATTTAAAAAATCTGAAGTTCTTTTTTTTCCGTGATGTATATCTTTGGGGAAAAATGTTGGACTGAGAAGAAGACTTCGAGTGGAAATAATAGTTACTTATTAATGAATTTCAGAAAACTTGTTACTTACCTATCTTCCTAAAAAATGATTTTTTAGAGTTTGCACGCATATTAAAAAAAAATAATAATTTAATTATGTCTACATTATTCTCTAATATTAACAATTTCTAATAACTATGAATCAATAATATTTGTATAAATTTAATTATTTTAATTAATATTTCTTAAAATATACAATTCAGTAATAAAAATGTAGAAAAAAACTAAAAAATCAAATTTTGTGTAACAAGAAGAAAAAAATAGAAAATCAAATATTTAGAAACAGAGAGAATAAATTTTTAAGAATTGTTATTTTCTATAAATGTGGGATGTCCAAAACGAAACATGTCCCACGTTTCATGAACTCAAGAATTCTCCATAAATAGCCGGAAGAAAATAGTATTTGGAATAAAAATACAATTGTAGTCAAAATGTGATAAATCATAAAAGGACATTTGGGCCATTAGCGGCAAAACTCTGCAAGTGACCAGTTGACCACCAATTTCACATGATCAAAAACTTAAACCAGAAAAAACCATAGACGTATCTCTTTAACCCAACTTTGCCTTTGCCTTGAGAGAAGCAACGGGAATCTTAGAAAGAACCTTCTCATCAAACACGACATACTGTTTCTGCAACTCCTTCATTGCTTTCTCTGCCAATGGATCAACCTTGTCCTCGTGTTTCTCGTACAGCATTGGCACTGTGTGCAATATTACGAAGCAGATGTACACCAAAGTCAAGAAATTGCACCAATTGCCCACCACCGAGATGATCCATAGACCAACAACAACCTGACATAACAAATCTTGTCATCAGATTCAGGAACAATGTGTTACTTGCAGGATATTATAGGCTATGGCATGCATCATGTTCTTCCTAAGACACACAAGATCCAAACAGAGAATTTCTTATATTCTCTCACACATTGTTGCATTAAAGACCTATGATATGTTCTGTTTACGCGGGAATGAACGTTCAACAGATGAGGGTTGGAAACTTGGAATGAAACTATTTCCCATGTGAACTAAACCATTTTCTAAATTGTTAAACTGAACTGTAAATGTCAGCAACAAAGATTGAGCATACCATCAGGAATTTTTTCAGGTCCCTTCCTAAAGCAACGCTTCGTAGGATAACGAAAGCTTGGTTTAGTTCGTTTCTCAGAGAAGAAGCAATCACAAGGAATGCCTCCTCGGGAACATGGATTTCTGGAATTTGAGGTGGAGTCCTGCAAGGATGAAGAAGGTTTTAAGCCCATTTAAACCAGACAAAAAACAAACATCGAGGCCTTAACATGATCAAGGGTCTGAGCCTTACTTGTTGATAAATGTGTGGGCATTGGACCATAAAAAGAGGCCTCCAAGAGCGAGTATCGAAATGTGACACAAAAGACTCAACAAATGATATTCAACCAGCTCGAACAGAACCCAAATAGCAGTCGCAACCCCAAGAACAACAGCTGAGAGTTTTTTATCCCTCCACAAGAACACATCAGCAGCTGCAAAGAGTCATTGAGAAAATATAAATAAGGCCAACGACATGAGAGAAGCATACAAACAGAGATTAGAATTACTCAGAACTCAGAAGTCAAAAACATAATAAACCAATAAAGCCAATTTATTGTTTTCATATCAAAATGGTGTAGCAAAATTTCTTCGAAATGTAACACAAGAGAAACGTAAAATGTCTTTAATCTAATCAACCAAGTTAAAACTCCCTATTCCAAAAACATTATCCCTAAAGTTCAATCTTAATTTGGATGCCCAAATCAGTTGAGGAACAAATCTTAAAGGATCGATTCAAGAAAATGCAGGTGTGACAAATTATGTAAACATGTTTGCATCATATCATCACCAATCGATCTTATACAACAACTAGACCCTAGCATTGCAGATCAAGCATCAAAGCATGAGAAAAAAATATATATATATATAGAGATTAAATAGATAAAACCCTTACGCTTTCCACCACCGAGAACCTTATGAACAGGCTTCTCTCTGCCAAACAGACGATAGATCTTCGCCTTAACAGCCGAAGGCGAATCCGGTTTCTCGTATTCGGATTCAGACGATGACGACGAATCGTGATGGTGAATCTTCTCAGCGATCTTCTCCATCAGAGATTCCTCCGCCGGCACAGATTTCTCAATTTCTTCCGCCATTGATTTTTCAAATTGAATTCCTCCGATTCCCAAATTCAACAGAGAAACTCAAAAAATTATCTCAACGTGAAGGAGAGGAGGAGAAAGCAAATGCAAAATAATAGGTTTTACACTAGACTTTATAACCACGAGCCTGAGGTTCGTGACCCGAACGTGTGATGGTTCGAAGTTAATTTTGAAATAGGCTCGTTAACGGCGTTAATTGACGGAGAAGCAGAGCCTCGAAACGTGTAGGCAACCAAAAAGGAAGAAAACGCTGGTGGTGCGTTAAGCGTCAAACCTTTTCATTAAGTAACCGACACCACGGGTGGATTTACGACACGTGTTGATATCCTATCGCGAAATCGACGGCTCAAACTTAATCCTCTTTATGGTGAAGCATTAAGGCTCACGACGTAACTCTCTCTTTCAGTAAGCGGCTTTTGTCTAAAGTCGAATGTTAAGAATATTCATGGGAAAGGTATGGGTCCCAATGATTTAACCTTATTAATCAAGTACTATATTCACATGTAATGTAAAGTCTATAACATTCCCTAGATGACATTCATCTTTATGTATCCTAAACAGTTAGAAAGAGAATATATTAAAATCAACGCGAGGTTAATTACTTAATTAACAAAGACATATTACCACTAAGCTCCAACAACTATACACCACTAGATAGTGCAGGGGAATAAAAGCGAATTCGTGGACTAGTCTAAGTCAAATAACACATTCACATTTCATTATGACATAACAAAAGTTTCAAGAAATATATATATAGTGACAATTACCTGGCCTAAAACTATTGAAAAATAACTAGAATAGCCTCTAATTTAGGGTTTGATTAGCAAGGTTTTTAATAAAGATTACGATGTTGATTATCTTAAAGCGTTATCTTATAAAAGATAAAACTTTGATTAAAAATTTGATTGGTAAAGTGAGACAATTACTTAAAATGTATGATCTTCATTTTGGAGTTTTTAGACAACAATATTTTAAATAAACCATAAAATCAAGATGTTAGAATCTTGAATTGGAAAAAATCTTGATGAGTCGAATTTGAAATAACTTGGTGTTGAATTTGATTTTTTTTTTTTTTTTATTTTCTTCCATTTTGTTTTGGTTTAGATAAACAATATATGATTTTTATGTTTTGAATGAATCTTGTTGTTTAGTTAAATTAAGTTTGTGTTTAATTTGTAATTATTAATGTATATAATATCATATTTTAAATTTAGTTATTAATAATATATTAGGTTTTAATAATTAAGGGCAAATATGTCTTTTAATATGTTTAAAGCGCCAAGCCTTGATTAAAGAGCATTAAGGTGGAGAGCGTTAAGATTTACATCTTCACTTTATCTTTTAAATTTTCTTGATTGGCTTTTAATGACGTGAAGCTTCTACAAAAACCTACCTCAAGAGTAATTAGCAAAAATCTTTGGATATGTCAAAACCAAGAATTTTTAAGAAATAGAAAATGCCATTTAACTTAATTGTTAAAAAACCAAAAAAACAAAACAAATAAATGTCGCGTTTATCTCTTTTCATTCTCTCCTCCTTTGAATATCTTTCATTTGGCGAAACTCTGCATCGCCATTGCTCTTCTTTGTGAGGATCTTATACCTTGGTTCATGTCATGCTTACTATTTCTCATATTCCATCGTTTCATTTTACTTTCTCTCATTACTGTTTATGTGTTTAGGAGTATAAGAACATAACCAAAAGGAGGCTTGCCCATATTCGAATCGCTTTTAAAAAGCCATTTTCGTTCTTATTCGTGTTATTCCTCGTCTCCAGCGACCTACTGGAAACAGGAGCAAATACTTCACAAATCTATGCAGCTATGTGTACTTGCATAATTATGATGGCTTCATTCGAGGCGATGGTATGTGTTTTGATTTATTCTTGCCATGTTGACTTGATTATCAGTCACTTGTCTTTTTGTTTTGTTTTTGTTTTCATCTAATACCTCTGCGTGGTTGACCTTGCGAATCGACTCTCCTAGAATAAAAAGGAAGTTATTGCTCTTTGTCCCCGAGTGATTTAACCTTTTCACACTCTACATGTTTCTTTCTTTATTAAATTATCACCATCTCCTTCTCGACGTATACTGTTTCTTGGATGTCATAAATGCTTTTTCATTTGTCAAAGGCATCAATGATTGATGAAATAACGAACAATAACTGTTAAATTTGATTGATAGTCTATCGTGAAAGATATAGGAAGTCCAGGAGATTATATTTTTGAATCTAATTTTGTTTTTCATTTGTAGCACTTTTATTTGATATTGAGGTTCTTTTGATATTACATCAGTTTCTTGGTTCGATCGAATTTTGAATGGAAAGAAATTTGGTAAACAACACGTGGATGGTGTGTGCTCATGATAACATATAGTTGAAGTGCGTGATCATTTTGGAACGATTAATTAGTTAGATTCTAATATTAATCGTGTCAATTTTCTATTTCGAATGAGACGGAGAGGATGTGTCATATAAAACATATTTCTTTTGATCCTCTCTGAGGCGAGCATGTGAAAAACTGGAGCTTGGTGAGTTGACTTTGACTACGACGGATGAAGTAAGGAACTCTTTTCACTTTGATAGGTGAACTTCGTATTTTACATGATCTAGGCATAGTGTGTGGTTTCTACCTGTTACATGATCTAGGCATAGTGTCCGCGGTTGAAATATGTATGTAAGGCTTTCTTTAATACTCATTTTAGTTCTAGTTGGTTTGGATAAGTGTCACGAAGCAGGATGTGGTGAAAACAAAGCAGGTTGGAGATGAGGACCCTAGCAAGGACAAGCAGTGCATGTCTTTCTTTACTCCCTTTAGAAAGCCACGTTACTAATTCTGATAATCAGTTCACTATTGAAGGCATTATTTTGTGGCCTTGTACAAATTTGTTTTTACTAGACAATTTTGTTCTGTTGCCGCAGATTTGTTTATGTAGTCATAGATTTGTTTTTAGTAGTTGCAGATTTATTATTTTACTAGCCGTAGATTTGTTTTTATGTAACCGCAGATTTGTTTCTATGTAACCACATATTTGTTTCTATGTAACCACATGATTTGTTTCTATGTAACCGCAGATTTGTTTCTATGTAGCCACTGATTTTTTTGYATACCCGTAGATTTGTTTTTATGTATCCGCTAATTTGTATGTATCAAACTCTTAACATTTTTCTACTATAAATATGAAAATTTGATTCCAAAAGTGTATTTTCTAGTTTAATTATTAGATCCTTTACGTGAAAACATGTTGTATTTTGTTGATTTTCTTATTGATGAGAGCGTTTTGTTATCCTATACAGGCTTGACAACTCTGTAACAAGCTAAAGGAGCATAGTGATGAGAGCGTTTGGTAATAATAAGACATTAAGTACTAAGTAGTGTTTATTGTGTGTTAGATCGTTTGATGTAATAAATCACTTGTAAAATATGAACCACATCTTTTTCATTAGGACTTGAGAACATGAAACACAAATCAATTCGGTATCCTATTTTGAGTTTAGTTATAGGGATGCTTGATGACAATTTTTGTGAGTTCTAAACTCGTAAATTATTTTTGAAATTTTTTATCACAAAATAATATGATCGAAATTTTTTGAGATAAAAATGGCATGAATCAATAGAAGTCAACAAGATATTATCTCTCAAAACCATATATGATATTAAAATCAATTGAGACTTTCAAATCCAATATGAATTTATAAATTAATAAACTAATAAACCATTAAATGTTATTTTTATATCTGTATTCTCCCAATATTAGTAAGAAGATATTAATATCAAAAATGTTTGTAAAACAAAGGATTTTATTGATTTATTATTGTAAATTCTGTTTAACTTTTAATAAGATTTAATTACATAATAATGTTTGGTTATATGAGTCCTATAGAAAATTTTATTAGGTTATTTTTTCTATAACGATAAAAAATAAAATAACACAAATTTGTTAACAATGTGTAATTCTATGTTTGTTAATAATGTGTAATTCTCAATTAATAGTATTAGATATGCATTACATGATTTTTAAATTAATTATAAGTAGTAACATTGTAGAAGAAATTTGAAAAATTTGTTTATAATTTTTATTTATTTATCTTGGAATCTATAAATTAGTTATTAATAATTTATATATTTATTACTTTTTAATTTAATTTTCTTTTTACTATTTATTTAAGAAAATTTGAATAAAATTGAAAATGGAATAAACAAATTTGTGTTGTAGTGAAAATAAATCTATGCACATAAATCTGTGGCAAAAGGGTGTCAAAAATCGGGTAATAACTTTCTTAATTAGTCAATTAAGTCTGCATGGTCGAACAAATCTGCTGTCATGGCAAATAAGTCATGCGAAAAATAACTCGTCATTAAGATAAATGCATGCATGCTGAGTACAATAATATCTTTCGCGTGAGCGAGAATAAGTCTGCGAGTCTCAAATAAGTCGCGATTTATTTGGTAGCAAATCTGCTGCGATTTTATAAGTCGGTTTATTCGATTTACAAATCTATCTGATTAACAATCTGATTTTATAAATGCGTTATGCGATCATTGTGTCCACAGATTTATAAATCTGCGGCAGATTTATACAGATGTAAAAATCTGTTGCTGTTTAACAAATCTGCCGCAGATTTATTAAATGTGGTGGCTGTGTATCAATTTGACGGATTTAGCAAATTTAAAGTCATTTGTCAGTTATAATAAATCATGTATTTGTTTATAACAAGTCTGCGGTTACTTGTTTATAACAAGTCGGCGAAGAAAAACATATCTGCCGCAGATTTATTTTCGCAGATTTGTTGATCCCTGGGCAAATGTAATTTGGTTTTTAAATAATGGAACTTTTAGTAAAATTCATTAATGGTATTTTCGTAATACTTTTATTTCTAACACACGAAATAAGGGTCATTTTAAGAGTTAAAAAAATATCTAGCCAATCTAGTAAGGTCCAAACTTCCTAGCAATAAAGTCGAAGTTATAAGCCATTATAGTATTCCTCCCATATATATCTAAATAACATATGTTCACACTATCCAACCTCCTTATGAATTATGTTTAACGTGCGCTTTACAAAAAAAACCTTCTCGGCTACCATCGAACCAGGAACTGAATTCAGGTCATGTAGAAATAATGCACAATTGCTTGAAGGCAACGCTTCTAAAAATGGAGAGGCATGTTTGCGATAGGTTTGCTTGAAACAAAAATCACAAATGTGATCGATAAATAAAAGTCTGTATGCAAATTATTAGCTTAGGAAATTTTATCTTTAAAAATGTTAATTTCATTAAGAAAAATTGTCATAGAATAACTCGACCAACATTTGGACCTACGAGTTTACGAGGTAACTTTATCAACTACTGTACTTGGGATAGAAAGACAAAAACTATACTATATATCTTAACTATTTTTGTTCCCAACTTTAGAACCATCTATTTCCGACATTCAACAAATCTAATATTTAACTAAAGTTAGTTTTCGACCCTTGACCCAAAAAAAAAAACTAAAAGTAAGTTACCTCGTTCAAACTGAAACCCTTAAACACGACCGCGTATTTTATTTTGAACCGCCTCATAGTGATAGGGAAAAAAGAAGAGGTTCAAAAACGTCAATAGAAAGAGGATAAATTTAATGAGGTAAATCACTCAAATTGGATTTCATTTCGATGATATTAATGGCAAACTCCACTTTTGACGGATTTTTAATTACAAATCAGTAAAGTTGTAATGAAACGGAGCAAAAATAATAAAGATTACCCTAATAACGCGAATGGATCTATGTAATAATAATATATCATCTTCTTGCTCTCCTCCGATCGGCAGCGTACTGCGAGAGCGGCACAACTTCCGACAAAGGAGTCGACAGAGGTGTAGATGTCGGCGTCGGGAGCGGCGAGTTACGACAAACAGGACAAGATCCGTTGAGTTTAAGCCACGCATCAAGACAACACAAATGGAAGTAGTGTTTACACTCCGGCATCATCCTCAGCATCTCCGCTTCTTTATACTCACATAAACAGATCGAACACGTCGTATCTCCTCCGCCACCAAAGCTATCGGAGGACGCGGCGGAGGAATCCTTGGAAAAGTGGAACTTAGGGTAAGAGTTGATAACTGCTTGATCGAGTCCCACGACGACATCACCTGCTTCGAGATCTTCACTGTCTTCTTCGGCGACAAAGATTATGCGGGGGAGGATTACACTTCCGCCACGGTCTCCTGCAGATTCCACGGCGGTTGTGCGTCGGCGAGAGTCACGGCAACAGATATATGAGGATAAAAGGACGGTTGAGAGAAGGACGAGGAAACCGAGAGCTATGGCTATGGAGTAGCCAAAGCCTAGAGTTGTGAGGTAAGAGTGGTTGGAGCCGTGTGGTGGCGACGGTGGAAAAGGAGGGTGGACTAGGAAGACGGAGGCGGAGGATGCGACTGTTGACATTTGATGGTAAAGAAGAAGAAGACTGGGTCCATGTGGGAGAGAGAGAAGGAGAGTGATAAAAGATTTTAATTTTTTAATTTTTGAAAATTTATATATTAATTAATTTAGTTAGAAGAAGTGGGTGGGAATTGCAGCTGATGCATTTAATACTGTTTGGAAACTGAAATTTGCATTTATTAATAAGTTAGGTTTTATTAATTAAGTGGCCCAACCCCAAGGAAATATTATATATTTTTTGTTTACTTTCATTGTATTTTTCTTTTATTTTATAATGTGTTCGAGCCTTGTAACATTGACTGTTTAACAATATTTGTCAATTTCGTATTTGATGGGTCCTATTAGAAAATATTTTATACTCATTTCGTTGTCTTGTTTTGTTGATTTTTGGTTCGATTTGTGTGATTCAAGGCTTCTCACTTGAATTTACTAAACGCTCTTGTTGGCTCATAGGGCTCGTACTAATTAAAGACCCGAGGTTTGAAAAACTGCTAATGATCGATTGACAAATAAATGATTACTGAGCATGTAACTAATCACCAAGATAAGACACCCCAAAAGCCAAGATTGATTTTTAAATCGACCAGGTTAATCAAGGCGGACTAACTAATCTACAACGAGTCGGTTTAGTATGAAACTATAAACTAGCAAAAAAAAAAATTCGCTAATGGTTAGTCGTCGGTCAATTTTTGGAACATTGAGTTAATTTGATATATTTAACGAAAACTTTATATATGTTCACTCCATTCAAATTTCGAGCTGCTGTACAAAAACAAATTTATAAGAACAATATGAAAAAATAATATAAACATATCTATAATCGTGCTGCATGCTGATAATCAAATGCCCAAAAAATTTCAAAGAAAATAATTTAAAACGACTAGAACATGTAGATAGTGATTTGTATTGGTGCCGTCGTGGTCGTGGAAGTTTACATCCGCATATCGGATATTGTTGAAAATAAAATAAAACATTAAAAAAAACGTTAATCGATCCAAACGTATAACCTCAAAGATCGATTTTTTTCTTGCAATCGACATCTTGAATCGCCTGGCCCGTGATGTTCACAGCCATCGTGCAATTCATCTTAACCGTCACGTGCTTCTTCACGATCCCCATAATCTTCACCTTACCACCAACCCTAGTATAACTCCACACGTTCACAAGACCCGACCTACTTACTAATCGACCCAAACCCGGATCGGACAATATCCGATCAATCATAATATCAACCGTCAAGTTCATCCTCGAAGTCCGATGCGGTCTCGCCTTCCCAGGTAGCCCATGAGCTTCACCCACCACCGTTCCTTTGTAATATATATCCGTCGTGGTGTTCGAGTACTTAAACGACGCCATATTTGGATTCTTGACTGACACGTCAACTATCATCGAGATGTTTGTTCCCAACAGTTGGACCTGATCAGTCCCCATGACTGAATCTAGGCCATTGACCATTACGCCGTTCATTTTTATGATCGGGTCTTTGACTCTGAACACCGTGAAAACTAAAGTCAACACGATCGTGATTAGAATTAGAGATGTTGCAGTAACGCAGATTAAACATTTCATCTGCTTTCTGCGACGGAGAGTGTTTTTAATGTTGGAGGCGGATTCGTCGCTCACAGGGAGTATGGTCGCCGGAGCTAGCGGACGAACATGTTCTGAGACGTTCATGGTGTTTTTTTTTTTTTGAGTGATTAATTACTTATGGTTTAGGTGATTTATATAAACCAAACTTAGTGACGGAGAATGTTGAATTTTATATTTTTAGATATCCTGTGTTTCATGTGCAATCAATTCTTTGAGAGAGAAAAAAGTAAAAGAAAAATTAATTGAATTGTCCAAACCACTAACAAAATTGGGGTCAATTATTTCGTGGAAAATGGGAATGGTATTAAATTGGGTCTGATTCTCTTTTAACGGTCATGACCTCGTGGGTGGAAGAAAAGTAGAAGCTACGTATCGGTGGGGATGCCGATTGCGCCAGTGAGAATTCGCCAGCTCATTGCACGGGTTTGAATTTTGCGTCAACGTCCGAGGATTCTTTCGAGAAAGATAAGAAGAAAAAGGAGTATGATACAATATATTGTTTCCACTTGGAAACTAATTATCTAGAGAGTATAGAATTAGAGGTAAGTCTACCTCCTATATCTATTTACATGTCAAATGTGGTTAATTTTCATCTAGCATATGTACATTTGTATCGGAGTAGAGAATTAGAGGTAAATAATCTCCTATAATCTATTTACATGTCAAATGTGGTTAATTTTCATCAAGCATATGTACATTTGTATCGGTTTTACTGTATTTGGGTGTGAATGCATACAACATTGTGCTCCAGGATGATGATTTAGTTATTGTTGATCTTTCACGATTATATGAACAGCTTGTTACTAATTCAATAATTTGAAAGAACAAAGACAGATAATCTGGAATTGTTAACACTAAAAGCATTTTTTTGGGTAGTTTAAGTGAATTAAGATGCATTTTGCTGCTAACTAATCTTTTTCAATTATGGTTAGCTGGAGACAACCTAGCTTCATACATGGTCCCCCTTGCCTATTTTCTCTCTTAACTACTAGTTAAAAAAAAAAATTGTATGTGGTAACTGAGAAATTTTGGGTCTAATGTTGGAGCAAGTTAAATTAGTCCTCCCGTTATTGGTACTCGAACTCATGACCTTCAGACACGGCTATTCTTGCATTTGTAGTTTTTACTCTTGCCAAAAATGTCCAGTTTTAATTACTAATATGGTTAAAATCTCTCGACATAACAGAAACAAGAAACAGATTTTCCTACGCAAGCATCTAACTAAAGTTATAAATCACACCACGGAAAACATATATAAACCAATAAAAATTCTTAACAACCCAATAACAAAAAAAAAAAAAGATTCCAGAAATATAATCTCCGATCGTCTATGAATATTACCGATGGTACTTTATTGAAAATTAGATTATAATTAAGCTGCAAAACTATAGTTGAATTAAAAGAAGTCGCGAAGGGAAGGGAGTTTAATCTCACCCTGAGTAGAGATAGGAATGGTGATGTCACCAACAACAGGAATGTCGAAGGTTAATCCAATGTCGAGTTGATAGTCAATGTCCCAGTCCGTACACATGTCCTTCATCAGACTAACCGCTATGCTATAAGCCACCTTAACCGGTACGTCCAGAACCGTCGTGCCGCTCCCAACCAACGAACCTGGGTCCGGTATTGTGCCCGACGCGATTGTCCTAGGCAACCACAAACATTATTAATCAGCATATGATGAACATACACTACACATGACTGTTATGATAATGTTATCTACGCTTAAATTCTCAAAATACAAAACCTGAGACGATCTATCGCTTCGTTGCCTTGATAACATGTGTTATTAGTATTTTGTATACATGTGTAAATCTATACATTATGGATTCATATAGACGCTAGATATCATCAATGCACATGGATCGGATAATAAATTTGGTATATGGATATATGTATTAATGAGGCACAATACGAAACATATACACATGTGAAAGAATCAGATTTAGCCATTTCGGTGATAAGACTAGAGGCAGACAAATTACCAACGAAATTTATACATATATTAAATACTTTATCAATTAATAATCAAGGATTAGATCGGATATTAATAATTTATAGATAATTTGATTCATTAATACTGGAAAAAAATAGATAGATCGGATACATCTAACGAAAAGTACACCATTTATAATTTAAATATTCTCAAAATTTAGACATTAAAAATTGTGACACAAATTTAAAATATTAGGCTAGATCCGGTGAATACGTACGGATTATATCATGATCTCTATGTAATAACAAGTGCACAATCCGGATTTTTCATTTCTTGAAAACCAGATGTTTTGCTTGCTATTACCGTACACGTGAACAAACTCAAATCCATTCGTCGGATGAATGGTACTTTGCGTAGATCAGACGGTACAGAAATTATAAAGAAGTAAAAAAGAGAGAAAAAGGAGAAGCTCACCTTGTGACACTCTTGAGGATGTAAGAGATCTGACAAATAGGGATGGATTGAGAGTAAGGATTCTTGACGGAGACCTTGGCGTGATAATCAACTCCTTCACGTGTCACGCCTTTGAAATCGACGTCGTCTACGGTGGCTTCCGGCATCGGCATATTCGCCAACTTCTCCGCAAAGAAACCTTTCGCTTTATCTAACAAGCCTGAAATCACCGACGCCTTTTCTTCCACCACCTTTTCATCCTCTGATGCCATTTTTTTTTTGTCAATCTTCCGATAAAGTACTTTCAAATGGTCAGATCTCTCTCTCTCTTTATAATGTCTATGGCTCTGTGCCTCTGTCGGTTATATATATATTTGTTTCCTCTTTTAAGGATGAGTAATAGTACCTTAATTACCGGAGCGTGACATTTTTTTTTATTTTTCTTTAGTTGTTGTAAAAAGGAACAATATAATTGTTTGAAAAAGAAAAAAATGCAAGCGGTCCACAATGCATATTCTAAGGAAAGATCCGTTTTAGGAGCATCATGGTCAATTGGTCATAACGTGCGTTCCTTACTTCTTTGCGTGTCCGAAAAAAAGAGAGAAAAAATATACTAATTTATTTTTGCTATTAAAAATATTATGACTAATATGACTGTTTTTTTTATATATCTTATATTTCCATCATCTCTAAAAATTTTAAAGTTTAATTTTTATAATTTAAAATCTATAAAAAGATTAGTCATAAGAGTAAAAATTGTTTTGGTAAAAGTTTAATTTTTATAATTCAAAATCTATAAAATGGAAGATGGAAATATATCTTACATTTACCTTTTGTTTTTTTGGTAAATAATCCTAAGAAGATGGAAATATAAGATATTCTCTTTTACAATTAGTCAAAACATATATTTCCTAATTTTAAAACATGGTATGCGATTTTCCGTGCCTATCAAGATTTCTAATGTTGATCGTGGCCTCGAACAAGTCGCTACATTCATTATCAAATCAAGATCTTTTTTTTTTTTCAAAAAAAAAAAAAACATGGTATGCGAAATATTGAAGCCTTGGAGGTAGTAGGTATACATAACCTTTCTTCTGTTGATTGCATTTGCTGAAGTTGATAAGTGGATTTATGGAAAAAATTGAACATATTATTTATTTCTTCTTTTTTAATTCACTAATACATATTTATTGGTTTACTTTGTGGCTTCGACGTCGTCGACTTTTTCGCTTCTTATTTCTCGTGCCTATTTGAGGATACTGACTAAAACTTAAAAGCAATTCATGTAATATAAACTGTAACTAATTTGGCATATATGTCTTCATTGACAGTGTCCATTAACAAAACAATGATCACTCACGATGAGGCAATACTTCATTCAAACAAAATGAAACTGATGTTGGGTTGGGGAAATTCAACCGAAACCAAATCCGGTTTTATTCGGTTTACGAGACGGTATTGCTTAAAAATCACGTGGTATTCGTGATCAAAATTTTTAATTTTTTATTAATGATCAAAATGAAATTGAAACTATGAACATAGTGACGAATATGATTATTACAAGGCTTTCTATTCGATCCGTTATACGAACCATGAAACGTTAAATCGTTAATATATATATACACATAAAAATATATAATTAGGTGAACTCAGAGAGGAACAGCATTTGATGAAGAAGAGGAGTTTGGGTTTGCATGAGCTCCTCACAGGGATGGTTATGGATTCCTTCATAAGTTGTCTCCACGATGCTCGTCTCCTTCGACAGTCTCCGAACTTGCTTCTTCACGTTATACATGTGTTGTGTGCATCTATAATAGCTCCTTTTTATTTATCTCGTTTTTAAATCCCGATTTCATGTGATCTTAAGTGAGAAAAAAACACAAAGCGATACAAAAAAAAAAAACCAATTTCAGATCTTTTGTTTTGAAATTTTACCTGGGATACAAGCTGTTTTTGACGGATTTCTGACCATACTTTCTATATCGATAACCATGAGTACATCTTCATCACTCTTTGTGCGAAAAGCAAATCGCGGATTTTTTTTCATTTTTCGTATGACTGATATCACGAGTACAATCGACGATGAGATAAATCAACAAATGTGATTCCTTTATCAAAGTTTGTGTGTTAGAAATTAGAATTCTTCCTGTCATTTGTATTGAAGAAATATATAAAAGGTTGAGAAGCCCACTACTCGGCGTTCGGGGTTTCGGGTCGGATCGGATCGGATAATTCGGGTATCTCAATCTAATACCCGTTCGGATATTGGTAAAAATCGGGTCGGGTTCGGATTTTTATTTTTCGGGGTCAGGTCGGGTTCGGGTCGTTTTTCGAGTTCGGGCAGGATTCAATATTTTTTACCCATATATACCCAAATCTATTCGAAAATACCAGCAATACCCAAAAAAAAGACTTAGATATTAGTTACTTTCTATCCAAATCTATCCAAATTACCCAAATTACCCAAAAAATATCTAATATATTTGGGTTTTAATAATTGTAATTTGGGTATTTGAATTATTACAAGTATAAGTACAACTAATATTTTTTGCTATATACTTGCATTCATATACTTTCGGGTACCTTCGAGTTTCGGGTTCGGATCGGGTTCGGGTTAAGTTTTTCGGATATAGAAATTTAGATCCCATTCAGATATTTTTAAAAATCGGATCGGATCAGGTTCGGATATTTTCGAATCGGGTCGGATCAGGTTTTCGGGTCCGGGGTAAAATGTCCAAGCGTACATTCAACTACTGAACACCAAAAAACAAAAAAAAAATACAAAAACTTCTTGTCATCTCACACGTGTGTGACTAAAAAACCAGAGACATGGTTTGGTCTGTTTATTACAGTGACCTCTACACACCATGTGTATGTCTTAAAGTTCAAGTTCTTTTGTTTTTGTTTTCAAACTTCCTCAGGAGAACCAGAAAGAAAGAGAAAATGCGTTTGTGGTGTGACTGACTCTCAGCTATTGATCATCTTGTT
The DNA here is from genome assembly GCA_018361395.1 of Boechera stricta. NCBI lineage: Eukaryota > Viridiplantae > Streptophyta > Magnoliopsida > Brassicales > Brassicaceae > Boechera > Boechera stricta. Next base: position 21,930,818 of record CM031541.1, on the reverse strand, counting down.
GAAGAATTCAGCTTGCTCTGGGAAGAATTCCAAAAGCTCATCTTTGGTTACCCACACAAGATCCTCGCAGTTTATGTTGTATTTCGATGCTGCTACTACACTGCATTTGAAGAAGAACCTCTACACAACCACAAACAAAGAATAGGATAAAAAAGAATCCGTCAAGTTCAATAATTCAATGAAAATTTCATTCAAACCTGTCAAGCTCTGTTCTTACCTTGTAAGATGGCAAACCAGGCGTTTCTTCTGTAGTTTGTATAGCCATGTGAGCCATTGGAGCATTTCCGACAAAGTATGTGTGAGTGAGGTCCCCTAATACTGACTTCAGAGCAGATTCCGCACACTGCAAAAACCAAATTTACATAGAAATAAGTACGGGAACGATACTGAATTACTGATGGTGTTATGGATTGACATAGAGACAACAAAACATCACCGTGCGAAGAGTTGGCTCAGAATCATAGACTTTTTTCAGGGAAATGCCAGACAGGTTTGTCATTAAGAGCTCCAAATGGCTTGCCGAAGATGAGAAGATACAACTTTTTGTCAAGAGCTCAATATAATGACCTGTAATAGCAGAGCATTTTCCTAGAGTAAAATAGCGATCACTAGCGAAAGAGAATACAACAAACCATGTCGTTTTAGAGGTGCGAACAGCTTACTTCCTATCGTTTTTCTTTTCAGCCTTTGTAATTCTTGGAGCAGGTACGTAGTCCATTTGGTATTCACCCTTGGCTCTGTATTCATGCATCGAAAGATCAACCAAAAAACCAAAAGAAATTTCCATGGAAGATTTACTACAATTAGCAAAATTAAACTGAGTTAGAAATGGTCACAGAACCTTTACTACATATCTATGAGCACATAACAGTTCTAAAATTTCAGGTTACTCAATACTAATCACCTGAAAGTCACGGAGTTAAAAGCAAAAACGCCTATCTACAATTCTGACCAGCTAGACAACAACTGATTTTGTTAACTTGGTTACAAATCACTTTATAGACTATAGTGTTGTATCTCTGTGCGTGATTTGTGTATGAAACCCAGAACTGAATCGCCACTCGTCAGAATCCAAACAGACTCTTATGGGTTTCTCCAGAAATTGAATCTTTTCAAAAAGTTGAAATTAATTTCGATTAAATTCCTTGTTCTTGTAAACACACAGACACAGTCACACTCACACAGAGTGTTAATTCATCGACATAACAATGGCTTCCTCACTCACTAGGAATTGCTCTCGCTTCTCCAAAGCCATCTCCGTCCGTTTCATGAGTAACCTACCGGAAGACACCGTCTACGGAGGACCAAAGCCGCAAAACCCAAACCAAAGAGTGACACTAACGCATCTCAGACAAAAACACCGGAAAGGAGAGCCGATCACCGTCGTAACTGCCTACGATTACCCATCCGCCGTTCATTTAGACACAGCTGGTATCGATGTTTGTCTTGTCGGTGACTCAGCTTCCATGGTTGTTCATGGTCACGACACAACACTTCCTATCTCCTTAGACGAGATGCTTGTCCATTGTCGTGCCGTTGCTCGTGGCGCTAAACGGCCTCTTCTAGTTGGTGACTTGCCATTTGGTACCTACGAGTCAAGCACTAGTCAGGTAATGATCAAAATTGAATCTTTTCGTCTTCTGAAAATCAAAATTAACCATACTTGTTGATAATCCATGTTCATCTGCTTGGTACTTGTTTAAGTATTTAGATTCGTGATTTAAAAAGATCAATCTTTTTGTCCTCTGAGACCAGAAATAATCACAACAATCAGTGGGAGTTGCAATGTTTTCAGTTCATTTGCTGATAAACTGTTTAGGTAACTCGATTCTTGATAGAAATGGCTCAACTGATACATTTTGTCTCATTGACTGTGTAATCAAAGATTTAGGTTCTTCAATTTTGGGTTTTAAACATTTGAATTTGGTACCTACGAATTCAGGACCGGTCAGGTGATGATCAAAGTTCACCACACTTTCTGATAATCCCTTCACCTGTTTAGTACTTGTTTATGTAAATTAGATTCCTAATTAGAAAAAGTCCCAAATGATAAGATTTTGTTGCATTGAAACAATAGGTCCCTGATTTTTGGGTTTAAATGTGGCTCCAGGCGGTTGATACTGCAGTTAGGGTTTTAAAGGAAGGAGGAATGGATGCCATTAAGCTCGAAGGAGGATCACCTTCTAGGATCACTGCTGCAAGAGCCATAGTTGAAGCAGGAATTGCGGTTATCGGCCATGTGGGTCTAACTCCTCAGGCTATCAGCGTTCTAGGTGGTTTCAGACCACAAGGCAAAAACATAGCTAGTGCTCTTAAGGTTGTTGAGACTGCCATGGCTTTACAAGAAGCTGGATGTTTTTCGGTTGTTTTGGAATGCATTCCACCTCCCGTGGCTGCTGCAGCAACCTCTGCCCTCAAGATACCAACCATTGGCATTGGGGCAGGACCTTTCTGCAGTGGACAGGTTTTATTTGAAAAGTTCCTTCTTTTCGGTTTTCGGTTTTGTGTATAGCCAAGTGTCAAATTTGCATTCCTTATACCTGTTCATTGTTTTCTTGAGTGCGCAGGTGCTAGTCTACCATGATCTTCTTGGTATGATGCAACATCCACATCATGCTAAGGTAAAATCCTGACCCAATTATCGTTTTCAAAACGCATTCTCTTGTTGGTTCGTTCGTTAATAACGTTATTCTTGTTTCATGCTCTTGGATTTCACAGGTTACTCCAAAGTTTTGCAAGCAGTATGCTAAAGTAGGAGAAGTGATTAACAAAGCCTTAATGGAATACAAAGAAGAAGTCTCTAAAAAAGTGTTTCCAGGTCCTTCTCACAGTCCTTACAAGATCACAACAAGCGAGCTCGATGGGTTCTTAACCGAGTTGCAGAAGCTTGGCTTTGACAAGGCTGCTTCTGCAGCAGCTTCAGCAGCTGAGAACACTGAGCCTACAAAGTGACAATAAGAACCTGTAGTAGAATTCAAACAATAAAAAAAGGATCATTATTCAAATGTGATTGGGCCTTTTACTTTCAAAGGCCCATTATGTTAATAAACCATTTTAAAGCCCATAATAATAAGTTTTGGTTATTTACAGGAAAGTGTTCTTCATCTTCTTCTTCGACCACGAAGATGAAAATTGTGCTTTCCTCCTTTTACCGGCGCCGGAAAGTCTTTTATTTGCTACACCGTTCACTATTTATCCGCCGCTACTCTACTGAATCTGATCTATCGACGGTGATTAAATCGGATAGTGAAGAATCAGTGGCAGTGGAATTTTTGAAGCATCTTCGGGAAATTCCTCAACATGATTGGCCTCTAGCGAATTCCTCGATTTGCTTCTTGTGTCTTCTTCTTCTCTATCTCCTCGAGTGTTCTCACAAATCACGCGGCGATTAGATTCATACTCCTCGGCATTGTCTTTCTTTGAATACCTGAATGAGAAATCTCAGTCTCTGAAACACCGCGATGAATCTCTCTCCGTCGCGTTTCAGTCTGTTATCGAATTCGCTTGTAAGGAATCTGACTCGCGGGATAAACTTTTACAGCTATACGAGACTGCTAAAGAGAAGAAAGTTCCAATTACTATCAATGCCGCCAAGTTCCTTATCCGTTGGTTTGGACGTCTCGGAATGGTGAATCAGTCGGTTCTTGTATATGAAGAACTCGATTCGTACGTGAAGAACACGCACGTTCGTAATGTTTTTATTGACGTTCTTTCGAAAGGTGGTCTTGTGGATGATGCATTGAAGGTGCTCGACAAAATGCTTGAAAAAGAATCCATTTTTCTGCCAAATGAATCTACTGTTGATATTTTTTCCATGGTTGGGTTTCCGTGGGTGATTCAGAGAGAAGGTGTGTGATAGACGAGCAGATTATACAGTTGGTTTTGAAATTTGGTGATCATGGCTTGGCCCCAAACTGTGTTTGGTTGACTCGGTTTATCACTACTCTGTGCAAAGATGGTAAAACCAATGTAGCTTGGGAGACTTTGAGCACACTGATGAAGAACAAAGCTTCCTTGGAAGCGCCTCCCTTCAATGCGCTTTTGACATCATTAGGACGGAATATGGATATTGATAGAATGAATGATATTGCTGCAGAGATGAACGAAATTGGCATTCAAGCTGATACAGTGACTTTAGGGATACTCATTAACACTTTGTGTAAGTCAAGGCGAGTTGATGAAGCCTTGGAAGTATTTGAACAGATGTGTGGAAGGCAGAGTGATGATGGAAATGTGATCAAAGCTGATGAGATCCTTTTTAATACTCTGATCAACGCGCTCTGCAAGGTAGGGAGATTAAAAGAAGCAGAGGATTTGTTGGTTAAGATGAGAATGGTCGGTTGTGTGCCTAATAAAATAACTTACAATTGCTTGGTTGATGGGTATTGCACAGCTGGACAGCTTGACGGCCAAATCAGCTGTCTCTCGAATGAAAGTGGAAGGGATTGAACCGAATGTGGTTACTCTTCATACAATGATTAAGGGAATGTGCAGGCATGGCCGAGTGAGCAGTGCGGTTTCTTTCTTGATAGATATGGAAAAGAAAGGCTTAAAAGGGAATGTGGTTACTTATATGACATTAATTAATGCTTATTGCAACGTCAATAACATTGAGAAGGCTATGCATTTGTATGACCAAATGGTTGAAGCTGGATGCTCTCCTGACGCTAAGATATATTACGCTTTGATCTCTGGTTTGTGCCAAGCTAGACGCGACCATGATGCCTTTAAAATGGTGGAGAAACTGAAACTAGCAGGATTGTCTCTTGACTTGCTGGCTTATAACATGCTCATTGGATTGTTTTGTGATAAAAACTAGGCAGATGAAATTCATGAGTTGTTAACTGAAATGGAGGGAGCAGGATTGATGCCTGATTCTATCACTTACAACACTCTCATTTCCTATTTCGGCAAACACAAGGACTTTGAAAGTGTTCATAGGATGATGGAGAAGATGAGAGAAGAGGGGTTTGTTCCAAATGTTGTGACATATGGTGCGATAATCCAAGCTTATTGCTCCTCTGGGAAAATGAATGAAGCATTGAAGCTCTTCAGTGACATGGGCTCGCACTCAAAGGTCTTGCCAAACACAGTGATATACAACATTCTCATAAATGCCGTTTGCAAACTCAGAAACCTGAAACAAGCGCTCTCTCTGAAAAAGGATATGATGGAGAAAAGGGTGAGACCAAACGTGGAAACTTACAATTCCTTGTTTAAGATTCTTAAGGACAAGAACCAACTTGAGACAGTGCTTGAACTAACGGATGAGATGCTTAAACAGTCCATTGAACCAAATCACATCACCATGGAAGTTCTAATGAAGCTGCTCCCTGAAGTTGGTGAATCAAAGAAGCTAAAAAAGTTCATGCAGGGTTACTCTGTCACTTCTCCGACCGAGAAGGATGCACCTTTATTTTAAGCCGAGGTAATGGGAGTGATAGTATGATTATGTGTCATCTTTACTTTGTCAGATGCAAATTCATAATTCTGTGATGTATAACATTTCAATAGATTCAATACAGATCTCTAATAGTACAGTATCACATATTAGTTTCAGAAGGAAGTTTTATATATTTACTGTTTAGAAATCTAATTTGAAATTGACATCATTCTTCATCCGCTAGTTTTGTGTCCCCAATTAATCCACGGCTGGGTCTCAGAAGTTGCTTGAACAGAGCAATCTTAGGGACATTCCAATGCTCCACGTGCCTGCAAGCATTCATAAAAATATGTGAAACCAGCTTCTTCTTCTTCTTCTTCTTCTTCACAAGAGATTTCAAAGTTGAAATTGATTAATGCCTTCTATACTTATGAGCTGCAAATCTCTACCTGGAAATTTTCCCGGATTCTGTGTCGAAATAATACTCCGTGTAACCAGTTGCTGTAAAAACAGATTTTGCCTTGTCATAAATTCCCATTAAAAGACATAAAAGTTTTGTCCTTTTTTGTCTTCATTACTAATCATTGAAGCCATAAAAGTTTGCAAACTTTACCTAACAGGCTACGAAAATCTGAAACTTTTATGGTGTTGATAAAATACCTGAAAGAATGGGTTTCCATGGAAATGACATGACACAGCTAAACTTCCAATGTCCAACTCCTTTATCCTGCAAAACTCATGACGGAGCTCCGGCGATGAAAAAAAAACAAAAAAAAGACATCGGAAAGAAAAAAGTTTCATCTTTGATTAGTTGACGGTACCTCAAAATTCTCCCATTTCATGAGCTTCATATTCGATTTCTCGATTAGGCTTCCGAAATTAGTGCAATTCCTTTTGAAACGAGCAAGACCCTTGAAGGAACCAGCCGGATCGGCGAATTCGCACTTCTCCTCATAAACCTCCGGCGTCAGGTTTCCTGAAAAGTCAAATTCCGATTTAGAACGAAAGAAACAAAAATCAGATTCTGATTTGTATGTTTTGTTCACTGACCTGTGACGAAATACGATCGTTTGAAGTCTTGTTTAATCGAATCCACGACAGCTACACGAACGGCTCGTCCCGAACAATCAACCGGAACCTCAAAGCCTGTCACAATCGGAGAAGTCACCGGAGATCGGAAAACGGAAGCAGCGATTCCGAGTAGCTCAGATCCATACCAAGCGATTTTGAGTAGAACATTCTCCGGCTCGGGTCCTTTACTTGTCTGTGGCTCGTTAGTAAGATTCTGTCCTCTGCAAACCACTCCAGTTGCTTTGAATTGGTAGTTACGCCGGGAGATTGCACCACCAGCATCGCCGGAGTAGATAGGATTGACGGTGGCGATGGAATGAAAGGAAAGAGAAGCTACCATTTTTGGATTCAATTGGTGACTGGTTAAGGAAAGAGACGACTTTTACTTAAAATCTTTTTTTAAGGATCTATTGTGGTTAACAAAGACCACACAATAATAGTGATTGTAACGAGCAACACTGAGTAACACGATCATAAATCTGATTCGCCAAACAATGAATCAAATTAATGGTCTCTCAGAAGAAGAATCTCTATAGACCAAAACAAGTTGAGTTGGAAAACAAAATTGAGTTGATGTATTCTACACTTTCTTGGTAGCTTTATATCCCAAGAAATCTGCGCTTTTGATCAGCTAATCATGTCGATGGCACCGGGTAAAACCCGAAACTTTCCAGGTAGAAATCCAAGATGTTCTCCATCTGACTGAACATAGATACTTCCGCAGCCTGAAATCTCTTCAACTTCGATACTTTGTACACTACAAGAAAAAACGCATAAAGGTGGTGACTCAAGCGCTAAGGTCATCTAAAGTACAAAATGTTGAGTAACCGAAGAAAACTCTTACCTTCTTGAAGTTACATTGTTAACCGAGAGATGTGTCCCGTTGTATAGCTTATGAAGTTTAAGTATGAAATCATACCATTTGAAGTCTTGCAGAACCACAACCTGTAGAGAAGTGTATGATTGTCAAGAAGAGTTATCATATTCACAAAATAGGATTTGAGATCGAAGAAACGAATTGTTGCACCTCAAGATTTCCATTTCCAGGGACAGCGTTGGGCGTGATTTTCATTCCACCACCAAAGTATTTAGCGTTTCCAACGCAGAGAGCAGTGACCTGAGGATATAATTCCCATTCGCCTCCATTGACCTGAGAGTATAACACAATGCTTTGAGGTTACACCTGCTATGGTGAAGAAGGGATTTTGCAGAAATAATTGCTTACCCTGATTCTCATATCTCGGTTATAATGCCCCATAAAAGCTTGTAGGGCACCGATTACGTAGCACAAGTTTCCAAATTTCTTGTATTTTGAAGCGTAAAAACCTGCCTTTGCGCTCCTGCAAGTGATGAGCAACAAACGGAGAGATTTACAACCACCTCATTAAGGATCAATCACACAGGAAATTTCTATGATATCCTTACAAATGAACATCAGCAACGTTTATGAAGTAATGCAAATCCCTTCCTTCCTTATAGATAACACCAACATCAACCCGTGATCGCATCCCTGAGAAAATGCTGGTTGTGTGATATATGAGACATAATTACACAGAAGTCGCTAAGTCCTAACTCCTCAAACGGATTCAGTGAGATACCTTCAGCAATGCGCTCCACCGCTTCACAAGGATCGTTGTTCCTAACAAATGCAGGACATACTTCAGATTTGGCTAAACATAACTTTCGAAAACAAATCACATTGAACACAAGTTGCAGAAACTAACCAACCAAATGTTCTAGCAAAATCTGAGCCAGTACCTAAGGGAATCAGCTGCCAAAAAGAGGGATGGACTGAGATTGTAAGTTGTAACTCCACAAGAGATATACACAAAAACAAGAAAAAAAGTCAATTCAAGCTTACTCACACCAACTGCAGTCGAATGACTAGCTTCGCTGTTGAGATTACTGACAGGTTTTCCCTCCCAAAAGAAACCATTAACAACCTGTAGATAAGTAAGTTATGATGAGTGGGGCTAAGACTCTCCAGAGCTCAGTTCTAGCAACCAAAGATATGCAATTCCTACCTCATGCAATGTTCCATCACCTCCAACCGCAATTACAGCATCTGCCCCATCCCTAATAGCCTGAGAGGATAATTGGAAGATACAAACGATCAAGACAGTACCCATCAAAGTAGTAAAATACTTTCACTGCTCCTTACCTCTCTTGTAATGTCAATGGCATGAGAAGGACCCGATGTAAATGACTCGCATACCTGAAGAAACAAACAAGAAGGCGAGCAAATTCATTTTCATGATACATAATAAGAAACTGAAGAAGGCAAATGGAGATGGTATTACTAACACAGGGCACAAAAAGGAAAGCAAATCAAAAGCTCACATTACAGTCTTTACCAAGACGAGATCGAAGGTAAGGAAGCAACTTCTTCCATTCTTTACCTGTTCTACCATTAGCACCTAATTTCATATGAAAGACATCAAAAAGAATCAAGAGACATCCCATAATCATAAACTTCAGTTCTACCTCGAGATTGATTCTCATATAAAAACATCACTTTTTAAAAATCCAATTTATTCCAAATCTCAGTCATTTCTTCGTCTAGTGAGTAAAATGGCAAACGCACCTTGAGGGTTTACAACGAAAACGAGATCACGGAGGCTGGAGGAGGAGACGGCGGCGGCACCACCACCGCGAAGGGTGATGCGATCAGAGGAGAGATCGGAGGTAATACGTTGCTGTGTCCTAAGGAACGAAGGTTGTTTCGCCGTGAAAGGGCAAATTGAAATGCAGCAACTGGATAGTAGCATCGTATTATCCCCAATTCGGCTCCGGGAGACAACATCGCCCGATACGACACCCAACAGGGACCCTCTGTTTCAGCGAGAGGCTTTTCACAACATATATGGGCCGGTTTCTTGGTTTTTAGTCTACATTGGGCTTCATCCATATGGCCCATAATAACATTTTTTAATATGTCTTATAGAGATATTTTGTGTATAGACACGTCGTATAATTCAGACGTTAGGCTACTAGAGAAACAAGAGAAACAAGAGAAACAAGTGAAGCTGAAAAATACAGCGCTTACTGTGGGGACCGGTTTGTTTAATGTTTAGTGTGGAACTACAGCTTCATGACAAGTGTTATATGGGCTTTACGGCCCATTTATACAATAATCTAATGAATTCCGTTACTTTATTAAATTTTGTGACTTGATCGTAAAACTTTTTAAAAATATTTAGTTGTTACTAAAATATTTAGTACTTTTATAAATCGAATCGTAATAAAATATAATTTGAGAATAAATATGTGATCATTGAATATATTAACAGGAGTCTGTAGGACGTGGTATTGTATAATTTACAGCCGTTAGATTTGGTTTTATTACTATAAAAATAAACAAAGACTAATGCCAAATTGCCAACAACCACTTATTTTATAATCCCACGAAATCGTCTCGTTTTGGCCTTTCGATAAAGCCGTCCACTTTCCGCGATAAGATTTAATTAATTCCATACACAGCGCTGTGACCAATTAATACGTAACAGCCATTCGTAATCATACACTTGTAAGTTTGTCATAGTTTTTTCGTGTGACGGGTCGTAATTTATCAAGATTATAAACTAACGTCGGACCTCCGCCATAAAAAAAATCTCAGCCGACCGACTCAGAACATTCAATTCAATGAAGTATTAGAAGATCATTTCCACAAGACTTTCCCTGTATTTCTTCATCCCCGGCAACTTAAAACGGTAAGTTTCGTGGAAATTGAGTTTTTTTTTTTTTACATATAAATCTCCCATGTTCTTCTGATAATCGACAAGTCTGCGTCTTTAGTTTTAGATAGATTTTAGGGTTAGAGTTTACTGTTGTTCGATGAAGAGTTTGTGCCGATCTTGTGTGTTAAAAACTTTCGTATGTATAATTAACTTCTAGGGTTCTTCGAAATTTGAAAGATTGAAACTCTTTTTCCTAATACCTTGATTCTGGCCGTCTTCAATGTAGATTTTAGGGTTAGAGTTTACTGTTGTTCGATGAAGAGTTTGTGCTGATCTTGTGTGTTAAAAACTTTCGTATGTATAATTAACTTATAGGGTTCTTCGAAATTTGAAAGATTGAAACTTTTTTTTCCTAATACCTTGATTCTGGCCATTTTCAATGTAGATTTAAGGCTTTTAGAACAATCGAGTCGTTTCTGCAGAATTTCAATAAAGGAGGCAATTTTGTTTAATTAATTCAAGATCTCAAAAGCTGTCAGCTTTGAGACTCTTTTAAGGTTGGGACTTGGTATGTTTCCCCTATTAGCCCTTTCAACCCATAAGATACCTTGAGTTGACATCAAATCGGTTTGTATGATTTGTCATCAAATCGGTTTGTATGATTTGTCATCAAATCGGTTTGTATGATTTGTCATCAAATCGGTTTGTATGATTTGTCATCAAACATGATTCTAACAATATTTCTCTTTCATTTCTCAGTGTCTAGCAAAATGAGCCGACCACAAGATCCACCACGAGGTTTCTTCCCATTTGGAAATCCCTTTCGGATGTTATCACCAAAGGGCTCAGATTTATCGCCATGGCTACTTTCTCTATTGAACGGCTTTGAGATACTTTTGGAGGAGAGACTAAAGAAACTTATGCCTAAGAACAAAGATGACATCCTCACTTTATCCTGGATGAAGCTAGCTATGGAGTCACTCTGCGAGACTCATAATAACATAAACACTCTCATCACTGATCTCCAGCTTCCTGTCTCTGATTGGGAAGAGAAATGGGTTGATGTTTACCTTAACATCAGTGTTAAGCTACTAGATCTCTGCAATGCCTTTAGCTCAGAGCTCACACGTCTCAACCAGGGAGATCTCTTCCTCAAGTGTGTTCTGCACAATTTACAATCGGATTCTGGAGAGAAATATCTTCAGGCTCGATCTTCGCTTGATAGCTGGAGGCAACATGTTAATGCAAACAACCCTAGAATTGAAAACTGCCGTGCAGTTCTTGACAGTCTTGTTAAATCTCTGAGTCTGCCTAAAGTCAAGAACTCGCCTAAAGGAAAGGTTCTTATGCGAGCTTTTTATGGTGTGAAGGTTCAAACGGTTTATATCTGCAGTGTATTTACCGCGGCCTGGTCTGATTCCACCAAGGATCTTTTCGATTTACCTGTCTCTAAAAAACCATCGTGGGCAAAGGTCTTTACTGAAATGCAGAGTGTTGTAAATGCTGAGATCAGAGACATGTTAGCTTCTGGTAGAACCACGATTCTCAAAGAGCTGGAAAGCGTTGATGCTAGTGTCGAGAAGCTATACCCGATGATCCAAGATGGTGTTGATCCTGTCGAAGTTGAATGCTTCAAAGATTATGTTATGGAATTGGGGACACAAGCTGAGAAATTGTCTCAAGGGTTGGATCAGTTACTGGAAGAAGTTGATAGTTTCTTTAAACTGACTTTGAGCGGGCGCGATGTGTTGCTCTGTAATCTTAGGTCAAGTGACTCAATCTCTGGTAATGCAGTTGGAGAAGATGTAGACTAAGACAGTGAGGTAAACAAACAAGTTTAACCCTTTGTTTGTTCGAGTCCATCTGTTGAGCTTGTCTCTTCGGTTTATGTGTTGGTCTTGTCTGTATGACTGTATTGAAATCATTCTACAATATATTATAAATATATAATACATCTGTTTGGCTTGAAAAAGTCACTGCTTTCTTTTTAATGATCCAATCTTTCTAAACCAATTTCAATCTAAGGAACATATCAGATCAGAAAGGATACAGGCTTTGATTTATAGATAAGTGCAATTAGTAGTAACAAATGAAAAATGCAATATTGAGCTAACGAGTGAATCTACTTCTTGTGACCATACACGTATGTAGTAATCTTTCATACTCTTTACATTCACGGGTCACTTGAGACTTGAGAGATCTTTTACAGTTGAAAAAAGTTTCTCTCTTCACATGGATTTAGTGTCTTCAAGAGACACTTTAGAGAGATCCTTCAACTTCAACAAAAGCCTTCTTCTTGGTCTCTCCCATTCTCGGTCTGATCATTGCATCATGTCTGGAGAATCAAGCTCTGGTTCCACCGATCATTGCATCAAAGTTGTACCGACACACGGTGGCCGCTATGTTCAGTACAACGTTTATGGACAGCTCTTTGAAGTTTCCAGAAAGTATGTCCCTCCTATTCGTCCCATTGGTAGAGGCGCTTGCGGTATTGTCTGGTAAGGTTCTTTTGATTCTTCTTCTGATCAATTATCAAAGTCTTCCCTCTTCTGAATGTTCATAGGCTCTTGATTCTTGAATTTCAGTGCTGCGGTGAACTCAGTGACTGGAGAGAAAGTGGCGATTAAGAAGATCGGTAATGCTTTCGATAACATCATCGATGCTAAGAGAACTCTACGTGAAATTAAACTTCTCAGGCATATGGATCATGAGAACGTAAGCCTTAAGCATCATTTCTTACATTTGAAAACATCTTAAGTTTCTCAAATTTGCTAGATCTATCAAATGTTCCTGATCTTCAGGGTCGAGGCAGACAGAGGATTCCTCTCTTTTTTTCTATAATTTCTATTAATCTAATTGTCAAGCCTTGGTTTGATTCTTTAGGTCATAACCATCAAAGATATTGTAAGACCTCCTCAACGAGATATCTTCAACGATGTCTACATTGTCTATGAGTTAATGGACACTGATCTTCAGCGAATCCTCCGTTCTAATCAATCACTGACCAATGATCAATGCCGCGTAAGTCTCTTTGTGTTGTTGTAGTCATTAGTAAAGTCATGGAAATCTCTGATCTGATCTGATCTTTATTCTGTTTTACTTCTCTTCCTGGAACAGTTCTTTGTGTACCAGCTGTTACGAGGACTCAAATACGTGCACTCGGCCAACATATTACATCGTGATCTAAGGCCAAGCAACGTGCTACTTAACTCGAAAAACGAGCTAAAGATTGGTGATTTTGGGCTCGCAAGAACAACTTCAGACACAGACTTCATGACTGAATATGTCGTTACCCGTTGGTACAGAGCTCCTGAGTTGCTTCTTAACTGCTCAGAGTACACCGCAGCTATTGATATTTGGTCTGTTGGTTGCATACTCGGCGAAATCATGACGGGACAACCGTTGTTTCCAGGCAAAGATTATGTTCATCAGCTTAGGCTTATAACAGAGGTAAAATAGTAAAGTAAAAAAGCATCAGTTTTCCACTTGTCTGAAACTGCAATGCCCTTTTTTGATTTCACTTAAACCATTTCTTGAAATTAGCTTGTAGGCTCTCCAGACAATTCCAGCCTCGGATTCCTTCGCAGTGACAACGCAAGAAGATACGTCAGGCAACTTCCACGATACCCGAAACAGCAGTTTGCTGCTAGATTCCAGAAAATGCCCTCTACTGCTATCGATTTGCTGGAGAGAATGCTCGTCTTTGATCCTAACCGTCGCATCTCAGGTAACAAACAACACAAAGAACCTTTAAAACATTCATGTGGCTATTGCAGTGTGATTTTGCCTTATCAATTGGTTTCGGTTTGTTTATATCTGCTTCTGTTGTGTGTGTAGTCGATGAAGCTCTTGGGCACGCTTACCTATCCCCGCACCACGATGTGAGCAAAGAACCGGTTTGTTCGACTCCTTTCAGCTTTGATTTCGAGCATCCTTCTTGCACAGAAGAACACATAAAGGAGCTTATCTACAAGGAGTCTGTCAAATTCAATCCTGACCATTGAGAGAGAAACATGTTTGATGATTTGGTCTTTTTTTTTAATTCGCTCTGTTTGATCTCAGATACCTTTATATTGAATCTAAACTCATTTTATATTTGATTGAATAATAATTGCTATGATGAAACACACATATTTGTCTATATCTTAAGCTACTGCAGAGCTTAACTTTCTTTAAATCAAATTTCTTAAACTATGGATCATATATGATAGCAGGTCACCAAATCACAGAGAGACTAGAGTCTTGTGTAAGCATGTTTTTTGTTTGTTTACCAGAAAGAAAGAGTATTATGTGTAAGCATAGTTCGTTTAGTAAAAATACAGTTGCTGAACTTAAAACTGCGTTAATGCCAAATAAATTAGTCGAAATCAAGAAACTGATAAAACCAAATAAATTGGTCGAAACCAAGAAACGGCGTTAACATAATTCAATTTTGTGTCTATATCTATACCATTACCAACCAAAGAAGTGTTAGAACAGGACAAGACATGGTGATGGGTAAAATATTCAGAAGACAGCACAAATAATAACTTCGAATGACTGCAGAGTTCCAACTGAACAAAGGCAATTTTTATCATCACATGCAAATGTAGATGAAGCCTCTCCAGGAACCAGTGGCGGATCTAGATAAATATTTGACCGGATGCAAAAAAAATCCAAAAAAAAATTTAAATGAAGAATTAAACCCCTAATCTTGAATTTCAAGTGGTGCATTCTTTACCACTAGACTACTTTATCACTAAATTTTATATATAAACTTAATATCTTATAGTTTTGTCACTACCAATTATGCCAAAGTCATTTTTCCTATAACGTATAAAACAATTTTTTATAAATTTTAGGGGTTCAATTGCACCGCCTCGAACACACATAGGTCCGCCGGTGCCAGGAACTACCATTACCGAGAGAATGTGGTACCCGTTGCTATCACAAGGATGGGGATCAAAACTGAAATGTAGAAATCAGGAGTCATGCACAAAGCAAAAAACTATTCACTTTCTTCCCCTTGTATCTTTTCTATTTTTCCCAACTATTCTTACATTTATTCTGTATACTTTTTGCTTTTAATAAAATTAACCCATTAAGCAAAAAAAAAAAAAAAACATCTACAAAAGTAAAGACTCATCAAGAATCTGAGCAGTGAATCTTAACTGTAAGTTTATAACCAAATGCAAACCCAACGAAAACATACAAGTATGAAAACAGAGGTTTTTGAAAGAAAGCAAAGGTTATATTTGCTGAGACGTCATTGTTCATTGCTACTTTCTTTGTTACAAAGATGGATTGGGATTTGATGAAATACAAATCTTAAAAATACACACTTATTGTGAGTTTACAAATCTAAAAAAATACACACGTATTGTGAGTTATCATTTATTATTTCTTTCTCATTCCCCATGTTTCCATTTTTTTTGTTGTCCAAGGCAGACTGGATCTTATAGCTTTTTGGACATAACGTCTGCTACAGAAGATGATATGCTCACGGTGATTGTGCTTCGCGGGTACTTGGCTATTAAAGATGTTGATGATTACTTCGAAGACCTGAGGCTCGATTTCAAGGGTAAAACTTTTAATTGGATTGCTACGACAACTGTGGATTACTGGTTCAAACATGGCAATGACGAGAAAGCTATGAAGTGTTATAGGTTTATCCCACAGGGGATATGTCTGTGTACGACCACTGGGAACACTCTTTTGACAATTTTGCAATCCAATGGTAAGAAAACAGAGGCTGGAGCGTTGTTCATCAAGATGATGAAAACCAATTGTTTCGATTCAGAGACGGTTAATGTAATGGTGGACGAGTGTTTCAAGCTCGGCGAGTTTAAGGAGGCCTTTGACATTTTCAACAAGTCACAAGAGGGAAAGAGAATGGCTTCCGTGTTATAGTAACACGGTCGCTCGGCTTTGCGAGCATGGGATGGTGTCGGAGGCAGAGGGTTTGTTTGAGGAAATGAGCTCTTACAAAGACTTGTCTCATGATGTGCCCACATCGAGGTCGATGATCAATGGATATGTTCGTGCTGGAGGAGTCGATGATGCTCAAGGTTTCCATCTATCGGGATTAGATTATACTATTGATATCTACTTCATATTAATTGGGAAGAAAATATGATATCTCTTAAATATTAGTTGGGAAAATCCGACTTCGCATGACAGTTGGTGAAAGTGTCACAAACTCTCAACATTTGACGTGTAATAAGAATAATTTTCTTAATTATAAGATTAAGGACTGAAAAAACTAAATTAAATAAAACACAAGATTTTGGTTTATGTTTAAAATAAGGTTCATGGTGATGTACCGAAGACTCTTGTCTCTGACCAACACGTAATAAATTATTCATATAAACCAAATAAATCTGAAAACCAAAATACCAATATCCTTCCTATCTCGGCGATATACCGTGTAAAAGCCACGCGCCAAGATTCTTCATCACCAAAAAATCCCTATCATTTAACAACCGTTGGATTCGCGCGTGAAAATGCAACACTTCCGTGGAGCGTGATTTAAACTGACAAAAAATAAAATAAAAGTAATAATAAAATAAAAGTCCGTATTGAAAAATCAAAACGACGAAAATTGAAAATTCTCTCGAATGATGATGCTCTTCTTCTTCTTCTTCTTACTCACACTAATAGTCTAAAACCCTTAATTCTCAGAAATATTCCACTTACAATGGCAGAGATTTCGATTCTGTGTTTAAGAACTCTCGTCTTCTTTTCATGGGCTGTTTCAATCTGTACTTGTCTTCAAGATTTTTGGTTGGACAATAATGGAAGCTTTTTCACGGTCTCGAGCTTCAGGTACCCTAAATCCGAAGTCAGGCCCTATGATACACGTTACATCAGAGGTCTGTTAAATCTTATCAATTGGTCTTTTTACCAATTTTTTTTTTTTTTGAGATTCATTCAAGCTTTTTCAGCTGCTTTTTTTTTTTTTAACAAAATGATGATCAGTTCAAAATCAGTGGATGGACTTGGATTTATTACATCAGATGTCTGTTAATCTGATCGTTTCAATAAGCAGGATCTTATTTTGGACTATATATATGTTTGGTTGAAACTCGTATGATCTTACGAGTTTTATGCTCTCTGATTCTCTATTTGATTCCGTAACAGTTGATTTGCCTCCATGGTTCTCATCGTTGAATGTAGCTATCGAATCTGATGTAGACATCGTAAGTATAACAGATTTCTCTCCAAATTCGATTTGATTGTTTTGGTATTCAAAGAAAATTGCTATTGGATTTGATTTTGGTAGACTGCAAAGAGCATTTCGAAGATTTCGAGAAGTCTTCTTCCTGTTATATGCTTCAGAGATGGTAGTCCTCCTCTGCCTGATGCCTCAACGAACGCTCAGAAAGGTTTAGGTACGTTTTAGGTAAAAAAAAAAAGTATAGTTGCTGGTCAAAGAGATCACATACCTTACTATTTTTAGGGAATTAAGAAAGTGTTTTCTTCATGTTTTGTAGAGCTAGGGCGGTTCTTCAATGGATCATTTGAAGGAGCTGAAGATATCGAGATTGCAGAACAGTGTTACCCTATGCAGAAGAAGATATCCTTGAGATTGACCAATGAACAGGTTTTCACATTACTCTAAAGCTTGTGTGTTAGTACTTTTTGAGTTGATGAGTTTCTTTATTAACGTTATTGTTTCTAGATATCACCGGGAGCTTGGTATGTTGGTCTTTTTAACGGAATTGGGGCTACAAGGACTCAGGGGAAAATGGTATGGTTCTATGTAACACTCTTTATAAAACTTTAGCTTTTATTGTTTGTTTGTTCTGCATTAGATTTCTTATACTTGGATACTGCACAGATTGTTCGCTCCTCGGCATTTTCATTTAGTGCCAACATTAGTGTGGAAGGTTGTAAAACCGCTACAATGTGGGGGCCTTCCTGCAACCAGACGATTTATCCGCTTTCATGTTCTCGGTTCGATAACCAGACAGGAAGTGTTATTTCTTGCTCTGATTCTTTTCCTAGTTCTTGTCTGACCGGTGCTGAAACAAAGACATATGCTTTAGATGTAGATGGAATAGCTGAACAATTAGTGATTATGGCATCCAATGTGAAAGTAGATTCCAATGAAAGTTATCTCATGTGTTACGCTCGTTTTGGAGCCATTGCTTCAGAGACTCTACATGATTACGCTGCTGATATACACAAAGTTCCCTTAGTTATTAAGAAACCGAAAGCTGGTCGATGGTATATCGTTGCTAGTTTATCTGGACGGGAGAATCGGCTTGTACAGGGCACACATTCTAGTTCTAAGGTCTGCTTTTCAGTGAATGTTAAAGTGCTTGGGTGTCCCGTCGGAAAAGCAGGACCAAATTGTGGGCAGCAAATCTACACGCTTCAGGTAAGTTGCTCTAAAATCTTCTGAGTTTGTCAAAATCAAGATTGAGCTCTATACTTATTGGAATTTTTGAACACGATACATTTTATGCAGGCAGTTATGAGGAGAGGTTCGTTGACACCTTTTGAATCATATTATTTTCCCGTCAATGACGCTTCACCTTCAGGCTCAAGCACAGATTTCCCCCTCGAACCCATTGTCAGCAACTTTTCCTCTATTCCAGAATTAGACACAAGCACATGGACTTATTTTCTCATGAACATCCCTCAAGGAGGTGCTGGTGGGCATATCCACTTCAGATTAACATCAGATTCCACGATACAGTATGAAGTTTATCTTAGATTTGGTGGATTGCCCACTCTTGAGGACCGGGATTATTATTATGTGAATCGAACTAGTGCCAGCCGCTCAATGTTCTTCTCATTGTATAATTCTAGCCAAGAAAAGGTTGATTTCTACATTTTGTATGCTCGAGAAGGAACATGGTCACTCGGGTTAAGGCAGCTCAGTGACTCTACTGCTCCTGCTGCTTCCAGAGGTCCACCTACTCAAGTATCTCTTTCTCTTGAAAGATGCCCGAAAAGGTGTTCATATCATGGGCAATGCCGATATGCTTTTGACGCTAGTGGATTGACATCTTATAGGTTTTTTTATCTATCTCGAATCAGTTGAAATTTGTAAACATATGGAGAGTAGATTATTTTGAGAGTTAAATTCTTGTGTTGTGTTTCAGCTTTTGTTCTTGTGACAGAACCCACGGAGGCTTTGACTGCAGCATTGAAATTGTGTCACACCAAGGTATCTTAATCTATCAGTGTTTGAAACTTCGACAACTTTTTCTGTGTACTCATGTTCTTAAAACCTGATACAGAACATATTGTTCAGTCTATTGCTCTCATTGCATCAAATGCAGCGGCTCTTTTGCCAGCTTATTGGGCTCTTCGGCAGCGAGTAATTTTCTTGGTTTACACTTATAATTCGATAGTCTTACTTTGTTCCTTTTTCCCATCTAAAGCCTGCTTATTCATGTGCTTAACAGGAGTATCCAGAGTGGGTTCTGTTCACATCCAGCGGAATCTCGAGCGCTCTGTATCATGCATGTGATGTAGGCACCTGGTGTGTGTTAAGTTACAATGTTTTACAGGTACGGGTAGTTGATAGCTGCATCATTGTCATCTTCTGTGTGAAATTATACTTAGTTACGAGATGGTAATTTTTTTGCTTCAGTTCATGGATTTCTGGCTCTCTTTCATGGCGGTGATTGGTACCTTTGTGTACTTATCCATGGCTGATGAAGCAGTTAAGAGGACAATACACACAGTTGTTGCCATTCTCACAGCTTTATTGGCCTTGACTAAGGCAACAAGGTATCTGAGATGTTTGACTGAATGGTTATGATAAATAGCACCTTGATACTATTTCTAAACCGTTACATTGGCTTGCTATCTGTTTGCAGGGCGTCAAATATTATCATTGTGTTAGCAATCGGTTCACTCGGTCTCCTCATCGGGTTTTTGGTAGAATTTGTTACCAAGTATCGATCATATTGCGGGTCGGCTGGATTTTCATTGAACATGCTCGATAGGTAATATAAGGAAGCCATTCTGTTTTGACTTGAACATACGATTACCACAATGTGACAAAATCATTATTTATCTGAGTTCTGTCATATTCTTGTCGTAGGCCACGGGCAGTCAAAGAATGGTTTAGTAATTTGATCAAGACGCTTAAGAAACGGTTTCGTTGGGGCTTTGTGGCGGCTGGTCTTGTAGCCTTCACCATGGCAGCCATAAGTTTCAAAGTAGAAACCAGTTCGAGCTACTGGATTTGGCACAGGTGTGTATGTAAAGTTTATCAAATATGAACAATATCGATTGTCTCACTTTTCTTAAGGTTGACTTATGAAAATTATGTGCAGTATTTGGCATTTCACAATCTACACATCTTCCTTCTTCTTCCTCTGTTCGAAGATTGCAATTGTAAATAACGAGAACCTAGCCCACAATGGAGCAGACAACTACGAGTTAACAAGGCAAGACTCGCTACCAAGAAACTAAGAAAAGCATAAAGATTGAGGCTTTTACTGGATTCTTTCTGTATCTTGTCCTATATACCAACCAAAGAAGTTTTAGAACAGAACAAGACATGGTGATGGGTAAATATTTGGGTTTGTTTCTCTCCCTTATTTAGATTCTTTCGGTATGGAATCTGAACCTCACTGCCAACTTGTGTATGTAACCTTGTATGTTTGTTTATACACACATAGTGACAGGAAAATATCACTGGAGTTGTCCAGTCGCATCATTTATCTTAGGCCTAGGCAATGTAATGTTTTGGTACAATGAGAGCCTTTGGCATTCTTGAACAATCTTTACTTCCATGGCTTTTTAAGCTGACTAAATATTGCTGTGTTCATGGTTATAATTGCTAGATTGAGTAGTCCCCTAGCCAACTGCAACCTGGAGTTTTGGGATTGTTGCAGTTTCTCCTCTCTGTTTTACGCAGTAGGGCCGCTTGATTCCAATGGCCTTCAGAGACGTAAGCGCTTGACAGGATGGAGTAGTTCACAGGTTTGCTAGGTTCAATCTCAAGAAGCTTCTTTGCACCCCATTTCATGGATTCTCTTTTCTCATGGATGTTACATGCTCCTGTGAAAGCTGCCAAAGCATCTGTGCTTGGTTCTATGGGCATTGACTTTAAAACATCAAAAGCCTCAACGATGAAACCAGCTCGACCAAGAAGATCGATCAGACAAGTGTAGTGTTCTTCCTCTGGTTCTATCTTGTAAACCTTAGTCATTTGTTTGAACCGATGAACCCCTTCTTGAACTAATCCTCCATGGCTACAAGCAGACAGAACCTCTAAAAAGGTGATCTTGTCTGGTTGAAGTTTCTGCAGCATACTATCAAACATTCGCAAGCTTTCTTCTGCAAATCCATGAGAAGCCAAAGCTCCAATCACTGAAGTCCATGAAACAAGATCGGGTTCTCGGATTGAATGAAAACATAGAAGTGCTTCAGATAAATTCCCAGTCTTGGAGTAAGAACTTATCAGAGAATTAGCCACAGACAAAAATTCTGCAGAGCCCTGTTTAGTAACCATCGCTTGCACTTGCTTAATCTCCTGACTTGCAGAGAATTTCGTGCAGGAACTTAGAACACTTGCAAAGGTAAGCTCATCTGGTTGAAGATTCTCACGGAGCATTTGACCAAAAAGTCTCATAGCTTCTCTTCCTTCTCCATTTTGTCCAAAACCTACAATCATAGCGTTCCAAGACACTACATTTCTTACAATCATCGATTCAAAACACTTGCAAGCATCGCTCATATGGTTACTCTTAGCATACATATTGACCAATGCAGTCACCACTGGAATGTCGAATTGAAATGACAGTTTGAAGACAATGGCGTGAATCTGTTTCCCTTGTCCGATCCCGCACGCACTGAGAAGACTCGAGAAAGTGAAATCATCACCCGTGAATCCGTTTTTGTCAGAACCTATTAGCTTGAGTAAACCAAAAGCTTCATCAATCATACCGTTAAGAACATAGGACGAAACTAAAGCGTTCCATAGCACTAAATCTCTACCCAAAACCGCCTCAAAAACTCGTCTTGCTTCAACAATGAGACCACATTTCCCATAGAAATCAACGAGAGTAGTACTCAGAAAGCAATTTGATTCAAGACCTTGTTTCACTATCAGACAGTGTAATTGGACACCAGCTTTGACATCGTTCGAATCAGTACACAACCGAATCAACCCGATAAATGACACATGATCCAAAATCACCTCACTAAGAAGAATCCGACTCAAATAACAAAAACCTAGATGAGCTCTGTGGTTGGTGTCACCGTCTCGGTGAAAGACCCCGTGAATCAGTATGTTCCAAGTAACAATATTTCTCACAGGCATTTCGTCGAAGAGCTTATCTGCATCATCAAAGTCTCTGCTTTTTGTGTAAGCTTGCAAGAGCTTGTTTTGAAGGAACAGAGAATTGTAAGTCCCTTCTTTTACCATGAACCCATGATGTTGTTTCACATCAAAGAGATGATCCAAGCTAGCAGATAACTTCGATACAGAGGATATAGCTACAGGTGAAGAAGAAGGAAGGGTTCTGATGGTTCGCAAGAAAGATAAATAGTTTTTGAATTGGACAGTCACGATCGGAGTTGATCGGAACGTAAAACGCATCTCTACCGGAAATGAAACCAAAAAGACAGCGTGGCGGGAAAACCTCTGACTTATTTCGAGGTTCTTGACTCTTGAGTCAAGCCGAGTAGTTTCTGAAGACGTATTATTACAGTAAATAGAATAATTAATGACTAAAGAGTTTGTCGACAGACGACAATATTAACACTAATTGAGTTTTTAGTTACAACAAAATATTAAATACATTAGTTTTCATGTGAATTTATTCTAACTATCTTTCTTCTTCTTTTTATCTAACAGCAACCCCTTTTCGTTTTTAAATTGATAAATTGTTATGATTGTTGGTAAGAACTTTAATTTTAGGCTTTTACTTTTAAAAATTGTTATAGTACGGTTTTTGATTTAGAAAAAAAATTAAAACCATATTTTATTGGTTTTTAAGAATTTGCCATGAACAAAAAAGATAGTTAGACTGTAAAGTTGTAAAAACATTAAAGTTTGGCTAGATAAACCAAAGTAAAAGTAAAAGTTTCCACATCACCGAAACTAATCATTCTTTTGTAAAAAATAACTTCTTTCCGTTTTAATATAAATATCGTATTATTTTTTTACGTAAATTAAGAAAAAAAACTAAATATTCAACTATTCTCTAAAACATAAATTTTACGTGAATTAAGAAATAAATTAAATATTCTATTACTATTCTAAAAAAACAGTCTTAAACGTCTATTCAATTTTACACTATTGATTGAATACTAAATAAAAATAAAATAGATGACTTCATATTAAAATTTATATTGAAATCATAAATGACTTTTATTTTAAATATTGAAGATAATCTAAAACGATATTTAACTTGAAATGGATAGAGTATTATGTTTAGATATTTGATTAGAAAGATATATGAAAATAAAATAATACTGTTGACTAAAAAAATAACAAAAAATAATAATAATACTAGTTATTTGTGACCATAATGGTTACCACAAACATGTTACAAGGCCCAAAAAAGAGAGCCAATAAACCACAATGTGCAACCTCTCAATTTCTCTATAGCTTTTTGGTTAGTTATAGTTTGCAAATAATTAACTCAACCAGTGGGTTAAATAATTAACTAGAGTTAAAACGTCATATGACAGCTAATACAAATTTGATGATGGTATGGGTCTCTCTCTCATTTCTAATGCGTCTCCATATATAATTTATAAACCGTCGTGCCTTCGTTCAATAAAAGTATAAAACCCATTTCTCTACATTTTCTTAATAGCAGCAAAATTACAGAAAGAAGATTTTATTGAAAAATTAATAGAGAGACAGGTTCGTGATTCCGCAATATTATAATCTTCGTAATTTCTTTATTGCTTGCAAGTTTCGTATTTTCACATTGTTTTACACAATTTAGTAACCCTAAATTTTGGGGGAAAATAAACAAGTATTCGATTTTTTGAGGAATAAGGGTCTGTATCTTTGGAAATTTTTGATTTTTGACCCAAAACTTCTTCTTCGGTCACCATCCATCGAAACACAAACCTCGAAAGAGAGAGAAATGGCGGGCCAAGGGGAAGCCGGTATAGGGTTTTGCCAAAGGGAAAAAATTTCCCTAGTTTTTCGGATTTTTTGTCTTTCCCGCTAAAAAAAAACCCTAATTCCGCCATGGAATTTCGAAGGTCTTAATCGTAAGTTCATGATTCTTTCAGTTCCTGGATCTTCTTGTTTCTCTTACTCGTCGTCGAAGATTCCTGGGTTTTTCGTTTCTCTTTGGATTATTGTTTTTTTTTTTGGTTCTTGTGGTTCAGAGATAAATGGGATCTATTAATGGTTGTAGGGTTCGTTGTTCGTTGTTAATGGCGGGTTGGTCGATGGTAGCAGACGAGGATGAAGCCGTCGATCGTAGCAAAACTCCGAAGAATCTCGACGCGAATAGGTCTCCTGAAAGCGTTAACCCAGAATCTACAGGGTCTGGGTTTGAAAAGAAGATTAAGAAACTCATCTCCTTGTTCCGACCTTTACTTGAATCTTTCCTTTGCGAGTTTTGCTCGGCGGATAGCTTCCGACCTCTTCCTCCGATGACTGGCGACGGGAGAATCGTTGATTTGTTCATTCTTTTTTTGAACGTGACTCACAAAGGCGGATTTGATGCAGTTTCTGAAAATGGGTCATGGGATGAAGTTGCTCAAGAGTCTGGATTAGGGTCTAATAACTCAGCATCTGCAAAATTGATCTATGTTAAGTACCTTGATGCACTTGCTCGATGGTTGAACAGAGTTATTGCAGGAGATACTGATGACAGTACCCTGGAGTTGTCTGGAATCTCGGATGGTTTGGTGGCTAGACTTAAAGATTTTTTATCTGAAGTGAAAAGGAAATATGAGCTGAGGAAAGGTAAAACTGCAGAGTTAGGAGCAGAGCTTAAATGGTTTATATCAAAAACGAAGAGAAGATACGATAAGTACCAAATTGGCAAAGAGTCTGGTTCGAATGATGCTGTTAAAGAGATTCAGGGTTCGAAGTTGACAGAAAAGAGACTGGAGAAGATAATGATCCTTGAATCGGGTAATCAGGAATGCTCTTCGCCTGGGAAGAGAAAACGAGAATGTCCTTTAGAGACATTGAATTGGTTAAGCGAGGTTGCTAAGGATCCATGTGACCCATCTATCGGTCGTGTGCCAGATAGATCAAAGTGGGCATCTTATGGAAGTGAAGAGCCATGGAAAAAACTTCTTCTGTTTAGGGCCTCAAGAACAAACAATGATTCAGCTTGTGAAAAGACTTGGCAGGTGGGTATATAGATATAGTTTTTTGAGCAATCTGCATTTGCTGGTATGGAAAAAAAGCCTGTAAGATGTAGATGCACCTATAGTGATTTGAAATTCATTATTGATTTTAACTATGAAGATGTGATTTTTGCCTGTAGAATCATGAATTGCATGTGTCACTAGAGCATTTTAAGGAGTCACTGGTAGCAACTCAGGAAATGCTGCTTCTGCTTTTATCATATGAAATTTGATGCTTGATAATGTCTGCTTCTTTATATCCCACAATGAAAATGCTTTAGCACCAGTGATGTATTACTGCTAGAGAACATTCTCTATGCTGTCTCACTGCATAGAGGCTGTGAATCGTGTGATTGAAATAGAATCTAATTTGTCTGATGGTGATTGTTTGTCTGTGCTCTCTGATTTCACCACTGTTATTCCATGTTTATGCCATTCAAGTCTTGATAATTTGCTCATGTGTTTCAGAAACTCCAGAAGATGCACCCATCCCTGTATGATGATAGTGCTGGACCTAGTTACAATCTTAGAGAGAGACTGAGTTACGATGGTAGTCAGTTTAATGACAAGAAAGCTGGGAAGGGAAAGAAATCCTCTGGGAATGACTCGGATTCAGACCGTGCAGATGAGGAGGATAGACTATGTGCTCTAGTTGGGTTAGAGTTTCAAGCTGAAGTACCGGAGTGGACTGACATAACCCCTGAAAGCGATTTAAAGTGGTTGGGCACTCGGATATGGCCACTGACCAAAGAACAAAACAACAATAATCTTCTTATCGAAAGAGATCGTATTGGAAAAGGAAGACAAGATCCTTGTGGCTGCCATAATTCAGGATCTATCGAATGTGTCAAGTTTCATATCGCTGCAAAACAGGATAAACTGAAACTTGAACTTGGTCCAGCTTTCTACATGTGGTGTTTTGATGTCATGGGTGAAGGTACTCTTCAGTATTGGACAGACTTAGAACTGAAGAAGATAAAGTCTTTGATGACTGTCCCACCTTCACTTAGCCAAGCTTTCTTCGATCAGGCCAAGACGATTCTTTCTTCGAAGAGCAGAGGAAAAATTGTGAGCTACTTCTACAACGTGACCCTTTTGCAGTATAGAGCAAATCAGAGTAGAATCACTCCTCATGATATAGACAGTGATACTGATCAATTCTTCACCGGTGCAACAGAGAATGAAAATCCAGTCCCCGAAGCAAACACATCCCAGAAACCCGCCCTGCTTTCGCCTAAGAAAAAAAGATGTCGATAAAGAGGTAGTTAGACCCTTTATGAATCACCCTATTGAGATTCAATTTGGAGCAGCTCTTTTTTTGTTTTCTTTCCATCTCGTTTTTGGGGCTTCTCTATTGCCATTGAACTGCATTAAACTCTGGGGAAAAAGCTTCATCATCGCATCGTCTCAGCAAATTCTGGTTTTGGTTTTGAGGTAAATACTTCTTCCTTGATGATTCTACAGTAGTATTCTTTTTTCTGTTGGCATTGCTGAAAAGGCTTTGCGAAAACAGATGAATCAGAGAGAAGATTTTTACAAGTACAGTAAGAAAAATTTGGACTGGTTTCTCAACAGAGGCAAAATGTAATTGCTATATGGTCTTTTTGTTTGTTTACATGGAAAAAAAAGAAAGAGAAAATGCGTAATCTCTCGTAACTACTTAAGATCACAGTTCATGATTTCGAATATATCTTCTCATCACTTGAAAAATATTAAACCTTCAGACGAGCAAAGTTATAAAACAGATGTTGTCATATATACTCAAAAGATCGGTAGCTTATTCGGTGATTATAAAAGAGTAAAGTACTGTATGATTGCTGTTTTTACTTGGAAGCTTATGTCAATTAAAAGGATATTTTCAATATTGTAATGATTTTTTAAATAAAAGTAATGATTATAAATAATAAAAATTAATTAGTTACATTGCATAATGTAATTTTCTTAAGGAATTCTAAATTTCTTAAATTAGTTAACAGAACAAATTTAGAGATAGTTGATATAGTAATTTAGAGAAAATCATTATATCTTAAACCTACAAAATTATGATAAAGAAAATGGTAAATATTATTGTGTAAAATAAATTTAAAAATGACTAAAAAGTTGCATGAACTGGGCCAATTGTCTGCGCGTCGGCCCATAATGGAACCAATGGAAAAGTTAGCCCACACGCATTTAAATCGCGTTGTTATCACGCGGCCGTTTTTTTGCAGTCTAACACCCCTACGAAAATCCATCGAAAATCGACTGATTCCAAGAATTTGTAACCCAAGGGCGCGTGAGCTATTATTCTCGTTTTTTTTTTTCGTTTTTTTTGTTCTCGCTTTTTTGCATTACGCACGCCTAATTACTATTTTAAAATATTCTTAATTGATTTTTTTTTCTTTTCCCTCCCATTTTCTTTAAATTATTATTAATCATTATTTTCTTTTTTTCAGCCCAAAATTTTATCTACTAAAATTTAAAAGAAAACGAATTGTTATTCTATAATGTTGAAGGTATAAGTTAAGAAACTAGAGCGATGATAAGGTTAATACATGTGGACACGTTATTATTTTTCATTAGAAAAAAAGACACGTAATTTGTTGTCCTCACGTCTACTACAGTCGTAACTCCGTAAGTTTATGTCTCACGTTTGTTTTAAAATAATTTTATATCTTCTGGTTATAGAATACTATGAAGAAATGATAATTGTAGGATAAGTCACAACTACACCATCATCTTTTTATAACACTATCCGTTCTATTGTAATAAATAATCATTTCATTTTCTTCTTTATAAGAAATGATAAATTAAAATATGTATAAATAGCTATTAAAATAATGATTCAAGCTTTGATATCTATAGGATGAAGTATTTTTCTAATTGTCTATTATAATATTACTTAAAAATATTTGATCAAATCATATTATAATGATATTTAACTATTTATATCATATGCTTTATGATAAATTGTTCTTACGAATAATAATTCTATGATGCAATTTTTTTTTGCAGATATACAACAAATGATTTTACGTGTATGACATTCTCACGATGGGTAGACTCTCTTAATGAATAAGTAAATTAGTGATTGTTAGTCTTTAGGACAACAGTGGATAAGACTAGAAAGTTGACAAAAATGTGGATAATTATCTTGTTTAATTGGGTAAAATATTAATTAAGAAAACTAATTGTTCCCATAACACGTATAAGAATGTATTGAAACTGAATAGTATAATCTAATCGGTCGAATTGACATGGTTATACTTGAACGACTAAATATTCGTTACCAAATTATTATCAATTTTAAATTCAAACTAGGCGAATTAAATTTATAGAAAAATGTGGAAAACGGCGTACATTTTGCTATTGCAATGGTAGAATTTAAATTACTACTTGGCTAACCAAATCTTCTTTAACATAGATTAATTTGAAAAAAAATATGAAAGTGAAATTATTTTTCCATTAATTAAAAAAGTAACTATATGGGGAAAAAAAGAGTTTGAAAAGAGTAACAAAAAGAAAAGAAAAAGCAATGAAAAAACGGATAAAACAAAGGGAAAAGGGTAAAAATGGAATTGGATAATAAGGCAAATGTCCATTTCATTGATCTTTTCTTTATATATCATTTTTTTCTTTTCTTCATTTTGGAATCTTTTCTCTCTCTCTCTCTCTTAAACCAGATTCTTGAAAGAAGAAGAAGAAGAAGAAGAAGAAGGAGAAGAGGAACGGAGAATCTGCCATGGCTTCACCGAGCAAACGCCGAGAGATGGATATGATGAAATTGTGGGTTAATTTCTTGATTTATTCTGGGTCTTTTTTTTTTTTGATCTGTTGATGAATTTCTTTTCTTCTTCTTCATAATTTGTTTTTGGTGTGTGAATTTGGATTAGGATGATGAGTGATTACAAGGTGGATACAATCAATGACGATTTGCAAATGTTCTATGTCACATTCCATGGACCCACTGACAGTAATTCTCCATCCATTACTCTTCTCTCTTTGATTTTTGCCTTTTTTCTTGCTTATAAGCTACTTGTTGAAATGCCTCAATGAATAATTTGATTTGGTCTTTAAACTTGTAGTCTAAAACTTGTCAGATTCATTCATCATCTCTCTCTGTATGATATGAACTTATTTGGGATTACATGATGGCCATACTTGACTTTGGATTTATGTATAGGATCTTCATTGAAGCAAACGATGAATCTTTGATAGAAAACCAAGTTTGATTGTCCCTTTTCTTGTGTTTTCTTTGAAGGTCTTTATCAGGGAGGTGTATGGAAGATCAAAGTCGAACTTCCTGATGCTTATCCATACAAATCTCCATCTATAGGATTTGTTAACAAGATTTATCACCCTAATGTCGATGAATCGTAAGTGAGAGAACATACCACATTTACCATTTTTCATTGCATTGCAAGAGCGGCATTTGATATATTTCGAGATTGCTTAGTGTTTTGCGTTCTCTTAAACTCGGTTTGTGTTTGTGGCAGTTCCGGCGCAGTTTGCTTAGATGTGATAAACCAGACATGGAGTCCAATGTTTGGTAATTTAGTGTTTTCTCTTGGTTTCAATGCCTTTATATCTGATTGTGTTTGTGTCCATTAAAGTTCTGCTTCTTTGGCAGATCTTATAAATGTTTTCGAGTCCTTTCTTCCGCAACTGCTTCTATATCCAAACCCATCAGATCCTTTTAATGGAGAAGCTGCTTCTCTGTTGATGCGAGACCGCGCAGCCTATGAGCTGAAAGTGAAAGGTAAAGTCACTCTTCTTCCCATTTTTGCTTCTCTATTCAACCTCTCATTGACACATCACAATCTTTCACCTTTGAAGAATATTGTGAGAAGTATGCAAAACCAGAGAAGGAGAATTCAAGTGATGACGATGATGATGATGATAGCATGAGCGAAGATGGTTCGGACTCTGATGATGATGACAACGAAATAGTTGGAAAAGCCGATCCATGACTGTTACAATTCAATCTTTCTCTGAACTTTTCGTTAGTCCATCTTCAAATTTAAACCAGTAATGCTCATTGCAAAGAGAGAAAATTTCCTCTGTAAATTTGTAAAGACTTAATTTCTTTAGGAATATTGAAATTTCAATTTTAAAACAGTACATAAAATGTAACAATTTGCAATCTCACATCAATAAAACATTAAGCCACATCTCATTTGTTTATTATATCCTTCAAACTTTTTATACATGAACATATCTAAAGATGGATATTGCAGACGAAAGGACTTTCCCTCTAAATGTACTTATAAACTTTCGGTATTACGATCTAAAGAACAACATAACAAGAAAGGAACCATAGACATACAGAATTATTTGATTACTAAGGTCAAAGATTCACTGCTAAATTGCTATCAATGCCACGACGGGTCCATCTATAAATGGCTAGGCCGTCTTTTACCAGAATCTGTCCGTAACCTCTTCACCGGATTAGCCCATCCCACTGAATCACCAGCGGCACCACTGTTGTTTGGATGAGCGGGTTGGTTTGGCCAGCGCTGCTGTTGTGCTAGCCTTGTTTCCCTTGGAACTCCACCAGACACAGGACTTCTAAGACCGCGACCAATCATAGCTGGAGGTGGTGAAACCGGGCTGCTGGAGCCAGCAGTTCGGGTTTTCGGAGCAGACTTCTCACGATCTTTCCTCTTCTTTTTGCAGATTACTAATTCCCCTGGATGAGCTAAAATTGGGGATTCATCAGTGTGGCTTGTTGTCCCCCCAAGCCCAAGCTTTGTTTCTTTCTGCGGTATCTGTACTCTAATCCTTGAATTCTCACGTTGTTGAGGTCTCTGTGGAGAGCTTGGCTCAGGTTCCGCCTCGTTTACCAACTTTTGCCTCTTGCCTTGGCTAATGCCTGCTCCTCTTGGGGATGGTGTAGACACCAAAGTTGGGGTTGGGCCAGAGAAGGAAAGAGCATTCCTTGCTTCCCGGAAATCTGTGTCTGGGAAAGACATCTTCAATAGATCAAAGAACAGATTGTGAACCTTCCTTGCTTCAGATCTCACCTGCGGAAAATTTTGATCACCTTTAAACCCATTTGGCTTGTACATCAAACCACAGAACTGAAGGAATTCATTTTTATTTGCAATGCAAAAATCAAACCTCGTGTGAAAATCCATAGAATTGCATTGCTCCCCTTAGCATCAACTGCACGTCAGATGCGAGTTCCATAACTCCTGCGTACTCTAGCCTTTCTACCCGGTGATCTATCTCTCGTAGTTCCAAAAGATTATTTACACCTCCAGCTGCATATCCATTCTGAATTCTCTTCCACAAATTTGTCAGCATAGGTACAATCTGCTGACCTTCCTTGTCGATTCTCCTTTGGAGCTTGCTAATCACGTTTTTGCACTGCAAAGCCCAGGACCGAATAAGTTCAGACCAAAGAAACAAAATAGATGCACCAAAATATCAACCATATAAGAGAATGCTGCAATGAAGTAAATTCCATTTGGCAGAGCATACCCGTTTCTGTATGATGTGGGACATTCTTGCACCAGCATTTGAAGAACCAATAGGACTAGTTCCATACCATGTTTCTCTGGAAGCTTCAGTGTTATCCTCCACGGAAAGCTGTGTGGCATTCAATCTACTAGATTTTGGTGATGATACATGCAGCTTGGAAGTATTAGCCACCTTCTTTGCAGGTAAACTCCTAAGTCTCGAGGATGAATCACTCTGATCTTGTCTTGAACCATGCGAGTCAACAGCTGTCCTCAACTTTGATCGATAGCTACGATCGACTTGCAATGACTGAGCTACAGGCATCTCACTACCGTCTACTCTTTCTGCCGTTTGACGGGGTCTTAGACGAATACTCCGTTTCCGTTTTATCGTAGGTTGCAAAACCTGTTCTTCATCCCCTTCATCACGGTCATGGGCCCAACTTCCTGATCGTTGGAGATCTATGTAAGAATCCCCTGATGCTGCTATTTCCCCCTCTTCTAGGTCATCCAGCTGTCAACATAATGAAAGAAGCAAACATTACACAAACAACAAAGAGGAAGAGAGACCTCCAAGACAGATCAGGTACCTACCAGTCTTTTTGAGACAGAACCTGGCCTAGTGTCCAATGCAGACAAAGAGCCAAACTTTTGTGAAGAAACAGGAGATGCCATCTCTTTCGATCTATGGCTCTCTGGAGAAGATCCTGAAGAACCGGCATCATCACGTGGAGGATTTTTCTTATAACTACCAGAACCTGGAGGATAATCATAACCGCAGACGGGGTTCTCTCCATCAGATTCTCCCTTGTTGGTTTGGTGATCACCAAGAGCACCATTAAGTTCATCGTCATCAAATTGTCGAATGTCTCCCTCTTCTTCATTCCCAGAATCAATGTTCCTTTCCTCAGAGCTTTCCTCAGAGTAACCTGCAATGTCATCTTCAATTTCCTTGTAGTTAATCTTTTTGCTCTTGGGCCGTCCCCTTTTTCTCTCACCTCCCGGTCCACCAGGTTGCACAATCAGATTACTGCTAGACAACATATTCTTTGACGGTTTCTTAGACAAATCAGCAACAGCAGCATTCACCTCTCTGGTACTAGCTCGAAGCCATTTAGGCACCTGCTCATGATTAGTCATCTCCTCCGTCCAGTCAAATTCTTCATCCATCTGATCAAATAACTCAACTTCCTCCTCGCTTCTGGCAATCATCCTGTTCACCTCATGCAGAGAAGGTACATCATGGACAGTTTCTTGATATCTCTCTTCGTCATGCAATAAAGTCTCCAATGTCATTCGTCGCTCTTCATGAGTCGTCCTTTGGTCAAAACGCCCAGCATTAATGACCTCATCAGCCATGTCAATCTTATACTGTTGAATATTATTCCTTATGAGACCCTCTATAGATCCTATATATCGGTCCTTCCCAGCCATGTCATCCTCTAGGTCTATTGAACCACCACTTCTAAGCTCGTCCTCCTTTTGATGGCTGGAAATTTTTTCAACAACTGCCTCCATATAAATCACTTTTACTTCCCTTGTCTGCCCTATACGATGTGCTCTGGCAACTGCTTGT
Source organism: Boechera stricta (assembly GCA_018361395.1). NCBI lineage: Eukaryota > Viridiplantae > Streptophyta > Magnoliopsida > Brassicales > Brassicaceae > Boechera > Boechera stricta. Next base: position 21,897,389 of record CM031541.1, on the reverse strand, counting down.
TCCTCATTTTTGGGATTTGGATCTGGATCATATATCACAACTGTGTCAGCAGTCTGAAGATTGAGACCCCGTCCAGCTGCACGTATACTAAGCAAGAAGATAAAGCAATCCGTATCAGGATCATTGAAGTCCACAATAGCTGATTCTCGATCTTCTAGGCTGGTAGTCCCATCTATTCTTCTGTATACAAGCCTTCTCCATTGCAAATACTCTTCCAAGATATCAAGGAGTTTAGTCATTGTACTGAAGAGCAATACTCGATGGCCTGTCCTCTGTAGCTTTATAAGGATTCTATCCAGAATCCACAATTTTCCACATGATCTTACGAGAAAATCTTTGGAAAAGTCGTTAAAATATGGATAATTGAGCAAAGGATGATTGCAGGCTTTTCTCAACTCCATGCACCTATTATTTAAAGTTCTATATATCTTGGCTTGGTATATTGGATTCTTCTGAGCCCTAAGTTTTTCATCGTCTGGATCAACTCTAAGAGTTCCAGTCGCTTTAATCCAATCATAAACGGCACTCTGAATAGCAGACATTCTACATCTTAAAACTACAGAAACCTGCAACCCAAAAGCATAATCAGAAGAATCATCTAGACGGAAAATAAGGGCAGAGATATAAGATAGATCCTACCTTAGCAGGAAGTGAACCTTCCACATCCTCAACACGGCGTCTGAGCATGAATGGCTCCAAAATTTGATGAAGTCTGTGAATGACTATGACCTTTTTTTCAGTCTCCAGCCAGTCATCCTCTATATTATGCGCCGGACCTTCTTTTTGAAAGGGTTGCGCAAACCAATCATGAAATGCTTTTCGATTGTCAAAGACATCAGGAAGGAGAAGGTTCAATAGGGACCAAAGCTCTTTTAGATCGTTCTACAAGATTTGATAAAAGCAGGATAAGAATAGTCACATAATATGAACAGCTTATAGAATCTTGGTTTGCATTTGTTAGGTGTCCCTGATTTATGCCCAAGTAGCTATACTGTTACCAACCTGTAAAGGTGTTCCAGTGAGAAGTAATCTCCTCTGGCAGCGATACCGGTCAAGATCTCGGGCCAAAACAGATTCTCTGTCCTTCATCCGTTGTGCTTCATCAATTATAATATATTTCCAGTCAACTTTTGAGAGTTTCGCTCGATCATACATAATGAACTCATAAGTCGTAACAAGGACATTGAACTTCATGGCGCAAACCTCCTATTAAAGAGAACAGGGGATGTATCAATCTACAATTTCCGAACAACATCTGGAGCAAACACAACTTTTCAAAATTTTACCTGAGAGAACAATTTTGAACGTTGATCCTTTGTACCAACATAATATATGCATGAAACAGATGGCAGCCAAGTATGGAGTTCACTCTGCAGAAGAAAAATCGTTAAGAATTAAATCAGATATCAGATAGAAGTTGAGAAAACATAGCAAAAAACTGATATGTATTCTAAGGAACACAGAAGAGTTCATCAACTGGATATGGCCATGTAAGCGCAACTAACAGCTAGTTAGCTAGAGTCAAAGTTAAGCTTAGATAATGGATAAAAGAAGCTTGTAGGTTATTGAGGAACTGAGTAGGATAATTATGAGTTCGCAGACTTGGGGTCTCAAATAATCACTTGGTTCTAAGCTGCTGCATTGATCTGGGAAAAATCATAGGAGAGTCTATCAGAAACACAAACCTTCCAATTCACCAGAACAGCATTGGGAACGATGATGAGATGCGGTCCATAATTCCCCTTAAACTCCATAAGGTAAGCAATCAGTGCCATTACCTGCACAGTGAAGACACGAAACAATTAGCATATTACACTGACACAATATAATAATTTATTGCTGGCCAAAGGCGAAAGTACAGTAAATCCAGGAATCCCTGTAAATTGAGAACAGATTTAACCTGCACAGTTTTTCCAAGACCCATCTCATCAGCCAAGATCCCATTTAATTTGTTATTATACAACGATAGCATCCATTGTAATCCAACCTGAATGGCAACAGAGCAGAAAACCTTAGAAACCATCAAAACGTGGCATGACAGTGAAGATATTCACAATGCAACAACAAAGAGTCTTATGGAGGAGATACCAGCTGGTAATCACGCAAAGTTCCAGCTTGAAGCATTGAAGGTTGTCTCACAACAACTTCATTTACAGCATGAGCCAGGGTATAATACCTAGAGTTAAGCATAAGAAAACAGGTAAAGAAAACACTAAAGACAGTATCCAAGGACCCTATTCCTAATTTTATGATCCGTACAATCACCTCGCACAAGAAAGTGCAGGATTATCAGCATTTACAGATAAGCACATATTTTTTAAGCAGTCAGCTGCATTGGCTTATAAATTATGAGTAACAACTAGTACTTCGCTCCTTCCCCGTTTTAATCATTTTTTGTGACTAATGACTTACTTGTTGACAGATGAATTTTCTTTCGGCGCATTCATTTCCGTAAATCTATTTCTGATCACAACTTCTTCTCGAGCACAAGCAGCTGCTCCCCTGACCTCTTCTTCTGACAAGCCCTGCATCAAAAACGGAGACAGGTTAGCTGCTATCAACTATACCTTTGAAAAGAAAAAGTTATATTTTCTGAAACATGCAGTCAACATTTAAGTTAAATTTGAAGAATTATCCACAAAGAGGAACAGATAATCCGCTGCGGAGTAGAGAAAGCAATATGTATACCTGCAATCTCGCTGCTATTGCTGCAGCATTCGCTGCCTCCTCCACTTCCTGTTGATTCTTTGTGGCAGTAATCTTACCTCCAAGTTTATGAAGATAATCTTCGGTTTGGGTCAAAAATGAAGAGAGAACAGCATATCTTTCAGCAGCATCACCAGGTATATTTGTTTGTTGTTCCAGCAACATCTCCCTGTACCTTTCTACATCATTATTCTTCAAGGCTTCCATCCTTTTGTTCCGGCCATCATCTTTTCTCTTCGAAAACTCTCTCAACATTTTTTCATGGTATTTAGCCACTCCCCTGTTGCGAGCAGTGCGTGCATCACGTATAGCCCAGTGGGCCTCAAGGAGTTTCTTACGCCATTGAAAAATGGTTTTCAGCTGCTTCTCTCTAACAGCTTTCTGGTTGGCTAGTACTTGTCTATTCATTTCAAGGCGTTGCCGTTCGCATAGCCTCACAAATTTGCGGTATGGCCTATCCGGCATGGACATTATCTCCTGTTGTTGTCGATCCACTTCATCTCTAACACGAGACTGAAGATCCGATAGCTTAAGCTTTTTCTCTTCAATTTGAAGCCGCAAAACAAGATCAGGCCTTATCCTTTTCCTTTCTAAATTTTTTGCTAGTAGACCATTTATCTTCTTCAAACAGTCTGTTCTTTTCTTATTAAAGAACTCTGCACCTTCTTCACAAATCAGATCTTTAATATCATATGCTAATGTGAGATTGTTATTGGCATTGGCTGTTGCAGACCCATAAGAGTCAAGTTTTCGAGTGAAAAAGGGAAAATCAAACAACGGTCCATGATATTTCCTGACAGAGGCTGTATCCTTGGGCTGCTGGGGAGAGTTTTCTTGTGGAGGAACCTTAGATTGGCTTCCATCACATGCAACAGCCTTTCCCTTATCAGCTGGAGATTCACTTCTAGGATTCTTTTGATTACTAGCATCTGCTCCTTGGTCTGACTTAACAGGGAATACATCAGTTTGTTGCTCCTCTTTCGTAGCCGCATCAGTAGAAGTAGCTTCTTTTCCCAGGTTTTGAAATAATTGGCTGTGGCCTGTCGTCAAAGCTACTTCTGTATCTCCAACATTATCTTCGTCTTTAGAAAAAGTCGGTCCATTTGAAGAAGCAGCAGCCTGAGACTCTTTTCCACACTCTAGCGACCTTGTTTGGTCTTCTCTAGTTTTGTCTGAAGATCTATCCTGAACTTGTCCTCTCACAGGAGATATTTGTCTCTGCGTCTGCAGTTCAAGCGGTGGTGGAGCAATAGCTTGAAGAAGCTCCGGAGGCAAAGAACCTTCTCCTTTCTTTTAAGTAAAAAGCAAGGGAAAAAAAAAACATTCAACCTGACTTGCAGAAACGTTATATGTAGGCAGTCATACATCGCCATCAAAACATACGTTAAAAGAGAAGAAATAAGGAAAAAGACAGAGCTGCAAACCTTCAAACGCCTAAATGCCAGTATCTGGGCTTTGAGAACATGAAGTTGTTGTTTGGTAAATCCTGATCGCTGCTGTGCTTGTTGGGTCCCCTGTCCACTCTGAAGGGAAGAGTTACTGAGTGGACCAGTATCAGATGGAGATACTAAATTTGGAGTCGGTGCATTCAGTTGCCAAGGCTGCTGCATTTGCGAATGTTCAGCAGGACCTAAACTTTTTTTTGTAGACGCATTCTGATCCAAAACAGGAGTCTCATTTGCAGACGTCTGCAGGGAATTTCCTGAGGGCATCCCATTTGTAGGCTGAACTACATGTCGAGGATACATTGGATTATCTCTCCCTTGGCCGGAGAAGGGATGTATAGCAGGATTGACCATTCTGGGACTGGAAGTTGAGGCAAATGAGCCAGTAGATATTGCATGTCTGGCCTTCGCTGATCCTGACTGCCCAGAGATATCACTAGCAGAGTTGGTATGCGGTGAATTCTCACCTGGAACAGCCGAAGATGAAGCCGGCTGGCTAGAGATTGGAATAGATGGTGACTGTGAAGCCACATTGCCTTCATTAGCTTTCTGCTGGGCAGCCATTCTTGCCTGAAGGATGTGTGCCATTTGGCTGGCGTTGGCAGGATGTGAGAGATCGATATTACGCTCACGCGCCCATGCCTGCATTGCCTGCCACTGTTGTGCAAATGCGAATTGGTTGTTTGCCATGTTATTGACAACCTGTTGAGACGGTGGTGCCTGCATTGGCCTTATCAAATTTCCAGACGTTAGTTGTCCGGTACCTACCTGCTGCTGAGGATGCGATTTTGTTTCGTTCCTTTGCTGAGAACCAGATTCCATCTGCCTTTCACCGCGAGAAAACTGATCGCTCGATGGCTTAGACGATGAGGCCTGGGCCTGACTAGATGCCTGCATGGGATTCAAGTCTTGCATATTCAACACTCCCATCCGTGCATCTTGATCCTTTCCCACACTTGATGAACCCATCATTCCCATCCTAGCTTGCTGCTGTGCTTTTTGTTGCTGTGCCATAGCAAACTGAATATACGCTTGCTGCATAGGATTAAAACTTTGCTGGCCCTCTTGGGAAGAACCCTGTTGTTGGTGTTGAGGAGACTCAAAGAATTTTCTAGACTGCTGAGGCATTTGCATAGAGCCCGGAGACAAAGCAAAGTTGCCACCTCCCACCATTCCCTGAACCCCACCAGCATGATATGCAAACATGTTTTCATTTGCGTCTGAGTTTCTCAGCTGCTGCTGCCGCCATATTAGAAGCACGATAATTATTAGTAATAAATCAACTGAACCAGACTCCACGATTCAGAGCAACAATTCGTGTGTAAATGAACAATACAGGTACTCTAAGAGGCTACCATTACATAACATACCAACAGAGCTTCAATTAAAAGAAATTGGTTACTTTCCTTTTCCACAGAATTGAGAAACAGTTAAGCCCCAATAAACCGCAAGTTTAACAGACAAACAGTGGCAACTACAAAGAAGCATTTGATCCCTCCTAACGAACCAAACCTCCACACAGAGACTTTAAGTTTCAGAATCCTTTACCTGCCTAGATGCCAGCTGCTGTTGCTGCTGCTGCTGTTGTTGCTGTTGTTGCTGCACAGATGAAGATGAAGAAGAAGGAGACGCAGCGGATGATGTGGACGCAGTCCGACCAGCCGGAACCATGCCCGGATTCCGAGCGGGCCCTCCCCCACTGGCTCCAGATTGCATGCAATTCGTCGATGAATCTAACAGTCAATACCTCGGAACAATTAAACCCAATTCAACGAAGCTAGAAGAAGAAGAAGACAAAAGGTTCAAAAACCCTACCCAATAAATCCCTCCAAAAAAAAAATTCGGACAGCAAGCCCCGCGGCAAAGAAAAAACCTCAGATAGCAACAACGTTCGAATTTACACACAAAGAGAGACACTGAGTCGTCGTTGTTGCGCACACACCTTTTTCTCTCTCTCTCTTCTAGATTTGCATCGAATTTGGGGTAATCTGAAACGAAAGTTGCGGGATGCAACGGTATAAACTCAGATCCCTTGAAGGATAAAATACAAATAAAAGGGAGGGAAACGAAATCCACGGAATCAATGATCGATTCCTCTCTTGAGAAATTCACGCAGATCAGAAATTTCTCGCAGTCAAACCCTAGCTGGCTTGTTACTTCCTTTTTTTTCCTCCTTTTTTTTTTTTGGGAAGGGGGTATTAATCTGAATTTTTTAATGTGTTTTTACTTTATTTTATTTTTGGGTCCCACCCTCTCGATACAGTTGGACCACGGAAAATTCGTTTCACGAGGTGAACCTCGCCTTTCACTTTTATTACAAAAAAGGACCCTTCGTTCCATCTACAACCAGAGTTGCGCAAATAACGATGAGACACGTGTGATTTACCAAAACTTGCTTTTTTACCAAATAGGATGACTTTTTTATTTTCCCATGTTTGTTATTTCAAATATTTGTTTCTGTAATTGGGTTAATAAGAATTGTAATAAACAATTTTTAAAATCAGAATTAGACGAATGTTTGTTTTATTTTGCACTTGATAAAGCAATTTTAATCATAAACTATGGATAATGCTTGTCTCGGTGACAACAGAAGAGCAAATCATCAACGATTCAGTGTGTTTGATACCAATTTTGATTTTTAGTTAATTATTTGTATCTTGTGTATTAGATTAGAGAGAAGCATACAATTACAGTAAATCCTCTATAAAATAATAATGTTAGAACTAAGATATTTTATTAATTTATAAAAATATTAATTTATTGATAAATTAATAATTATTAAATTATAGAGAGATTTGCCTAATATAATATCATAATTTTTAAAAGTTTTCTATTTAAAAATAAGATTTTTTGTTATAATTAATATTTTTCTAAAATTAATTACAAGTAAGAAAACAAATATCCTCTCTAGAAAACAAAACCAAAATTTTTTTATATAGTAAAAATATTAGAAATAAATCTTAGCAATAACTAATTCAAATTATAAAAAAAAAACACTAGAGTCATATATCACAAAACAAATTACATAATATATATATATATATATATTGATAAATTTATACAATTATTAATTTATAATATTGTTGGGACCATATATTTATATATAAGTTTCAAAAAAAAAATTATCTTATCGAATTGTGTTAAATATTACGCTAGTCCAAAGAAATTTATTAATTTATAGCGATTATTAATTTATAGAGGTTTAGTGTACTTTGTTTTATTTATGGTGCAACACGTGTCGTTTTCATCTTTCGTCCCTACTATGCTTGCCATCTTTACGTCAATAATTTGGCACGCAGTTCTCTCACAAACGAATAAATGGCAAACAGTTTTGAACGAGCAGGTTCAGTTTATGTCGTTAATAAATTTTCCCCCAGAACAAGCAAAAATTCACATTATTATGGTTGTGACTTGTGAGTCTGTAAAGCATACTGATTTAGAAATGCCGTTGCCGATGCGGGCTCTCTTCGTCTGTATCTGATTCCTGGAAAAAAAATCTGAAATAGTTGTAGTTAACCATGGAAAAGATCGTTAGTTCTTCTTCGCTGATTCTACTTTTTTGCCTCGTTCTTCTCCTGATCTCGAATTTGTACGGATTCATCCAGATCGCCGAAGCAGGAAAGCGACGGATCGAGATATCCGATGATCTAGACGACGTTGAAGACAATGAAGAAGACGAATCATGGAAAGAGTGGGGGAAGGAAGCAACGACGCCGGAATTTGATCCGCCTCCGGATTTCACTAATATGGGATTCGATCAGATCCAAGAGGAAATGGCTAAACGGACTTTTGGACCGGTCGTCGGATTCGTGAAGCTCCGGTTAGGCGTCCACCGTACCAAGGTTAACAAAAATCCAAATTGAACCATGAATTTGGGTCCATAAGTTAAAGTCTCGGCCGAGATACTGTTCAAAATTCTCTGAATCGATCTGGGTCTAGTTGTTTTGCGGGATTGAATCGTAATTTGTTTATATAAAATGATTCAATCAGGATATGGTGATTGAAATTGCTATGAAATGGACAAAAGTTTTGAGAACAGGAGGGATAGGAGTAAGATTCATGGCTGTAGATCGAAGCACGGTGATGTTCAATATGCAAAATGGGAAGCTAGTGACTGAGGTAAAAGCTATAGAAATTAGAAACACACAATGTTAAAACTTTGTTTAGTGGATTAGTCGAGATTTAACTAACATCACAATCAATCTCTTTGTTGGTGGATTTTCAATTAGCTAAGGGAGTTCGTGCTGAGCCAAGAAGAAGCTTACGAGGTTAAGATAGGGAAGCAAGAGTTTCGTAGACCTGGAGATCCTCCACTTGAAGATGTCGTTGACAAACTTCAAGCTGATGAAAGGAAAGATGATGAAGATGGCGATAGTAACAAGAATGATCTTACCAAGGATGAATTATAGGTCACATAAAGCTTTTATATTGGGTAGTACTGAAAGTTCAACTCTTTTACTGAATCTTAGCTACAATTTCTTTGACATCTTTGGTTTTTTAATTTCCGTTGAATGTCATAGAATACAATAAAAAGGAAAGCTTGATTTTTTTTCCCCCATGAGTATGCACTCATTTAAGCTTATTGCTAAATGTGGAGAGCTCGATAACTTGAATCCTGGGAATGCTTGCTGCTTCTGCTCTCTCTTTCTCGGTGTTGTAGCCCCAGTTTCCTGTTTTGAGATAAGTTTTTGTCAGAATAACCAGTAAGGAGAACCAGAAGAGATGATATGGGAGAGAGAAGAGACCACCTAGGTATAAATTCCATTTGTCTAATTCAGGTTCTTTGATGACATTCTTCAGCGTTGCGAGTCTGTCTTCCACGAAACTGGCCAAATTAAAACATTCCAGAGGATTGTAAACTAATGGTTACCATTGCGAAGTCATGTAGAGAGAAGGATTAGTGATAGATATATGTAATGGAAGTTACTGCAGCTTCAAGCCCTGATGTTCTGGCTTATTTTGAAGAAACTTTAGCACTTCCACCTTTGGCCTGATGAGATATCAAACAGAAAAAAACTAGCTTAAGGGTAAAATCTGGATAAGAAACAAGATCAGAGTTCATTGGTGGACCTCATAATGATACTGACCCTGAACCCAAACCATAAATCCTTTCCGATGGTATGACCACACCTGCTATTTCACGTAGCAATGCTTCTGCAAAGCGGCCCTGCAATTTTTTCCCATCCATACTAAAAAAGTTGAGCTCATGATAGCGACAGACAAGACAGTTTGAATTGGAATGGAATCATTACTGTACCTGTTTCGTGGTAACAATGTAAATCTTTGAGCTGGCAAATTTCAGTGCATCTGAAACTCCTGGATAGAATCTGAAATATAGTAGACTATATCAAAGCTATGAAAGTAAATGTGCAAGAAATGATGGAACTTTGACTATGTGAACCATACTGTTTGAAAAATATCGGTCTCAAAACTTGTGTTCTCTAGTAGGATTTAATCTTGAAGACATACCTATTGGCACCAATCCAAGTTGTCAAGTCCTCGTTAATCCAATCATCTCTAACTTTTCCAAACAATTCGATCAAAGCATCTTTATCTTCATCCCAAGCTTCCATAATTACCGGCTTAATCTTTGCCCAGCTCTCCAATATCCCATCAACAGTCAATCCCTCAGCAACCTTAATAAACAAGTACAATTCATCATCTACAATACGAAAAGGATCTCTTAACTGAAGCTAAGTCTAGTGAAGAATGTTCTGATCCCTCACCGGAGATTTTCGAATAGACGGTATCTTCGTCTCCAATAACAGCCGCACAAGTAGAAGACATTCATAGCCAGTTTCCACCACGGGTCTCACCTACAAACACCAACTCTTGAATTCACTCTTTCAAAATCAGAGCTAGATATAATCTTAATTTAAACTATTTCAGATACCAACAACACTTTCTAAGCTGAAACAATAAGAGCGAAAGTAATTTACGATATGCATCTGATCGACGATCCATTCCTCTAAAGCGGAATCAACCCCTTGAAACAAAGCAGGCCATCTCACTTTCGCAGCCTATATAAACACGGAACAATAAACGGATGCTCAACAAAAACTGGGCAATAACGAAAGTTGCAATCTTCAAAATCAGAATCAGAGAAACAAAATCCAGGAGTTTCTAAAAAGGGAAACGAAAAGCTAAGAGTAATCGAGAGAGATTGATATTAACCTTAACAGCAGATAGTGAGCTTTCACCACAACTATCACAGAGAACTCCATCGAAGTCCAAAGCATACAGATCTCCCATTCTCTTTCTCCTTCTCCTTCTCCTTCTCCACTAGGTTCAAGCAGCTGCCACACATTTGTTAGAGACGAATCGAATGTTTATCTCACACTCTCGAGAGCCAATGATAACAAGCCACGTGTCTATGACGTTTATAAAAAAAATCGCATATTTGCGTCGCGTTTGCGTTAATCCACACGCATAAAACCTGTTATCATCGGTGACGTACCCAATCAATTACCGACTGCAGCCGGTCGCACTGTCTATTCAGCTTATTTCAGCCGACCTAAGAACCGGTATCGCCGGTATCAAATAATTGCTGATCTTTTCCTTCTCTTTCCAGATTCTCAAGTCTCTTGGAGATAGAGAAATCTCAATCTCATCATCAATCTCCGGGTCCAATCCAATTCGTATCGTCTCTTCATAGGTATTTCTGATTCACCATTATGTAAAACTTTTTCTCCTTTCTCAATTGTTGTTTTTTCACTAGATTGATTTGTCCACATAGGTTTTGTAATAGCTCCATTTGAGTTCCGATAAGCTAGTTGTGGAAAGAGATGTTTTTTTTTTTAATTATAGATTGCATCTTCTGCTATTTTTTCCGATTGAATTCAACGAAGTAGACAAGAAAAGAAATCGGTTTTTGCCTGGTTCTTAAATTTCCTTTACATTGATTCGTTCCAAATTCCAATCCTTTATGATCATACTTTGCAATCTATTAGAAACCAGAATGGCTCCTGTGTTGACCCCCTCAATGTTGTTTTTGGTTTAATTGTTTGCATTACTGATTGTTTCTTTACCTTTTGTTCATGTCTGAGAATAGAGTAATTTTGCAATTGAAGATGTTAGGATATTCTCTGTTTTGTTTTGTGGCTATTAACGGAAGAAGGTTTCTTTTCAGTTTCATTGAATAATTGGAGATTCTTTGGTTGAGGATGGCTAACAAAGAGGATCATGAGGAGCATCCTCCTCGTGGGAATGAATGGGAAGTCGTCTCGCTTACTTCATCAGCTTACGCTGCTGCTCCTGGTCCGTATAACGTTGAATCAAGAGATGTTCGGAAGTATGATGCTTATTATGGAGCAGAAACTTCACGTGATCTGTACATGTCTGAACACTTTGTATTCCCACCTAGTGAGCATGAGAATTTACCCATTGATGAACATTTATTCGAGGAGGAACAAGGAAAGGATGGTCCAGACTTGATGCTGCAAGATCAGGGATTGTCTGATAAGTTTCATTATGAAGCTGGAGATAACCAACAGAGTATCTATGGTGAATCTGAGCTTGGTTCGTGTAGACACATGGAGTCAGTCGGAACTGAATCAGCCATGTACGAACACGGGGTACTTGATGCCGAGCCAAATGACTACACAGAGGGAAATTTAGATCTCCATTCTGATGCCGATGGTGAAAAGGATGCCAAAAAATCAACATACAACCTTCCTTGTGAAGCTTGGTGGAGAAGGAGAGCTATTTCTATGTATTCACGCACAAGAGAAGCAAATGCGATATGGTCCTTATTCTTTGCTGCTGCGGTCACAGGACTCGTAGTTCTTGGTCAACGCTGGCAACAAGAGAGGTGGCAGGTTTTGCAACTCAAGTGGCAATCAAGCATCAGCAGCGAGGTAATAATCTATAAACATCACCGAAAAAACTTCTGTCAATAATCATTATGTTTTACAAATGGGTAACCAACTAAAGCAATTCATTGACGACTCTTGAATGTTTTGTTCCCACACAGAAGCTGAGCAGACTACTCGAACCTCTCTCGCGCTTGAAAGACGTGATTGTGAGAAGTAACCCACAAGCTTCTCTCGTAAGGAGTGGGTCCTCCAGTGAGATCTAGAGACGAAGTATGATAAACTCAAAGAGACAAAAAGGCCAATGTACCATTTGTTGCTTTGACAATCTCACACGAGCATAGGTAAGTACAAATTTGGTCTTGCGTTACTTGTGTGCCTGATTGTCAAAAGCTTTTTAACTATCGTGAGAGCCTATGTTGCTTCATTATCTTGTGCCATTAGAATGGAGGGAGATCCAATTGCCTTCTTACAAAGCTTTCTCTTTAGGTGTCAAAAGCGCTTGTGCTAGTTTGGAAACTGGAAATATATACACATATACACTTTTTTATGAAATGACAAATTTTCTTTTACTTATGTTATTATAATAACGACATACTAGTATAGAATATAAATTGCCAATTCACAAAAATGGTAAAATGCTGAAATCGTAAAATCATTTTATGACTACCAAAGAGTATTGTTACGCCGATACAAAACCGGGCATTAGCATGTGTCACAGTAGTCCAAAATTAAATTATAAATCCGTCATTATTTTAGTTTCGGTGATAAACGAATCAATAATGAAAAGATAATTAAGTGAGCATGTGATGATGTGTATGAATTAGTAGCCTTTTAGAGTGGTTGAGTGTTGTCTGGATTACTATTAATTACCATGTGGATAAGTGACGGGGTAACTAAATATCATAATGATTCATTCATTATTTTAGCTACTTTTCAATATGATTTTTATTTCTCTTTTTTAATGCTATATATGGTCTTAAATGCAAAATGAGACAAGTAAGTGACCAATTTTTTTCACTTAAATGACCAGTTTCATGTGGGACAACCCACGGAATCTAAAGAATTCTATTTTGTTTATTACTTTACGTGATCGGTTAAGTTTTTTTTTTGCAAGTCGTAATGACTCATTACCATTAATGTGCCATTTCGAATAAATTTTCTAGTCATATAAAGTCATAGCATTTATTCCAAAAAAAAAGTTATAGCTATCAAGAATTCCTTCTTTTTTTATTTTGTAAATAGTGCATGGGATATACTTGATATACCTAATCTAACTATTTTATTGTTTATTATTTATGTAGCTTCCCGTACGTAACTGTCAATTTTCAAATCTTAAATGTTACTTAATTATAAAAAATATTATTATTTATGCGATCTAGAAAAGTATGTTTTCTTTGCTGTTGATGGGAAGGTAACCTAATTAGATATTCCCTCTGATTTAAAATATAGAGGGTTTTAGAAATTTATTTTTGTTTCAAAATATAAAAAAATTTCAATTTTCAATACGTAATAAATGTTATGGATAATAATGATCTCTCTCAAACTTGATGGAGAGAGAAATAATTTTAACTAAAAATTGAAGTGATTTTTAATATTCTTGTAATAAATTATGTTTTTATAATTAAAAAATTTGTAAAAATATATTTTTTAATATGCGTGTTTTTCTCTAAAATCTCATATATTTTGAAACAGAGGGAGTAACTTATATTCTCTGTCAATTTGTCCTTTGTCTTAAGTTTTAACCTAATATTGCATATTTAACCACAAAAATACAAACATAAGTTAAAAACTTAAAACTCATATTCTGCAAAAATAAATGACTCATAAAAAATAAAAACTTGGCCACAAAAAAAAGATATTAACTGAAAACCAACTCTCTTTCAAGTTCATTGAGAACTCACCTTGTTTCGCTGTACTGTAATGAAAATAATTATGGATTCAGTCTACACATTTTCGACGTATTAAAGTTCGAACCGGATATTCTGCAATTCTTGGTTTAAAATTCGAGAAGGTTGACTTTCGTGGGTCAATGCATTCATGCTTTAATGAAAAAGTCAAAAACTATTTTAGAAAGAAAATTATTCCTTCACAATTATCCTCTATAGGGTTTATATCTAGTCTTAATAATTCGGGACTGAGCTGAAATACTCTTTTCTTCTATAAAATAATTCATCTTACTCTCCAATAATCTACATACTCCTCATATTTTATGAATATCCGAAAAATATCCATCATCATAATTAATCAAATATTTAGGATTTCGTACAGATACAATTTGATATAACTGCATTGCAAGTTGTACCTAGTTATACCTAGTTATACTAGTACAATGGTATAACTAGACCCGTAGTTATACCCAGTTATATTAGCACAACTAATACTCTCAATTATACAACTAGTTGTATTCTAGTTATACTAGTTAGACCAGTATAATCCTAGTTATACCACCTAGTTATATCAGTATAATCCCAGTTATACCACCAAAATAGGATTCGAACCCTGGACGCAGGGATCGTGTTTAAACCATCTGAACTACCGTGTTTTCGTTGGATATGCTTATATTTAAAACTATATAACTTTATTTCGTTCTCATTTTCGAGTTCATTAAAAGTAAAATCGTAATTTTATCATTATTTTTATAAGAAGAGCAAATTAGCTCTTCTTTTTTGTTTGGAGAGTATTTGAGAGTTTGATCCTAATAATTCTCTTGATAGTTTCTTTAATGTTTAGTTTTTCTTTTTGTGATTTAGTTTCGAATATTGAACTCGAATGCAGTAATGTCCACTTAGATTGATTTTTCCCCCTCCAAATGTTACAACGTGTGGTTTACTGGTTACAAAAAAAATTCAATCCTCGACACATGAAATGTAGAATTAGGATTGTGTGTTGATCGCAGCCCATGTACACATCACGGGTTCTCTCGTATAATTTATGTATTGGCTCTTACATTAATTAATTTATCATGATCATGCATTAAGAAGGGGACACATTATTATATAATTGTGAGCTTTGAATGCTTATAAGCATTTTAAAAATATATTGACAAAAGTCACCAAACCCATAAGCAACCTATATAAGTTGTGTAGTTGAGCAAAACCATCATTGGTGAGATTGTTCACCCATACGTATATACCCTAACAACCTCAAATCTAAAACCCTAATTACTCATTCCTACACTCTATACCACAAAACTAGGATTCTATAATTATATACACGCACATACACTTGTCAAAGCGTATCATAAAAAAATTAAATAAAAATCAACGAAATAACGTGATATAGTAATGGTAGTTAAATGAAAATAGTTTAACTTAAACGTGAAAAGTGGAATGACATGAGTTTTCATATTTTTACCGTAAATGATATAAAATAGAATAACCGAACATAATAACTTTTTTCACATAACTTTGTAATTGAAAAGAACAGAAAAAAAGACTAGAGAATCGCAGAATGGCGAAATCACTCTTGTCATTTTGCCGTTACACAGTCTACTGACCATGACTAATAATAATACATCTATCGGCCATCATCTACCTTGAACCGACACCGAATTACAAAACCCTAATTAATATCTTCAAAACATGCAGTTAATAGCCACGAGAATAAGATAAAATAAGGAGGCAACATCCCATGCTTACTTTGTGACTTCTTTTACACGATTTTCTAATACATAAAAAATATAAATATATATTTGATATCTCTCTTTTTGGGGGTTTTGAATTAAATTGTATATAAATAGTTCATGCTCAGACATTGAAAAACTGTGGGTCATTTAGTCATAGATATCTCTCTGCCTTCCTCCTCTTCTTAGGCTCCTCAACTAAACGTCTTTAATGCTCTCTCTCTCTATCTCTCTAT
The DNA here is from genome assembly GCA_018361395.1 of Boechera stricta. Taxonomy (NCBI): domain Eukaryota; kingdom Viridiplantae; phylum Streptophyta; class Magnoliopsida; order Brassicales; family Brassicaceae; genus Boechera; species Boechera stricta. The sequence continues at coordinate 21,881,566 of CM031541.1, read as the reverse complement.
TCTTTTACGACCTCATAGACTTGAAAATTCACCATTCGATTTTTCAAACCTTTTTCCTTCTTCTATATATTGAGATTAATATATAAAGTCTTCCAACCACCTAGCTACCAGCCTAGAGCAGGAACATTAATGGTAGTACACACCATCTCATGCTTCACATACCCTAAAGCTCTTCACTCTAAGTTTATGAGAGATCTAGAGAGATAATCATATAGAGAAATAGAGATCTATAGAGAAAATCCATTGTAGGGAAAGAAACAGTCTGTCTTTCATAATTGCTCTTTCTATAAATCTTCTCTCTCGTGTTCTTACATCTCTTGTAAAACCACTCTCTCTCTCTCTCTTCAAACTTCATCACTCTTTACGGAAATTTTCTTATTTTCACCACCTGGGAGGTCTCTGTTTCCGTCAACTTCTCAACTTTTGTGCCACAACGTCATTTCTTCCAAGGATAAAAACACAAAACATTTTCCCGGAAAATCATGGATATATCCACTGCTCTAATGATTCTTTCAGCCATCACGGCGTATTACTTATGGCTCACATTCATATCTCGTTGTCTTAAAGGTCCACGTGTTTGGCCCATATTGGGTAGTCTACCTGGTCTAATAGAGAATTGTGAGCGAATGCACGACTGGATCTCCGACAATCTCCTTGCTTGCTCCGGTACGTATCAAACATGCATATGCGCCATACCGTTTCTAGCTAAGAAACAAGGTCTCGTGACTGTCACGTGCGATCCAAGAAACCTCGAGCACATTCTCAAGAATCGCTTTGATAATTACCCTAAAGGTTCAACTTGGCAAGCTGTTTTCCATGATCTTCTCGGTCAAGGGATCTTTAATTCCGACGGTGACACGTGGCTTTTCCAGCGTAAAACCGCCGCTTTGGAGTTCACCACAAGGACTCTCCGTCAAGCCATGGCTCGTTGGGTTAATCGAGCTATTAAGCTTCGGTTTTTGCCTATTCTTGAAACGGCTCGGCTCGGCTCTGAGCCGATTGATCTTCAAGATTTGCTTCTTCGGCTTACGTTTGATAATATATGCGGCTTGACTTTCGGGAAAGATCCGCGGACATGTGCACCGGGTCTTCCGGTGAACACATTCGCGGTGGCTTTCGATCGAGCCACCGAGGCTTCGCTACAAAGGTTTATAATGCCGGAGATACTGTGGAAGTTCAAGAGATGGCTCCGTCTCGGCTTAGAAGTCAGCTTGACCCGAAGCTTAGTCCAGGTAGATAATTATTTGTCTGAGATTATTACGACACGTAAGCAAGATTTGATGACTCAGCATAATGATGGGGAGCACCACGACGATCTCTTATCAAGGTTCATCAAAAAGAAGGAATCTTATTCCGACGAGATCCTCCAGCGCGTGGCGCTCAACTTCATCCTAGCTGGACGTGACACGTCATCCGTCGCGTTAAGCTGGTTTTTCTGGTTGATTACACAGCACCCGACCATAGAGGATAAAATCCTCCGTGAGATCTGCGCCGTTCTGATCGAGACACGTGGAGATGACGTGGCATCATGGACGGACGAGCCGTTGTCGTGTGAAGAGCTTGATCGATTGGTTTATCTCAAAGCGGCGTTATCGGAGACTCTGAGGCTGTATCCTTCGGTGCCGGAGGATTCAAAACGCGCCGTGAAAGACGATGTGTTGCCGGACGGAACTTTTGTGCCGGCGGGATCGTCGGTTACGTATTCGATTTACTCGGCGGGGAGGATGAAATCGACTTGGGGAGAGGATTGTTTGGAATTCAAACCGGAGAGATGGATCTCACAATCGGACGGTGGTAAATTCATCAATCATGATCCGTTTAAATTTGTGGCGTTCAATGCTGGCCCTAGGATCTGTCTGGGTAAGGATCTGGCTTATCTGCAAATGAAATCAATAGCGGCGGCGGTTTTGCTCCGCCACCGTTTGACGGTGGTAACCGGGCATAAGGTAGAACAGAAGATGTCGTTAACTCTTTTCATGAAGTACGGTCTTTTGGTCAACGTACACGAACGGGATTTAACGGCGATCGCGGCGGAGCTACGAGAGAAGAGAGACTATAAAGCTAACGTCGTCAATGATGGGGTTGGTAACGGCGTTTCAAGGTAGGTAGAGTAGGTAAACCAATTGCATCTATCATTTACTGTCTGAATAGAGAGAGTGGCACTCGCCTTTTGGCGCGTGCTAGATACGCGGTTATTTGGCCAACACACCTAGCCCCCCCCATGTCGTTGATTGATTGGCTGCATAATTCAATAGAGGTAATTTTGCAAAGTGCGTTTGTTCTGTTCCTTTACTCTCTTTACGGTAATTCAGACAGTAACATTTGATTCCATTATTTTGTAAGCATCTCTCAATCTGATTTAATAAATCTTATTTAAATACTTTACTAATAAGGTTTTACTTCTATGGTAAAAGAATGTCACATCGTTTGGGAAATTTGTTCGCGATGGTCACATTTTATTTTTCTCAGTTCTAACTCTTATTGGTAATCCATAGAATAACCGAATAACTCTTTACGTTTCACAATCCAAGTTTTTTTTTTATATAATGATTTTTTCATTTAATTCTACGATTTGTTAATTCGTAATTTTATTCATAGGAGTCATATTCTTGAATTTGAGCTAATTTTGTCGATATCATTTGGCATGATCCATTTGTAATGCCACTTTTCTATTTGTAGCAGATTGTAACGTAACGTAATGCATTAAATATGTTTGGTCCACTTTGATTCAAGATAATATGTCTGCTAGACAAATGCCCAGAATGTGCCAATTATAGAAATCCTTTGATAAGTGGAGAAGAAAGATTACAGATGTTTCTGGGGAATTTCTTTGTTTTACATTGTCTCCATTAGGCAAAGAAGAGGAACAACACATACACACACGTTACACAGGTAGTAGATTCACAAAAGAAAGCAAACTAAGATCAAAAGCCAGATTAAATATAACTCAATCAGCTTAGCTTCTGGACTTGAATGGGATGGCTCTGATGACTATAACGTGGTAGAGAGCAGCTAGTGCTGCACCAATGAATGGTCCAACCCAAAAGACCCACTGGAAAAAAAGAAGATACAGATAGATCAGTAATCCGATGATCGAAGTCGACTGTAATTGTAAATTTAGTGAGAAGTGAAAAACTCACGTGGTCGTCCCAAGCGTTGTCCTTGTTGAAGATGATTGCAGCTCCAAGACTTCTTGCTGGGTTGATTCCAGTTCCAGTGATGGGGATGGTTGCTAAGTGAACCAAGAACACAGCGAATCCGATGGGGAGCGGCGCAAGAATCTGTCAAAATTTCAAAACCAATTAGGCATTTTGATCTGATGTTACAAAACCAAAATCAATCTTTTATTGATTGTGTTTTAAAACTTACGGGAACATGAGAGTCACGAGCGTTTCTCTTGGCATCAGTGGCAGAGAAGACGGTGTAAACAAGGACAAAGGTTCCAATAATTTCAGCTCCAAGACCACTTCCTTTGGTGTAGCCATGAGCTATGGTGTTGGCTCCACCTCCCAAAGCCTGGTATTGCTTTGGTTGGAACCCCTTGACCACACCAGCTCCACAGATCGCTCCTAAGCACTGCATCACTATGTAGTACACAGCTCGTGTGAGCGAAAGTTTCCTGGCTAAGAACAAACCGAACGTAACAGCTGGGTTGATGTGTCCACCTGAGAAATTGTATAACATACACAGATCAGATTGGAACATCTGCCAAATCGAATGATTCTACGCAGAACAAACTGAAACTAACATCGAATCTTGTCAACGATTACAGCTCATTTGTTTCATTTCTTTTAAATCAGACCTACTTATATGTTTGTAAACTCTAATTTGTTCCTGGCTGAAGCCTAAACTTGCTATGAGTGAATTCAGAGAACTTATAATTTGAACTTCGCTACCTGAACCAACAGCATAGGATCTATCTAGATAACGAAGACTCTGGAGAAATTCGAAATCGGAGACTGAAATCGTTAGATCGGAGAAACCAGTAGACTTACCAGAGATACCAGCGGTGCAGTAGACGAGAGCGAAGATCATACCACCGAAAGCCCAAGCGATTCCTTGGATTCCGACGGAAGCACACATGCTCGGTGACCTCTTCACACCCATAACAGTCAAAACAGTGATGTACAGGAACAAAAACGTAGCAATGAACTCAGCGATTCCAGCTCTCCAAAAAGACCACGAAGCTAGCTCGCCGGGCTCGAACAACGGCGCAGGTGGTGGCTCTTTGTAGTCCTTGTCACTCTGAGCCGATGTACCGATCGGTTGCCTCTCCGGAAACTTGTTAGCTCCGACTCTAACATCTTCTTCTTTACCTTCCATCTCCGACTTCTCTCTCTCTCTCTCTCTCTCACTCACTCTCTAGAGCTTTTTAGGTTTTGGGGTTTGTTTGTAAGTGGGTTAGAGAAGCTTTGAGAGAGTGGTGGTTTTTATAGTGACTAAAACTCAACTCGATGTTGGAAGATAATGCAAACAAATGGAAATAAAATTAAATAAAACCCGACGATGATTAATTAGTTAATTTAATTACATGATATATATAATTAACGTTATCATCAATGCTGCTGCTACTGATAATGCTTGTTATTGATTAATGATAATTAAAGTGTGTGGACAGAGTTTCAAAATCCGCTTTGCAGCTAATTTTATGTACTCTAATCAAATGTCGTATTCTAACTCTAATAGAATAAATAATTACTAAAATTTATCCCTAGCACGGATTGATGTTTTTTTAAAGATTCGATATTATAAATTTTTGTTTATAGATTGTAAATTAATAAGATAAACGCTAAATATATAAAAAAAATTATCAATAAAAATATGTATTCAATTAAGTTTAATATTTTAGATTAGTTATATCAAAATTATGTATATTTTAGTTGATGTTAAATAAAAATTTAAAATTTGAAAGATATTTTTTATTAAGATATTTTGTTGTTTTTATTCATTGAAAATTACAATAATACTCTTTAATGGAACAATTACTTTTATTCTTTAAATGATTTATTTCAATAATATTATTATATAATTTTTAAAACTTTTAGGTTAGATTTTAAAAAGTATTTTCGTAATATTATTAAGAGGATAATCTTTTTAAAAACAATCAAATATATAAACATTAAATAATTTATTAAATTATAATAATATTTAAGTAAAAAATTTAGTTTAAAATATATATATATCAATTTTATTTTTTAGTAAAATATGATAATATATTTTGATGAAATGCTTTTTAGTATGTAAATTAAAAATATTTTTCTTATTTTTGAAATTATAATTGAGTTAATAATAGTTAACATATTTACTTTTTTCTAGATTATAATTTTCATTTTAATAATTTCTTTTTTTTGAAAAGAAGGTAAAAATAGATTTTGTGAAGATTTTGTTGATTTAATTAAACAAACTAATTAAATTAATGTTCTTTTTAATGTAGATTTATTTTATCCATGTATCTTTCATGAATGTTCTTTTTAATGTAGATTTTGACAGAAAAAAGAAAATACTGGAAAACCTATTTAAAAAAGGAGTTGAATATGTGGTCGAGATGAACCGCCGGTTTATTTGGACGGTTGTCAGGATAAGCACATGGACTCACCGTACCTAAAAGACATAAGGACACCTCATTTAACAAATAATCTATAACATTTTCTTACTTTACTTTATAACTTTTCTAATTTTAGTTATGAGTGATAATTTTAATTCTCCAACAATTACTTTACTTTATAGCATTGCTTTCTTACTTCAATTCTCTTAACAATTTTAATTCTCCACCATGCACCATACACATACATATTCATGCAATATACCAAGCAGTTTCACCATGAATATATATATATATAAAATAAATGCATGCTGAATGGTGGGTTTTAATGAGATTAAAGAAGAAGATTGGGTAGTATCCGGCTGCAATCCACTATTTGCCAAAAAGGAAAGACAACGTTTAAGCCAAAAGAAAAAAGGACAGAACAATTATGGTTGCTTCGTTGCTTTGTTGTCTTTTTGGGTGTGACACTATGTCCTACCCACGTGCTGTTTTCTTCTAGTCCCGTTACCAAATTTCGTTAATTACTCTCGCTTGCCTTTTTTTATTAACTTCCAAGCTTACACATGGACTATCATGTACCTAATTTCCTTCTAAATTCTATCTTTTAACGATGTATATTGCAAAGTTTTGTCTTCGCCTTTTTGGTATCCCGAACAATTGACATGCTCAAATAATGAAGTTAAACTCGAAATGCATGACAAAGATACCATAACATATTTAAAAACTTTATATATTAAACGATGTATAGAAGAAAAAAATGAGGCAAACGCCATAATTTTGTTTTGCATGAGTTGAGTTTTGATTAGTAAACCTGTCGCGTCGATATCAGAACTGTCCTTTGGATTCTGCAATTTCTTGTGATTCACAATTCTGAAAAGTTCATACATAACACGTATACAACCATTCTATACCATTTTGCCATGTGTTCAAAAAGACGAAAAAATATAATCATCTCATTCAATCCATGTATCTAATTTCAACTATTGGTATCAAAATCAGGATTGTTACTTTTGCAAATTCTTTGATTATTTCTTGGTTTTTAAGCCATGGCTTTTAGCCTTTTACGAAGAAAAACAAAGGGGAATGTCGTAATTTGTTTGGACTTTTGGTATGAGAATAAAATATTCCACGATTCCAAGCCGTCCAATCCATGGATCAGAGGACACGTGGCACAAACTTACGTACACAAAACCGACCAAGCCACCCAAACACTTGGCACCTTCAGCCAAATTATTAATCATTTTTTTTTCTGGGTGTAATAATTGTATGCCCACTCCCAATATTCCCGTTGCGTTATAGTCCCCACCTCCACCTCTCTTGGATTATTTTATTTTTAAATTTTATGTTTTCTCCCTTTCATTTTCTGACAAAAGAGTTTTCTTAACAACCACAAGTACAAATAAAATACCAAATCTAAACCCCTGATAACAATAGTAGTATAAATCACTACTTACAAATTTTGTCAATAAAAAAAACTAGTTTTAGCTGTTTAAAATAACATTATGGATGAAAAGATTGGACATCAAATTTTGGATATATTAATTAAATTTTACATTTTATAAACAATATTTACCCATACATATATAGGTTTCTTGCTACCAAAAAAAGTTGTTTCCCTTTTATAATATCTGTGAAGGAAATTATTCATCTTCACGTAGGATGTGTGAGCTGATCTGAGTTCCTACAATTTAAATTCAAATTCAATAACCAAAAGTTTTGGAAAACCAAAATTTCTTAAAAATATATATCGAAAGATTCTCGAGCCTTAGGTCCATTTATCGCCTGTATAAAGCCCATACTTATATTCGGGCCGATATTTTAGTCCACAAGCGCCTCTACTACATCAGCGGGTCCGGCTTTTAACAAATTCTCTTTAAGAAATTTTTAAAAATTGGTCCAGCGACGAATGAATGAACCTAAACCACCACAAGCATCACGGACTCGAACCACTCTCCCTACTAGCCCACCGATTCGAGCCACTAACCAACCCTAGTCACCTTTTTTACGTAACGATGCCGTATTGTTTTTTACCACCACAAGCCATTAGCCAACAGGGTTATGACACCTGGACTTGATCAGTCCTATCATTTTCTTGTCTTCCTCTTCTCATAAGTGGTGGGAAAAAAAAACATGAAAAATCGAACCGAACCAAACCGAAATAAATGATTTAGGTTTGGTTATGGTTTAGTCTAAAAACTCAATTGGTTGTCATTTTTATTAAGTTTTTGATTTTGGTTTGGTTTGGTTAAAAACTGAAAAACCGAATGGTTATTTTAGGTTTTAATAAAATTTAGAATAATTAGATTTGTTTAGTTTATACGATGTTTAATAATGTCCTTTAACTTAATATTTTTTTTTGTTGGATTTATATGTTTTAATTATTAAAGCTTTAATAATTTAAAACTCAAAAACTTAAGAACAAAATGAAAATCTATATTACAAAAATACAAATTACAACATGGAATAAAAAAACTGGAATCAAACCGAAACCGAACCGAACCGAATCACATATGGTTTTTATATGAGTTTATTTTTTATAAAATCGATAAACCGTAAAACCGAAAAAAACAAACCGTAACCAAACCGAATTACATACGGTTTTCATATGGTTTCAATTTTTGTAAAACCGTAAAACCAAAAAATCGAAAGAACCGAACCAAAACCAAACCGAAAAACCGTACGTCCACGCCTAATTTTTTTTAAATTAAAATAAATTCCTAAATTTAGTCCTCTCTCTCTATCTCTACGTTTATCCTCTTATCCGCTCCACATCGCTTGGCCGCCGCCGCCGTCCGCCGCCGTTGTCCACCACCAGATTCAAATCCCTCCGCCGCAAGTCGACCTCCATTACCCAATTGCTGTTATTAGGTACGACGCGCTTATTCGCATAATTGACTCTCCTTGGTTAAAAGAGCTTCTTGGTGGTTGCGTATTTGTATCTCTATGTGTTTGCTTACTTGTTTGATTATATGTATTGGATCATTCAAACATTTGTATCTCCAAACGTATACGGCTGTTTCTGCTCTGTTTTTGTTTTGCTGCTTCATTGGATCAAATTTAGATACCTCTTGTTTCGTTTTTCTTGATTTTCGGTTCTTAGTTTGTGCTTAATTTTTATTTCTAGATTGAATTGGATGTTAAAAGGTTCAAATTTGTCTTGTTTGTTCGTCAGATACCGTTAAAGAAATGCTTTTCAGCATTAAAGGGAGATGATTTTTTGTGCCAAAAAGAGATTTTGAGAGTGCATATTGCTTAGCTTCTTCATTACATGTTATAAGATTCAGGGTAGGCTTTCTGAGTGAGTTAGATTTTTGGTGAAGAATGAGCCATTAAAACGATTATGTTATGAAATTTAATTGTTCATTATCTTTTGCTGGAGTGGTTAATCTCGATTATATATATATTTTCCCTTCTTTTGCTAGTTTGGTGGATGAAGTTGCTGGATTTTCCGTAAGATCGCCATCTGACCTCAATGCTCATAGACCTGGAAACTTTTCTACTTGGTGTATTTGGTTGGCCATTTTTTGTCCTACTTCAGGAGTTAAGGAAAACGGAGACTTTGTATAGTAGGGTGTGGCCTACTTATTGGAGCTGAAGGTGTAATAATAATTATAACAAAAGACTGGGTCATCAGATCTATCATCAATGTCAGAGGGTGATTTGGCTGTCATGAAACCAGAGGTAAATTTATCATTCCTTTCCTTTTACTAGACTATCTTAGTCAGCTACTTCACCTCTGATGGAAAAGGACCAATAATTCATATGCCTTAACTAGTATTGTTTAAGGTTGTGATGGTTAGAGGATTGTTAGATATCATGACATTCTCAGTATTAACCAAAGCACCTTTGATACATGGATTTTTACAGTTTAGTGTTTGACTCATGATTAACTTTATTCTCATCATCTGAATTTACATGAGCTAGTTGTTAATTTTTCTATAGTTGTATGAATTTATATGAATGACTAAATTTCTTTCGCGGTGTCATGGATTCAGACGATGAAGTCCTACATATGGCTTCAAACTGCTGATGGTTCAATCCAGCAAGTGGAAGAAGAGGTTGCAATGTTCTGTCCCATGATATGTCAAGAGGTAATACAGAAGGGTGTTGGATCTTCTAAGAATCATGCAATATCGCTTCCACAGCGAGTTAACCCAGCTATGTTCAGCTTGATTCTTGATTATTGCAGATTTCATCAACTGCCTGGACGTTCAAATAAGGTTTGTATGACACCTTTGAATTTGGAATAAATATTTCCATTTCCATACCCAGTCTGGCCTTTTTCAATACATCTACTTTCCACTCTTTAGGAACGGAAAACTTATGATGAAAGATTCATCCGAATGGACACAAAGAGGCTCTGTGAGTTGACATCAGCCGCTGACAGTTTGCTGCTGAAGCCTTTGGTTGATCTTACTAGTCGCGCACTTGCACGAATCATTGAAGGAAAAACCCCTGAGGAGATACGAGAAATTTTTCATTTGCCTGATGACCTTACTGAGGTATGCGCTTCTCAAGATCATCTCTTCTTAAGATGTGTCTTCTCCATCTGCTTCTTTTTTTTACTGCTCTTTGATAATTTATCCAGGAGGAGAAATTAGAGCCTCTGAAGAACACGATGGATGATCCACGGATTCGACTACTGAATAGATTGTACGCAAAGAAGAGAAAGGAGCTGAAAGAAAGAGAGAGATTGAAGGTCTGTTTAGCAGTTTCTATTTTACTTGTTTAGTATATTGTAAATTTGTAATTTGTAGCTTTATGAATGAAAATTAAGGGTAATTTGGTCTGTAAGATTGAACTGTTTCACAAGCTTATGAAGTTGGGGTTTTCCATGTCTTAGAATATTGAGGTTGAAGAACATGTGGATGAACGTTCTGTGGATGACTTGTTATCATTTATTAACGGCAGAGGTACTTTCCTTTGACCTTACTCTCGTTTTCTAAATTCACATTATCCTTTCATTTGTTCTGTTTCTTCTTTGGCTGCTCTGAGTTCTCTATTGGACACTGTAGTACTGTACCACCACATTATAGTTCATGTTTGGATTCTTTTTGTGTTGATTCAGTGATGTATATTTTTGGTGACTGACTATATTTTCCTCTTGCTCAATGCCTGAGATAAGATACTCATCGTCTAGTGCTGCTGTCTCTTTGGGCTACATATCTGCCATTTTAATATTGTTTTGGTGAATAATTCATGATCCATCTTTGATTGAGAGATTTTGTATGTAAATTTATGTTTGTGTTGCTTCTTAGTTTTCTCCTTTCTCTATTCTACTTCCTTTTGAAGGCATCATTGGAAGTAAGGAAAATTCTGTTTCACAGATCCCAAGGTGGTAAAGATGTCAAAGGGAAAAAAGAAGAAGAAGAAAAAGAAGGACCAGAAGATTGTTTCTTCAAATGACAAGGTTCAGAGTAGTTTCTCTGTGTTTGCTTTCTGGTCGGTATTTACCAAGTTAGTGAATGAGTTCCTTATGCTTAGGAATCACATGATCTTTATTCCAAACAACAGTGTATTGAAGAGACTGGGTCTAGCATGAGAGAGGTACCCAACTTACCTAGTACGGAAGATGACATTTTTACGCCAAAGGCCGGGTCTGAAGATGAAGATATAGACGATGAAATCGATCCAGCCATGAGGGAAATGCTGGATAGGTAAGACTCTTGTTAATTCAAAACCAGGATATTTCTTATAATGAATGTTACGCATCATTCTCCAAGTCATGAATAATGATGAGGAGCAGCTCCTTCAAATTTTTGTATCTTGAAATCACTTCGTGTGCACAAGCATTCCATTTTCTGGGAAATGAAATAGACTTATTCTCATTAGTGGTGAATATAATGTTATTACAGAGAGGTAGAAGATTTTGCTCAAAGACTGAACTCCAATTGGGTTCAATCGCTAGGACAAGAAAGAAGGCCTGTACACTTTTCCATATATGGCAACGGGACCACAAGACGACATACAGGTATGGTATCTATTTTGCGTCATTGTCATATACTTGTTTATCGTAATGTTGAGTTGAACACTTGCGGTTTTAAATAAAAGACAAATGGTTTTTAGACATACTCTAGATGACTGATGGAGTTATGGTTTGAATTCGAAGGTCAATCTCCATGACACAATTGAAGCTGAAAATGGAACAGTTTTGGTTAAGAATGTGAGCAAATAGAAGAGGGAGAGAATGGTGTCCTCATGTAACGGTTTTGATTTTGATTGTTTTACCTTCTAGTGATCCATCTTTATCTTTGTAAAACCACGTTTAGGTTATTTTAGTTGTTAGAATCTAGTTCTACGTTAGTTTTTTTGTTGGTTCTGTGTTTAGGTTCCATTGTTTTAGCATCAGAAATTGATCATAGACACACTCTCACCATTGCGAGTGTAATATATGGTTTTAAGTTCCATAGACTATATGATAAGACCTAAGAGGCTAAAGAAAAACATAACAACACTCGCCTTGATCAAGATCAATTGCTTGATTTGAGAGCAAAGAGTAGCAAGATGATAATGCAAATTGCGATCTTTAGCTAGAAGAAATCCATTGAGGAACCCAATCAGGAACCACGTAACCTTGGCCATTAGTTAAATCAGAAGATGCTGAAAAAGACTTGGGATTGAAGGAACGTGGGGTTCTTCTAGTGGCGATATCGTAAACGTTATGGCCTTCACCATAGTCTTCATCGAGGAAATAGATGGAATTAGGGTTTAGGCCCGGGAATGAGCTGGCCTTGACACAAATATGCTCGTTATTGCCGAGGAATATGCAGAGATCATCAATGTCTTCTGTGTAACACATGTTCATATCTTCCTCCTCTCTAAACACCATGAACAGCTTTGTGCCGCCAAAATTGAATTCTACCAACCTATGCACAAGGCTTTGAACATACCTGCCAAGCCAAGGCAAAAAGAAAGGAACATGTTCTTATGATCATAACATGAAACAGCAAAAGCAAACAAACGTTTTCCTGAGGGAGACTCGACAAGTTGTTGTGTCCTGTAACAAGATCAAAAGCTGCAACTTGGAAAGTGAAAACTGAGGAAGGTTGTGAAAGCGTAAGTCATGGTACTGAGGGTTGGCGGAGTTGGTAGATCCAAGCGTAAGTCTTTTCTTTTGTAAACCACGTTTTGAGTATTTTAGTTGGTAGATCCAATATAGAATCCAGTTTCTTGTTTCACTTTGTGTTATGTAAACTCGAAAGAAAATACTGAAGACAGGTTCCATTTGTTTTAGCATCACAACTCACAAGCCACACAAGACGATAAAAGAAGAAGCCAGAAGCTGCTACCTCTCACACAAAGGGTTCTTGTTAGTTGTTACATACATAATACATTTTGCTGTATATACAACTATATCAGTTCATTGCAGTTTTTATCTCTCTAAGACGTTTAAATAGGCGAGTCACTCACAATGCTCTTGGTTTTGAATTGTGAGCTTCTGCCATAGCTTGGTGGAGTTGATCAGGAAGTTCATCATTCCGCTGCACTGATGAAACAAGCACAGTAGGTAACTCCATCAACCAGATGAAATGCAAATATAGAATCTGTAGGGCCTTTGTATTTTCTAGTCAGAATTGCAACACATACCGCGCCTTTGTATTTTCTCTTGAACTTCGTTTAGTGAGACCTCAGATCTTCCGGGGTGTGACAATGTATCAGCAGACTGACAAGGGCTGATATCCGAGGTGGATCCCCTCTCGTTTTGTCCATCCAAACTTGCTACCTCTTGAAGCGGATCGGTGCTTATTTGTTGCAATACAAGCCGCTGAAACGCAGACAAGAGCACAGAGAGAGCTCGAACTTCATCCATTCTAGCTTCCCTACATTGATCAGGAAACATCAGCAAAAAGCAGCATCCAGCAGTTGTGGATCTCTCTGTGAAAAAAAGAAAGAAAAGGTCTTGACCAAACCTTGTATGGATAAGGTTTCCTTTGCATGTGAACTGTATTTGACAAGTAGCAGGCGCTTGTTGGTAGACAAAGTTTGCTTTCTTGGACTTGAGATCCTCCATTTTCCTGCAAAAGATAACAACACGGGCTGAGACAGCTCATAGGATATCCAAAAAGATTGATGTGTATATCAACGGCCCAATGCGATACATCGAATAGTGTTTATCTGCAGCAGCTCCCATAACAAACTTCCTTATCCTATGCTGGTGTATCATTTCCACAATCCCTTTCTCGATTGAGGCCATTTCAAAACACAATTTCTCTGCCTGTACCTACAGAAACCAACCTCCTTTAGAAATGAGGAAAACAGAGTGACATTAATATCATCTGTGACCACATACCCCTTTCTTCAGGCAAATACCAAGGTACTCTTGTAGTATCTTGTCTGTTTTCGTCGTTTCTTTGCCTCTATATGCTCTCACTAATTCCTCATCAGCCGTCGAAGCTTCGAATTTGGTACCCACTTTGCATCAAAAGAGAGAAGAGTTTTAAAAGTCAATACCTTTAAATCCTGCGTGATCTAACCAGAGAGACTATAAGAAAGCCAAAAGAGGGTAAACAACACTTACAGACAGGAATCATTGGAGATGGCTGGTGAATATGAAGGATGCAGATTTTGTTTCCCTCGGAGTTTTGTAACGCCCATAGGAGATTTGATGTGTTCTTCCATACATTTCTCCCAACTGCGACATAGATTTTCTCTTCGAGTATCCGTGAGCTGACTGTTTCCTCCATATCCTGACACCAATGGATTTTCTCGGGAAAATGAAGAGACAAAATTTTGGAAGAGATCCGTTTCTTGCATTAAGCATTTGCTCGTTTACTTGGACAAGAAGACATCCAATGGCTGCACATCTCACCATTCTGGTTTCTCTGTTCCTTCGAATATTCCATCAATCTATATATATATATATATATATATTGAAGAAGACATGGTCGATGGTTTTATGTTTCCAAACGAATATGACAAAAAGTAAAGAAATAAACCATGAGAAACAATGTTAGAAAATGCAATATAGTAGAGTTATTCGACATGGTATCTTTTCATATTTTATTTAGTTTATTAGCTGTTTTCAGCAAAATATGGTCAGATTGTTTGTACTACTTAGAAAACATTAAAAAAAAATGTAATGAAATGAGGAAAAGGTCTTTTAAATTAAATGGGTTTAATATACATTACAAGAAGACGAGTTCGTTGAACCAAATGCTGAAGAATACATTTTAATGTGATATTATTTCTATTCACTTTGCGGAAGAGGATGAAGCGTGAAGCCATTCCTGGATCGCAGATCGAAGTGCAAGATTTGGAACTAACTTTGTATGAAGAAGCTTCTTGTTCGTCATTGGTGAAGTCTCATGTCCTCTCTCAAGCCATGAACTTATGGCTTCTGCTTCATATGTAAATCCATCTGCTGCTAGTTGTGGATCGTCCATCACATCCTGCAACATTGAAAAGAAGAAAAAAAAAAGGATTCAATTTTAATGAAATGATTCGATACAGTCTTCGGTTTTCTCTCTAAATTGACTTTTTTTTTTTACCAGTGAAATGGGACAGATGAAGTACTGAGGAGCTTCACGGTGATCATCAGATCGAGAGACCTTCTCATGGAGTCTCTTCAGCTCCTCTACTTCTATAATTGCTATGTCGCGTACTTTTATCAATTCATCTCGTTCTTCCTTGGCTTTTCTCAACGCTTTCGTTGCCAAGTTATACTTGTCTTGCAGCTTTTGTACCAACATATAAGACTCGGTTATCCGGTTCTCAGATACATACCTCATCTTTCCGAGTGTTTCTCTCGCTTTCATCAGCTCCATCTCTGTTTCTCTCCTACGTTTCAACTCCTCGAAATAGGCACTTTCCCATTCTTTAGCCTACATTTGGTCAGAAAACTTCGTAATCATCAGGCCAAAAACAAAATCCCCAATGGCAAATAGATTTTGTAGTACTAAGAAGAGACTCCCAAGAACATATTTTACCCTTTTGATTGCTTCATTTTTCCCTTTTTCAGCTTCCTGATGCTTGAAAGCCTCCAAGCTTGTTTCTTTTTTTGCTTTCTCAGCTTCAAAGACAGCTAATTGATACACATTTCCATTTCCTCTAGATATTGTGAATTGGCCCGAAGGTATAACAGATCCTCGTGAATGGACTGAATCTTGATTAGAACTTGTAGATGCATACTCTAGAGTGGCGTTACCCATGATAGCTTCCCTGCATTATACCATCACCAGATATATAAGTCTTGTGACAATTGATTGTTCTTACAATCCCAGTGTCTGTTAAAACTCACAAGAGTCAGACAAAACACAAAGATTCGTTCCAAGAACCGTCTGAAATAGTATTCATTATCGTACAAAGGTTACAGGGGCTCGGGTTAGACCTTGTATATACCAGGTATCCTTTGCAAGTAAACCATATACAACATGTAGCAGGAGCTTCTTGACGAATGTAAATGGCTTTCGTGGACAACAGATCCGCCATCCTCCTGCAAATTAAGATTAATGATGAATCCATAAGTGAGATAACAAGAACCATCCATGAGAAGATGAAAATCCAAAACTAGTTAGTTACGCCGGTGTGTTTTGTATACATTGAATAGTGTCTGTCTGACGCAGCTCCCATGACGAGCTTCTTGATATTGCGCTCTGAGATCAATTGGATGATCCCGTTTTCAACCGAGTCCATTTCAATGTGTATCTTCTCTACACGGACCTAGAATATCACAATCGGCTCTCGTTATCTCTTGTATCATCAAACAAATGAATAATATCACTTATTAGCAATAAAGTAGCCACAACATACCTGCAGTTGCCTGCATATATGAAAGTACTTGTCCAGGATCTTTAGTGCCTTTTCCTTGTCTTTTATGTAGAGCGGCTTGTGAACGTGGACGATACAGAACTCCTTACCTCCAGTATTCTGTATCGCCCAAACAAGAGTGGACTTGTTCCCCAAGTCCCTCCCCACTGCAACATATATCTTCTCATCCATTAGCAGCTGCTGCGAATCTGGTTTGCTCATCATCTCTCTCTTGCTTGGTCTGGATTCAGCGTTTAACGCTGCATTGAAGCCTCATGAAGCCAACACTTTTCACCTTTGCTTGGATCGAAGCTCCTCTTTCCAACACACTCCATATAAGACACTCAAAACATTCCTTTAATTCACTCAAGATAAGAAACAAGAACAAACATAAATTTTTGCACTACAAGAAAAGAGATGATTGATCTGACAGAGGAAGCAATCAACAAACAAGAACATTTTATTCAGTTATAAAATGCATACGAAGTCAACCACGGTACCAATGACGAAACCTAGCCTTAACGCAGAAGCTGAATCATGTATTAAAATAATGAAGGCTTTGACTTTCAACGAGCCGAACCAGGTATCAAAAGCGACAATATCTATGTATGGAGAGGAATGTCGACATATTTCCAGATTGGTTTCTTTCAAAGCTGCGTTAGGTTGCTTACCTCAGTGCAACCCTGAGTTTCCTTTTTACCGTTATGCCACTAGCCGACAAAACGACCTGACCTCACTGCTAATTAAGTAAGATTAATCATAAGAATTTTAAGTAATAATCACTATCGTAGGCAATCAAAGGTAACTTCTTTTAGGAGGAAAACAAGTCTTACACGATAGTCTTGACTTAATAATTTAAGACTCATCCTAATTAAATGTGCTAAAGAGAGCCGAACATAATGGACGAACAAAACTTGAGGCAGTTCTTCTCACACAAATGGAATAAGCATATAACTTTTTTCATACAGAACATATATATATATATATACACATACAAAGCCTCTTCTTTTCATATCTGACAAATATGGAGGACTTGCACTATGCTTGACAAAGTAAACAAATATGCTATCCATGGAGAGATCGTATGTATACGTATAAGGAAGACTGAAAACCTAATCTTACTCAATCACTCTCTGTTGCCTCCTGCAGAAAAGGCAAAAACATTTTTTCATAAGAGACTACTTGCGGGAACAGGGGTTGAGGGTTTGAAGGACTTTATTTTCACCAATGATGATGAAGCCACTCTTGAATCGCAGAACGAAGAGCATGGTTAGCGATTAGGCTGGTGTGAGAAAGCTTGGCATTGGTCATTGGTGAAGTATCGTGTTCACTGTCCAGCCACGCTCTTATAGCCTCTGCTTCGTATGTGAAACCATCTGCAGCCACATGTGGATCCTGCATGACTTCCTGAAAGTTTTGAAAAAACAAAGGACAAACGGGTTTAGTACCATTAGATTGCAACATAATGGTTTGAGACCTCAAACAAGCAAATTCCAATGACTTTGTGATCGAAGTCTTCTGAGATTTATAATAATATTGGAAATCAATACTCAACTATACAGATTAGTTACCTGGAAAATGGGGCAAATGAAGTATGGAGGGGCTATGCGGTGCTCTTTACGACCGAGATGGAAAGATGAAGATCCTCCACTAGAAGCCCTCATAGGTTCAAGTACCCTCCACACTTCAGTTCCAAGATCCGGACGATTCTCGCTGACAGTCTCGCAGCATCTCAATGCCAAGCGAGCAAGCTGCTCCGCCTGAACAAAGGGCCAGTCACCAGCTAAAGGGTCCAAAAGGTCGTTCAATGTTCCTTTATCGAGGGCATACTTCACTTCGTTTGATATCCGTAAGGCAGGTCTCCCAGTCAACAAGCGCAATAAGATAATCCCAAACGAGTAAACATCTGACTTTGGAGTTAGCTCTCCACTACTGGAAGCTTCTGGATCCAAATAAGCAACTGTGCCTGTGACATCAGTTCTCACACTTTTGCTTCCATTAGGATGAAGTAGTGAGCAGGTCCCAAAGTCACTTAACTTGCTAACGAGATTGGAATCGAGAAGGATATTTGCTGGCTTCAAATCACCATGTACTAAGCTATGAGCTTTATTGGAATGAAGAAAGACAAGTGCTGCGCATATCTCAGTGGCAATGCGTACACGATTTTGCCATGACAATGGTGGAGAGTTATCCTTGCAATTAATCCTGTCTTCAAGGCTTCCATCCGGAAGATACTCATAGACAAGACTCCACCCCTCTGGACATGCTCCAATTAGCGTAATGATATTTGGATGCCTCATTTTACTTAACACATCAACCTGCAATGCCGCAAGAATAAGTCAAAGCTCCTCCAAAGCGAATACTATACAATTAAAACTGCAGAAGTGTTTCAAGGTCCCCTTTTTAGTAGAGGCAGCAGGTTGTGCACAACAAACCAGTAAAAAAATATGATGAAACGAAACAAGAAATTGAATTTGAACAAATCTTAGTTTCACTAATAATATGTCAAGAAATTACCTCCTGTCGATATTCTACAGGGCCTTGCGTACTGTTAGCATTCAACATTTTTATAGCCACCTGAGTATGACGCAGTATTCCAATGTAGATGCTTCCGTATCCACCTTCCCCAATCTTCAGGGTCGAATCAAAGTGATTAGTTGCTTCCTCAATCTCGGAAAATGAGAAATCCGTGAAGTACTGAGGTAACTGTAGGGTTGAGGTTTCTGCGTGACTCCTTAACTCCTCAGCTTCTCTGAGCGCTCTGTCACGTTCTGTCTGCAACTCCTCTCGTTCATCCCTCAACTTTTGCAACAACTTCACAGCTATATCAAGCTTCTGGTTTAGCTTTTTCATTGTACCATCAGATTCTGCTATTTGGCTCTCAAGCATCGCTTTCTGATCCATTGCACTTTGAAGTTCTTCCATGATTACCTCTTGCTCTTTTTTTATTGTTACAAATCTCTCTTTTTCTTTCGCTACTGCTATCTCCGTATCTTTCCTTCGCTTCAACTCCTCAGAATAGGCACTTTCGGATTGTTTAGCCTATAGTAATTAGCAATAATATTAGAATACTATTATATTTTAGTTGTTATTGGTGTAACTATAAGCACCACCATTAAGCCTAGTAATCTCTTCAAGTGATCATGATGGTCCAGTATAATATATATCTCCAGCTAGAATATCTAGCAATAATTTTCGAAAAAGTTTAACAGTGCCAACAAAATTATTTTTCAAAGGAAACTCACCCTTCTGATTGCATCAAGTGCGTTTTTTTCGGCTTTCTGACGCCTAAGAGTCCCTGCAAAGGCTTCTTGTTTAGAACTGTGAGCCTCTGACGTAGCATTTCGGATTTTATTGTTAAATAAATCATCCACCCCATCCTGCAATGATGGACAAAATTTTCTGGACAGCTGAGAATGTATACCAAGTCAAAATGCATTGCTTTTTCCATTAGGAACTACATGGCATACCAGAAAATTGGAGGGAGATGAATGGCCAGAATTCTGTTCAAATGTACTCATAACTATTACACTTACCGTTACTTCACTGCCATCAGATTCTCTCTCCTCCTCATCAGTATTTAAAGACCCATCCGATACCCTCCCGCTGTGTTCAGTTGAACTTCCATTGCTTACTAATTGTCGAACTGAATCGGTGCTCTGTACTCGAGATATATGCTGATGTTCAGACTCTGGTGTAGAGAAAGTTTGAAGATCACTTGCACTTATGGAAGGACGCGGAGATGCATATTCCGATTCAGTGTCGTCCATCGTAGCTTCCCTGCAATGATAGCACAAGAAAGATTACTAATAAACAGCCACAGATGCGTCATTTTCAATGCCAATGCAGCTCTCGGGAAGCTTAAAGACTACTACAGTAATAATTATACATGGCTGACTCGTACAAGTCATTTTGAAATCTAAGGATACGGTTATGATGAGAAAAAAAATTGGCCAAACCTTGTATGTATCAAGTATCCTTTGCAAATAAACCAAATTTGACAAAGAGTAGGTGCTTCTCGGCGTACGAAGATGGCTTTCCTGGACTTCAGATCTGTCATTCTCCTGTAAATCAAATAATGGAGCGGGCCAAAATTTAAGATATTTAAGAGTGAGACAGCAGACAGATCTACAAGAGTAGATTCAATATGCATAAGTAGAGAGCCAAAAAACGCATTTTGATTCCTATAAGCATACCTTGAATAGTGCCTATCTGCTGCTGCACCCATGACAAGCTTCCTGATTCCCAGCTCCGAGATCAGTTGAACAATTCCATTCTCGATAGATTCCATTTCAATAAACATCTTTTCTGCCCTGACCTACAATCATAATTGACACTATTATTCTCTAGAAGCGACTAAAACTATCAAGTAATACACTACCTAATAAACTATCATAAGGCCACTATGATCGTAGTGCTAGCCAAAGAAGTAAAACATCTCACCCTATAAAGGGCATAACATCAAAACTATGAAATAAAAGCAACAAATGAAGCCATACCCCTCTCTGCTGGCATATACGAAGGTACTCGTCTAGGATCATATGTACTTTCTCCCTTTCTTTTTCTCTAAAAACCCTGACTTCTTCGTCCTTCACAGAACCAACTGGAAATTTGGCGCCCACTAGGATGGATCAATGAGGAAAAAGCATTAAGAACAAGATCAATGACCACAAACTAGAAAGGTCTACAAAGTTTCACATATTTACAGTTAAAACCAGACTAAAATTAGGCTCTTATCGGAAGGTCTAAGGTACTTACTAACTGGAATCATTTGGGAGGGCTGATGAACATGAATAAGGCAAATCTTCTTCCCTCCAGTGTTTTGCAATGCCCAAATGAGTGTAGACTTGCTCTTGGCCACGTGTTTATCCACAGCAACGAAGATTTTCTCCTCGATCAGTCGCGAAACCGGTTCGTCCATAATCCCGCTCCTACTTGACCTTGATCCTGGGCTACCAATTCCGTGAAATCTCATGGATCCAGCTCTTTCACCCATTGCTGGAATTGGAGTCACCAAAGCCATTGCAAAACCTCTCTCCAATACCAAATCCGACAAACCAGATCGTTTGATTCCTAAATCCACACAACAACGAAGCGAGTTAAGAATTCAACAGAACACGAATCAACAAGCAGCGAGTAAAAATAGAAGTTTCAAAATCCAAAAAGGAAAAGTTCGAACCAGATTGAAATTATGACTACAGAGCAAACAGACACTCGAATCGTACTGAAACCCTAAAGTCTACGGATAAGGAAGAAGAAGAGTTTGATATCAATTTCGAAACGTATTGACCAAATATACAGGACAACGACTCTTGGTCAGAACAACCAAAACACAGGGCAAAAATCTGAGAAGCTGAGATTTTATCGGAAAATTTACGAGAAGAGAGAAGGAAAATTAAAACTGAGAAAAAAAAAGCGTCTCTGCATATTTATTCGATTTTGCTTTTACATACCAAAACGAAGCTTCTTGGAAATTTATGCGCTTTGATGCTCAAATGTGCCGTGGTCGAGAACATGAGAGTCTTACTTAAGAAGAGAAGAGGTTTATTTATCTGCTGTGGGTATGCACACAGTAGTACTTATATACTGGGATGGTCCACCTTAACCGATTGAAGACACGTGTTCTTGATAATGAGATTAAAACATTAAATCATAGATACCACAGATGAGATTGGTACACCAACTCGTAGACTAATACTACACGCAGTCTTTTTTTTTTTTCTTTAACTAGAAAGTTCCGGATTAGGTCCAAATATTTTTTTAGACCCGAGTCATCCTTTAATATTCGGTAAAAAAAAAAAATTATTTGATAACGAAAATCTATTTTCAAGACTCCAAAAGAGTTATCATGCAAGACAAAAATATTCTAGTTCGGATAGGTTTAAATTGTAAGGAACTAGCCAATTGCAGTGTGATACTCCAACTCAAATATTTGAAAAGTTATGCGAAAAACTATCTTCTACTTTAACGCATCATGAATCTAAAATTCTACCAAATGTGTGAGGAACAAGTGCACCATGCATAAATGACAGCATGTGAAAATATTAAGAGTATCATTATATCTATCAAACTAAATGTGTAAATTTAGAATACACGTTATTTCTGCGAAAACCCGAATAGTTGGCCAACTTTACCATCATATGTTTTGAGTATTCGGTATCCGAATCCGACAAAGTTAGTTTCTAATAAATATCACTAGCTCTAGTGATGATAAAATTGAATGATATATTAATCACTAATTTCGTTAGTTGGTTCGACAGATATGTTATTTTGTCTTAAAAAATTATATATTCGTGTTTTGAAATATAGATGAGAAACGATCTTCTAAAAACAACTAATATAGATGAAAACATATTTTCAAGTTTTTCTTTCCCGAGAAATTAAGAACTAGTTGAATTGTTAATGTGGCGTGTGTGGTTGTACCATGTTATATAATATAAATTAATAGGCATATTCCCCGAAATGCTTATTCCCTAGTCATTTTCATTTGAATTATATATGTCCCAGGGGTCGAAATAGAATTTTATTTCTTATTGAATATTACCTTAATATGTAATTGACAGGTTTAAAAATAAAGAAAAGGTTGTCTCATGATATGAAGACAGGCGAAGCACATCCACAATTTCCCTATTTTATTAGCGAAACCAAGTTATTTAATTGAGAAAATAAATAATTAATGATCATTATTATCATGGAATATTTCAACTTAGGATATACGATTTGGGAATGTAGCATCTCTTTATTCATTCGTCGAAAGCTTCATCGTAAACTGCAATTTGAATTTGTTTGTGGACGTTTCCGTTAGAGAAATAACGTTAATTGGATATGACTAGTCTTCACGATAACCGGGATTAACATACTTATTAAAAAAATACATATCCTTTAACAAAAGTAAATAAATTAACATATTTCCACTATTTGATACTCCCTCAGTTTCACAATATAAGAGTTTTAATTTTTTTGCACAATATTTAAAGAATCAAATCAAATATCAATTTTAAAAACTTCATTATGTCTCTTCGTTAAAATAAAAACGTAAACTAATAGATTTAAATATTTTTTGATCAAATATAAAATAGACATAAAATGACAATTAATGTATTGATAAATGTGAATTTTTTATATTTTGAAACAATTTTTTTTGACTAAAACATCTTAAATTGTGAAATAGAGGGGTAAGAATCATCTTTCTATTCATTGTTTTGATTCATTAAAATTTTTGCATTATTTAACCAAGAAAAGGTTTGCATTATGAGTACAAAATCTAGATAAAAAAGTGATAGATTTTAAAATTAATTTACATCAATTTTAAACAATTTAGATATGTGTCAAGAATTTAAAACAAAATCAATATCACAGAAAAGAGAGGAAATAGTAACTACGGTTTAATATTAATCACAGTTAGCATTTAGTCAATGATAAATGATAACGAAGTTACAATAAATGGGCAATATATGATGCACGGGCCTTAATGTATCCATATAAGCCTGGTTTGAATTCTACGTCCGAATCCAAAGTTTTGCTTTTCAAAAGTCAGAATACAAAGGTTTGCTTTCAATAGTAGTCTGAAATGTTTAAGGACGTATCAACATTTTCACATTGCAGGCTTTGTAGCACACAAAATATGCGACAGTTTTCGATTAACACACGCATTTATGGCTTTTAGTTTCCTTTTTCTTTATGGGAATGCGTTGTTACATTAATCTTTTCTTGGAGTATGTGATGATTTTCTTAGTCGGCATTAATTCAGTGTTCGATTTGTCGAAGAGTTCGATTAATTATGGGATAAACATATGTTTTGCTGAAATTTAACACTTATTTTGGTATCTATTACTTTGTATTAGTGATATTGTTGCGAAACCATCCGAGTTCAAATTCGTAGAATGTATATTGTTGGAAAAACATATGTTTATAAATTAGTTGTTTATATTAAATTATTTCATGCATCACCATGTAATCAGTAATCTGATGTTATAACTAGCTAGTTGACATAAACTTTGATAATTTCATAAGGGAAATTATTTGTTACAAAATTTAGATCAATCATATTAATTATTATGCTTCATTTAAGATGCTTAAGTTTATGATCATTAATTTTTACTTTATCACCGTCTTTTCATGATGATAACTTATATTTTACCAAACCCCCAAAAATTGTGGTGACTAGATAGAGTTGTTATATGGCAACCGCACCCTGATTATTTTATAAGATTATATTAAATCTATAATTATTCTGTTAGGTAGGACATAATGAAAGAATTCTATATAACATACAAAAACAAAAATTATATGATATAAAAAAGTCAAAAACTAATCATGCAGTTAATTACACATGACGCTACCATACACTTTTGTTAGCTTTCTAATCGTTTAAATTCAGGTTTAAGTAATTACAAGTCTTAGTTCGGCGATGGCACCTAAGAACGAACAAGAACAACGAAACATTGCTTGCACATAACCTTCGGGTCGGATCGATACGAATAGGGCCGGGTATCCCAATGCAGAAAGCGATGCGCAAAAGGCCCATCAAATCTTCAGATGCGAATTAGGACAAGAGAGACGAAAAAGACAGAGTGACCTGTAAGAGAAGAATCCTAAGAAACTATATGCTTCGTATTCTCCACTATGTCGTCGTTTCGTCTGTTGTTATATGCTGAGTAAAAATACAAGAAACGTTGTCGGTTTCTTAATTTTGTTTTTAAGGTCTTCATTGCGAACATTTGTTAATTGCTTTGTATTTTATCTTGTTTAGCACTACTATAAAAGATTAGCTGCTTTCTAATTATGTAGGGGTTTTCTTTACGGCTACTTAAAGGTATTTAAATATCTTTAAACCGAATCTTTGAATATTAATCTTAATTAGAAATAGAGTTACAGTTAATTAGGAATCAAATGGAATAGTAATCATATATTAATGATGGTATAATTTTCGAACGGATCAAAACTAATAATCCCAAATTAATTTAACAATCTAGAGTGACGAGGTTGTATCTTTTCAATTTATTGGACTAGATACAATCATAACGGGACATCATGAATACTAAATTGGTGCATGCTGTATGCGAAAC
This sequence comes from Boechera stricta, assembly GCA_018361395.1. Classification (NCBI taxonomy): domain Eukaryota; kingdom Viridiplantae; phylum Streptophyta; class Magnoliopsida; order Brassicales; family Brassicaceae; genus Boechera; species Boechera stricta. The sequence goes on along the minus strand of CM031541.1, from coordinate 21,856,207 downwards.
GACGGAATATAAAACCATTAATCTGCATATAATATATGAGAAATATTTATGCATATGGATGATACACCGTATACACGTATCCAAATTCCCAAAGGTTATACAATAGGTGTGGTCCAAATTAGGATCAACATCGTTGTTGTACATTATGTGCTGATCCTACATAAATAGCAAATGTCCAAATAATCATAAATGGAATACGCCAATTCTTTGGCAATATTCTGGTGTTAACAAATGTTTCGTTAACCATATTTAACACAAACTATAAATGTCTCGTGCTACTACACGGATTGATAATTTTTTTAAGATTCGATATTATAAATTTTTATTTAGATTATAAATTAATAAGATAAATGTTAAATATATATAGATATTATCAAAATTTTGGACAATATATGGAACTTTTTTTTTAAATATAAAATATTCTATAGAATATTTTCTATAAATATGAGTTTCTTATATCCATAAATATAGTATTTTAATTAGTTACCATAAATATAGAACTTTTTGGGTATGTCTCTATTAGCCTGATTGGTTGTGGCTGTAGATTTAAGATTTTGGCGGTAGGATTATGGCTGTAGTTTTAAGATTATTACTGTAGAATTTTTGCTGTAAAATTTTGGGTTGTAGCTTTAAGTTTATCTGCTGGAGCTGTAGAATTAAATGAAAAATGATTGGTAAACATAGCTGTTATTTTTAAAATATCAAAATATTTGGTGAATATTAGTGTCTATTATATATTAATATTTTGTCTATACATTAATAAGAAAAAATAAATTTATTAAAATTTTATTTAACTAAAATAAATAATAAATTTAAATACTAAAAATACAAACACGACAATCATGTATATATATATATATATGATTTATCAATTTGTTTTAAGTAAAATTTCTTTAAAAAATAATGAAAATTTTTCTTTTTTCTAATGACCACACGACAATTATGTATATATATATATATATATGATATATCAATTAGATTTAAGTAAATTTTTAAAAAAAATAATAATTTTTTATCAAATACACGACATGTATCAATGAAATGCCAAAAAAAAATTTCAAATCCCAAAATTTATGGTTTTAGACTTTTATTTAAAAAAAAAGAAAAAAACCATAAAAATGGTTGTAGGTTTTTAAAAATGGTTTTGGTTTTGGAAAATATTTATAAAATATGATTGCTTTCAATTCAAATATTTATAAAACATGATTATTTTCAATTTAGGTCATTAGACCAAAATATGGTTTTAGAAAAGTTTAAAACTCTAATCAATCATCCCCTAGATTGGAATAACGACCAAATCGTTTTCTGATTCTACATATATATTCTTACCAAACACACGATCTTTCACATATTCTACACATTATATTATAAGTAATTTGTTTCAGTTACAATTTCACCAATTAGGTTTTTTGCAATCTTGTTTCATTTATCACGATCGTGCTCTCAACATTTATTACAGATTGAAGTATTTATTAAACCATAGTTTTATTGGGACTTAACACTGACATAATAAATAACGGTGAGTCAGACCCAAAATATAAAATAAATAACGGTGAGAAGTTGACGAGTTTGCCCTTCCCGACACACTTGTCACCGTACGGTACTCACTCGGACAACTTGGCTCCGGAGGACCATTACCTACCGACTCCGAGACAATTCACCATATCATTTTCATTTATTACATTTATATAGTAGAATAATATATTTAGAATTTTTGCTGTAAAATTTGATCTGTACATTTTTTTGCTGTAACTTTAAAATTTATGCCTTTAGCTTTTTAGTTTTCTACAGCCAAAAAATTAAAAAACAAAAATAAAAGTAGTTTTAGCTTTGAAAAAAAATATGTAAAACGTGATTGCTTTGAATTTAGAATTTTAGATCCAAAATATGGTTGTAGGAATGTTTCAAAACAACAATCAATCACCCCCAGAATCACAAACATTTATGTATAATGTACTACAATGATGTGTATCCATATTTTCGGCAAATAAGGCAGTTATTACTTATTTATTAGGTATATTATCGCCATTACACAATTTATAATTCAGTTATAATCTTTTATCAAAAGAGACAAATATAATTCAGTTTTAATTAAGAAAATAGTAGTATGATTCTATGATATTTTTCTCTCTTGTTCTATGTGGGAAATGAACAAGACAGAAAAAGCTATTGACTTTTTTATCGTTTTCTTCTATTAATATATTATATTATACGTAATCATGAAACTTGATCGGATTTTGTCGTTTCTAATGTAAACTCTTGTAACTTGATGCCAAATGTCAAATTATTTAATCAAGAACTTTGTTTTCTTTATATCTCTGGGTATTGTTTTTAATTGAGTATTTTTCTGGTGAGAAGTGGGTCTACTAAATGACACATTTTGCTAAACATCTACCTTCGTGCTTCGAGCTTCGTCACCTCTCGTGAGTTTTTTTTATTATAATAAGCGAAGAAAGCCGCATTTTATGCGAAATCTGGAGAAAAGAATAATCTTTTAAGGTTTCTTAACAATGGAACTCTGAGTGAGTAGAGTAAAGTACTATCAGTAGTAGTTCTTTTCATCTGCTTTATCAGTAGATTTTCCTGTTCTTGCAAGCATTGGATCGGATTCTAAAGGTAAAATTATTTATGCTTTTTCTTCTTTTTTTTTTCGTGGGGATCCATAATGCATGAATCATGTAAAGACCAGTTTTGATTCAGACATTATATTCTTTTATTGTAATCACAGTTTTGGTATCTGTCTTTATATTTACTCTTTTGTAGATTCTGCTCAAGAGGAGAGAACAGAGAGAAAAGAAGAAGAGGATTGTGGATTTTAATGGAGAAAGAGATTTGTAGGAGACATCTTTCAAGAGAAGGGATAGGATGTATTTGGGTGTTTATGAGCATGTTTCATTTCAGACATGGTGGATCTAACCAGAAGCTTTTGATGGATAAGAAACGTGGAAGCAAAAGAATCATAGGTTTTTGTTCTTCTTTCTTTTGAGTCACACATGATTAAGAAATCGTGTCTGTAACCAAAAAGATTCTCACTTTGTTGGTTTGATGAAACAATGCAGGTAATAATGGAATGTTTGAGACTAAGGTTGAAAAGCAGCTCACCTGTGACTGTGACTGTGAGGTCTTTGTTAAGTTTTTGTTGGATTTAAGAATCAAACTTCCTTTTGTTGTGTAAAATGGTTTTGTGAGGAATAAAAAAACTGATGTTGATTGTTTGTGTTGTTGTCTCAGGAGAGTGAAGCTGAAATGCAGAGTGTCAAGAAACTCATAGAAGAGGAGATTGATGAGAAGACTAAGCAAAAGTGTGAGGCGAGAAACCGGAAGAGGAGAAGTAGAACCTGCAGTAAAATCAGTGAGGATATCAATGTTTTGATTATTGGTGATGATGATCATGCAGAGAGATCAGATGATCAATGTCCAAGAATTTCTCAGAACGAAGTGGATTTGGTAAATGATGATTCCGAAGAGAAGTTCAGCGAGTTGATAAAGCGGTTGATAGCTCAGAAGGATAGCGAGGTAGAGAGTTGCAAGAACCTGGTGGATGCATTTCAGGTCTCGGATTCTAAAGAAGAATCATTCTTGAATATCGGTACGCCAATTTCGGGAGATTCTCAGAGAATCAAAGAGACAAGCTCTTCAAATGAAAGCAGAACTTCTCAATGTACACAAACAATCGTAATTTTGAAGCCTGAACCAAATAGCTTGGATGTTGGATCATCACCTGGAACACCTTCTACAGACACCAAGGCCAAAAATGGGAGATTCGGTTCTCGCTTTATTCTCAGTAGAATCAAAAGAAGACTAAAATTTTCTGTTGGAAAGAATCCATGCAATGCTCTGCATGACTCTGATCCTGATGCATTGTCGTCTAACATGAGTCAAGATTGTTATTTGGATGAAGAGATAGAGACTAATTCGGGGAGGCATGTTGCGGATGGAGAAATATTGCCTAACATTGCTTCAAAATGTGAGGCTAATAAAGAGGACACTATCCATGGAAGTGAAAATTCGAATAAGAGTATGTGTGGTATATACACTGCTGCCAAGAAACACCTGTCTGAAATGCTTGCAGAAGGAGATATAGATGTTGATTCACCGGAGAATGAAGTACCAAGAATCCTTGGGAAGATACTTGCTCTCCCTGAGTTCTCCACACCAGAAAACAGTCCTAGAGTGACCTTGGCACATGCACATGATTTGGTTGTTCATCAGACAACCGAGAAACCAAAGATTCAGCAGTGCAATTCAGAAGATTACTCTCAGCTACTTGTATTGGATTCAAACACCGATGAGGAAACAGCGTCTACTAGTGATATGCCAGTTCCCGAAGGTGATTCTTTTTCATCTTCTCTTGTGACCTGATTCTTTCTCAGCCGTGGCGGATTTTGAATTGAAAAAATGAAATTACTAACTGCTTTTCATGAGTTATTCGCAGGCATTTCAGACACTGGGAAGGAAGAGGAAGAGAATACTGTCCTGGATTCGTTGTGTGAAGAAAGTAGCTCTTCCATTAGCCACCAAGATGCATATGTTGATGAGGATGAGCACAAACAAGCCTTGGAAAAGGTTTGAATCCTTGTCTCTATGATACATTTTCAATTGTTTTCTTGAAGGAAGGCTCAGATTTCATGCTTTATCCTGTCTTCAGGAAGTATTCGATGAGGGGCATTTACCGTGTTCTCCACCAAACTCTTCAGTAAGAATGTCTGAATGCCAAGAAAATACCACAGATGTGCTGGGAAAGTCAAGTCCCGTGTCTGTGCTTGAGCCTATCTTTACAGATGATGACACTAGTCCAAACATCTCCAGGTTCTCTTCAGGTATGCCTAAAAAGAATTGCAACACCAGTTCAGTATTCTGGTCAAACTTTTGTTCAAAGCTCAGTCTCTGACCTTTTTCATTGCCTCATTTAGTCGAAATGCGGATGCAACCACTTTGCATAAGATTCGACGAACCTGATTCTCCAAGACCGGAGAAAGACAAAGATGTCAAAACTAGAATGGATGACAAGGAATTGGCACTTGAATACATTCAAGCCGTGGTGAAATTCTCAGAGTTGAACTGGGAAGAGCTTTTGGCTAGATCTTTTTATTCAGAGCAGCTTCTTGAGCAGGCTCTTATGGATGACATAGATTTCTGTTCGACAAATCTCTGCAGCGATAAGAAACTCCTTTTTGACTGTATCAATGAAGTTCTTATGGAGTTTTGTGGACATGGCCCATGGATTTCATTCGTCAAACCTGCAGTGCGGTTTTTTCCAGACATGGAAAATGCTGTTGAAGTGGTACAAGAAGAAGTTTACTGGCATCTCTTACCGTTGCCTTCTCCTCACACACTACACCAGATAGTGCAGAAAGACCTGGCTAGGACTGGAAACTGGATGGACCTCCGCTCTGATATTGGTTGCATCGGTTCTGAAACAGGTGAAATAATCCTTGATGAACTAGTAGAAGAGATAATCAGCAACTGCACAGACTTGATCCAACCTGAAACAATCAACAAGTTGATTCCTTGAGTCTCACTGCTCCAACACTACCTGAAAGTAAACTTGTGCTGACGAGAAAGACACTCATGGTCATCAAGAGGCTCCTCTGTTAACTCAGTACAGTTTCACTTCCACTTCAATGGACAAGCTCTAGTTTTCGTTCTTGTGAAGATACACATAAACCACAGCTTTTAATACCCCAAAGACTGCGAAAGAAACCCTTTGTTTTGTTTCTTTCAGTCCTTATTATGTTTTCTTTTCCATTTGGCTTATGTAAGGTTTTGAGTTCTGTTGTGAATGTTAGATGTATGTTGTTGCTATATGAGGATGAATAAAACAAGGCTCGAACTTAAACAAGAAGAACATCTTGCTTCATTATGTTTCAGTCAAGAAACAATCCAATACAGAAAATATTTGACTGATTAAGTTCTCTGGCAAATTAAGGCCACTAATGATTAAAGAACATCTGATAGTATAAAAGCCAAGATGCTAAGGCTGCGTATTTTAATTTCTTCTTTGCTTGTCGATCGATTGGCTTTTGCATTCTGATTCATCATCATCTTCACCCTCATCACTAATGTTCTTACTTGTTTCAACAGAATTAGCATATTTTCTTATTCCTGCACTGAACTTGGCTTGTAATTTCTGATCAAGTGGGTCGTTTATAGGTTCACGCTTTGTTAACCGCGACAGTTTAGTACCACACCAAGCTTAATATTGGAATCAAATAAAACTGACTTTCAGTTTTGAGATGTGTAAATGTACACACAAAAGTAACAGGGACAATTAAAGATCTTCTTCTTCTATCAACTGTGTGGTGAAAATTCTTGTTCACCCTCAATTGGTTCAGAATTTCCATTTAGAGATTCAGAAAACAATCATAACAAAAAAAAAACACATTTGTTTTGTATTCTCATTACATCCCAGAAAAAGGAAAACATTTTTTTTTTGTCGGTGCTCAAGTAAAAACTCAGTATGAAAACCCTAATCATCTCTGTTCCTCACTGTTCTGTCGACGTAAAGAACATCATCAATCCACGACACAACATTATAAGCCAAACCTTCTAAAACCCTTGAATAGCTCTCCAGTACCGCCTTTCCCACATCCTATCCAATACAAATAACACACAGAATATTCCTCATCCATCAAATCTTAAAACAAATTGTAAGAAAGTTCTCTCTATATATATATATAAGGATACTCACTCGGTTATACTGAATCTTGCAGATGTCAAGTGAGGTCTGAGAAAGTTCAGGGTATCTCTGTTTTAGACAAAAGAGTAAGCTCCTGGCTCGCGCCGCAAGAATGTGGTTCTTGTCATTGCCACGATCTGCATCGCCACCGATATCTTTCATCATGTCCCATGAGGACTTAGAGTGAGTCAATCCTCCAGTCTTACGCCTCCACGTAACTAGTGAAGCCTCAACTTTGTCGGCGAGCTCAAGCGCCTCATGCTCTGATGTGATCTTCAAGATGTCGAGAAGCTGGTCGGGATAAAACTTCTCGGCTGTACATAGTTGCTTGTATATCACGTCTCCTACACTAGCTTTCCCACTCTGTCCAGGTAATCAAACAACACCGAGTTGATTTCAGCATTTTCACATTACATCTAGTTTTGAACATTTTTAAGAAAATAGCGATAATTAGTTATCTTTTATATTTCCCCTAAATCATATATGTATACCTTTGGAAGAGTAGTGAGATAAGAATCAGGAATATCCATGTCATTAAGAGTGGAATCATTAATGGCCAATGCTGCTTTATGTATCTGACTGGCACAATCGCGTTTGTGACGCAAATGCTTTCGTTCTTCTTCCGATAAACCCTCAGCAGGAACACATGGCACCGGAAGCCACCATTTCTCATCTTTCCGTTGAACCACCACTTTCCTAAACGTTCCTGAATCTCTACCACCACCACCGCTCGAGTTCATCGATGAGCTTCCTCTTTCGACATACCAGAACTCGTTCTCCGTAAAACTATCCAATATTTCCTAGAAAAGCCAAACCAATCGTGTTGGATATCTTGAATCTTGATCATTTATGTTTCTAATTCGAGTCTTATACTTACCATTAGCATGTTATCGAGTTTTCTCAAAGCGGGAAGACTCATGAGAATATCAGATCTTAGCTTTGTTTCTGTTATCTGGAATTTAAACAACAAAAAAAATACCGAGTTTTCTTGGCGTATTAGATCGGGTGTCAAAATTAAGATAGTCGTGAAATCGTATCTTTGATTAACTTCTTACCTCAACGTTAGTACCAAGAGATCTTGGAATAACTTCGACAATGTAATCACAAATAGACATGAAACAATTCATCTCTCGCTTCCATAATTCTTTCTTCTCTGTACTCAATGGTTGTAATCTCAAACTCTGTCCAAACACAGTCGCTGCAATAACACAAATAGACACTGTAAGTACTCTGCTTTGAAAACAGAGCATATTTGAGAGGAGAAGAAGTAGAGGAACCGTAGAGATTGGTTATGGAGTTTGAGACAGTAACAGCGGTACAAACTCCTTTCCCACTTCCTGACATGTCTTCACCAAGCAATAGCTTCGCAAATCTCTCCCTCATCATCTCTAGCTCTGCACTACAAAACCCGATTTAACTACAATGTAAAAAAATGAAGTTGAAATCTTTAAAATTTACCTGCATCTTCTGCAGAATCAATGTCGCTGTCTTCTTCGTCTCTATCTCCGTCGACGTCATTGACGACGTCATCTTTTGGTTCCACGGCGTCTTCGGATACATCTTCTTCATGGCCACTCAAGACAACGGAATTAGTGTTTGACGGCCGGTTATAAAAGCTCTGAACGTCGAACCGGTGAGATAATCCGGAGATATCTGAGTATGTTCTCCGGTACGGCGAAGAAACAGAGCTCGTCGGAGTTCCCGAAACAGACACCTCGTTTTGGTCGGAATTGGATGAACTCTCCATCAAGATTGTGTGTAATGATCGATGCTTTGGTGAATTTCAAATTCTTCTCTTTCGTTGTTGGCTCCTCTGATGAACGTGACGAAGGTTAATACATGGAGTCTTCCACCTTCAGCTTGATTTTAAATTATTTATTCTATAACGAATGATTGTCTCCGACGAATTAAGGCCGTTTGATCTGATTGTGGGGAGAGACGTGCCTTCCACATTTGGCTATTCAAATCTCATAATGAAGGTTGGTTGCTATATATGCGTTAGGTGTATAACTAATAAAGGCTGTCCCATTCATGTGTAATTAAATACCAAATGACATTTACACCATATTATCGCAATTTTGATTTTCCAGATAGTAATATTATTATTTTTGTTGTTGACAAACTAGTTTTTATTTTAAAATAAAATGTAGACATAAAAATTGCGATAATATGGTGTAAATGTCTATTTACTAGTTTTTTTTTTGCTCTGTAGACATAAAGATAGTCTTGAATATCAGTTTAATAATAATAAGCTCAATATTATTTGTAGATAGTCGATGTAATTTTTATAGTATTAAAATAATACAGTAACCATTTTTCCTTGATTTGTAAACTTATATTTAAATACATATATTGTGATTTTTAAAAGTTTTTATATTTCCCATAAAATCAAATCAGGTTTACAAACATATTCTAATGACATTTGTATTTTGTAATGTATGTTTTTTGGGCAACTTCTAGTTGAAAGTTCAACGCACACCCTCGAGACAAGAAAGAGGGTTCAAGCTAAGGTCAAAGTCTAAGACTTTACTTCGGTTTTAAAACCGGGATGCAGTTCACGTTAAGGAAAGTAAAACAGCGTGCAGTTTGTTAATACTGTTTGTAAACTACCATCACATCATGCGAACTGTGTCTGGTCAGGCATGTCACGTGACTATCTCCCTGCCTTCAGCGCCGCAGAGAGCATCGAAATCTCGTGATGGTGGAGGTGGCACGTGCTTCCCTTCACACGTTTAATGAGCCCGTCTCTTCTCTTCCTTTGTTTACGCACAAACACACACGCCTAGTTCGTGCCAAGCCTTGCCTTCACACACTCCTTTTTCTCCCAGACACGCTCGAGCGTTACACACGCGTGAAACCTCGTCTTCCAATTCACGCTGCACGCTCCTTCACGCGCCTTCGCCATCTCACGGCGAGATCCGCCCTTTTCACCCGCCGGAGATCCACCGTCTTCTTCTCCCCGTTCTCTCTATCTCTTGGTTTCGCTGACGGTAACAGGCTAGGAATTTTTTGATCGGAAGCTCCATTGCTAGGGTTTTTTAGTATTGCTCGACGATTCTCCCAGAGGACCGAGAATTATTACCATTTTCGAGAGGAGGCTTGTGATTGTTGAGAGAATTGCGCTAGAAACATACTCACAGAGGTAGATGCTGGAAATATGCTTGTAGTTGAAAATGCTGTGTTTATATGAAGAGTTTTATTGATTTTGTCTTGTAGGATCTTTGATGAATTTTGGAAGTTAGACTGAGAGCTTATGCACATTGAGAGATTGAAGATCAATTTCGTTGTAAGCAACAAGGAAGGAAATATCATAGAATATTTGGTTGCATTGTCCAGAAGGTTTACACGTGGAGTGTTAAAACCAGACAAGTAAAGATGGAACATTTCATCACAAGGCAATAACGTTCTTAAACTAACAGAGGTTTGGGTGGTTGGGTTATAAGACAAGTAATGGCAACGGATATGCAGAAACTGCTTGGAACTAGTGAAGAGGATGATGATGAAGAGATGGATATGGATGTGAAAGAAGAAGATGATGACCAACGAAATAGGGGTACACGCGCAGCTTCAGGCAGTAGCAATGACGAGTTCATGTTTCAGCAGTCAATGCAAGATCAACTGGGCACTCCTGGGGGAGGAGCAAGTCGCAGAAGTAGACCGCTTGAAGAGAAGGAGCGAACAAAGTTGAGAGAGCGTCATCGAAGGGCTATAACTGCAAGGATACTAGGCGGGTTACGAAGGCATGGGAATTATAATCTGAGGGTTAGAGCTGATATTAACGATGTTATTGCGGCATTGGCTAGGGAAGCTGGATGGGTTGTTCTTCCTGATGGAACTACTTTTCCATCTAAATCTCAGGTACTTATTTACCCTGCCCCTCTGCTGTGTATTGTGAATGTGTTGTATGCTTTAGCTGAGGTTTTTCTGTAGTCTAGTAATTGTTATAAGCCAGCAAAATTCGCTTCCACTCGTAGTTGTCAGAAATCCTAGGCATTAACCTTGATTCTGGTTGGGGAAAAACATCGCGTCCTTAGAAATTTCATCATACCTTTTAGTGATTAGAATGTCAATAGAGGCTTTTGTGTAAGTCAGATTTGGTCCAGCTTTTTCATGAGGTTATGTATCCTGACATATCCATTTTCAGCAAATGCTAAATCGTCTTCTTGATTTGCTTCTTCGGCTTAACCTCTTAGGGGACAAAGCCTCCTGGTGGTTCTTCTGCGATTGCTGCAGGTTCATCAGCTTCTCACGTGGCATCACAGCAAACCTCACCTCCTGCTCTTAGAGTGGTATCATCTGGGCAAAGAAGCCCAGTGGAACTCAGCTCTTGCCATATGAAAGGTGTTTTTACACCCGCTCCATCACCATATGATATACCCCCAACTCAATCTCCAGAACTGGTTGGCAGTGTAAATAAGGCTGAGGGGCTTGTTGGTTGTTCAGTCGATGTTATCAAGTCTAAACAGGTAGTGACACTGTGCTAGTACATAGAAAATATATCTTGTAACAGTTCAGTCCTTTGCATATACATCACTTATTTGATATTAATGAAGTTGATTGTCTCCTCAACTTAAGAGAAACAGGTTCAAAAACTGAAAACCCCATAAGAATTCTCCTAAGAGATTTTCACTGCATGCTTGATTATGTTTATGTGCATCTCTGGGTTCAATTCTGATGACTCTCTTCCACATTGCGTATTTGGTAGATTCTCGAGATTCCTCCAAATCTGACCGAGCAAGATTTCTCTGGCACTCCTTATGTTCCGGTTTATGTGATGTTACCAGTAAGCAACTTTAATCTTATCCTTTACCCATGGTTATCCTGAAATTTCTCCTTACTAACTAAATCTCCTTTTCTATGTCAAAAGCTTGGGGTTATCAATATGAAGTGTGAATTGGCTGATCGAGATGGACTGCTAAAGCACTTGAGAATATTGAAGTCAATCCATGTAGATGGGGTTAAAGTGGATTGTTGGTGGGGAATAGTTGAGGGTCATTCCCCCCAGGAGTATAATTGGAATGGTTATAGGCAGCTTTTTCAGATGGTCCGTGATCTTAATCTTAAGATACAGGTCTGTGTTCTGCCTGCATGATTCGTTAAAATACAGTTTTCTTACTGAGGTTGCGTTAGAATGATATGCTCCCAAGCTTCATGTGTATCTCACTTTCTTTTTTCTTTTAGGTTCTAATGTCTTTTCATGAATGTGGAGGCAATGTTGGTGATGATGTTTGCATCCCACTTCCTCATTGGGTGGCAGAAATTGGGCGAACCAATCCTGACATATATTTCACTGATAGAGAGGGAAGGCGAAACCCAGAATGCCTTTCTTGGGGTGTTGACAAGGAACGTGTTTTAAGAGGCCGAACTGCTCTTGAGGTATACATACTAATATTGCAAGCAATTATCTATATCTCTCTCTGTCGATCAGTGGATTCTTTAACACCTAATGACTTTCTGCACGCTTATGATTTTTGGATACAATTTCCTATTTAGTAATAATTAGTTTAAAAGTCACAATTAGATAGATAAACTCCGATCTAAGCTTCAGCGAAATGTTATTCTTGGTAAAAAAGAGAAAATCTAGCTGCCCTAATTTTTTAATTCGAAGATCTTTATCTCACTACTGTAGCCATGCTGTGTTCTTTTCTTTACCCATGAATATTTGCTTCTTGTTATCACAGATATTCGAACTAACCAACTCATGAAACACTTTATGGTTTTGGTGTATTTATTTTAGGTGTACTTTGATTACATGAGAAGTTTTCGGATAGGACTTGCAGAGTTCCTAGAGGATGGTGTAATATCTATGGTTGAAATTGGACTAGGCCCCTGTGGAGAGTTACGGTATCCTTCTTGTCCTATAAAACACGGGTGGCGATATCCAGGTGTTGGAGAGTTTCAGGTATATTTCCTTTAAACAGTCTAAAACTGTTGAGATAGCCAAGCTTGACCAGCTAGCTAACTTTGGCTTCCACATAATGACCATTCCGTTGCACCGGTACAGTGTTATGACAAGTATCTCTTGAAGAGCCTGAGAAAGGCAGCAGAATCAAGGGGGCACCTGTTTTGGGCTCGAGGCCCAGATAACACCGGCTCCTACAATTCCCAACCGCAGAGAACCGGTTTCTTCTGTGATGGAGGTGATTACGATGGCCTCTATGGGAGATTCTTTCTCAAATGGTACTCACAGGTTTTGATAAATCATGCTGACCAAATCCTCTCTCTCGCTAAACTAGTCTTCGACAGTAGCTGCATTGCCGCAAAGGTGATTAATATTAGTTGTCTAAGCCATTTGAAACCCTATAAATTTGAGACTTTTTGTCATAGTTTTGTCACAATTGATTGAAAACAGCTCCCAGACGTCCACTGGTGGTACAGAACAACAAGCCATGCCGCTGAGCTAACCGCTGGGTTCTACAACCCGAGCAACCGAGATGGTTATGCTGCAATTGCATCTACACTTAAGAAGCATGGTGCCACTCTGAGTTTTGTATCCGGAGAAGTGCAAGTTCTAAACCGTCCCGATGATTTCTCAGGAGCATTAGGAGAACCTGAGGCAGTAGCTTGGCAGGTAAAGAAAAAACAATTGGAATCGTATATCGGTTTTTAATGCCTGCGCTTATCACCAAAACCTCAATCTAAACTTGTTTTTTTTTTGCAGGTGCTAAACGCTGCGTGGGACAGTGATACACCAATTGCTCGAGAGAACTCGCTTCCTTGCCATGATAGAGTTGGGTATAACAAAATGTTAGAAAGCGTCAAGTTTCCGAAAGATCCAGATAGAAGGCATTTGTCATCATTTGGCTATAGTAGACTCGTCCCAGCTCTTATGGAAGGACATAACATTGTGGAATTTGAGCGGTTTGTCAAGAAGTTGCATGGTAATTATATCCAAATCCCATCCATCCGTCAATCTTTGTTTGCTCTGTTTAAAGTCTCTGAAGTTGTGCTCTTCTTCTTTGGTCTCTCTATCTGCTACAGGGGAAGCTGTAATGAATCATCATCAACAGATTTAGAGTTTTGTTTGTCCCACAAAAAAAAAAAGGATCAGCCGAAATTATTCACTGTTAATGTTGTTAATTCTAGTAGTTTAGCATATTTTATGTAAATTTTATCATTAAAAATTAAGAGAAAAAGAGAGACATTGCCAAAAGAAGCCTCATGTGGCTTTGGCTAAATCATCTTTATCTTTTGCTAGCTACAGATCTTCTTAATCCTATATATCTCTACATAAAGTACATTTATGTATATAGCTTAAAAATGTTAAATACTACATGAAATGCTATTACACAAAATTTATCCAAAGAACAATTTATATAAAGTCATTAAAGATAAAAGGTCAAATGCAATCTCTGCAATTTAATTAGTTTACAAAAACGAAAATATTTTAATAATATCTACAACATATTTACTAGCCAATCAAATTGAATAAAAAAAAATTTGATAGCTAATTATATCAAATTAGTTAGCTTTTAATCATTTCATTTTACATTTCATCTTTGTTTGATTCTACTTTTATAAACAATATCATCAAATCGTCCATATAATAATAATAAAAATTTAGTTTCTTAATAACAATGGTGAAAGTACTATGGATTTTACAAGAACAACTATAGGAAACTCAATCTCCCTTAAATTAAGATGATACTAATTCATATGATATTATTGTTATACATACTATATTTTTATCGTCGTTTTAAATAAACTAAAGAGGGTGGAATAAAACTCCAACACAAAAAAACAAATACAAATCAATCATGTGTTCTAGATAATTGAAAAAAACTTTCTATATATCGCGGAGATTTTTAGCATGTCTTCGCTTCTTTTTTCACGAACTAAGCTTTACTGATTGATATTTCTTTTATTACTTATTAATCTCTATTTGTTACTTCCACATTTGAGATTTATCATCACTACGGCTTAATGATGGAGGATTTTAGTACTTGGGTTATGGGCTAGTTTGGTTTATTTTGTTTGAAGAAAATATTATCATCGAACTAAATCATTTGTTCAGTTTGATTTTCAATAATGACCTATCTTAAAATAAATTTTATTTTTCTATTTTTACGTAAAACTTGATTTTTTTCCAAAGAAAGTCTATAATGTTTATCTCAATTTAATGGGAGTTTATTTCCTTTTTTTTTGGGTCAAATGGGAATTTATTCACTTTCAGCTAGATATAAAACATTAAGGTTTATAATAAGATTTCGGATAATGGCCTTAGTTATTGAGTAATCAACTTGCCTGCATACTGTATGTGAGTAATGTATGTCCAACAAAGATGTATAGAGTTAAAAGTTTTCATACCTACTTCTACTTGTTATATATACAACACATGATCACAAGTCTAAAGCTACCTAAGAACAATATTCTCTTTGTTTTATCGATCACAGTGGAAGGTAAACAAGGCAGAGTAAATTGTCATTAATTACTTAATCAAGATTTGTGCCAACCATTTGATGAGTGCTTAATCTCATGGACCCTTTTCTTCGCGATGATCCGATTGCGTATAACATTCTCGGAATCAACAGCTTCATCAATATTACTAATCACCATAGCACATAGCTCGTCTAAAGCCAACATAGAAAAGGGCTCCTCTATAAGAACACCCACCTGTAGAAATTTTAAGTAAAAAGTCAAGAGTGATGAAAAGGCAAGCAAGATTCCTTGAATAATTGGGATTTTGCAAAGGATAAAGAACTTAAAGTACTTCTTCAATGCAGAAGAGAGATGCAGCGCTGATGAAAGTAGCAGGAACAACATTCCAGTGGCAATCATCCCAGAGAATAATAGGGAGTGTAAGATGCCATAAGACTAAGAACCTCGACGTTAGTCGTGTGTAGGAAAGTGGAATCGGGATGCCCATTAGTTGTTCACATACACCAATTCCTTCCTGTAATTGCATCATCTTTGATTCCTGTGAAGGAGATAACTAACTTATGAGCACACAAGACATTGTAGTTCATATCCAAAGTCTATAGAAGTGGAATTAACCAGAATTACATTCAGAAATCACAGTCAAGAATGAAGATGCTTTAAAGATTCAAGAAAGATACCAACATATCTATCTTTGTACTGTCCAGTTTTAGCAGCTGAAGGCTCTGAGAGATGAATTGGATGACACATCGTGGACGATGCTTCGATTGAAGAATCAAAGATAGATCATCTGCTTCTATCACATTCCGGAGATCATTAGCAATATCTGAACCATACATCACATGACACTGCACATAAAAAATTGCATTCATCACAATCAATATTCCTCTACCTAACCCAACCTTAGCATCACAAGTAACAACATAGCACGATGAATACAACAAACCTTAAGAGCCACAGGGAAGGCAGCAATGAAACGCAAAAGCGCATCTTTGATTATCAATTCACCACCGGAGCCATGAACAGAAGAAATGACTAGCCTAGCTAAATCATTGGTTCCATTAATTATATTAACCCAAGCTTTCCTTCCTTGTTCAAACCTTGAATAAGAAGCCTCAGTGCGAAACACCAGAAGCAGAGCTAAAGCCGGAGCAGTCAGCTGATACGGAAGAGGAGAAGCTCGAAGGACGGGGAAGAAATTAGGCAACCAGTCCAAACCCACGGCGGAGTTATAGCCGGCGATCAAGATCGCAACGGTGGTGAAGAAGAAGACAGGTGGAATCAAAGACAATATAACGCGTGAAGACGGGCTCGAGGATACGTGACGCAGATGGCGAAGGGAGCTTCTATGTCTGACCCAATTTTCGTGAGTGTAGAGAGAGCGTTTCTGCTGCATTCGTCTCTCTTTGATCCCGTCTGACCAGTTAGGGACAGCTTTGAGAAGCGAAATAAGCTTCTCGGATAGAGTTGAATCGTCAGATTTGGGGCCAGAGGAGACGCAGGAAGGATTGAATTTGAAATGGAGGGATTTGGGAGGTCTGGCGGAGATTCCGGAGCATAATCGTGGTTTGAGAAAGGATCGGTTGGTAAAGTTAGAAGAAAATGATAGGTTCATCGACTGATACATTTTGGCGGGAAAAGCGAGGTTTAGGGTTAGGGATTTTGGTGGAAACAACGATGAAGAAGATGAAGGGCGAGAAAACAATAAAGAGACACGTGCAAATTTGCAGAGTGTAAGAGTCGTTGGAAGTTGGAACACTTGTTCGATCGTCAAATACGGCAGGGTTTTATTTGGGCTTCAATGGGCTTTAATTTGTAACTTCTATGCTTTTTCTTTTTGAAGCCTAAAATGCTAATCTGTTAGCCCATAAAATTTCCACATCGTATTAGCAACGACGTCGTTTTAATGACTCCTGTTGAAATTTAGGGTTTATAGAGATTACGCATCTGAACAATCAAACTTTGGGGTAAATTGGAACGGGAAAAAAATGTCGAAGAAGAACAATTTAGCCAAGAGAAAGAAGCAGCACGAGTACAATCTCCAAAGTACGTTTCTTTATATCTCTTAAACGATTTCAATACAATACAATATACATGCGTTTCTCAACGAAATTAGGAATTTTTTTCGATTTGCAGAAGAGAAAGAATTACAGGATAAGAAGATTAAGAAGCTTCATGCGAACAAGAACAAGATGAAAGTAAGCATCTTTCGTTGTCTCCTTATCTCTTAATTCTGATATTTAGTTCATGGACATGTGTTAGTTAAGTGGTAACCGATTCTGTTGCAGGGAATGGTCTTATCTTACCCAACATTCACTCTTTTAGTTTTCAATGATTTGCATTTGCATCTAGTTAGTTTGATCTGTGGTGTTAATCAGAAGATAATTGGGAAACTAAGATATATTGAATCTTCTTAGTAGAACATCTTACTAATTCAAATCTTTTTTCTGATGTTTATAGTAGTAGTTTATGATATATGTGGGTTGGTTGATTTTGTTGTCAAGGTTGATGGTAGTGGGAAGAAGAAGAAAGGTGGATTTACTGTTGGCAAGAAGAAATTGAAGACGAAACTGACTCCAGCTGCTAAAGCTAAAGCTGCGCAGGCTATGGAGCTAGACAATTGACAAGGAAACTCGTTTTCTTTCACTTGTATGTAACTTTTTTCCATTGATCTTTGTCTTTAGTTTGAAGAAATCAAGTTGAAGCTAGCTTCTTCTTATAGGTTAAACTTTTATGTATCACTCTCTTCCTTTCGAGTTCAAGATTTTGCTCTCAAACCTGCTCGGATCAATGTGGATTCAGCTATTAATCTGTTATGATTGTCATTCCTTAAACCGAGTTGAATCTCACTGTCTAACTTTGTCAAATGTATATTGTTCCTCATTGCTTCTAAAGTTTGAATTCAGCACAGATTTTGATTTCTCAGAGAAAAAAATCAACTTTTAGCTGAGCAAAGCAGAGACACAAGCATGTTGATATTGAGCATAAGACTTTCATGGTATATATAGTCAAACCCAAGATTTTTTCTGGTTTATTACATTCCACTAAACGTATAAAAAAACTCTTTTTTTTTTAAAGTTGTTGTAAAAGTCAGAGTACATATCGACAAAGAGATATAAGCTTATCAGGTAGCCCACGTCACGCACAAGAAACTCCTTTGCTTTCCTATAAATAGCAGATTTTGATTATCTAAATAACATTCAATGTTAAAAACACATTTCGAATATCTTTTCTCTCTTTTATAATATATCCCAGCTTGATACGATAAATTTTTTCTAATATAACTATTTATATAAACACCGTTTTTATAACACGTTATCAGCACAATCACTCTGATCGTTATATTACCGTTGACACCGCTTAGTTAATATTCACGACCAGAGTTACCGCCGACGCCGAATTTATGCTCACTCTACTAACTTACTATTCACTTCCAAAATCACCGCTACCACCGTAGACGCTATTCACGCCGAAAGTACCGCTCACCACCGCAGATAAACAGAATATCGGTAGTTTTAAATTCTCGCCTCTCAAAGTCACTGAAATAATTACATACATGGACCATCGATGCGAACTCCATCTGTAATCTGAAAATTGTTCTCGATACAATAAAAGAGAAATAAAACTTTGCCCAAGAAAAGGCGTCAATTATATTCCTACGAAACATCTAGATGAGAATGCTGTCGCACGACATGCCACATTACAAAACACCCAATAGAAGCCAGGGTCCGCCTAAAGGCAAGGTTTCGATAACCAAAAGAGATTACTCTTCCTACCTTAGAAAATGGAGAAATGGGTTTCGTGATTTTGAAAAAGAGATGAAAGAGGATCAATTAAAATATTGTGGTAAGTTTCAGTTTCCGAGTCGAAATGCTCGAGAAAATATACCGACATTTCATGAACATAATGCCCTCCCCGAAATGTACAAGTCAGATACAAGAGGTTCTCCCACCACTGCGGGCATTAATTCGCCGGTAGAATAACGAACTCATTAAAACCACAATTCCCGACCTATTTAACGAAAGATTTCAAGCCAATGCCATGAAAGCCAAAACCGAAAGAACGCCGCACTGGTCGCGGGTCGTCGAAATAATCGACGAAAGAAGAAATTATAATCTCAAGGAGGAGATCGCTCAAATGGGCATTTAAACGAACGATCTCAAAAAAGAAAAGAGATCAAAATGTATCACCCCTAAACGTAAAGTGATATATGTTTATGTGGAACGAAAGCGGCATTTTACCAATGATTGTCGCATTCGCACATCTACGTAAACTATATCAAGAAAGGAAAGAAAAGAGAATAACCCAACTAACACCTGGTGAATAACGCACTTATTCCGCCGACTTTTGAGAATGATTTCGACTAAAACCAATTATCGAAAATGTCAGAAGAGAAAAAAGAATAAGTTCCGCTATGCATGAAAATGCCAGAGTAGTAAAAGAATAAGTCTCGCGGTTACGCCATGTAAAATTATTATGTATTTTCAATCGCTAAAAATATTTTTTCAAAACCATTATAAAATCATTATATGTTTTATGAAATTCCAATCACTATCGATACGACATGTAAATGATATAAAAGGATCAAAACTAAAAGAAAAAGAAAAAGATACCGATAAGGAACAACAGCACTATTCTCAATAAGATATATTTTTCAAATATAAAAAGGACAAAATTATTGTTCAATACAACATGTCCCGCTGACTGATAAAAGCGAACCTGAAAGCCTGCATTTTCGCTGCCAATCAAAATTTTCCATCGATAACGCCACGTATTCTCCAAATTCAAAAAAAGAATTTGTTAAGTTTTAAAGATATTTACCTTCAAGGCAGACGATACCCACCGGCATCGGGATTTGAAAGTAGTTACGTATATAATTTCAAAAAAGGGCTTATTCTAAAAATCACATGCCTTTCCTGATCGCACATACATATTTACGCAATAATCAAATTGCTGATAAATCAAGATACCATATTATGGCATGAAAGACTCTGCCATCCGCACCACGATGACGCGAGAATCACGAGACTTCACATGTCATGGACTGAAAATCCAAGGGATTTATCGTGAAAAGTACGTGAGTCGTGTTCGAAAATGCACAAGCACCATCAAACCAAAATTGAAAAAAGAATCACCAAAGTTTCAACGTATTCAATGCGGAGATGACTGATTCCATCCACCATGGACTATTCCACTATTTTTATGGTGTTGATGGACGCTTCTAAGATGGTCACATGTTTGTTTATTATCATCTCGAAATACGATATTTCATGTAGATTTCTAATCTTAGATAATCAAACCGAGGGCACAGCTTTGCCGATTATCCTATTAAGAGCTAGACAGACAACGTGAATTCAGCTTCCCATTATTTAATGATTATCAGATGGTACGGAATTGTCAATATCTATGACTATGTTCATACTCAAATGGGTCAGTCAATCATTAATTAAACGCTCAATTAATTATAAGCATCGTTGATCATGAGATCAAATCTCCCAACATCTAGATAAGCATGCCATATTGGCGTAAGCACCGATTCGATAAGTGCCGAGCATATCAAAAGAATTACATTTGGCATTCGTCGAGAAACAAATGTTTTCCATTTTAATTTTTTGCAGATGCGATAAGACCCCCACAACGAAAAATGGGACCTCGAGAGGTCAGGGAATTTATGTTGGATGTGATCTCTATCAATTATAAGATACCTAACCAAAGACCGTGATATTTTTACAAGGTTCGCTGATCACATTTCGAGAAAGATTCTGCTCTCTAGGAGAAAATAAACAAGTAGGAAGGATATCAAGTGAGTAGTACTCAACTATTATTACACCTTTTCCCGATGCATTTGCATACCAAACGGAACAAAATCCCATATACCACTGCAAATGTTCCGCTAGAATTGAGATTCCACAAGAACGTGGACAGAGATGATTCAAGGAATCTAACCAAGATCCGCCGGCATGATGTTAACCTAGAAAAAGAAAAGCGTAAATGCATAATTTCCCAAAATGGTTGAAAATATTTTAAAATGAGAATCATAATTATCATGTCATGAGGGCGCGAACATCATGACTGATGAAAATCATGAGATATTTATCAACTATATCCATAATGGAAGGATATGGAAGAAAATGAGATAGATATTGATAATGTTTTTCATACCGTGGTCAAAAGAAATAAATGAGAAAACGAGGATCCAGAGCCAAAAATCATATGAATGTCAAAAGAGACATGATCGAAATGGAAAGAGGCAATAAAAGTCGAGCTTGATTCGCTTGATAAGAAAAGTATTCGACCATTTTACTCACACCGGGTGTGAGACCAGTTGATACAATGGGTATTCGCTCGAAACTAAATGAAAAAATAAAATTTGAGATATATACCGCCTTGCAGTTTCTCCCAAAGACTCGATTGATTATGAGGAAACATATTCCTCGTGATGATGGCATCACGTTTAGATTCTTATGAGCCTAACGCAATGAGAATCTAGAAATACGTTTGACTTGATGTCTAAGATATTTATGGCTCATTAGATACGATATCTATATGAGAATAATATGATTTTAGACGCATTGAGTTCCAAACTCAAAGAGTGCAGCAATAAAGTCAGAAAGATCATTATATGGGTTAAAGCAATCTCAAATGGTATAATCGCTCTGATCACTGATAAAAGAATACGGAATGATCCTATATGCGCCTACGTGTATTTATCAAGAAAACAATATCCGATTTTGATACGTATATGTTGATGATCCGAATATAATCGAACTCAAAAAGATAAAAGAAGATCGATTATTTAAAAGGAATTTGATTTAAAGATCTCGCAAAAGTATTGTCTTCCAAATTGAGATCTTGGTATATTTGTGCATCAATCCACATATACCAAAAGAGTGTTAAAAAGATTTAACATGGATAAGCTATTCCTTAAGCACTCCTATGGTCGTAAAAACATTGAATGTCGATAATGATCCATTCACCATCCAAGAAAATGAAGAGATATTCTAAAATACCATATCTAAATGCTATATTTAGAAACAAGACGTATATATCATTTGCCATTAATCTCAAAGAAGATATTCATCCCCTACTCGAAGACATCTGGAATGAGATTAAACATGTCTTTCGATATCTTCAAGCGGTCGATCGATCAGATTATTTTATCCTAACAACTCAAATGGTCAAATGATTGGTTTTGCAGATGATATTTATTGATCCTCATAAAAGCTCGATCACGCATGTGATACGTATTTACGAATATCTCATGTCGTAAACAAACGCCAGGCTATTTCTTCAAATCATGCCGAGATTATCGCACTCCATGAAGCGCAGAATGTATGGTTGAGATCGATAAGACAACACATTCAAGTCAAGTAAGCAAGTGAAATACGAGCCCAACAAATGCTTATAAAGATATAACCAAACATTCTCCAAGTTCTTCTACACCCAAGAACTGAGAAGAATAAAAGAAATTGAAGATTCATGCACAACATCGTGCATCTCTTCACAAAGTCACAACCCACCTCGATGTCGCTAAACATGTCCATTAATATGAACGCCATCAACAGACATATAGATGACGAATTCGGTGGAAGCTCATGGTTGCATTTTTTTACCTTATCGTTTTATCCCACTCGCAATGGTTTTTAACGAGACAACAAAACGCTAAAAAGCAGAACGCAAGACATTGGTCTCCATGAGAAATTGTAAAAGTCGAGTAGACACCATAAGAAAATAAGTTTACCAGAAATAGTTACATGATGAAAGAACTCATTTTGCTTTTCTTATAAGCAGTAGATGTTCGAATGAATAACATTCAATAAAAAAAATACATTTCTCGTAACATCTTTTCTCTCTTTTATAATATATTCCGAGTTTCGCGAATACGATAAATTTCTTTCGATAATATAACTATTTATATAAACAACGTTTTTATAACAAAAATATGTATTATGTTTATCATAATCAAAAGTCTTATATAAAGAGTGTCACACATTACATGGTACACTAAAGTTGGATTCTAAAAGGAAAAAATACTTTGAGAGTTTATATCATCCCATCAATGGGTCCTTGCGAGATATTTTTATAGATTTCTTCTTATCAGCCTCTCGTAAAAAAAAAACTAGCTCTCAAAGTGGAAGCCAGTGGGCAAGTCTGTGACCCAAATCTTTTCTCACTCTCCTCTCTCTACGGCGCGTGGACTCCACTCTTTCTACAGACTCTTTCTGTCTCATATCAATTTCCAAAGATGATCAATCAAGTCTATAGGAACAGTAGAGAGAAGTAACATCACCTTGAAAACGAAGAGTCTATAATCTGTTCATCAAGCTCTGTTAGATTTTTTTTGTTCTGAAGAATGAACAGTGACATGTCGATGAATGTGTGACACACGCGCCTGATCAAGAGTGTGGCCATATGAGTCATGAGCCTTACAGATGCCTAGTTGCTATATAGAGCTACAGTCAAAGTCAGTTATTCATTAGGATTTTGAATTTCCAATACATTTTCAGAATAACAGAAAATAAAATTAAAAGATCCCATTGTTGTTATCCTCACAGTAAATGCTTTTGCTTGAGAAGGGTCTATTAGAGGTTTTTTGTTTGTTTCTGTTTCCTTCCGTCACCCAGAAAAAGCAAATTCAAGAAGAGAGAGATATCCGTTAAATCAAGTCCTAACCATTGTTGATAGAAGAGAAAGCTTTTCTTGTTTTGTTTTTTGCTTGCTTATGGTGAGAAAGAATGAAAGCGAGAAGAGAAGTAGTAGTAAGTAAGCTGAGAAAGTTTTAAGCTTTGCATGTTCCTTTCTCTCCAAGTTTATATCTTCATCATAATAAAGTCTCCACCTTTGATTCTGTTTCTCTTCTTATCCATTTATCCTCTCTCTCTCTCCTCATAATTCTAACCACAATCTTTTTAGGGTTTCTCTTACAAGTTGTATTGTATCTAGTTCACTTAAAAAGTTACAAGATTATTTCTTCTAAATGCAAAATGGATCGAAGAGATGCAATGGGATTATCCGGGTCGGGTTCTTACTATATCCAAAGAGGATTATCCGGGTCTGGTCCTCCAACGTTTCACGGATCATCACGGCAACAACAACATGGGCTTCGTCACTTACCTAATCAAAACTCTCCATTCGGGTCAGGCCCTACCGGATTCGGATCTCCTGCTTTACACGTTGATCCTTCTCCGGTACCCGCAGCTGGTGCCGGTGCCGGTGCCGGAGCTGTTCCTCATCATATCGGCATTAATATGATTGCTCCTCCTCCGCCTCCAAGTGAAACTCCGATGAAAAGAAAGAGAGGACGACCTAGAAAATACGGACAAGACGGTTCTGTTTCTTTGGCATTGTCGTCTTCCTCTGCTTCGACCATTACTCCGAACAATTCTAACAAACGTGGCCGTGGTCGACCTCCGGGCTCCGGCAAGAAACAGAGATCGGCTTCCATTGGTAAACCAACTGTCTCTGGAACTTGTAATCTTGAGAAAAAGCTCCATTATTTATTGTTTTCAGAAGATCAAGAACTAGGATTCTTTAATGTTTTCTTAAGTCAAAATATATAATTGTTTACTCCTGATATGTAGGAAAAGCTTTAAACTTTCCTAAAATGGATCTTAGTTGTTGTCTGTCTATGTATTATGCTGCTTAAACTCTATGAATTAGACATTCATGTATTGATTCCATGAGCTTCTTTTTTTGGTTCTTTTGGAATGGTTAGGTGAATTGATGCCTTCATCTTCTGGAATGAGCTTCACGCCACACGTTATCGCTGTTTCAATAGGAGAAGTAATGTTAAATCACTATTACAGGGCTTTCTTGAATTGTTTTTTTATTTGCTGTTTGCTGAAAAGCTTTGAAACTTTGCATCAGGATATTGCATCAAAGGTTATATCTTTCTCTCAACAAGGTCCGAGAGCGATTTGCGTTTTATCTGCAAGCGGCGCAGTCTCTACTGCAACACTTCTTCAACCATCAACATCTCCCGGAGCCATAAAATACGAGGTTCAGTTTTGAAATTTCTCACTAGAAAGAGAACATTGTTGTTTTAACTGTTTTCTAAAACAAATGTTTTGCATATTTTCAGGGCCGGTTTGAAATCCTAGCATTATCAGCATCTTTTCTAGTGGAAACTGATGGAAGCTTCCGTAATCGAACTGGAAACTTATCGGTTTCGCTTGCTAGTCCCGATGGGCGTGTGATTGGCGGTGCCATTGGGGGGCCTTTAATAGCAGCAAGTCCTGTTCAGGTTTGGTTTAAACTTTTTTCTTGAGCTCTGGTTTTAAAAAAAAAATAGTAATTCTTGGAATTGAATAAAGATTCTTGGGCCTATCAGGTTATTGTAGGGAGCTTTATCTGGGCAGCTCCAAAGATCAAGAGCAAGAAACGAGAAGAAGAAGCTTCGGAAGTTGTTCAAGACGCCGATGATCATCAAGTTCTGGACAATATTAACAACACGATTTCGCCTGTCCCTCAGCAGCCACAGCCGCAGCCAAGCCAAAACCTGATATGGTCAACAGGTTCAAGGCAAATGGATATGCGTCATGCTCATGCTGATATTGATTTAATGCGCGGTTGATGATGATGATAGTGAGAACTCTGTGTATATAAAGCATGGAATCTAGGAAGAAGAAGAAGAAGAAGAAGAAGAAGAAGAAGAAGAAGAAGAAGGAATATAAGCTAACCTCTGAACAAAAGTATGTGGAAATGTTAGGGAAAAAGATTCATTCTATTAGTGTACCTTTCAAATCTCTAAGCTTATTTGGTTTTGTTGTTTTTGTGACTGACGATTTGCAGAATGTTCAGTCTTTATGTTTGCTTGGAACTTTGATTCTACAGCTTAGATTTCAATTCATTGACTGAAGAAAGTCTCCGGTAAAAGTTGACGGGATCGGAGGTATCTTACATCGGAATCTGGAAATTGGGCCTTTTTATGTGCCTCATATGATCCAATTCATTTTCATCAAATTTATATTATGCATAATGAATTTTGTATAAATAGCTCAATGTTTAAGAATCTTCTTTTGTTCCTCCCAATACTCTTTAGTCCACTTCTCAACTTCTTTCTCAACACTTTCTTTCTTCTCAAGAAATCTCTTGAGCTCATCTTCTTCAAAAGGTGGAGGCATCTCACAAAGAGCCTTAACGTCCGGAGACATAACCAATGAGTGATCCATAGATTGTCTCACTCGTCCTCCATTGATCGGACAAGCTATTGTCTCCGGACACACTTCCTTGGCTCCTTCAGGCACTTCTACATTCATCTTCATCAACTTCCCATAGCTTTGCAATAGATGCAACATGTAATCATACACATACTTCATCTTTAAATTCTTAAGTACATACCCACTCCCATTTCTCCCTATAGCTTTTGCCTATAAAACAAGAGATTATCATAGCAAGATCATCATCAGTCTATGGGTCAAACAAAATGTTGTTAAATTATTTTTCTTGGTAGTTTAGAATCTTATATTACCAGAATGTTTTAAAACCCAGACATCAAAGAAAGCATAGAGTTGTCACCAAAAAAAAGAAAAAAAAAAAAAGGATTTTGTTTGAAGTTTCTGAAAACATTGGACCGGTTATGTTATGTATTTACCTTTTTGGTATTATTATTGCCCCAATGGACGGCAAAGACAATGTCACTACATTTTTCTCGAGGTCTAATGGGCCAATAATGCTCCATTGGAACTAAACTTCTAGTGAAGAAGTCAAAATAAAATGGCTTTACAAGAAGAGTCATACTGTCACAAGCTAGTATATACTTCTCGCTCACCGACCAAGCCTTTCCTTCTACATAAATCTTGTACCTTCATATTATCCAAAAGAACATACCCAATTTACTATATGTTAAAATTAATTTAATTCATCAAACAACTCGAGAACAACAAAAAGATTAATCAAAACCTGTGGGTGCATTGATCTTCTAGGTTTGAAGTCCTAAACCCAGTCCTACCCTCTCTCCTCCAATCCTGCAAAAATATTTTCATCAAGTCATTAAGCTTCTAGAATCTTCTAGTTCGAGATCATCATCATCATCATTAATGATATAGAAATATAGAGAAACCTGACGATAGAGATGAACCATGGGGTCATGACATTTCATGAGGTCTCTTCTGATCATGGCAACTCCAGGATTCCCTTTCCAATATGCATAAGGTTCTCTCTCTTCCCACTTCACCTTCTTGATCCCTTCACTTATCGCCTCCAACAGTTGGTTCCACTCCTTTATGTTAATCTCCGGCCTAACCATAATTTGTGGTGTGAGCATATAAATCGAACCAAATTTCTAAATATCCAAACAGGAATTTGTTTATAACTTGAACGGTTTTACTATTCTTATACAGAATAAACCGAACTAAGACAAATACCATATTTAGCATAACCGAACCAAACAGAATAAACCAAAATTAATGGAGAATTCATATTTAAATCTACTTTAACTAAATAGTATCTTTGATATTTATTTTAGTTTTATGGTTTATCCAAAACCGAACCAAACCTAAAAAACAATCTAGTGATACATTCTCAAAATTTAAAAGCCGAAATAACCAAACCGAACCGAATTTTATAACCAATAAAAAAGACTAATCACAATTAATGGCTTTGTATATGAGATGTGTGGTACAACCAGGAATCGATTACATTACCAGCCCCAAAAGCTCCAATCGGGGAAGACAATGTCAAAAGCATCAGAATGGCCACAGTAATGGAAGAGTGGAGGAAGCAGGTACGTCACATTGACTCCTGGTCTTGGCCTATAATATCTTCTCCAGATTTCAGGCAGGTCAGAGCACAAGAAGAGAAGCTCAAGATCAGGGACTTGACCAGGATACATCCTTAGAAGCTGCACTATACCCCATATGGTGAAAACATCTCTTGTCTGAAAAGATTTCTTGTATTGATGCACATACACTCTTCCTTCTTTTATTATCAGTCTGAAGTGAGCCTTATCACTCGCTCTCTCTAACGTCTCTCGAGTGATTCCAGTCTCACGCCATGCTTCTAGATCCTTGTGGATCCACCTGAAGTAGTCTGGACAAGTCTCTGGATCGTCTTTAGGGTCTGATTTCTCCGGGTAGCTTGCAGAGAACGTCTGTGTTGTTATGTTCTGGTCTAGTGAGCATCGCAATGGGAAGTTGAGTGATGTAGTGAGTGTCGTCTCGGGGATAGTCACGTTGGAGTTTTTTGTGAATACTGGTGTCACTTTGATTCTACCTCCACCCATTATAAACTATATAAGAAAGGAACAACTTTTGAGTGAAACCCATTTGAGATAATAATAATAGATTATGATGATTATTTATGTATATATGCAGATACCATATCCATCCAGCTGAGAGAAGCACCAAGGAGGATGATGAAGATGACGAAGATGAAGATTGTGGTGGTGAACCATGGCTTGGTTAGTTTAGAACTTAAACTCGAGAATGAGTTATTATGTTGCCTTTGATGATCAACCACGTGAGAACTCATAGATATTATATCTTTAATTCATCCAAGAAAAAGAAAACGAATAAGAGAGAGAGATAGAGAAACAGAGGTGAGAGGTCGCTTGTTGCTATGAAAAAAAGGTAGTGGACGAGGATCTCTTTTAATTATGTTGAAGAAGGACCCGTGTTTGAAGAAAATAGCTAATTAAGGGTTTATTGAGAACCGAAGCAACCCCCTAAGTTAAACTATATGATCTGTGCCAAATTAATGAGCCTAATGAAGGGAGGAAAGATCATTATTAATATTTCTCGTCCGCATTATTGTTTATGGCACAAGTTCTTTTCTTGTAAGTAATGGATTTTACCGTTGAGAAGCAACGATTGTACGCACTTGGATGAAGAATGATGGTTATGGAATCGGTGTGAGTTTTTTTTTTTTTTTTAAAGTAAATTAGCTTAAGGTGAAAGCTTGGAAATCAACATGAACAATTTTTGTTTTCCCGAAAATAGTTTGCTAATTTCTCTACATATATAATTCAACAAAGCAAACACTATAGTATTTATTAAATTCAACTGATGTGATTTTGCATTCAAGTTATCACTGCAGAAGATTCAAAGACAGGGCAGCCGTAAATGTAAGTAACATTTACGAATTTTACGACCCATTTTCTGTTTAACCATTATATATGTTTAGTATATGATCGATGCTAATATTTTATGTCTATGTCACGTGATTAACTTATAGGAAACCGTATAAAATCAGACCATTTATTAAATTAGCTTGAGGTTGTCAACCCCTCGTACACTGCAGAGATTAAAAAAGAACGTATAAAGAGTATTATAATTGGTAGCTTATCTCAATCAAATCAGTAGAATTTTAATAATACAAGTAGTTATCTTACAGACATTGATCAACAACTCCAATGCAATAAATTTCTGGTCAATAATTTACTCTCTTGATATAAATTACTTACTAGTTACGAGACTTATCAATAATTTGTAAGTTCTATGTTTATACACTTAGGAGTTTTACAGACACTAAGAACAATTACAGTTGTTTGTGATTAGAAGAATATAGTAGTTGTTTAACTTATTTTAACCACTTTTTAAGAATTCGAATTAGTTTCGTATACAAAATTTCATACATAACCAGTTGGGTGATTCAATGTATTATAGATGATATCGTTCATTATTCATAGTTAATTTATCCACTAAAAAGATAAAATGTTGTTTGTATAACTTGAGATTCGTAATATACTGGTCGGGGAAAACAAGAGCCTCTTTGGTCATCAAGGCTTCTTGCTATTGGCCAAATCATGAAAATATTGATCTTCCCACAACTCAACTTGGCGAGTCAAATTAGCTTTTTTCTCAATAACCTCTCTTAAAGCCTGAGGGTTATATGGAGAAGGCATCTCACAAGGAGACTCTTCACTAGGAAACATCACCATCGATTCCGCCATGAAATCTCTCCACCGTCCCGTCGCCGGACAACCCATACTATCCGGAGTAATTTCCGTTGCTCCCCACGGGATCTCCGGCTTAAACTTCAGAAGTCTCGCATACTCGTTCATCAAATGGAACATGTAATCATACACATATTCCATTTTCACTTCCTCTCTTATAAATCTACTCCCTTCTTCCCCTATCTTACGCGCCTATTAAAAATAAATCAATGGGTTAAATTAGTAACAAAACAAAACTCCCTGTGGTCTAAATGAAATAAATTTACAAACCTGGTCCAAATGAGTATTCCCCCAATGTACGGCGAATTTGAGGGAAGTACACTTAGAGTTGTCTCTTATAGGCCAATAATGTTGTAATGGCATCATTCCTCGTATGTAAAAATCATAGAAGTTAGGTCTCACGTATAATGTCATTGAGTCACATGCCATTATATATTTCTCGCTCACTGACCATGCCCATCCTTCTATATAAATCTTGTACCTATTCCAATTCACTACCAAAAATTTAAAAATCGAATTTTGCAAATATTTACCAAAAAAAAAAGCAAAGGAAATGAAGTAACCTGTGGGTGCATTGGTTCTCTAGGTTTGAGTTCTTGAATCCTTCTCTAGACTCTCTCTCCCAATCCTTGACAATAATAAACAATTCTTTTTATCATTTAGAGACTATTAATAAATTGTAATATATCAAATTTTAAATATTTTGAGGAACCAGACCTGGATGTAGAGACGAGTATTCCAATCTTCTTGTGCTGAGACATTACATCTCAGAAGATCTCTTCTGGTAGGAGCCACATTAGGGTTGCCTCTCCAATAAGCATACGCCACGCGATCATTCCATTGCGTCATCTTGTTCCCTTCTTCTATTGCCACTAGCGATTTAGCCCAAGGCTTTATATTAACCTCAGCCCTGGCCCAATAATAATAAAGCTCAGTTAATTTAACTAGACCCATTTATAAGCCCATTAAATGGAGAATGTGTTGCTTACCAGCCCCAGAAGGACCAATCAGGGAAGACGATATCTAAGCTGGCGTCATCTGAGCAGTAACGGAATAATGGAGGCGGGGCCGGATGTTGTTGACCTTCAAAGTCTTTAGATCGGACGGTTGGTCTATCATCTGGGTCAAACAAGAGCTCAAGATCTGGCAATCTACCTGGGTACCACCGTAGCAACTGTACGATACCCCACAGAGTAAAAACATCTCTTGTCTGAATAGAGTCTCTGTACTTCTTAACGTACACTCTCCCGTTGAGGATTACTACCCTGAAATGCGCCGTCGTCCTCGCTTTCTCAAGCATCCCTCTCGTTACACCTGTCTCTTTCCATGGCCGTAGATCTTCGTGGATCCAACGGAAGTAAGAGGGACACGTGGATGGTCGTGAATGGTTGCTTCTTGGTTTGTTGTTTCTCGAGGAGCCATCTTCGGGAAATTGAGTTTGATGTCGTGTTTGGTTCTGTACGCATTGGTTAGGGAATCTTTGGTTCTTGATTGGTGATTTCCTGATTGTTGTTTCTTGCTTCAGACCTGCAAAAGTTGTCTGAAAGAACAGAGATATGACTTATTAACTCTCAAGTTCAACATTCACTTGATTAAAGAAAACGAAGTTTTTGAGATTCGAACTCACGAAATCAAAACAACCCAATAAGTCTAAGAGACCAGCAGATATGAAGAGAGAGGTGATGAGGAACAGAGTAGCTTTTGCGATGCTTTTTGCTGGATGCGACGCTGTTTTAAGACAGACATATTTATGCTTGTTCGTTTGAGGATTGTTGTTGTTCCTCGTCATGCTGGCCCGTTGAAGGATGAATCTATATCTATCTCAGCTTTATTTATATATGCTCACAAACATTCAACAGGAAGAAAAGAATAACGAGAAACAGGTGAGATGAAACGTTACCGAAGCGATGAGAAAGCTCGAAGGTTTGATTTTGAGTTTCGAGTGGTGCTTTTCCACGAGGATTTGAATCTTGTTTCAGGTTTTCTTCAACACTAACCCAAGTTCACATCTTTTTGTGTTAATGAAGTTCATATTTTTGTGTGAACATCGTTTACTTTTTAGTTAGTTTTTCGAAGGAACCTACCCCCTATATATTAGAGAATCATTTTAGCATACTCTAGATCCATTTTAGCATACTCTATATATTTTAATCCCCTATATTAATTTTAATCCCCTGTATATTGAGGTCTTATATATTAATTAATAATTATTTTAGCAAAATAATTTTATGTTAATGTTGTCGTGTATCAACATTTCATTATTTCAAAAAATATATAATAATATTTCGTTTACTAGAAAAATTACATTATACTCCTGTTATAAATTATTTGACATATTTGGTTACTTAATCCCCTATATATTACTTGGAGAGTACATTTATAAATAAATCTTACAAAAGATTAATAATTACATCAAATTACCATTACATCTAAGAACAAATTAAAATATCTCATTAAAAGTATTCTAATCAATTAATTATTATGTGACCATTTAATTAAATATTAAATTAATTATTTATAATTTTTTTTTAAAATAATTTATTTATTTATTTACTTTTTTCAAAAAAATAAAAATAGATTTTGTGAAAATTTTTAGATTTAATTAAAACATACTAGTTAAATTAAATTAAATGTTGATTTAATTTTCCAGAAAATAAGAGATTTGATATAGATTCGTTGGAAGATTTTAAGGAAAAATTTAAACAGATTTAATTTAGTTTTTAGGTGTTAACAAGTATTCGATATTATAAAAACTGATATTATAATTTTCATAAAGTTTTGGAAGAATTACAATTTTCTAATATCCTGATTTTATAATTTTTGGATATTTTCTATAATTGCAATTTGTCTGTGCTATAGCACGGAATATATCCTAGTTAAAAAAAAAATATATTACACATCTTTAGACAACGTATATATATGGTATAACTAAATATTATTATTACTAATTTGAAAATAAAAGTTTCTAATATAAAAATATACATAATTTTTAAATTTTATAATATATCTAATTAACATATTTATATTAAATATATTTATATTTAAATAACATATTTTAAATTTCACGTATGACGTGAATATTATTGAATATTAAAGAAATTCTATTTTATTAGTTAGGAGATATTGGTCATCCATATTCCTATGATTCTATCACTTATAGACAAATAATACATGAGATACAAATGTTTTTGGTTTACCAAATAATCTGCTTACTACTATAAAAAAAAATTAAGAGTTTAAAGTCCTCTTTGAAAAAGTTTGTTATAATTTAAAATTTGAATCAAAGAATCCGAATTTAGAAGAAAGAAGATAAACCTTAACCCATTAAAATAAAGTTCAGTGACATCTTCACAGACCAGATCCGACCACTCATCATACAAGACAGAAATAATCGTAAATAATTCCATGTTCTATACTTTTTAATTAGAATAACAATCTACGTACGTTACAGACTTACATAAATCTTTCCCAGGCTGTTCAAATCTGTGAAACTGATGACCCGTAATCTTAATTTAAATTTACTTGGGTACTTAAAAAAAATGACAGCGTTCTTTTAATTAAACCACAAGGGCCGGAAACAAACAAAATCATTTGGGCCGTTACAAAAAGCCGAAAAGAGATGTTTCCATCTCAGTCTGACTAAAAAAAACCCTATTGAGGAGTTTGTTTGTTTTACACTAAAACGAGCAAAGTCATAAATAAGGGCCCATATATCACATGCCTTAACCGGTTTAATTACCTTCTATAATACCACGCGCTTCTTAACCGGAACGTTTTTTACACGCGCGTGCCTAACAAAGGCTTATCCTTTTGTATCTGTCTTCCAGCTTGTCCACTCAGTGAGGCTCCACGTCACCCTGTGGTCCACTAGATTATTTAAAAGTATCTAGATATTTATTTTCTTACACATTAAACACACGACACCTATACTCGGTCACTCCAAATTTAGGTTCAATTTTTTTAGTTTGACAAAATTAGCAACTACATAAACTTTGATTTAGCTATAATAATAAAAAAACTATGATTCATAATTAAATTTATTTGGATTTAGTTGGAATTAACTGGAAAAGTTTAGGTTTGTTGAATATCATCAAAAGAATGACATTTTGTTCTACTGAGGTGAGGTGGCATCATTGAACAACTTTACCTGTCGGCAGTGAGGTGTGTTAAATCACATGAAGCGCATCCAATGCGTAAGCAAACTTTACAGCCGCACGATCACATGGTACAAAATATCAACGGTGAAGCAAAACAACTTGTCTCACACATATTAAACGCGCGGAGTACGCTCCACCGGTATAAGCTAACGGAGGATATAAAAACTCTTTTTTCCTCATTATTGGCTAAATTCTCCATTTTTATCCATTTTTTATTTTCTCTTTGTTAAAGGAAAAAAAAAATTTCTTCTTCTTCTTCTTCGGCTGAGAGGCAATGGCGGAGGAGCAAAAGACGAGTAAGGTTGACGTAGAATCTCCGGCGGTTGTAGCTCCGGCGAAGGACGTTAACGTAGAATCTCCGGCGGTTGTAGCTCCGGCGAAGGAAGCGACTCCTGCTCCGGTTGAAGTCGCGGAGGAGAAAGTTCACAATCAACCTCCTCCTCCTGTCCAGTCGAAAGCTCTTACCGCTGTCGAAAGTAAGATTTTTATGTTTATATATGGTAATCTTCTACTTACGAGTCTTGATTCATGTTTACGATGAATTATATATTAGCATGTAGGTTAGAATTTTTACGTTTGGAATTGAGGTTTGTATTTACAATTAACACATTAATTTTGCTTAAAGGTTGTGAGTTCGTTTGAATATGGTATACTTTAAAATCCATCGCCATTAGAATTTTTAGAACTTCATCATGGCATATAATTTTATTAGGTTTTCGAAGGAAGATATTATTAAACTATGATTAATTTTCCGTTTAAGGTAGAAAATAATAAAGCAATGTTCGTTCCCTGTAATTAGTGTTACCAAAAGTATATGGAATCATGACAATTAGTTGTGGACAGCTATGAATTAAGAAAAGTGGTTTACTTTCTTAATTTTCCTACATTTTTTTTTGTTCCCTTAAAGTTGCCTTACTGATGGAAAATAACAATTAATTACTAACTTTTGAACAATTTTAAAACCCAATAGCTTTTAATCTCTTACTGTCTTTTGATTCCTTTTAACTAAAGTTAAGTTGTTGAACTCTAATGTTGTGTTCTGCTTTGCTTTTATGTGAAGTTTCATAAACTTCTATTTCGAAACTAGTTGGCGATGGATAGAACTATCATTGATGACCTTATATATCTGATTAGCCAATTAGAGCATCCAAATTTATCTTACAAGTGAGCTTCTAGCAACAAATATCCATGTGTTATAATTATAAGTGAGCTTCTTGCAGAACCCATCGAGGAGCATACACCGAAGAAAACTTCATCTGGTTCGGCCGATAGAGGTCATCTAAACAGAATTTTGTTTTTGATGTCCACTCTCTGGTTACTTAGTTCCGTAATTGACTTCAAATGTGATGTGTGTTTGTTTTGGTCAGATGTGATACTTGCCGACTTGGAAAAGGAGAAGAAAACGTCATTTATCAAAGCATGGGAAGAGAGTGAGAAGTCAAAGGCCGATAACAAGTAAACTTTCTAAATTTTCATCATCTTCTTACCAAAAGATTACTTACTTCTTACAGATAATAATCAGCTAATGATGAAAATGGACAGGGCACAAAAGAAGATCTCTGATGTGCATGCGTGGGAGAATAGCAGGAAAGCAGCCGTAGAAGCTCAACTCAGGAAGATCGAGGAAAAACTAGAGAAGAAAAAAGCACAGTATGGTGAGAAAATGAAGAACAAAGTAGCTGCAATTCACAAGGAAGCAGAAGAGAAGAGAGCAAT
This sequence comes from Boechera stricta, assembly GCA_018361395.1. Lineage (NCBI taxonomy): Eukaryota > Viridiplantae > Streptophyta > Magnoliopsida > Brassicales > Brassicaceae > Boechera > Boechera stricta. The sequence goes on along the minus strand of CM031541.1, from coordinate 21,820,386 downwards.
GGTTGAAGCTAAAAAAGGAGAAGAGCTTCTTAAAGCTGAAGAAATGGCTGCTAAGTATAGAGCCACTGGTGTAGTACCAAAGGCGACTTGTGGATGTTTCTAGTCTTTATTAAATTTGTCTCTCAGGTCATTGTTTGTAACAATTCATCTCTGTTTCTTTCTTTCCTTTTCTGTGTGATTCAACAACTTTTTATAGTTTTTCTTTATTTGTTTGGTTGTTCGTGTCTTGTTTATATATTGGGTGATTTTGTGTAAAAAACAGTATTAAAGTGAAAGATTTTATGGATTACAATCGTATGAAGCATCAATCATGTTTTGCTATTTGTTTCAGTTGTATGTTTACGATCTCACATCGGATCCTCAGATTCTAAAATGTTAAGAAACTTGACTTGACACACACACATCAACTAAAACCCCTTAATAGATAAGACAACGCTGAAGACACAGGTGGATCTAGGGGCAATAAGCAAGAGAATGAAGTAAATATGTCTTCTTCGGTTTGATCTTACTACTCGGAAATTCCTCTCTAAGTCTTCAAGTCTTAAAACAAAAGAGACCAAGATGAGTCATAAAACACCCCAACCCAAAGGCGAAAGTTTCTTGGAACATGAAAATGAGAGTTGAGAGAAGGCAACTTATAGGTTCATATCATGCAGCAGAAGAAGTATTCAAACAAAGCCAATACTGCTTTATAGGTTTAGATACCACCAACTACTTCCATTGCCATCAAGCACCTATACTGCCTCTTCTTGCCTCAGTACAGTGCTCTGTGTTGCCTTCATATCTGGAAAGAGCTTGTGGCTGCCAAAGCTGAATGATTTGCCTCCTCAATACACCTAAACAATGGCAAACCAATCATTGGAAATTTGGTCTATGAGCTGCGGGTATGGTTTTAGTGTAAAGATGCCTAGAGAGGGATTTATCTCACTGGTTAATCCATCAATGCCTTGCCGGGTGGAGAATGTGCACCAGGTAGAAGTTACTGACAGTAGATTGCCTTGTCGATAAGTGAAGGTATTGGCTTGATTTCGGTTCCAAGTTCTTGCTCAGTCTGATACCTGTTGGAAACCGAATAAATGAGTAAGAAAACTATAGCATCTAAGAAAAGAGAGGCCACACCAGTTGAGAGGCAAAAGCAGAAGAAGAAACACGAACATTTTGAAGCGGTCCTCATAAGTTACCAAATTCACAGCCAACCCAAGGTGTCCATATCTTCCCGATCTGCCTACCTGGTAGTGTAATGAAGCAAAATACCCATTCACAATATGAACTTATAAAAAGAGAATGTGCTTAAGATTCAGAAATCAATATCAGTTTCCCTTAGCATACCCTGTGTAGATACGACTCAGAAGTCCTAGGAAAATCGAAATTTATGACAACATTCACAGCTTGAATGTCAATCCCACGAGTAAACAAATCTGCAACAGACAGACATTCCCCGTGAAACTTCACATTTGTCGCCGTTTAAGTACACGAGTAACACTAAACGTACGTACCAGTGCAAACAAGGTTTCTGCAAGCACCATTGCGGAAATCATGGAAAACCCTGTTTCGATGATCTTGAACCATCTTTGCATGGATATAGAAGCATGAGTAACCGAGTTCTGTGATTTTCTTGGCCAACAGCTCCACACGATTAACAGAGTTGCAAAAGATAATGGATTGGTTTATTTGGAGCTGCAATTGATAAACAATATTGCCTTATAAAAATCCACTACATTAAGTAGCCAGAAAAGAAAACATTTGGGTTTAGGGCTGTTTGAAAATCTGACCTTAGAGAATAGCGTGTTCAGGCAGTGCACCTTCTGTCTCTCTTCAACAAAAGCATAATATTGGGTAACACCCATAAGTGTGAGCTGGTCCATGAGATTGATAATGTAAGGCTTCCTGAGATATCGATCCTTGAAAGACTTCACGGTGACAGGAAATGTAGCTGAAAACATCAAAATCTGACGGTTTTCTGGCAAGAACTGTATCAACTCCTCTATAGAAGGTTGGAATTCTACAGACAAAAGCTTGTCGGCCTGGTAAAAGATTTTTGCTTGTCAGAACAATGAGCTCATGAGAAAAAGAAAATTAGTCTATCAAATTCTGCAAATATCTAGGATAACAGGAATCGATTTTGTATTACCTTAATGAAAGTTTTGTTCAAGGAAAAAGTTGAAAAGTCTTTTTGGCAGAAATCCAACAATGTTTGTCTTCATAGATTTTAGCAATAAACACGACAATAGGAAAAATATAGCTCAGGTCTAGGAGAAAAAGGCCAAAAAAATCAGGAACTCACCTCATCCATTACAAGCATCGTACAATCTTTCAAAACACACACACCCTTTTTGGCAAGATCTAATATTCTTCCAGGAGTTCCAACCAGCAAGTGTACAGGTTGATATAATCGCATGATATCATCCCTCAGACTGGTACCGCCAGTGGTGACCATAACCTCAATTTTTAAATATTTGGAAAGCTCCTTACAAACCTGTGATGTCTGAAGGGCCAGTTCTCTGGTTGGAACTAGAATTACGGCTGCATAAGAAGATAGATCAACAAGGCGTGCAAAGTAAAGAAACCCCAGCAAGCAAGAAAGTAGCTTTAAATAAATGGGAAGGAACCTAGTCACTGGGAACTGAAATAATGAAAACTGGAAATACCACAGATTAACAAAATCACTCAGAAAGGAAAGGAAGAGATCGCTTAAAACAAAGAAGATTTCTGTAAGGGAAGTGACAAACCTTGGATGACATTGTTCTCTGGATCAATTTTCTCAAGGGTCGGAATGCAGAAGGCACCAGTTTTGCCTGTCCCATTTTTGGCTCTAGCAAGAATATCACTGCCAGTCAAAGCAATTGGAATGCTTTCTTCCTGAATAGGAGATGGCTTCTCAAAACCCTTTTCATATATTCCCCTTAGCAGATCTCTCTTCAAAAAGTAATCTTCAAATTCATTCCCTTTAGTGGCAGTCACATCCTGCAGACAACATGAAAAAAACAATGCTTTAAGGGAACGGCTATCTTCTCAAAACAAGGTTCATATCTCAGTCAAGAATATAACTCAGGAAAACCTCAGAAAGTAATCCTACCTCTGTCTGGTAACGAGTATCTCGTGGTGGCAACTTTAAGGTTGTCTTCCAGTCCTGAATCTCCTGATTACTGATAAGCATGAGAAAACACATAATCCGTAAGCTCAAAGAAATAGATCACAGTAAACAGAACACATAAAACGGCGCAAGCCACTACTTCAACAAATCAAAAGCCAGAACAACCATTCCTATAGCCTACATAAAAAAAAAAAACTATTTATTCAACGAGCACTTACTTAGAATCGCTGATAACTTCAGACTGAACTGTCTTCTCGACTTCATCAACGTAACTGGGATCACTAGGAAGCTGAGCGCGTCTAGACCATTGTTGTTGTTGCTGCTGCTGTTGTTGTTGTTGCATCTGTTGAAACTGCTGAGGGTTCTGTGGGTAACCTCGTTGAACGTACTGCTGAGCATCATCAGATTGAGACTGGAGATACTGTGGAGGCTGGGGTTGCTGTGGAAACGGAGTCCGTGACTGAAGGTACTGCTGAGGCTGAGGTTGCTCCGGATTCGGATTCGGATCTCTTGAATGAAAATTAGGATCCGAACGAGGACCCGCCTCTCCAATCCCCAGTGGAAATTTTCCTCTAATACTATTAATCATCACAATCCGATCTCGAAATTAAACAGAACAGAGATGATTGATTAAACTCTCGAGGGCAAGATCGGAAATTGTTGACAATTAACCACAAAACCGTTTCCGCCAGAAAAAAAAAAAAGAAGAGAAAATCGAGTTAGGATAATAAGTATAGAAGAGAAATAATTTTCTCGGGAAAAATTTGTCGTCTGGTTACTAAGAAAGTGAAAGAAAGATACATACACTCGCCGGAGTCGTTGTTTTAAGGTCGTCGTCAAATGGATTTTTCGTTTTTCTTCACTCACTCACTCACTCTTATCCACATTAGTTTATTAAAATAGCCTTGTACTTTCCTATAATTATAAAAAACAACCCCATCTTTCTTAGTAGTGATCATTATTCCCTCCTAGTTCAAAAATAGATCTTTCGACGGCTGAAAACGTCGAAACCCTTCATTTTTGCTCGGAAATAAACAATTTCAGTTTTAGGATGTGATGATCGACATTGATTTAATGGGTTCTCCTCTTTCGAATCTCTACCACTGGAACCAAAATTACCTCAAATTCTCAATCAAGAATTTTTGATAAATAAGATACACAACCCAGAGATGAAAAGAAAGGAACAAAAAATCACAGGATCGAGTTTTTGTATCCTCGTCGTCGTTTGGTCGTGTCTGGAGACTAAAACCGGCCAAGCGAAGAACAAACTTTAAATAATCTAATTTTCAAAAAGAAAAAAACACATAAGAAAAGAAGAAGAAGATAGTGCGAGAAAGAGAGAAAAATGTCGTTTACAGGAACATTGGATAAATGCAAGGCCTGTGACAAAACCGTGTACGTGATGGATTTGTTGACATTAGAGGGTAATACTTATCACAAATCATGTTTCAGATGCAGCCATTGCAAAGGCACTCTCGTGGTATCTCTATTCTTTTCTTCTTTCTTTCTCCATTGTTACTCTGTTTTTCGACAATGCTTTTTTTTATAAAAAAAAGATCAAATCTTTTAACAGATAAGCAATTACTCATCAATGGATGGAGTTCTTTACTGTAAGCCACACTTCGAACAGCTTTTCAAAGAATCTGGCAATTACAGCAAGAATTTTCAGACAGGAAAGACCGAGAAGCCGAATGATCATCTGGTATGTTCAAAGATTCCTCTTTTTTATTTCCTGAAAGTTTTGTTTTCATCTGATATTTTCTCAATTGAATTCTGCAAGACTCGAACTCCAAGCAAGTTATTATCATTCTTTAGTGGAACACAAGACAAATGTGCGACTTGTAAGAAAACGGTTTACCCACTTGAGAAAGTTACAATGGAAGGAGAAAGTTACCACAAGAATTGCTTCAGGTGCACACACAGTGGTTGTCCTTTGACTCACTCTTCTTATGCTTCTCTTAATGGCGTCCTCTACTGTAAAGTCCATTTCAATCAGCTCTTTCTCGAGAAAGGAAGTTACAATCACGTCCATCAAGCTGCCGCTAACCACCGTCGATCCGCCTCTTCTGGTGGCGCTTCTCCTCCTTCTGATGATCATAAACCTACCGACAAAGCTTCAATTTCCGAGGGAAAAGAAGAAGAAGCAGTCCCTGAAGCTGCAGGTGAAGAGCCTGAGCCAGTGGTTGAGTCTTGAGTGTGGGGAAGGAACGAGATCTTATCAGTTCTGAAGTTTGAAGTTTATATGCTTTTATGTTTGAATGAATATATATGTATACAATATATTATTGAGTCTTAAAGTTCTTTTTGGAGAGAATCTGTTGTAAACAAAATCTTTAACATCCATTTTTTATTTTTTCAAAGAGGATATCTTTAACCTTAGTTCAAAAACTTTGAGAACCATGTTCTGAAACAAAGGTTACAAAGGTTGTAACAAAATATTTTTATTTGATGAATCAAAATTCAAAACATACGGTATCAATAGTATTCAAACACACTTCTCTCCATTTCTTGTAATGTAAATAATCAAAAGTTGGGAGATTTCGCCAAAGAAGAACCAAACTCTTGACATTGTGTTCTTGAGATTGATAGTGTTTCAAGACATGAACAGAGCCTTGCATTTTGCCATTGTGTCATCTGGACTCGTAACTGTAACAAAGAGAAACAATCCTACTTGTCATGAAAAATTCCTACAACACAAACACACAAAAATTAACCAATGATATATCTAAGTAACTGACCTGAATGGCCAATTGTTTTTGGTGATTCATATATTTCATAGTCGTTTCCACCCTGCAGAAGTTAAAAGCCTTGTTTTTACCCATCAAGCTTAACGGAAACCATACAATACTCTAATGAAGAGATCGGGATGAGTTTTTTACCTCATAGGTTTTGTCACCGAAGAAATGGATTTCATTGAAGTCCTCGAGATATTGCAAGCAGTAAGTCTTATCCCAACCTTTAGGGAAGACCTAAGTCATAACAATTGAAACAGACTCAGTAACTCAAAAAATTGGATTAAAGAAATTGTTATAATCCACATTTTGATTCTACTCACATCGAAGCTTATCTGTCCTCCAATTGAGAAAGTAAGGTTAAGATGCGCAAACCGCTCACGAAGTTCAGCTACCATCTTTGGTCGGACGTTTTGAACCTTTTAAGACAAAATCTTGAATGATAACAATGCTCAAAGAAAATTTATATAAGAAACTGAAAAGCGAAATTGTTTATTTTACCTTATCATATCTCTCGAATTCGTCTCTTTCTTCTTGGCTGCAGTTGCGACCAATAGGTGATACATTGAGCATTCCATTACGGAATTCAATAAATGTTCCCCTATGTATACAAATTTCAAGAAAATAAATCATCTCATCGCTTTGCAAACATGATTAGAGACTAGCAGTTGGATCCACATTATACCTTTTAATTGGAATATCCAAGTCTGCAATGTAGTGCAGCGTGAAGTTTATCAACTCCTGCATCATCAATTAACGCAATCACAAACTATCCATATATATATACTAGCATACACTTCAACATCAATGAAACCACTAAAGAAACATTATAGCAACTGCTGCTATAAGGGACAATGATATGTGATTTACCTTGAGTTTATCTTCTCCAAGGTACAGCTTCAGGCTCTGAGAAAAAGATACAAACTATTAAGAAACAAAAGAAACGATAAAACAACAATGTGGATAAGTAAGTAAAAGCCGTTGTTTCATATGCACCTGAATTCCAATGGATTTCCCATCTTTATGGGCAACAAGACCATTCTCAGAGAAACAATAATCATAGTCGTAAGTAACTGCAAAATTTCACAAATTCAAAAGGTTTAGCCAAACAAATGGAGAATCACAAGGCAAGAAAGATATAGCCAGATCTAAAATTCCCTCTTTAAGAAAATCAGATGAAAACTAAGACTTGGGGAAATCAAACACATTCCAGAATTTGAACTCAGACAACGAAGATAATGATCAGCAACTATACTAAATTCCAAATCCACAGACTTGAAGGATCTTCTGTATCCAACATGTTGATGGATCCAGTCAAAAATTTAAAGCAGAGAAAGTCTAAGGATCCATATAGTAGAGAACAGAACAAAAGAGACCATCCTCATCAAAGTAGTAAAAAATCCTTTCTTTGAATAGCAAAATCGAAAATTCTACCACAGACTATAGTTATTCGATCCGATCACAGTCGTACCTGTTTTCCCAAGCTGCTCAGATATCTTGCTTAGATCAGATCCACCGACGACTCCAACAGTGACGACCTGAAACTCTCACAGACATTATATCGAACACTAACTAGGCATAAACACAACTTAGCAAAGATGGATCAATCATATACCTTGCGCAATTCTCGGATAAAATCGAGTAATTCTTGAGTAGCTTCCTTCCTTGGAGCTGTGAGAGTACCGTCGACGTCGAACAAAGCGATCACTCCGGGTTTTTTCGCCGCCATTGAATCTGGTGGAAGGGATCGAGGGGGAAGGATGAAGAGTTTTCAAATTAGAAGATGACAATGGTTGAAGATGTGAATATAAATTGGACCGATCTAATCGTAACCAAAGAGTGTCGCTTAAACTATGGTCCTAGTTGCCCAAAAAAAAAAAAACTATGGTCCTCGCTTTTTGTCCTAGAGATCAGTGATTGGTGGATAAAATAATCGTGACGCATAAAATTATGAAGCAATTTGGGCCATTACTATAAATGGGCCTAGAAAACTGAAGCACATGGGAAAAGATGTTATACGGCACCGTCCATTTCCAGTTCATGTGCCATTCACATTTGCTCCAACAATGTTCTCTTATAAATCTTTGCTGATTTCTTCAAAATCAATACAACATTAACAATATACAAAATAGTAATGAGATACATCCAGTTTCTCTGACTCGTTACATTCTTGTGTAGGTGATCACTCTCAGTGTGCCAACGAGCTTTGTCACATCATTAAATATCAAAACTTGCATCCATTGCAGAAGCTTGACGACCTTAGATCTCCAAGAAACTTGAAGGAATGCTTCATTTGCATCTCCAATGAAAGCACTGGGAAGTTTTCACTTGGCTCTGCCCTGCGCTGAAGATGATAGCTTTCGGAAAAAGACGAGGTTTTATGGCTTAGGAGAATATAGCATTCACAAAGGCCTCAGGATCAAAAGGTTGGAGATCTTCTACAGCTTCTCCTACACCGATAAACTTTACGGGAATGCCCAATTCCTCAACCACACTGACCTGCAGCAAGACAAGCAGAACTAGTTTCAATTACAGAGCTAATGTAAAATAAGAGCTTTAGGTGAGAGAGTAGATCAAAATTTTATGGGGTTTTTACCACACAGCCTCCTCTAGCAGAGCCATCTAGTTTCGTCAATATCAAACCGGTAATACCAACAACCTGACAAAAAAATTGACCCAGAAACCTCACGATTTTACAAAGCATTTATAGTTTGGGGAGCCAGAAACACTAGGTTTAGGTGGTTCCGTATGGTACCTCGTTGAATTCTCTAGCTTGTGGAAGCATGTTCAAACCAGTGTTTCCATCAAGGACAAGTAGGATCTCCTGACAGTTCCGTGGAAATTATTTTTAGCTAACACACGATCAAAATTGGAGACTAACAGAATGTAATAATATAAGCAAGGTAACACAATGGGATAAGTAGAAAGGCTCACTCACATTGGGTGCACCAGAGACAATCTTGCCCACTGCTTTTTTGCACGCAATCAACTCCTCCATCAAACTGTAATTAGTATGGAGACCTTACATAAAGAGGTGTAATGTTCCTCAGATCAGTAAAAACAGTACATATGCATGTTTTTAAGTCAGCTAGCAAACTCTTGTATGCTTACGTCCAGATGTGTCACACAGTACAACATCATAACCTTCCTCCTTCCCCCTTTTCACAGCCTTTGAGAGAACTATTCAGAAAGAAATGTTCAGATAGTGAGCTCAAGTTGTTTATGTGCACCCAACACTGATACTGGCAAGCCAAAAAAACGCAATGGTTTTACCTGTTGCTGCTTTAGCCTTCTCTCCTTCAGCCACAACGATCTCACACCCAGTCCTCTCTGCCCATATCTCTAACTGGTCACTTGCAGCTGCTCTAAATGTATCACCTGCTGCCATTAATACCTATGACAAATCATCGCAGGATTGTCGATTAACATACTGATACTCAATTCTATTTCTACCTATCCTGGCAAAATTTCTCATTCCTAATTTGAGCAACCACTTTCTAATATCCCATTCCCATCCAATTCTCACGAGACAACAAAAAGAGTCTAAATTGATATCAAAGATGAAATGTGTACTTTAGTTCCTTCATTCTTCAATCTATGAGCCAGCTTTCCTGAAAAACAAAAGCCAACTCTTAGACATAAGATCTTTATGTGACTAACCCAACACAAACCAAGCTAGTCTTTTGAGTTCCCACTCTAAACCATTAATATCTATTGCCTTACCAAGAGATGTAGTCTTCCCACCTCCGTTCACTCCAACAATCATTATAACAGCTGGTTTCCTGTACACCATAACATATAACCAGACTTAAACCACAATTATTCATAAATCCACTTCAGCAGAGCAGAAAAAAAGATAAACCAGACAGAGGATCGAATGAAAAGAAAGACAACAATAACAAGTAAAACAGCAAGATGGACAGAACCTAAAACCCATTTGAAGCTCTGTCTTGCTGTTTTTCTTAGCCAGCATCTCTAACACACTTCCCTTCAATGCATCCTACACCATTCACATTTTGGATCAACTAGATCTAAACCCTAATTCCTAACATGTACGTGTGCTACATATATATAAAACATAGTTAAGATTAACCTTGATCTCGCTTCCTGATTTGAGTTTCCCTGACAAAATATCCTCTCTTAACCTCTCAACAATTCTAACCGTAATCTTCGGTCCAAAATCAGAAACCAATAGCGCCTGCAGTGAGAAATTTCACAATTAGATTTCAGGAAAACTCTATTTGCATCTGAAACCTAGAGAATCTACCAAAAGGACGATAAAAAGTTCGTGACCTCTTCTAATTCATCGAGAACTCGGTCTGTTTCGGCTAGATTCCAGAAGAGCAAGAGCTCATCAATGACTGCGAGATTCTCCCTAGTCTTAGAGAATCCGGAGAAAATCTTCTCCACGTCACTTTTGGCCTTCTCCTTAATCAACCGACCCAGCCGCGTGAAGAATCCGCTCTGTCCAGCCGAGCACCGGAACCGGGACATTGGTGGACGAAATTCACCTCTCTGAGAAAGTAATCCGATCCGCTCGGAGGAGAACGGCGACATACGTCCGGCAAGAAACGAGAGGTGAGCAGAAGAAGTTGCCATGGCGCCTCGCAGTTGTACAAGAGATTCTGTATTTTACTGGATATAATGCTTTTCAATACGCTGCGTTTCAGTTCGTTTTATATATATATATATATATATGCCCAATGTAATGTATTGGTACAGATCCACTGATTAATCAGCCCATTACACAAGTTACCCCTTTTGTGAATTTTCGGAAAATGATGGAACTTGGGAAAATCGTGACCATATAATATAAAATGCTAATGTAACAAGTCTACATTTTTTACTTATTTGGTTTTTTTCAATTTTTTTTTTTTTTTGCCAACACTTTTAATTCTATTATTTTTATTTTTATTATTCTAAAACCAATAACCAAACATATATAAACATTGAATACACTTACCATAAATATATATTTCGAAATTTCGATATTTAATCTTACGTATAAAGATTCATTTGTATTACATGCATTGAATTTTTCAATTGGAAATTTTATATTTTTAAAATTATAAAAACGGAAATTATGAAATATAAAACATTAATATGAGTATATGACCAAAAGATTATACAACCATTCTCCTATAAATAGAGGATATACTATGTGACATAACAAAATGGATAAAATTTAACTTATTAACATATGTGTATATATATATATATATTATAATGTCACAAAATATTAAATATATATTTTATAAACAGATTGTGCAAAGCTAGGAAATAAAAAAAACAAATGGAACATAACCTATTAATAAACTTTTTTTTGGCAACAACACATATATATGCATATATTTATTTATATACATATATATGTTTGATAAAAGATATTTATAAAAGAAATTATATATATACTATATATATAATTTTAAAATATTATTAAGCCATCGATACACAATCAAACCAATTCGACTTGTAGACCCAGTGCTAATGCATGATACTTCGTTTTGATTTCTTAATTGTGTTTAAGAACATATTATAAAATCATACATAATCACGTAGCGAAATTTTTTAATAAGTTACTCAAATGTATATATTTTACTATAAATAAAACAATTTATAAACTTAAATAGAATAATATTCGCCCGTGCATGTCATGGGTTTTTACCTAGTCAATTTTTATTTTACTATCTTTTCAAAAATTCTATTAACTTTTAATTAACTCTAAAAAAAGTTACAACAAAAAGAAAGAAAAAAAAATAGGAAGAGCTTTTGAAATTTTAGGAACGAATGTAAAATTCTTGCATGAAAGGTTCTTTCCGGAATCCAGCATTTAAAACAAAAAGCTTTTATGATATTTTTTGGAGTAAAGATGTAACTTAAGTTAAGATAATTATTTAGTGACACGTGTAATTTAGATAAAATGAAATATTTATTTTGCAATACATTGCTATTCCATAAGTTAGCTTAGACAAAACGTGTAGCGGTCTTAGTTTTATTTATTGGTCATTTTGACAAGTTTTAGAGGTCTTAAGTCTCGATGTAGAGTGTACTAAAAGATAATGATTTTCCTATGATTGATCACTTCTTGGAGCTTCAAATATAAAGGAACATATTGTTCAGCTCTACCATTATCATTTCTTTATTATTGTTGCTTTTTTGGAAACAATTCACAGGCCTTCGCCTACTTTGACAATTATACTCCAATTTATACCAAAGTGAAAAGTCACGATAAAATGAAAAGTCTTTAGTTTAACGTTTACTTTAATGCATCTTTTTATCTTATATATTGCATTTGTCTTATATTTGCTGTACCAACAGCGGACACACATATAGAAACGTCATCGATATGACGTAAGCAAACGAGATCATGAACAGTTCTTTGAGAGAAAGAAAAAAGAACAATTACATGTGTGGAAAAAGGATACAAACCCTATTTGCTGGTCAATTTTCTTTTAATATGTTTGTACTATCACAGTTATAAGAATCGTACATACATACAAGTGTTCCACAAAAAAATATAAATCAAATCACATAATCTTTTTTCCACATAACTGATGGAATGGGGTTTTCCATCAATTGATCTCTAATTAGTTCACTGGTAAGTGGTAACCCTGACTTTATACATATCTTAAATAAATTGTTATTTACTTTTCTTTTGGTTGGTCAAGTAGCAAATCGACTTAGTTAGAAAGACGTTGACTGCTTAACAAATAAATGTAGGAATGAGTTAACTACCACAAAGACTTAAAAATAAATGATGTTGGAAATGCGTGGTTAGTAAGAAAATTGCAATGATTTATTGGAGTAGAAGATAAAATCCTGAAAGCTCGAGTTCACATGGATTATCAAAACACGTTGCAGATTCTTTCTTTTTTTTTTTGGTTTTTTTGGTTTAACAATCGATAGAAATTACATCGATTTGCTACAGAATTTACAACCAGTGTAAATTTACGAACACTCATACACACGACTGATTACACACCTGACACCTCTATTATATAAATAGTTGTTATTGAAATTTTGTGGTCACTTACATTATATTTTAGTATCGTTGACTGATATTGTTTACTATAAATACCACAATTTTTTAGATGGTATCCAACGAGCATGATGAGCCTAAAGGATAAGTTAGTTCACCGATATGATTATCATTTCTTTGGTTTTAAAAAAAAAAAAAATTTTGGCAGACAATTCTCATGAGTCTGCACCTATATGCTTCTGTTCATTCATACAAAATATTTTTTTTTTTGTTAAGGACGACCAAAAGTGAAAAGAAAAGTCACGATTACTAGTCTTTGATTTTAACTTTCAAATCTCTCAATCTGACTTACATTTGCTATGCGAGCGTACGCATATTGACGTCACGTAGATGACGTAACCAAAATGACATAATGATCAATACTATAGACATAATATGTAATGAATCGCTTATTTAGTAATAAAATAAACCGTTTATTTTCCTTCTAATGTTTTTTTTTTTTTGAGCAACGTTTTCCTTCTAATGTTTAATTTCAAGTTTTGTAGTTGGTGTTAGCGATGGATAATAATAACAGCGATACAATGGTGATGGTAGACAATAATGACAGAATAATGTCGTTTTACGTTTATCACTTTATTGGTTAGGCAATAACAATTTATTTTAAAAAATCGGGGATTAGCAATCAAATATGTTAGATGTTATTAGTGTCATGTATTTCGTTATATCCATTGTTCAAAGATATCGTCGAGTGAATATTATTTAAAAGAAAATCAGGTTTGATGTCTGTCACTATAATAAACCCCCACAATGAAATTTATTTGCATTATTAGATGCACCAATCCAACAATTAGTCTTTTAATTAGATTTCGATTATTGAAATATAAATACTTTCTTTTGGTTATCTCGACATGTAGATCCGATCGATAAAGAGAGACGTCTGAAACACTTACCGGGATTTTCTCAAATTAAAATTTATTATATAAACACTTGTAAATAAAACTATAGATTAGTGGAAAATGATACAAAGACTTGCTATTTGCTGGTCAATTATCTTTTAACGAGTACTTCATAGATGCATGTACTATCACAGCTACAAGAATCGTACAAGCATGTGTTTTAGAATTAAATATAAATCAAACTACATATTTTTTTTTTCCACATTGGATAAGATGAAGTGAGCTAGAAAGCAACTAAAATTCCAAAAGATAAAAAGAAAACCATCAGTATGTTTCTCGCTATCTTTTAACAAAAGAAAAAGAACAACAAAATCCTCGATATCAATGATGAAATGTTTGTACATTGGATCTATTGATTGTTTCAAGCATTTGTCGTCTATATATTTCAATTTTGACAAAAATATGTAGTTAAAAATATTGCTTACTTATATTTTTTTTGGCTGAATAGCAAAATTGTTGATTTTTTTATATTATTATTACAAGTCAATCAAATTGTGAAGAATTAATTTAATACAAATTGGCAAAACATATTATTTGGTATGGATTTTTTGGGATACACTAGACGGTTGAAAGTCTTGGATCACAAAGGAGAGGTATCTTTTCAAGGCTATTTTGAGATGTTCCTCGTAGATCTGGGTACAAGGCGGGTATTTGCTGTTTTTGGTCTACTTGATACTTGTACCCGTCCCGCCGAATAATGTACTTGGTGGCTTTGATACTTGTATTCGTTTTAACGGGTACTTGTGCGAGTATATGTGTGGATATATGACTATATAACCGAGTATATGTGCGGATATATGATTATATGAGCGGATATATGTGCGGATATATAACTATATGAGCGGGTATATGTGCGGGTAACGGGTTCCAAAGCAAATAACGGATAACAAGGCAAGTAACGGGGCAAGTAGTGCCAAAAAAAATCGGCATTGTCCTTGTCTTGTTACTTGCAAGTAATTCCATCTGAAGCCTTAATATCCGACTTATAAAAAACAAGTACTTACTTAAACGGGGCGAGTATAAGACGGGTAGCGAGTAACGGGCGGGTATCAAATATTTGTGTCTAGGGTGAGTTCCTCGAGATGAAGATGTTTTTAAAGGCTTGGAGAAAGTAAAAAAAAAAAGTAAATATGGAAAAAGACATCACGGAAGGAAAAAACTATTGAAGTCTATGTACCTGACAGAGATCAGTGAGTTATATTCATAAGTAACAAGATTACGGTGCCATGTGAGTATATGCTCTGACACTTGATCCAGACAAGTAAGAGTAAGTATATTCACTGTTTCTCTAGACACTTTCACCATCGTTATCACCCATGTACAGCTTTGAAGCTTCTTCTTTGTTTCCAACCACAACATGAGCCAAAAAAAATAACAATTGCATTTGATCAAAATTCCAATTTACTAAAAATAGAATGAATCTTCTCTAAACTACATCTTTAGATTTTAATTTGTACAAAAATTGATAAAATAATCGAATTCATATTTATTGTCTGATCGTAAACAAATTATAATTTTTTTAGGTAACAACATTATGATGTAATTAACCACATTACATAAGCAAAATTATCAATATTAAAGAGAAATTAGTGATCACATTTTATATTTATTGATTGATGTATATAATAATTTCATGGAGCTTTCTTCAACCGCCAAGTTTATCATGATATTTATTTATGTTTGATATTTAGAAACCACTTTTGATATTTTACCAAAAGAAAAATAAATTTATTGAAATAGTGATCACATATGTTTGTAATAGTATGTTGTGTTTTGTTTTCATTCATTTATATGTTTCATAAGGATATATATGTGTTTGTTTTGATATTATCTTGTATGCATGTATAAGCTCATATCTTCTCCAATAGTTTTCTAAATATGTTTCATCGATGACATATATGTTTGTATTAGCTTTGCAACATGATGGTTGTAGCCTTTAAAAAAAGCCTCTTTGATTGAAGTTTTAGTGTAATATGACGATTCTCTCTCTCAGTCTCTTGTCTTCTTTTCCATACTTTTTCTTTTGATTTTGGAACTTTATGGTATTTATTTTTTTATACTTGTACATCTAAAGGTAAGGAACTTAAAAGAACAATTCAACTTTCAAATATTTTTTACATTGTCTCTTTTCATACTCTTGAGTACACAACATATATTATATGTTTTTAGTCGAAACACAGTGTCCAAGTCGGTTATCTTTGTTATTTTTTTCAGATTGCTAGTTTGAAACTGGCGAAAAAGGAAAGCGAGAAATACCAATCGCAGACTCTTTTGGGCTGTCGTCAATCTCTCTTCACGAAGATGCGAATTTCAGGTCCGAATTTCACCATATAAATCACTGTTGAAGATTTTATATGCTTTTTTTTCAAATTTGCAATTAGAATCATTCACTTTCTGCTAAATCCTCCCATATTTATTAACGTCACAATTAAATATTTGTTATGAAATACTAAACCTCACCTATATCTGACCTACAATCTATTTATGTTCTTGAATTTTGTTACATCTATTGTTTAACTCACTTGCTTATTTTTTTTAGCTCTAGGAGCATACACCGAACAAAACTTCATCTGGTTTGAAACACTATTCTTGTTTGGATGTAAGTATACGTAAACCAAAAAGGCAAAAATGTCAAAAAATACCAAACTTTCAAAAATACCCGTTTTCAATTCCCACCTATTCGGGACGCCGGAAAAAGTCTCGACATACTGCTGATTTCCGATTAAATCTTCAACGGGCTTTGACTAATCTGTTTTAGACCCACCGTTAACTCGGTTAACGGACCAACGAGCAAGAGCTAAAGTGGCTCTTAAGAGTACTGTTATTATACCTATCAAAGATATATCTCTTGCCGCTGTTGGAGAAGGAGCTGGCTAGGAGGATTTGAAAGGCGTTATGTTATGGCATTAAGATTTCACGCCATCCATCAGAACATTGTTACCGTTTGTAATTATTATTAAACCGAAACGCGTACCAGACCCGGTTAAGACTCGGCAAGACCAACGAATTTTCCTGAGCTCGAAATCCAACCAGATCTCTCTCTCTCTTCACTCATTTGATTTGATTTTGAATTTCAGCAGCAGATCTTCCGATTTCAGTTCAGCAGCAGATCTTCTGATTTCAATTTATCTTCTGATTTCAATTCAGCAACAGATCTTCCGATTTCAGCAGCGGATATAATCACAGATCGGAGATTGACTGCAATTTGTCTTCCGATTTAGCAAATAGAGAAATTTAGGGTTATTTTTGTTAATCGATTAGGGAATGGAGTCGGACAATGGGAAGAGGTTTATACTAGCTGTAGCGTCAAGTGTTTTCATTAGTTCCAGCTTCATTCTTTAGAAGAAAGTTCTCAAACGAGCTGGTGCTATTGGGGTTTAGAATAAGAAATTGGAGAATTGTTGAATTAATTGAGAAAAATTTCAAGTTTTCTCAAATTTGGGGAAAACTTGATTTTATCATTTAAATCCTTTAAAAAATGATTGAAAATTTTGAAATCAGGTGTACCCAAAGCAGCTGGAACTGATTCCGGTGAAGAACTTCAATTGAAGTTAAGGATTTAATTAGGAGATTGGAAGATGAAGGATTTGAATTTGATTGTGTGTTCTACAGTAATTGGATTCATGGGTACTTTTAAGGAAGGTGCTTTAATGGATGCACTTATGTATGACGCGGAAATGGTGGACAAGGGAATAAATCGAGATGCTGTGAGCTATTCGATACTAATAGATGGGGTATCGAAGGAAGGAGATGCTCTTTTCTTTTATGTGGAATCGATGGAGAAGATGGAAAAACAGAAGGGGCAAAATGGGAATAATGGTTAAAACTGATGGAGAAGATGGAAACACATATGGTAACAGTGTTCCGATGGATGGCGTTAGGTTGGTCTGTTAATGGTGGGCCTAAAACAGATTAGTCAAAACCCGTCGAGAATTTAATCGGAAAGTCAGCGGTATGTCGATACTTTTTCTGACGTCCTGAATAGGTGGGGATTTAAAACGGATATTTTTGAAAGTTCGGCAATTTTTTTGACATTTTTTCCAAAACAAAAAGAAGCGATTCGTTGATTAAGAGACGAACGGAAATCCACCCTCCTAATAGTAGTTTCTTATTGTTAGGAGGTGTGTACAAAACGTCTCATTCGGCACGATAGTGAATCTAGTTTTGAACCGTAGCAAGGTAAAAATGGTTATTTTCTTCCTAAACAATTTTAAAAGTTTAAATCTGAACAACCAAAAGAAAGATGAATTAATTTGAACATAGGATCTCATGTTAACAAATTTTTGGTATGCATGCGACTATAATTCTCATCTACAAGACTACAATCTCGTTTTATAACAATCGACAAAAGTAGTTATTCAGTCATTTGTTTTTTTGAATATTTTAAAATGCAATATGAGAAACAACACTTACATACGTAAACGCTACCTTGTAAATTACAATTCGTCTTTTTCCCGCAATCAACCAAAAATGGTTATGGACATAGTCAACACGACAATATTGTAGAAGACGTATTGTGTCATTGATTAGTGTTCCATGAAATAACGAGGCAAAAGCCGATAAATTTCCAGAAACAATCTGTAATGATTATTCATCGATCACTGCAAGCTAAGCCCAATAGTCGTAATCTATTCGGTCATATATATAATACATATTTCCGACCATGGTACCATCTGGCGAAAATCCATTAAAAAGGTAGTCGTTAGCATCGTGGTAGTTTTAAACTTTTAAAAGGGATGTACGTATGATTTTTTCCACAGTTACTTTAAATTACGTCTAGATGCTCATGGTGGTTTAACAAACAAAGAGAGAAGAAGATGCTCACGAGTCATGACGCCCGTAGTTACGTTTTTTTACGTATGACGACGTATATATATATGCATGCAGTCATTGTGTATGTGTTTGTTGGCCAAAGATTATAAAGACTTGTTTCTACCTGTCCCAGCTATTGCCTACATCGACTGCCAAAACTATTTGAAAGTGGATGAATCACGTAACTACGATTATTATAATAATCTGTATTAAATATTGCCTGGTCCGTCAAAATAAATCATCATTTATATATACGCAAATGTGAGAAAACGGCTATAGTGTGTTCTCGGACGGTAAGTTGTTCTTCCTCCAAACCCAACGGCCATTGCAGCTCTTCGTGTTAACGAGAGGGGTTAATGGCTCTTTTAATGATTCTATCACTTTATTTAAGAGCACTCACAATAGTCTCAAAAAGTGAAGATACGCGATTAATTTCTATTAAGTCTGTTATATTTTGTGGTGAAATTGTTATTGAGATTATGAACTGGCCAATGATCATATGTTTTAAAAGTCGATTATTTTGGTGCAGAAAAAAAAAAAACGCGTCCGCCGACGTTTAGACGGAGAATGAACCCAGAAATACCTGAAACTTCGTTTGAATTCTCGTCCCAGTTTCCTTCAAAAACAAGTCAACTTAATCGCTTGTGTACGACACGTGCCGTATCAACGACTCCAATGACTTTCTCAAAGTTTAATCAACTAAATACTACCTCCATAATTTTCCTCAAACTAAGTTCTAATTTCGTGGATGACTATTATTATATAATATTCACGAAGTTTCTAAATTGCACTTGTTGGCAAAACTAATCTTATAATACAAAAGGAAAAATATTCGTGAAAATTACATGGCCTGAATTAGCCCCGGGCATAATACCCGGATCCGAATTATCCAACCCAAACCGACTCGAAATATCCGAACTAAATGAGTTTCGGGTAGATTAGAATATTCGTTCGGTTCTTAGATGAATTTAGTTCGGGTATCAGGTCGGTTCGGGTAATATCCGGATATCCGAATGAGTATCCGAAATATCGAAACTTGAGAGTACATCGTTAGGATGTAAAAGGGTTTGTTCGGTAGTAACGGTATATTCGGGTCGACCGGGTAAATTTTGGGTGAAATTTCGGGTATTCGGATAGTTTGGATAAAATTTTGGATACTTCGGGTAAAATTTTGAATAGTTCGGATAAAGTTTCGAGTATTCGGATAGTTCGGATATTATCGGAACCAATCCGAACCGAACCGAAAATTTTTGGTACGTATTCGAGTTTTAGAAGTCGATATCCGAACTACCTGATACTCGAATTACCCAGATCCGAACCTGAATTTAATTTTTTTCCTTTTTCCAGAAAGCAAAACTTTAAATTCTTTGAAAAAATAAAAAGCTACTGAATACTTTACAAAACAAACCATTAATATTTAAGGAAAATTGACTAAATAAATCATTATGTAGTGATGTCAAAGCAAATTAATAATTTGCAACACGCATCATTTTAAACGTAGACACGTCGCACGCCACCGTTGATCATGCCACCGGCCAAGGCTCCACGAACCATCCGGTCGACCACGTCATTATTCCTATCTCTTTCTAAAACATATCTAATTCATCATTAAAAAAAAAAAAATCATCTCCGAGAAAAGCACAGAATAACAATAATAATATTTTATTTATAAAATCAAATCCAGAATAAGAATTTATGCCCGTGACGCGGAAAAAAAAAATAAAAGAATATATTCCCATTATTGATTAAATAAATTTAAAAGTATACAAAGGTCGAGAATGACTTGAAGATTTTGAAATTTTGAAATTTCCCAGAAAAAAAATAAAACAGATAACTCGAAAGTAAGTGGAAACAACGACGAAAAAAGCGAGCGTCTTCATTGGTCAAGATGGCTAAGCTATATATAAACCACATATATGTAACTCTCACTCATCTTCTCCAATTTCACGAAACAAAACAATAAGGAATCTCCTACAAAGAGGATTGGACTTATACATACACACACATATACATAAAACACACCATGTCGTATTCACCAATGAAACGATCACTGGAGATTGAGTTAATATCAGCAGAAGGACTCAAGGTAGATCGAAAACCATTAATGAAGAAAAAAACATACAGCGTCGTCAGAATCGATGAGAAATCTTGGGCTTCCAAAGATGATAAATTGGGTGGGAGTTATCCAATTTGGAATGATAAATTCAATACGGAGATGCCAATAAACGGAAGTGTAAGGTTTATCTCCATTGAGGTATGTTATCGAACAAGTGGTGGAGCTGAGAAACTTGTTGGATACGCCAAGATTCCGGTTACGGATTTCATGGGAGGTTTTGCTCCACAAGGGCATTTAAATTTCTTGAGTTACAGGTTGAGAGACGAGTATGGTGACAAATGTGGAATCGTCAATGTCTCAATCATGGTGAAACTTGACGGTAATGATAAATCATCGTTTGCTGCGTGTTCTTCGCAAGCTGCTGCGGCGGCCAATAATCAAATGTGGAGTCAGAGGACATCTTCATCAATGGCTTCGACGGCTGGTTATGGCGGTGGTCGTGTAGTCACCGGAGTTCCTGTTTGGTGTGCGTATCAACGCCCGTCTTAATTTTTTATTTTTATTTTCCTATTTTTATTGTATGTTTGCACAGATTTATCTTGACATTTTTTGCCATAGTTTAATTCCAAAATTGGGATTCTGGGATAAAAAAATACGTTTGATTAATCATGAAATAAATAAAATCCTTTTTTTACTTTGATTTCTTTTGATGAATTAACTCATGCTTAAAAGCTTCAACAATTGTTATTTGAATCAACAGAGACACACAAAAAATGCTAGCTTTGTTTAGGATTTTTTTTTTTTTTCCTGAAACCTGTTTCTTTAAGATTTTTATATGAAATAACTAGATAAGATATATACAGTACATGAAATTTCTCATTTCCACTTCAACGTTTTGAATATATAATTTTATGCGCAGCAGTCAGCAAAAAGAATTAGTCGTCTGGCGGTTACAGCGTTTGTAGTACTTGGTGAAGACCGGGTTCGATACCGACGACGCGAAGCTGTGAGGATTATAGCGCATAATGATGGATTTTGGGTTCATCACTAACTTCTGATTTACGGACGAGATAGGTTGGCAAAAAATCAACACCTAGGCCTAGTGATTAGCATACTAATAATAAACTATCAACTTTACCAAATGTTTTTAATATATGACCAAACCAAAGAACACATTTATCCAACTTTTTGTTTAACCAAAGTGTTAATTCAAGTGAATATATATCTTGGGTCCAACTTTTAGATATGAAATACTAATATTAATATATAATTAACAATCGCTCTAATCACTTAAAACGTTTCTTCAATCATTTTGGTAGAAGGAAGCTTGTGGGCGTCTATATTCACATGTACATATGACGACAAGTTCTCTCTTAGTTGTTGCAAACATTAAAACCACACGGCAAAACCTCATTTATTATATAAAAATAATCTCAACATGTAATAACAGTTGTGCAATATAACTATATTTACTTTCTGGATTTACACAACCAAATAGGGGAGAGAGAGAGAGAGCCATCCGGTGTCTCGAGTTTCCACCGTGATATTAAAGCTCTAAACTTTAACAATGGAGCATGAGATCACCGATAAAATGAATCTGCATGGAGAAACTTTGATCATACTGCATCGTTGCCGCTTTGTTCACCGGTTTTGAGAATGTTGAATTTGCAGAGAGGGCAAGTGGCATTAATGCGTAGCCATTTGTCTATGCAAGCTTCATGGAAATGATGTCTACATGAAAGTTCTCTCAGCTCTGTTCCATCTTCATAGTCACAGAGACAAATGCAACATTCCTGAAAGAGGCAGCGATTCATTTGTTTGTACCAATGATCATCTCCAGTTTGGATAACCGATTAGATTTTGGATTCGGATGTGTTATTTAACTTACAGCTTCGTCGCTTGATAGCACACGCTCGGTTGGAGAATCAACACCAAGTTGAGTCATTATCCCTCCATGAGTTTCTCGTATCTCACCGTTCACTTTCTCTGAGTTTCTTACCGTCAGAAATTTGAATTTCGGGAGCCTTTTTATCTCCTCATCCGATGCGCCTTCCTGAAATATCAAGAAATCATCAGAAAAAGCCTCTTACCATACAACTAACACAATCTATCGAAAAACACCGGTCTTGAATAAACGGATAATCTGTCTTGACTTACCCGATCTGCCAAAGCGTACAAAACCGCAATGATGCAAGGCAAACAGAAGCAAACAGCAATACCAATAAGACAAGCAACAGCAACGCAAAGGACTACAAAGATAACATCAAAGGCGAGAAATGCGACACAGAGCCTGCAGAGCAGTAACATAAGTACATGAAACAAGAATCCATCTAAAGCTCAAACAAAGCAGAAGAAAGTGTTGTGCGTTTCGAAAACAAACCAGTACAGTTGAGGTGAACTATGAGCGAGTTCCTCAGAATCAGCAGTGACCCAATAAAACCCAATGATCCACCAAACAAACGAGAAGATTGCATTTGCTGATTCAAGGTGCTTAACAAGACTACAATGAACATTAAGAAGATCAAATAACATTGAATCATCAATGGAAGAATAAAGAAAGGATCAAGCTTAAAGCTTTACCTAGTTCCAGGTTCAATATGAGAATCATCTACAATGGCGTAATCATCAGATTCATCTTCACTAGATCCGTGATTGGAGCTTGAACCCGAAACCGAATCTTCATTGGGAAAATCATCACTTTGTCGTCGACGTCGACGATACTCAGCAATTACACATCCAACATGAAACAAACACTGTAGATTATACCCAATTATCCAGAATCTAAGAGGAACATCAGGATTCTCATCCGAACTAAACCCTAGAATAGCAATTGTGACTAACACAAAAGCAAGATTCCAGAGCACATCTAAGACTATAACCGGTTTCGAATACGCCCACTCACTCTGACGCTCCTCAATCTGCTCAGCCGCGTTCTCACGGACTCGAACCGATGACTCGCGGAGCATCATCCGGCGACTGCTAGCTCGGCGAAGAAGCCGCGACGCTGCGCCACGTAGCGGTTGCGAAGAACGGGAGAGAGCACGTCGGTTTCGATTCAGAAGCGGCGAAGAAACGTCCGACGTATCTGTCGCCGGAGAAGAGGAGGCGGTGACAGGGATCGGTGGTGGATACATTTCAACAAGACTTTCGGAGCAAACAAGATTCGATTTTTTCGAGATGAAAGATTGGATCTTGAAGAAGAAGAGAATTTGTTGAAAATCGTCTGAAGCGAATTTGAATGGGTCGTGGTTGGAAGTTTCACTGTAAATTTAACAACTGAATAAAGATAATGTTTAGGTCTGAGGTTTGTACCTGAGAATGGATAGTGAAAACGACTCAGGTCTCCATTAACGCGTGATCAAATTATATATTTAATTAAGTTTGATTGGATTTATATTATTTGTCTCATCAGATTGACATATTCGAAGAAAAGCCCGCCAAATGTTCGATAAAATGTCTGAGAGAGATCGTAATCGTATCAACACTCTACTTTCTGAGAGACTAAAATTGCTTTCATCACTTTAGATATTTAAGGAAATGAAAGACACACAACAATCAGAGCAAGTAATGGTAGCCTCCGATTCTACATAAGCTGATCATCTTTTGGGACCAACCCGAGAGGTGGGAAGTTCGAACCCTTCCCTTTTCTTGTTACCTTTTTTTTTTTTAACTTACTATAAGAGGCCCGTAAAATAATAAGTTTCGAGGGTTCGGGTATTGCCTCACTAAATAAAGCCTTAGAAAAACAAATAAATAAATAGGATACACACAAATATTAAAGCCTTATCACATACACACAATAATTACTAATTAGTGAGTCAACACCCGGACCATCGAAACGGACCACTATACGCACCGGTTCGTTCTTGACTCCAAAAAGCCCATTATAAGTTTGAGCTATTTATCACATCGAAGAGCGGCTCTGATTTTCTGAACGGTGCATGATATCAGATTATTAACGGTCTCGATTGATTCCACGTTCAGCTTAGCCGTAGGAAGAGAGTTAACCAGAATCTGAAACGCCACAGTGAGAAGCGAACCGTTTTCCTCCATCCCTTGACCATCTGGGAGAATAGCAAAACCAGAAGGAAGCAAAGCCACGTAAGCCGAATCAGCACCGTTCATCACAGAATGCATCGCAGGGATATCAACAGGCGCGTACACAACAATCGCACCAGATGCGTCTATGCTTGTCTCCTGTAGTATCAACATACTACTCTGATTCGCATTCATCGCCTTCAACACAAACCAACAAAAAAAAAATCAACGAAGGGCACACATATGGGAATAATGAAAATAAAATTAAAAAAAAAGGAAAAATGCGTCAATAATGTGAAAAAAAGACAGTAGAGAGAGAGATAGGAAAAAAGGTCCCAAATGTCTTATTGATTTTGACTTTTTCACTGCATGCTTCCAAATTCAAGATTTGTCCTTTTCCAATCAGAGACGACAAGATTCATTCATATGACCACAAATGTCATTTTCAGACACATGCATGCATATATATATACTTACAGTGGATCGGAGGAGGGAGACGGAGTTGGATTGATCTTGGCCCTTGAAGATGGTAGCAATCTCCTGCAT
The DNA here is from genome assembly GCA_018361395.1 of Boechera stricta. Taxonomy (NCBI): domain Eukaryota; kingdom Viridiplantae; phylum Streptophyta; class Magnoliopsida; order Brassicales; family Brassicaceae; genus Boechera; species Boechera stricta. Next base: position 21,795,173 of record CM031541.1, on the reverse strand, counting down.
TGGTCCACCGTTGGATAAAATGTCCCACTCCGATCTCAAAAGCTCATCTCTGAGGAAATCAAAGAGCCGTCGCGGTGGAACCGGTACCCACACGGAGGTGGCTGCGCTTAGGAGAATCCCAGGTGGTTCGCCGGAATCATCCACGTTCTTTCGAGTCATGATCCTAACGTCTTCATCGATGTTACCAATTTCAAGTTTACTCCACTTTTGAGAAGAAGAAGCGCATACGCCTCTACAGAACTTTTGAGTCATTCTTTGGGCTAGCTTTAACATGCTTTTCTTTCCTAGAGAGCTTATGGCTGCATTTTATAAAAACATAAGCGTTCAATAAACCGAAAAGACGAAAAATGTTATTTTGGGAGGAATGCGTTTGAAGCGGTAAACTTACGTGTAGGTTTGTCGCGGTTGGGGATTGTTGAGGACATGAGGATGGTGAGGCTTTTGCATTGTCCTTGCAAAGCGGATATCCACCGTTTGGAGCCAAAGGCGAGACCGGAGCTGACTAATGGACGATACAAGTGGTGGATATGGGTGTCGTCGTACTCAGTGTGGTCAATCCATGTTACCTATGAGAAAATGAAGAAATGTTATGGTTGTAATATAAAATTATATAAATATCAACATTGAAAGTGTTAGTTTTTTATTGACTTGGAAAATGGAGAAAAATAATTAAGATGTGTAAAGGAAATGACATGAAATTTAATGTGATCATTGCAACATAGATCGGAGAGATTTTTAGATGCTTCTATTCAATTAAATAAAGGTAGATTTTCCGTGAAAGTAAAGTTGGGTTCGATTTCATGTAATTGAATATTTAAAAGATTTTCCAGCATTACAATTTACATGAATAATTAATTTTAAACCTAAAAAATCCCTGTTACTGACTATAACCTTTACCGCTTGTAGTCAGTAACCATTTAACTCATATAAATGCTCCAATTAAGTTGTAAATAATCAGACAATGGAAGGTCAAGGAGTAATAGTATATCTTTGTACCTTAGAGTAGCCATTGGGCATGTCTTGCACAAGGCAACCAGATGGTAGCCTTCTACAGCTCAGAGACGTCTGAGCCGAAGCCGAACCGCCTCGGTCGCTATTCCTATCAACAGAGACATCCACAACTGCCCAAACACCTTCTGCGTGTTGCTTACAGAACCTCAAGAAAGTCACTTGACGAACCGGCACAAGCGGTGATAGCAACTGAAGCTCTGCTTGCATCTACACAAACCAGTCCCTTTAATAATCTTATCCACTGATCAAAAACACAATAATGTAATGATTTGCGTATGTATATATATACGTACTGACCAAATGAAGAGCACCGTTTCTTGTCCCTCCCATACCACTAGAAATGATTTCACTAGTCGAATTTCTTGCGATCATACATGGAAACATCTCCGCCCATCGTTCCTACAAATTCAGCAACACAGCCCTTGTAACAACAGTTTTTAAAAGTACATAATTTGTAGTTGTGGTAGTTGTCAAGTGTGCTAATTTAATTAAGGTACTAACCGAGTCCATTAAGGTCTCGACTAGGGCTAAGCTATTGATGATAACCATTCCAACTTCTTTAGAAGCTTCTGAGACAAACTCGTCCGGTTTAGGACCAAGGCAAGGTGTGAAAATTTTCTCGTATTCTTCACGGTTAAGCAATTTTCGTTTGCCTTTTGAGCTTTCTAACCAAAGCGGCTCGCTTGTTTGCGCCATTTTCACGAGCTCGTCCATTGCGGAAAGAGCTAACTCCAAATACAATGACTTCTGATCAAGACCGGTCGCAACATCTGTGGTACGGTTAACCGGAGCTGCTAAACCAAAGAAAGGAGACAAAATCTCGAATCCAGGTGGGACGAGAGTGAAACCGCCGCCACCACCACCACCACCGTAACCGTTATTTGTACCGACTCCGAGTTTAAGTGCAGAGTTTGGTAATTGATGTGAACCGGTTGCCTCATCATCAGACCGGTTCAGGAATTTACCGGCTAAAGCACAGATACGGTCAAGTTCGTCTTTAAGGCGTGAGTTCTCAGTCCTTAAGTGATGCTCTTCAAGTGAAATCTCGCCTAGAACGGCGGAGCCACCACAATGACCGCACATCGGATTCCTAATGGCTTCTCGTGCAGACATATTCTCTGCTCGGAGCTTATCGTTCTCTTGTCTCAATAAAGAGTTTTCATGGCGCTCAATTTGCGTCTACCGGAAAAACATATAAGAAATTTTTTTTTTTTTTTAAATTAAATATAAGAACTTTGATTTGAGTAAAGTGAGGATAGCAAACCTTCATCTGAGTACGGCGGTTTTGGAACCAGAACTTGACTTGTCGAGAATCCAAGTTAAGCCGACGGCTAAGATCTAGCCGTTGCTTCTCATCGGGATGAGGACACTCCTTGAAAACCCTAAAAAATCGACGACGACGGTAAAAATTTCGATAATTAAAATTAATTAACAAATAGGGATTTATGGATATATAATTACGATTCGAGTTCTTGTATTTGTTGAGGAGTATGTCGGTGGTAACGTTTCTTCTTTTTTAAAGGTCTATCAGAAGCGTCTAAGTCATCGTCGCCGGAGAGTGCTTCGGCGTTATCGCTTCCAGATCTGCTCTCTGGACTTCTTCGACTAATACTCACCTCGAAACTCTCGCCGGTTCTAGTGGCTTCACCGTTCGTTTGCTGCTGGAGGAAATTAAAACGTTTTGAGATCGACAAAACAAAACCAAGAAAATTAAATAAAATTAATCCACACATAGAGAAGTTGAAATAGTACGAGGCCAAGAGAGAGACGAGGAGAAGAGAATATGGATTTAGCGAGACCACCGGACATAGCGGCGGAAGAAGAGAAATGGTTTCCACCACCGGAGGAATTATCGTCGTCGTGATGGAGAAAACCGCTGAAATCCATTTTTTAAAAAACCAAGAAAACGGAGAGAGATATATAATATAATATAATCCACAAATCTCTAACAATCCGTTCTCTTTTAAACTAAAATCCGTAACAGATGAAGTTTGTAGCTTCGGTGCATGTTCATGAAGAAGACGAAAAGTGGTTTCAGATTTGTTCAGACAGAGAAAGAAGAGATGTGGAGTGTTCGAAGCCTTACAAACATATAAACACCCAACAACGGTTTGGTTGACTCTTCACTCTCTCTACCTTTTTCTCTTTCCCATTCTAATAAAAGTCCACTCGGATGTTCAAATTACGGTCTTGCCCTTCTCTCGGACCTTCACAACTGTTATTAGTTCAGACTATATGGACCACTATGGTCCCCGAGCTATAAGTATTAGTAGCTTCTTAGTAAATTCCATTTCACTTTAATGGCATTTACTTTGATAGTACAATCTTTTTATTTTTAGAAAAGACTTTTGTTAAAAAGGCTAATAGTTAACCGGTGAAAAATAAAATAAGGAGAAGAAGAAAAGGAGAACTCGAAAAAGGGTAAGTAAAAGGTAGAGATGGGTTGTTGTAAAGTTTGGTTAATTAATTACATGTCCCATATTCGGAATTGAATACTATAGAGTTATTGCGATATAACCTAAGATCAATAATTGAATGATTGGATAATAATGGACGTGAAAAGCTGTCGAAATGAACTGCTTCATTTATAGTTTATGCTTTTTTTTACTTGCTCGAAAAAATACGACCGATTTACGGAAACCCAAAAGGCCAGCAGAAAGTAGCTTCCACACCAAGAAAGGAAAAACATTGCCCATAAATATCATATTTTCCAGATGATACTCACCTGTTATATCACAGCTAAGAAGGTTTTCTCAATATTCTATAACTGATTAGGCAAATTTTCTAAAACTTTACGAAGACTTGCAAACAAAGTATACATCTAACAAGATCTGTAATATATTTGGTGAAAACCTCCTATTTGAAACCTTAGAAAAACTTGAATATTAAATCGAATTTCATATACCACAAACAAACTTTGATAATAAACAAGAAAAAGCCCGTAACAATAAATATTTTGGTACCCCAATCAACGACCAAAAACTAGTCGTCCAAATACTAATGAAAATATGAATAAAAATATATAAAATTTATAGTGAAAGGTAGCTATCATATGGTTAAATATGAAAAACTATTGACATAATAAAAATCAAAAGTTCACACTTACTACATGCAAGTATGCAACATGTAGTCATTGTTGTGTTAGCCGGCATCTATCTTTACTTCGCTTTCAAAACAAGTCAGAAAATAAGAACCAAAATCCTTTGGTTATAACATTCAGACATAAATTTACAAAGTATTTTACCAATCAAAGTACGGTAGAGCTGAATAGCTGATCTTGGAAATTTGATGGTTCCAAGCAAAAAAAAAAAGTCTTATTTCTCAAAAGAAATCCAAACACAAATTTCTTTAGGTAAGGTTCGAACACACTACCAACTCTGCGTTATAGCATGCAACAACGACCAGTTGACCAGAGCTAGTGAATCTTTATTGATAAAATATCGACTAAAATATCTACTTAAAAAAGGTTATACAAGCCTGCCTAGTTTTTATCTAGAGACGGCTCCGACGATTATAGGCTATAGGCTATAGCATTATATAAATACATACATGATACATAACATAGTTGGGTTTATACGTATTGAATAAGTCTTATGAGTAATGATGATACGATGAGGAATTAATCGATCTGGTAAACTCTTTCTTGTTTATTTCATATGATAAGAATAGTGACAACAATCATGATAATTTATTGTTGTAAAAAAAATCAAAATCAAAACCAGAAAGCATAACATTGTAAGAAAAAAAAAATTACTCAAAATCATGAGAGAGCACTAGTATTGTTTTTATCTTCCTCAGGCGCAGGAACGGTCCAATATTGTTTCACCGCATAGTAAATCTTCTCTCTTTCATGCGGACCCTTCTCGTGGTCAGCAATTCTACCTTCCCATTGTAATCCTTTGGTTATTTCCTTAACCTTAATCAAAACGTCCACGTCATCTCGTATAATCACTCCACCACCCGGTCTAAGAATCCGGTCCATCTCCAACAATATCTCCTCCGGTTCACACTTACCTTGGTACAATGTGATAACCGAGTCGGCATGGATAAAATCATACGTTCTTGGGTACGTCGACATCGCTTCACACCTGACAAATAGAAGAGAAACCGGATCAAACTTTAACCTTTGGCAAGAAATCCGGTTTAGTTTCGGTTCAGTTTAAGCTTACCAGTTTTGATACGTTCCGATGAGACCACGCTCGTAAATGACACCGAGAGTATTGAACTTAGCCTCGACCGGGACAACGTTCATGACCCAGACTGGATCATCAGCTAGAGTCGCCGCGAATCCACCGAGATAAGCGTTCATGTCAACTAAGTTTCTGTATCTCCCGGTTTCACCCAACTGGTAATCTAATTTCTTGTAATAAGAAACTCTCTGTTTCCACAGTTTCGTGTTTTCCAAGAAAGCTTCAGGTGTGATTTCCTCGAGATCGCCTTTGTTTACTCTCGGAGGAACCGCGTTTAACCTAGCTGGCCACTTCTCTACCTTCCCTCCGGCCACTGTCTTTAGATCCTCCGCGTCATTAACTTCAGGTAATGGCGTCAAACAAGAATCCATCTTCGTGTACCTGAATCAATCGAAATTTATAGCCAAATTCTAACATTTTTAAATCATAGATATAGAAACTGATTGATTACCAGGCCATATCGGGATCTTGATCATGACGACAAAACTCTGGATTCTTCAAAACCTGTCTGGTTTTCTTACAGTGAATGTGGTTAAAGGGTTTTTGCCAAATAGCAAGATCTTCTCTCTGAACAACTTTCTTCCAGCACAAGCTTCTTGCGACCTGCTCGATCTGAGTTTGCTCTGCATTCAAATCATCCATCGTCCGTTCCCATCCTTTCCACCGTTTCTGCCAATTAATCGGCGGTCCAGAAAGTATCCAGTACCCTCCTGGTCTTAAAACCCTATCCACCTCCATCAAGTAAGCCCCATCTGCAACACAACAAAAAGTGTTAGAACTCAAAAGGGAGTGATTTCGTACTTGTTTAGAGTTTAGAGTCGAACCGTTTTGGGCCCACGGGATAAGGCAACGAGAGCAATGTGCTAAGTCAAAGGCTCTAGAAGGGTACGGTAAGCGGATTGTAGCCATGATTCCGATCATCGCCGGCACGCCACGCTCGAGTGCGAACTGGACCTGAGCTTCGTGTGTGTCCCTTGGTGCAAATGACATCGTTGTAATGTTTCTTGATAAAAGATATGCACCGAAGCTAGCCACCTGAAAACCAGACACATTTGATTGATCATACCAAAAACGACAAATTAAGTCAATCTAAGAGAGGGAAAAAAAAATTCTTCATTTTGACTCTTTGTTTACAACTACTAGTTTATTTTTTCAACTTTACAGGTAAAGTATGAGTAGGTCAACAGTGACATTAGACGATTAGGTGACTTAGTGCTCACACTCAGAAACCAACGATGTTGGAAAAACAATATGCTTTCTTTTCTAATGTACTAATTCCAAAATTTAATTATTGTTCACATATATGAGAGTACACTAAATCAAATGGAATTTAGATTAGAAATGACTAGATATGGATATGCATTGATATATCTTGTTAGTTAAAATGGACATATATCTCAACAGATTATTCGATTGAACAGATTGGTGAGAGAAATCTCATTTTATTTTCTTTAATTTGAAGTAGAAAAATAAAAATAATGACTATGCAATCTTGATAGAAAGGCAAAATAAAATCAAATCGGCTGGTTCGGTTTTTATTAGAGGGAAGAGAATTTGAACGTACCCCGCAACCGGTATCGATGGCTGTACGGATAGAGCCGTCGCTGAGATCAATCAACCGTCCGATATCGTCAATGTAAGCATCAGCGCCACGTGGAAACATCGTACCGCCACCAGGGAACCAAAACCGGTCATTCTCGTACCGGACCCAATTCTGATTCTTTTTCTCAACCGTAAGTTCCGTGTGAGGCACATTAGCGAACCACGCCACGTCACGGCTCTCCGGCCACCGGAACGGCGTTTTGTAACCGTACGGCGCCGGAATTCTGCATTTCAAGATTTCATCTCTCTCGGGACAATGCCTTTGCCTATACTCCAATCTCTCCCTCGAGAATCTCAACGATCGCTTCGCGTCTTCGCACGGCGTGTGCTCGCTCAACTCGGCGCCGCACGACGGGAAATTCACGGCGGTTTTCGTCACCGGAGGTGGATCTTGAATGTTGTGATGCGCATCGAAGTCGAGATCTTTCGTAGAATTTGGTCTGGTGAATTCCTCGCACGGTGTACCGTCTGAATCATCGAAGGCGGCGCGTGGATTCACCGCCGTGTTTTGCCAACTACCGAGAAGGTAGCTACCGATGCAGAGAAGCACCACTAGGGCTACGTAATAAAGATTGGACTTCTTACTCCGAGATGATATTCTTGTGAATAAATTCATCTCTTTTTAAAAAAAATGAATCAATCAGTGGTACTCCCAATTGAAATATTTATATATACACAACGATGAGAGTTGAATCGAATGTGTGACGAGTGAAGTTTTCAAGGGTTGATATGAAGTGGTTCGAGGGTGTAATATAAGGTGGGAGGAGAAAAATAAGAGCGAGTGTGAGATACGCGCATTAAAGGTCAAAGGGTCAATATGGTTTATGTTTTATAATGTATCATTCGTGAGAGATTAGGCTAAAACGTGCGAGTTTGTCATAGGCAACAACGGCGAATTATTTTGCTCAAAAGATTATTCTTTTCCAATTTCATCGAATTATTAGATTTGTTTTTCTAAAAATATTGGAAAATTACGGATTGTGTACATATTCATGCATTGTATTATGAGCAATATATCTTTTAACATTTGGAATTAGTTTTAAATGTTTTGTATCAAATTTCCTTATAGCTTATGTTATCTTACCATTTTTAAAAAGGAATTAAACTGACTTAAGAATCCGTGTACGTGAAAGTGCACGATCCGATGAAGCGCGTGAAGTATGATACATAGGTGAGGGGTCCGTTTGGGTCCTTTGGATGCAAAGAGACGCAATCCATTTGCACTTTTCACCGGTACGAACCAATTTTAATACTTAACCGAAGCACTTTTTGGATGAATTTCCCGGTTTACATGCACTGTTTTAAAAAGCCTAAACTGAGATTCTCTTTTGCTCTGTATATACGCCAGTTATGGGAATGTAATTTGAACTTTTTTGGGGACCAGAGGAGTTTAAAACCTTGCGGGGTTGTGAAGAAACCCCGAAGAACCAATGTTTAATGGAATCGTAACACGCAGTGAGAGTTTGGTTTGCGTTTGTAATACTATACCCATGGCATTGGACTGGACATTTGAAACGAATGAAATTGAAGCGATTTATCTGGTTGGTGTATTTCTTTGTTAGAAAATAAACAATAGTCAAACCAAAATTACACTTACTCCCATTCAAATAACTGAAGTTTACAATAATAAAAGTTAGGGTCGACGATTTTTCCCCCTTATACATGTTCAACTAAAACTATTTCCACCCGATCTTTGAATCTCATCACTTTAGTACCCAAATTAAACTATTAAAATAATTAGAACTAATTGATTCGATTTATTTCATTTAATCAATTTCTTATTCAACAATAAAACCGATTTGTCGATAATAAACCGGTTTAGAAGCTAATAAAACCCAGGGTTATACCCAAACACCTAACCGACCGAAATCCGACCCATAATCGATAATTATAAAATCCTATACCTCGTTTTGTCGACATAAGTAGGGCTTTTCTCCATATTTTCTTTTGGTTGCGGGGTATAAATAAAACATTAATATTTGCCTTCGTCGGATCTCATACGTTTAACCCTTTTAAAATCAATTTGGGGAAAACTCAAAATTAGGCTTTTCTTTTTCTTCACCATGTCCGATTCGAGAATGAAGATGAAGCTGAAAAGTTTGAGCGAGAACTTGATGTTTGATTCAGAATTTGTCGACGCGTTAGCCCGAGAGACACCATTCTAGAGTCCTCGATTCGATGATGAAGCTCCGCCGGTAGACATGAAAGAATCGAGCGAAGGCGATTGATAAGCTTCGGTGAGAACAACTTTCAACTCGGTATCGAATTCAAAAGCGATGTCGATTACGCATTGAGTAATGCTAGGAACATAGAAGCAGGCGATGGGATAAAAGCGAAAATTTCGTTTAAGTGTGGGATGGGTGGGCGTGTGCGTGGCGAGTTCTGCTCGTTTGAGAAGCCAAGATATGTGTGGGTGGTGAAGACTTTCTTACACCATAGCTACTAACTGTAAGATACTTAAGAGTTCTATCATTGCAAATCTTTTCATGGACAAGCGAGGCTTGATCCAGTTTATGCGAGAAGATACAAAATCATATAAAGGAGAAGTGGAAGATTATTAGTACCATGATGATATCGAGAGGTCGTAATATTCGCTTAAGTTGATAGATAAGGAGTATGCGAACAATTTGCTAATATCTATGGCTATGCGAAGAGATTCGACTTTCTAACCGGGATCAACGCAATTGTTGAAACAAAGTTCAGATTTCCAAATGATAAAGAAGAGTTCGAGTTTTTATGTATGTTTGGAAATTCTAAGGACATCTTGGAGAGGCTTTTGTAGACTATCATAGGACTTGATGGAACCTTTTTGAAAGTGGCTGTGAAAGGTGTTACGCTTTGTCTATGGCCATGGCGCCAATAATCAGATTTATCCGATAGCGTGGGCGTAGTGCGGCGAGGCGGAGATAATTGGCTCGGTTTTTGGAGAAACTTAAGAAGATTTACAGCTTGAAGATGGAAGTGGATATGTACTTCTCGATAGATCTAAGGGACTCATTAGTCTGTTAAAGATAAATTACCAGAAGCGGAGCATCGGATGTGTGTTAAGCACATAATTGAAAATCTAAAGAAGAATCACTCAAGGAAAGAACTACTAAAACCTCTAGTTTGGAAGTTAGCATGGAGTTACAGTGTTCCAGAGTTTGCGGAGAATCTAGCCAAAATCCAAGAGTATGATATGGGACTTTATGAGGCTGTTTTGAAAGAGAAACCAGAATCTTGGTCAAGGGCATATTATAAATTGGGTAGTTGCTGTGAAGATGTTGACAACAACGCTACCGAGTCTTTCAACGCAAGTATAACCAAAGCACGGGCAAAGCCAATGATACCAATGTTTGAGATTATGCGTTTGCAAGCTATGGAACGAATTACAAAGAGGAAGGATAAGGCAAATAGGTATAAAGCGAGACACTCTTTTTACGTGGATCAACTATTGGCAGATGAGAAGAGGGTTGCGGAGACTTGTAAGGTGTACGCAAGCACTCATGGTCGTTATCAGGTTTTTTTGGAGGGAATTATTACAGTGTTAACATGCCGAATAATACATGTAGCTGTAAGTGGCAAGTGGCGGGATTCCTTGTGAACACGCCTATGGAGTGATCATTGACAATGGTTTGGATGTGGATGATTACGTATCTCTTTACTTCTCTGATAACATGTGGCGATACACATATGAAAACTCCATCATTCCACTCCGAGGTGCACAATATTGGAAGCACCATGACCATCGCCTAGTTGTAGCACCAGAAGAGCCAAACCTTCCTTGAAGGAAGAAAAAGAAGAAACATACCAAGTTTCCAAGAATTAAGGGAAAACATGAATCGCCTAAGAAGACGGGAGAAACTCTCGGTAGGGCGCGTTATGCATTGCTCCATTTGTGGTGAAAAGGATAATGCAAGGGACACATGAAAGACGAACATGGCGAGATTTCTTCACGCCTCATTAGTAACTAGTTTTTAAATCTTGTTTGGCTCTTTTGTTTTCAGACTTGTTATGTTCTTATCGATCAGCGACATTTGTTTTGTTTTCCTTTCTTTTTGTTAGGCGTTTGTTCGTTTAAATCAAATTTGCCATTGTTTTGTTCATTTGTTTTGTTTTGTTCATTTATCTAGTCAATACCCATTTGCCATTACATTTGCAAAATGCGACACGAAAGAAGGTTTAGAACAAATTTGCCAAGCAAAAACAATAGACCTACTACAACTACAAGCAAGTGACTTATCTTTCGATTCACTTCTCTTCTAATTTCTTAAACTCAACCATCTTATTCACAAGCTTCTGATTCTTCTCTTCCAATTTCTGAATACGAAACCCATTTTCTCGTAAAAGATCGGATACCTCACATTTTTTTCGAAGCCTCTCATACTCAAGTTTCGTTTTCTGATTTTTGCTTCCAATGACTTAATAGCAGAACCTTCTTAGTTGCCACTTTCATTCTGCATTTATATATAAGAGGCATTTGAATGAATTCCTAGAACAAACAAAAAAAATTATATTCAGAGTGAGGAAATCAAACCAAGCCTTGAAATTCGTTAACTTGTCTTGGCTCAGTTATGCAATTTCCAAATTGGTTTCATGAAACAAAGAAGAAAAAGATTGTTTTCGTAGGAAACGAAAGGAGCAAACTTCAATGCAATTTCCAAATTGGTTTCATGAAATAAAGAAGAAAAAAAATGAAACTTTTTTCTCGTAGGAAAAGAAATTATTTCCAAACATTTGCATACCTAAGTTCAAATTGAGAAGAGATCAATCGTTCTCCTTTAATCCACACAAGAGATTGCATTTAGAGGTCTCAAGCAATTGCATCATCTTTTTCGTTTCAATTTCTTTCATCTGAATAACAAAAAAAAAGAGACGAAAGAAGAAGAAAAAGAAAGAATAATAAGAAGAAGAAATGAATAAGAATAAGAAGAAAAGAAGAAGAAGAAACGAACTCTGATTTTAGGTTTCCCCAATTTGATTTTAAAAGGGTTTATAAGCGGGTATGAATTTCGGGTCTGGGTTAGGTGTTTGGGTATAACCCAGTTTTTTCCCCGGGTTTCATTAGCTTCTAAACCGGTTTATTATCGACAAATCGGTTTTATTAAGCGAGAATAAGAAATTGATTATAAAGGGAGAAATAAATCGAATCAATTAGTTCGGGTGAAATTAGTTTTAATAGTTTAATTTGGGTATTAAAATGATGTGGTTCAAAGATCGGGTGGAAATAGTTTTAGTTGAGTATGTATAGGGGGGAAAAAATCGTCGACCCTAAAAGTTATAATCGATCTTAATGATAAGTTGTTAATATTACCGAAGTAGAATAGTTGATTTCTTATGATTTAAAGTAGAGTTTAATCAAAAATATAATTGAACAAAGGTAACAAAAAAAAATCGAACTAAATCTAAAATTGCCGAATCAAAATCCCAAAGTCTTATCTCTAAGCGAAAACAAGCCCAAAATTTATAATCATCAGATCACACATTACACAGTTGGATTTTGCTCTAGTTTTTGCTTATTTCCAGTATTTGCTTAGCAAAATAAACATCTCCTAATAATGCAATATTAAAACTTGTGTATCAAGAATCTGAGGCATAAACATATTTATTATAATCATCATTCCTGCAAATAAGTATTTATACGAGGTTATAATAGCAGCAAATTTCCTTAACAAAGACCAACAGAAACTTTCTGAAATGACTTTCTACTTAACACCAGCTTCCTCGACTTCAGGATGTTTTGATCTTGGGGCGTGTCGGAAGCAACTGTGTTTGTGGAGGATAATGAGAATCATATAAGATCAGAAGAAGAAAGTTACGAAATTGGAAAGTGGGTTTAATTTGTGGAGAAAAAAGTGTTACCTGGTAACAAGAAATGATGGAGGTGATGAATCCAAAAGCTCCGGTGACACGAGGAGTGATCTTCTTTGGAGCTAACTGAAGAAGACCAGCTGCTACAACAATGTCCATAGCTGATTTGATCAAAGCAAGTGACCTCTCGTTTGATTTTTTAAGCTTAGCACGATACTCCTCATCCTATATTTTCACACAATTTGATAAACAGGAATTGAGTTTCTTATAATAAGATTTTGTAGAAATAGAAGATTCTTTGACAAAGGAGAGAACTTTACTTGATACTTGTTTCCATTCTTGAGTCCCTTTTCGATCTTCTTCATTGATGAAGAAAGCCTTCCAATCTCACCAATCTAGTAACAGTGGAAACCGATAAATAAGCGGCGAAAAAGGTAAGTTTACATGAGGAATCGATTGGGAAGCGAAAGAAGAGACGGACCTCGACTAAAGTTGTACACACAGAAGATCCCATCCAGCAGAAAAGAGATATACGTCCAAGTAACTCAGCTCGTTCTTTGTTCTGTATTGGGATACATAAGCCATTGGTAGAAGCACGAAACTTCAATATAAATAAATTTGATCACCCTCACCTTATATATTCCTGATCTCCCAAGCCAGACAATTTGATCCAGGAACAAAAATGTAGATAAAAGTGCGTTCTTCGACTGAAAAATAACAAAAACATCCATCAAAGATATGAAACAAGGGGACTAAGGAATCTTTGTACTTCAGATTCCTTTCATAGTTCATTTATGGGTTTAGTATGAAATTGAAACGAACTCTGAACTCTGAAGCACCTACCTTTCCAAGTAAAACAAGAGGAAGTGGAGTCCCTTGAGGCACAGGACTGATAAGACCATGCAAGTCATTCACAAACTGCAACAATGATAAAACATATTAAGTTAATTAACAAAGCTAAAACATACTAATCAAAATGAAACAAACAGCTAAAGGATCAACCTTGAAAAGACGGAAGACTTTTCTTGCTAAGCTTGTAGATTTGTCAACATTTTGGGCAGTACCAGGTTGTCCACCACTCAAGAACTTGGAACCATACTGTATAGCTCTGCATAACTTATCCCTAGCCTCAGCTTTGTTCAAATACATAACCACAAGAGCAAGTTCGGCTCTTGATACATCTAATGTCGTCGCCATGTTTTCTCTGAAAACAAAACCCAGAAACGTTTCTCACCAAAGAGACCTTTGCAAACCCCAAATAAAAATTTGCAAATTCCCAGCCTTTTCGATCTTCGAAGTCTTTTTTTATCGAAGAAATTATAAATACTATATGAATTGTAACAATCAAATAAATCAAAAAAATTCGATTCGATATACCTTTGGAGAGATATGTGAACAGAGATAGAGGGCGATCAACTTAGATTCAATGCCTCTGTTTTTGGAACGTAAGCTAATTGTTTTGTCTTGATTGTGTAATCGGAGATAGGGCTTGTTTGGTCATCTTCGTTTCCCGATAAACAAACAAAACACGCCGTTGGGTCAACGCACTCATCTCTTCGATCTATCATTTTCAGCCGTCGATTATGTTGACTCTTTCTGTGTACACCACATTTGATCATCTCTCACAGTTGAGGATATTTCGCGCGACCCAACCACGTGGCACACATCTCTAGGAAAAGAATGGAAGTCCACGTGGCTACATTCTTTGGGCCAATAGCACTCTCAAAGCCCAATAATGGGCTCTGACTTTGGCCTGATTTAACATTAAACCGCTCTTTCTCAAACCGATAAAACCTTAGTCGTTAGTTAGGGTTTTACTTACGAATCCGTCATTCACTTTGTATCAGAACTGAAACTAACCAAACATAACTGCAGTCTTTTTTTTTTTGATGGAACTCAATAAGGATCAGACAAGCATGTCGGAGAATAATAAGCCTCAAGATCCAAATCCCAGATTAGCTTACGAAGGTTGCAGCGTTTTGCTCGACGTCAACGATGGTGACCGTCTCGTCTTCGCACGTTTATCTGGTGGCGCGTGCGTCTTCTCATCCTCAAATCTTAATTCATCCAAATTGATTCTCATCCTCAATTCTATTGTTTTGAATTTGGTTTTTGATTCTTTCCTCTCTCTTCTTACAGCATATTAAAAATTGGGAATAAGAATTATTCTTTAAAGCCGTTGATCGGAGCTCCGTTTGGATCTCTGTTCCAAGTCGAAAGCGGAGAAGATGGTTCTTTCCTCTCTCGCATTCTACCCGTTAAGCAAGGTTCGTTGTTGAATATCAAAATCACATTATCATTTATGCTGAATACAAAAGAAACTGATTTTTTTTTATAAATTATAGTGTTAGTTTTTGATGGTGGGTTTATAGATAGATTGAATTTGGTCTAATTGATGTTTGCTTAACCAGAAAATAACAGTAATAATGTTATGGACGATTCGAGAGATAATCGGGAAATTGTCGACAATAATGAAGCGCAGAACCTTACTGGTGAAGAAATTGAAGCTATGCGGAGGTTAGAAGAATTCTTTATATCCTCTGTGTTTATTATATTGAATCTATACATTGGAAGATTTGCGAAATTCTTCTCTTTTATGTGTAGAGAGGGTGCAAAAGGGGATGAAATTATTGAAGCTCTGATTGCTAACAGCAAAACATTTGATAAGAAGTTTCAGTTGTCTCAGGTAATGTAAAATATTGTTAATCTCTCTGCTTCTACTTTGAAAGTTTGGGAGACATATAATTGTCTTTTCTTGTTACATCTTGTAGGAAAAATATAAGCTTAAAAAGCAGAAGAAATATGCGCCAAAGCTGCTTCTTCGACGGCCTTTTGCTCGAAGGTATTTGTTCGGTTTTTTGTTGTCTCCTTTTGTTTTCTGCGTCTTTCGTTTTTCTTATGAAGGGATCTGTTTATGTTTACCAGTATATGTGAAGCTTATTTCAAGAAATACCCAGCCAGAATCGGGTAAGTACACACTTGTTTGTTTTCTTTGATCGTATTCTAAAGATCCTGAGTCCTTTTTTTTTTTAATTGAGATTGAAATTCTCGCTCTTTTAGATAACATATTATGTATTGATTGTGTTGTGTGTGGTGTAGATTCTTACGAGTAGATGCTTTATCTCTTCTGTTAACTATGGCTAATGTCACTGCATACTCGGATGTGCTTGTGGTGGATATGGTTGGTGGCCTTGTCACTGGTGCAGTGGCTGAACGATTAGGAGGTATAAAAGCTTTTCTATTGCCTCTCCAATTTTTTCACATTTAGCACTTACTTCTGATTACTTCTGTAACAATGTGCCGTCCTTTTAACAGGCACTGGTTATGTTTGCAATACATATAAGGGAAGTTCTCCTTATCCTGTGGAGATGGTAAGGATGTTCAACTTTAGTGACAAGGTTTTAGAGAGGTATGTTTGATTGGTCTCCTGAGTCTCTAATTGAAGCCGTTCTATAGAATATATCTGTAATTGACATTTATGTGTTCCTTTTCTCGTGTGTAGGATCGTGCAGTCATCTATAAACGAGCTCTCGTCAGCCAAAACTGCATCTCCTGAAGGAAATAATCAACAAGAAGGAGTTTGTAAAGCCGAGAACAATATTAATGCAAGTTGCAAACCTCTACCGTTTCACTTGAGACTTAATTTGAGAAAATCTTGTGATTGTAACAGAAGGTTTTAGTTGAAAAATGCAGGAAACATCTACATCTGATATTATGGTAGAAGAAATATCTGTGACAGGTGAGGCTAGAGTAGTAGATATTGTTGTCCCAGAGAGCAAAATTATCAAAGCCCCAAAAGCTGGAGCCAAAGCTTCAAAAGAAACAATAGAGATGTGGCGAGAAAACGGTTTTTCTAGGTAAGTAAGTAATATAAGTGTTCCTAATGAAATGGTTTGGGCTCATCACTTAATGATCGTCTGATTTGCAGCCTAATCATGGCTGCGCAAGACCAAGACCCATGGAGCTTAGCTATAGATGTATTGCCACTGCTCTCCTACTCTGCTCCCTTTGCAATATATCATCAGTATTTACAGGTATGTCATAAGAAGAAAGCTATCACTAAACTGCTCTCTAACCAACTCAGAATAGCTCTAATCTGCTACATTTGGTCTTTAGGCAGATACAATAGAACTATAGTTAAGTGAACTTGTTCAAAGCTTTTCACTATATTTGGTAATAATGAACAAAATCTCATGATGATAATCACAGCCGCTGGCTACATGTATGCACAAGCTTCAACAGGGGAAGATGGCGATCAATCTGCAAATAACAGAACCATGGCTACGCGAATATCAGGTCTGATAATATTCTCTTTTTGTTTTTTTCAATCTCAATAGATCATCAAGAGGTGTTGAATGATATATGTATATTAAAAATGCAGGTGCTTCCTTCAAGATCTCACCCTCACATGCAGATGAGTTCTTTTGGAGGCTATGTTCTGAGTGGCATCAGAATCTCTACCACTTGACTATTGTTTTCAAAACCAGAAACTGTGGTTTGATGTTTGGTCTTTTCTTTCACAAGGTCTTTGTGGTTGTTTTGTTGTTGTAATATAAGGGCTGAGATTATAAGAACACTCAAAATAATTGAAAAATTTTCCGGATATTTTAAGTTAATACGGTCATTTACCTTCAAATTTCTTGATGGTTTTGCATGTCCACACTTGCAATACTTTAAATGTGTTCGGAGGTATCCGGCCATATGATGATACATTACGAAACAATACTTTTCTCGTGTGCAGGGTCGTGAAGCTCTCTATAAACGAGCTCTCGTCAGCCAAAACTGCGTCTGGCGAAGAAAACAATCAACAAGGAGGAGTTCGTGACACTGAGAACAATATCAATGCAAGTTGCGAACCTATACCGTCTAACTTGAGTCTTAATTTTGAGAAACTCTTGTGGTTTTAACAGAATAAGGTCTTAACTGAAAAATGCAGGAAACATCTACATCTGATACTATGGTTTCATGTAGAATATGAAACATTATATAATAGATTATATATAACATATATACCACATTGATATAAGATCTGCTTCATTTTCTTATACTTCTTCTTTCTTCCTTCTACTTCCTAGTAAAGAAACTTCTCAATTTCCCTTTCTCAATCCTTTCAAGTAGCTTCTTTGAACCAGGAACCTCCAACTCCGTCAGTTTCTTCAAATAACCAACAGCTCCATGTGAGACCATCAGCTTCTTACACTTCCTGCTCGAACACAAAGCCGCCAAACCCGAAACCGCATACTTCTTTGCCGAATTACTTGGACTTGGCTCAAGTAACATCACAAGACTGGTCACACTCTTCTCATCTCTCTTCACTTCTCTGCAATTCCTTGGAACCGTAACTAGACTCGCTATAGCTTGAGCAGCAACCTCTCTAGCTCCACTCGCTTTCGCCTCCAACATTCTTATCAACAATGGGATACAACCTGATTCACCGATCATTCTCTTCGTCTCATTTGATGTAGCAATCCTGCAAATAGTTGATGCAGCCGCTTGTTGAGCTCCGATTGATCCTGATTTAAGAACATGGACTAAACTTGGGATTATCTTGAAGTAAGTCTCAACAGAAACAGAGCCAACAAGATTCCGAATTGCTGCAACTCCTGATTCTTGAGGAAGAGGACCGTCTAAGTAAGCGAGCAGAGTTTGAATCCCGTTCTCTGATATAACCGATCTTCGAAGAGTTTCGTTGCTCGAAGTGAGATTCTGAAGACATTCCGCTGCGTATTCTTTAGATCCCAATAGAATTCCGCAGTTAAGTATGTTAATCATCACTTTAACGATTCCTTCTTCCGCTAGATTCTGTCTTACTTCAGGCACAGCGGAAATGTTCTTCAAAGTACAAGCAGAAGCGGATTGAGAAACAGAGTCCCCTGTTTTGCAAATCTCTATCAACGGACTAACCCCGCCGTGACCAACGATTGAACGCGAAGTCTCTGATGAAATCGACATTCTCTGCAACGAAATAACCGCTTTCTCCTTAGCAACGGGACTTCCCGATTCCAGTAGCCTTATCAATGGAGGTAATGCGTTCTCAGAGATAAGCCAGTTTTCGCATCCTCCTGATTCCGCTAGAGAGCAGATCACAGTCACCGCGTTTTCCCTTACGCTAGGCGAAGTAGCCGTCAAAAGCTGCACGAAAGACGCAACATTGGTCCGACCTAAAGCGGTTATAACCGCTCTTTCGTCTTCTTTCATTACCTCGACGAGCTGCTCAAGCGCTTTGCGTTTGGACTCCAAGTGACCTATCTGAAGCCGAGCAAGCAATTCTCTAACGCTGAAAGTTTCCAAGTCTTGAATTGAAGAAGATAAAGGTTGTGTAACTTCTCCAAGAACACCTGTTTTCATAAGCAATCCACAATCTTTCAAGCTAAGATCGATTTTCGCAGATAGAGAATCGAGATTACTCTGCATCTTTAACTTCCCTTCTTGCTTCTCATTTACGCATACATTCGCGAGCTCGATGGCTTCTTTCAAGGTTTCTAAGACCGCTTGAAGTTGCTCTTTGCATAGAGTGTGTTTAGAGAAGCAAGGATGGCTAGACAAATCCGATAAACATGTCGGCATCTTCTCTAATCTTGAACTTATCACTCTCCATCTGCTTGAGAAACCTTTCACTGTTCTTGCTTTGGACAAAGCAATCGGTACAAGCTCTTGTGCCTGTAATAACAAATCTTCAACTGTTGGATCAACCAGAGTTTCGTTTCCAGTTTTCTGCTCCACCATGATCACACACAAATACAATCCTTGAACTCTGTTTAACTGAATTGCACAAAAGAAGGTAAAAAAAAAACAAAAACTTCAGCGATTTACAGAAAGAAAAAAAAACCAAACCCAGAAACGATCAAATATGCCTTGATGAGACACACTGGCAAATCATTGATACTTTAGTTTTGTAATAGAAAAAACAATCAAAAGTGGGGAAGAAAAAGTAATGAAGGGAGTAGTTGAATGAGTGATGAACAAGTTGGTAGATTTGTTATAAATAAAGACACGGATTTAAAAAAAAAGGAAGAAGCTATCAAAAAGAGTTTCGAGAATCTTGAAAATGATCACAGAAAAGCTTATCGATATTTTGCTGGAGAACAAAACCCTACCAGACAAAAATTTACAAGTCATTTTCCAATTTCCTTTACTTCGTCGGTGTGAACACTAAATGCTATATAAAAAAAGCTAATGATATGATAATAAATAAATAGAAGAATCATCACAATCAGCATCTATTACATGATAGTATATTATTTTTAATGAGAAGGCTCCTGGAATAAAAGCAAAAGACAAGAATACCCTTCTGAAGAACAGAACAAGAATGTGAGAGGTTCAAAACACAGATCAAACCCAAGATTAAATAAAGCTGGTTTTTAGAGGAAAAGCAATAAAGAGAAAAGAGAGACTTTGTTTTAAAGAGAAGATGTGAGTCTCTTTCAACAAATCGTGTGCTTAAAAACTTCATAAGAGTTCGAACCAAACTCCACTAAAACACTACACACAAGTTTGGTGATAAGTCCACAACACTTGTCTTTACTGTAAGAAAAGAAACAAAAAAAAGCTTTTTAAAAAACTCTTTTCCTTAGAGCTTGTGTAAAATGAAAGAGATTCAAACAGAACATGAAGAAAAAATGAAACATAGAGCTATTTTATCTTTTGAGATTAAACGATCTAGCAATTACCTGGAAACAAAGATCTATGCTTGAGCTTCTGGGTTCGCTGTCTGAACCAAAGAAACTGTTTTTAACGAATTAGTTGCACATTTTTGAATTTCGAAACTGAATCAAAACAAAAGCAGAAACTCTCTTTCACACAGAAGGAGCTGTGCCAGTGTCGTTTATTTTAGTCAGCTTTAGATTTGTTCCGACAGAACCGTAACGCACGATTTTTATCGTATCTCGAGAACTTTCAAACTCCAATGATCAAACGGCTCTAGTTTCATCTTGTGGAACCTAATCAAACGGCTGGGATACAATTGAAAATTGAAATGACTCGGTGATTAGCTGACGTGGACGTATGACTGGTCTTCTCGGGAGTGTCACGTGTGCCGAAGTAAGCAAAATCGATAAAATTGACCTTACGTGTTCGTTGAATTAACGAAAATGCCACTGGTTTAAACATCATCGACTTTTGAGGGCCATAAAGGAGAAAGTGTAGAGGGGACCGAGGCGCGTGAGGCTTTGTGGGCCTTATTAACGTGCATGAAACGGCACGCACTTGTCTGCTGTCTGTTGAGAGCGTCGGCTTTTGTGATTAATTAATTTTATCATTAAGGTCACTAATGTCAATCTTTAAGAGCTAATCATCATCCAGTTTTCATAATCATTTTTAAGGTAAAATTAACAAGATCGAAGTAATTATCACTACGGTCTATCTCATCCTTCACAAACCCAGTACTACCATATCACTATAGTTTCACATTTCATAATTACTTAAAATTAAATGATATAATTTTTTTTTAAATTAAACTTTATTTTGGCCCAGAATTGTCAAATAAACAAACAATTTTTTTTTTACAGGTATTAATCAATTTTCTGTCTCAGATATAATATGGATCCGAACGCACCGTTTAGCTGTTTGACACATTATACATCCGAGTTTGTTTTATCCATATAATGATGGGCCTACGTTTGAAGCCCAATACGAAATGAGGATTTCCTTTTTGTTTGTTCTCTCTCTCTCTCTCTCTCTCTCTCTCTCTCTCTGGATTTCTGGGTTTCCGATTTGCTAATCGATCTCGTTCCCGATCGATCTGAAATTGAATTCTCGAATGGTAAAGTTTGCTCTTATCCTAATTGACGATCTAGATCTCGCGTTTGATCCATCAGGTTTGCTTCTATTTCGGCTACTACGCATCTCAGTGATTATGATGTCTTCGTGCTTTCAGTTAGGGTTTCCGCTTCTTCGTCATCCTATTCGCGTGGAAGCTCGGGTGATGCTGAAATCACGTTTTTATGCTATGTACACTTTGTTGGAGCCAGGGATCTCCTCTTTGGTTTTCTTTTGTTGTATATTGTTGTATCTAGGGTTTTATATGTATGAACGCCCGGTTATGAAATCATCGAAGCTTGCAGATTTGAATTTCGATGATTTTTACTACTGCGAGTGGAAATTCCGAAGACCATCCATGGCTTGTCTGGAATTGAAGGAATCAGTTAGTTATTAGTGACATTAAGGTTCTTTATGGAGATTCGAGTCAGATTTATTTGGTTTTTGTGTGGAGTTGGGTCTTTTCATCCTTTTGGTATTTCTGGAGAATGGGAAGTTCATGAACTCTTTACTTCTGGATCATCATGGATGAAGCGACAATGCTCGACTCTGTGGTTCAGTCTGCTAAAATTTGTATGTTTCTCGATGTATAGTATGAATCATAAAGCGCCAAGGAGATACTCACAAGGAAGGAATTTTGGAGTGGACAGACAACAAAATTTTGCTGCAGATATAGTTCCAAGAAGATCCAGTATCCCTTATGACAAGAGAGTGAAGAAAAGTCCATACAATGGATCAAGGAATTTGGTTTGGACGTCAAAAGAGTTTCAAGCATCAGAAGGAAACAGGCCAAGGAAGAATGACGCCTACAGGTCGACGAACTCACCAGTTTCGAGCACTGGATATCATGTGTCAAACCAGCCAAGGAAGAATGACGCCTATAGGTCGATGAACTCACCAGTTTCAGGCACAGGAAATCGTGTGTCAAACCAGCCAAGAAAAAATGTTGTGTATGGGTCAAGGAGCTCGTCTATTTCAGGCTCCAGAGTTTGGAGGTTGGGAGATAATAGCAGTCCCAAGTTTAGGGAATGTGTATGCTAGTATTGGAAAGCTGGAAACTGCAAGAAAGGTGAGCAATGCGAGTTCTTACACTCTTGGTGTTGTTTTCCTGGCTTGGTGATGGTAGCTACTCTTGAAGGACACAAAAAGGTACTTCTCATATAGTTTTCATGCTGCTTTGATCCTCTATTTCGTTATTATTTCTAGTATGGTATGCATCGGGTTTCGTCTTGAGTGTTGGCTGAATAGAAAACAGATTTTATTCACATGTAATTTTTCTTGACCGTAGGATATAAAGGGGATTGCCCTCCCTCAAGGTTCTGATAAACTCTACTCTGCCAGTGGTGATGGTGCTTTGAGAATATGGGATTGCCATACTGGTCAGTGTGTGCATGAGATCAACCTCCAGGCAGAAGCAGGGTCTCTAATTAGTGAAGGCCCATGGGATTTCCTTGGCTTGCCAAATGCTGTAAAGGTTAGTCTAGGGCATTCGAAACTCAGGACATTTATCTGTTTTCTAAGTACCATTCTTTGAAATTCAGTGGGATTCGTCTTGATTCTGGTCTCAAGTTTTTGCTGTACAATTTCGCAGGCTTTTAATGTTCAGACCTGTAAAGATTTGCATCTTAATGGTTCAGTAGGAGGTCAGGTGAATGCAATGGCTGTTGGAAACGGAATGCTTTTTGCTGGGACAAGTGTAAGCCTTTTAACTTACTCCATCTCTACCTCTGTTAGTTCTTTGCTTTCCCGTTATTGCATTCGGATCTAAAGTGTGTTCCTTTTTGTCTCGTTGGAATTACAGTCTGGTAGTATATCAGTCTGGAAAGGTACTGACACCGAGTCTGATCCTTTCAAATACCTCACATCTCGAGGGACATAGTGGTGAAGTCAAGTGTTTCGTTGTTGGAGGTCAGAGGCTATACTCTGGTTCTGTGGATAAAACCATAAAGGTACGGGGATGGTTCCATTTAAGTCAATTTTTGGCCAGTAAAAACTTCTCATATTATAGAATTTATTCCAATCAACATTGTTCACTGTAATTTTCAGGTGTGGGATCTCGACACATTGCAATGTATAATGACATTGAGGCAGCATAGCGACACTGTCACGTTGCTCTTATGATGGGATCAATATTTGTTATCGTCTTCATTGGATGGGACCATAAAAGTCTGGGGCTCTTCTGAAAGTCCCAACTTGAAAGTTATCCATACACGCAGCCAAGAACAAGTAAGTTGTAATAACAAGAACAACAAGAAGACCTAGTTTTCCTTTTAAGAAATAGCATTCTTATTGTTTTTCTTTTTTTTTTCTGGTTTGAAACAGAGTGTGCATGCTCTTTGTGGATTGCACGATGCAGAGGCCAGGCCAATTATATTCTGCTTTTACCAAAACGGAACAGTCGGCATATATGATTTACCAACGTAAGTGAAGCTTAATCCGAGAGCCTCTCTAGTTTGTACTCTAATCTGACCATTAATTGTCTAATGAAATCCGAATCATCTCTCATGTTGGGTATACACACTTAAAATTGGTCCTGAAGGATTGTTTTTCAGTGGAGACAAGAGTGGGAGAGTGCGTGTATGGAGCTTAGGTGGCAGCAAAGTCTAGAAATAAAACTTCGCTCGACCAACTCTTTTTTGTTTTGGTCGACCAGAATATTCATAATAATATAATGTACATTGATGATGGTATACAAACACCATCGCTTTATGAGTTAAGAAAAATTATTTTCATTTTGGATTTCAGCTGTAGTCGATCGTTTGGTTTTATATAAACGAAGATCATAATCAGCATTCAGCAACATGGCTCTATATGGCTTTATTAAGTTTTCTTTCTGCATCCCCTATAAAAAGAACTCAGATATACATAAAAACATCGACATTCATAATAAAGGAACGAGCTTTGATTAAATTCAACACCAAACTCCATACTTTAAAGTAAAGGGTAATCGACAAAGAAGGGTTACTAGCTCAAATAACTTCCAAAATTCATAATAAACGAAAAGAAAAGCTGTGGCTGAGTGAATGGAGTCATCTTCTTTTTAGTCTCACTTTTTCCTGAAAGAGCATCCTTCAGTGAGCTTTGCCTTTCCTCCTGTGGGTTGGCAAAGCACAGTCTGGCAGTTTCCACACACCACAACGGTCTGAGAGTGGCTGAACACCGTCGTACTGCACCAAGCACCAAACACCAACCATCACTTAGTTATTTCATAGATTTATAACCAAAAACATTTACAGATTCAGACTCTTTAAAAGCTTACATGTTAAAGCAGCCTTGACACTTGACATCCTCCATCAACCACATAACATCAAAAAATATTATACTCAGCAACCAAATGGAGTTTAATGATAAAATTAATGAGGGAACCAAACTCAAAACTCAATTCATAAGAACATATAAAGTGAATAGGCAGCAAAAAAGGTTTGAACTTTCCACATTTGAGGAATAAACAAAAAATACTTCTTACCATGAAAAATGAATTGGGCGACTGAACAAGACGCTTGAGCTTGTGCTTCCTCTTCTCGAGCTCAGCAGGTGGGTTAAGCAGATCAATATCGTTTTGAAGGACCTGAAATTTATTCAAACACACAGATTTTTTATCCACAATAAGTTAAAATTATCTCACTTGTGGTGTATGAATCATCAAATCACGAAATCCTAATTCAAATCTCTTAAAACCTAAGAATTGCCATAAGAGAAGCAACGCTTGAAACAAGAGATAACATAGAAACAAAAAATTCGTTTAGTTCTTCGTTTTTCCCAACAGAAACTATCAGATTCGACTACGAAAAGGAGATCAAGGCGTCTCTAATGTTCTAAACAAGAGAATCGAAACGAGATCAAAGATCGAGAGCGAACCATTTTCGTAAGCTACTTTGAGATTCTGCAACGACAAGACTCAGAGAGTATAGAATCAGCCGACAAATGCTCTTGGAAGGTGTAAACCCTAATTCGCACAACAAGGCCGCCTTATAAATAACAACACTCTACAAGTTAAACCAGGAACCGACCTAGCCCTATTTCCTAAATATATAAATTTTCTAAAATAATTAGAAAAGAAAAGTTTAGATGGCCGAGTTGGTCTAATGCGCCAGAGTAAGGTTCTGGTCCAAAAGGGCGTGGGTTCGAAGACCATTCTCATAATTTCTTTTAACTTTGTCAACATTAATATTTTGGGCTGAAATAGAATATTAGATCCGGTCCATTATACTTAATCTATTGGACTCACGAGAGTTTTATACCATTTTGCTCTATTAACTTATTACAGCTTTACAGATTAGTAAAAGTAACCAAATCACACATTATCTTCCCAATTTGTTTTCCCTCGTTTGTTTTGATTATAATTATTGAAAAGGTACACCTTTTGCCGCAATTTTTTTTAAATTAAATTTGCCCATTAAAATAAAGTACGAACAAATGATAAATGCATTTTTTGGTCACAAGTAACGACTGTTCAGCCTCTGCCCGACTTATCTCACCTTTGAAGTCGGAACGTCGTCGTCTCCTCTCTCTCTCTCTGTGTAGTAACACAGACGAATCGCTCTATCTCTTTCGACTTGCCGGAACTTATGTGGAACACCGGCGAAGATGACGATGACGACTTCCAAATCCCTCCTTCCTCACAGTTTTCGATTCGAAAACCTCTTCAACCTACCAACACTAACATCTCTCACCGCCCTCCCAACAAAAAGCCCAGACTAAGTCGTTATCCAGGAAAGGAGAATGTGACTCCGCCTCCGTCTCCGCCTCCTGAATCTAGCTCCGACCCGTCTTGTAAATATACGCTGGGTGCGGATCTGTTCTGCTCGTCTTCTACTCCACACTGTAGCTTAGATTGTATCCCATCGAGTGTTGAGTGCTCTACAGAAGATTTTGGTCCTCCAATTTGTTCTCTCGGGGAAGACGACCCTGTTTTAGTCGATAAAAAGAACAAGGATGACTGTTTTAAGGTGAATCGTGAGGGCTATTTGTGTAATTCTATGGAGGCTAGGTTATTAAAATCGAGAATTCGTCTCGGGTTTGATGGTGAAGTCCATGAGGACGATGAAGGGTTTATTGAATCCAACTCTGAGCTTGATGTGTTGATAAAGCTTTGCTCTGAGTCTGAGGGTAACAGTGAAGAGTGTATTTTAGGCAAGGATGATTCGATTCGATGTCCATTGTGCTCAATGGATATTTCAGCTTTGAACCAGGAGCAGAGGCAAGTTCACACCAATAAGTGTCTTGACAATTCAGATAATCAGGCTCCTGCGCAAGTAAGCTTC
This sequence comes from Boechera stricta, assembly GCA_018361395.1. Lineage (NCBI taxonomy): Eukaryota > Viridiplantae > Streptophyta > Magnoliopsida > Brassicales > Brassicaceae > Boechera > Boechera stricta. The sequence goes on along the minus strand of CM031541.1, from coordinate 21,768,559 downwards.
TTTGTTATCTCATCACTGGAATTGATATCTACCTTCAATTTAACTCTTTTAAAAATTTTGGTGATAGATTTTATGGTTAGGTTAAAACAATGAAATATACTGTGTGTTTCTTGTTGATACTTCTTGTTAGCATTGAAATGCCCCCAAAATTGTAGGGGTTTTGTTTCAATTTTATTTCATTTCGCCGTTGATTGACTTGCTGACTTGTAAATTTGATTGTAGGACTCCCTCAGAAAATGCGAGAACTCATCTTCTCTTATTGAAGAATCTATTGATGATCCAGTTCAGCTTCCTCAGCTAGTTACTGACCTGTCTCCAGTGCTTAAATGGCTTAGGAGTCTAGGTTTAGCTAAGTATGAAGATGTTTTTATTCGTGAAGAGATCGACTGGGATACCCTTCAGTCACTCACTGAGGAGGTAATGGAATATCATAACTTTATGGAACAGAATCTCTATCACAATCAGTTTTTATTTATTTATGTGCATGCATATATAGCTTACTTGTTTACACAGAGAAACAGGATTGAAAATTGACAAGGTTATAATTCTACAGGATCTTCTAAGCATAGGTATCACGTCACTTGGTCCCAGAAAGAAGATTGTGAATGCACTTAGCGGACTTAGAGAAGCCTTTGCATCTTCAGCTGAAGCGCAGGCACAACCTCTTTGTACAAGTAGCCATGTTACAGAGAGACAGAGGGACAAGTCAACCAATCGTAAGGCAAGTGAGCCTAGAAAACCAACTGCAAACAAGTTGATTACAGAATTTTTCCCTGGTCAGGCTTCCGAGGGCACGAAGATCCGGAAAGCACGTAATGAACCTGTCGCAGAAAAGAGTCCATCAGATTCGAGCTCTAGACGTGCTGTGAGAAGAAATGGCAACAATGGAAAATCTAAAGTCATTCCACATTGGAATTGCATTCCAGGAACACCTTTTCGAGTGGTAATTCTTCATAACAAGCCAGGCCATGGTTTTACCTCTCTGTAAAAGTTATAGCTCATGAATGCAACCTTATTACATATTTCTCCTTCTCATTCAAGTCAAATATGCTCATGAAATTAGACTTAAAACTTCATGCTGATGCTGAATATTTATGTTTAAGTAATCTTTATGTTTGGTGACTTTCTGGTTTAATATATATATGCAGGATGCATTCAAGTACCTCACACGCGATTGTTGCCATTGGTTTCTTACACACTTTCATCTCGATCGTAAGTAGTATGCTGTATGTCTAATTATAAATTTATACTATACAAAAGAAGCCTGCATGTCGTGGAATCAATGCTTAAAGTCTCTGGATCCTCATTTACAGATTATCAAGGTCTGACAAAATCATTTACTCATGGGAAGATATACTGCTCCTTAGTTACTGCCAAGTTGGTAAATATGAAGATTGGGATCCCTTGGGAGAGACTGCAAGTCCTGCACCTTGGCCAGAAGGTTAATATTGCCGGCATTGATGTGACATGCTTTGACGCAAACCACTGCCCAGGATCCATCATGATACTCTTTGAACCATCCAACGGTAAGGTGCGTTCTTAAATTAGACATTTCTTATGTGTACACATTAGCGTATGTTTAACTTTTCATTCACTAAATAAGTTTCCATGTACTCTGTTGATTTGTATAGGCTGTTCTACATACGGGTGATTTCCGCTATAGTGAAGAGATGTCAAACTGGTTGATGGGTTCGCAGATCAGCTCTCTTATTCTTGATACTACATACTGTAACCCCCAGGTTAGTCATGCATCAATACTGTAGCGTCAAGAAAGCTTAAGTTTTTTAATTAGTATCCATTCAATTTATATCAGTATTTGAAATCCATTTTTGCAACATGTTTTCTGCATGATTCCTCTCTTTCTGTGATTTTTCCATTTTTCATTTACAGTGAACAGAATAGCAGCTTTGGGTCCTATTACCATTTCTATTCCTTCCGAAGAGGGAAAGAGAACTTTTTATGATCTAAGACTATCCATTTTCTTTTCCCAAAATGCTTTCTATGATTGTTTTGATACAGATGCCATCATTTGTTGTAGTATGACTTTCCAAAGCAAGAGGCGGTTATACAGTTTGTTGTTGAGGCTATTCAAGCAGAAGCCTTTAATCCCAATACGCTTTTCTTAATAGGGAGTTACACCATCGGTAATATGTTCTCTCTTCGTTTTCTGAATCGTATCATGTTGAGACAAGCTTATCTATATATCTAAAAAATTTCATCTCTTCTCTTTTGAAAGGAAAGGAGAGGCTGTTCTTGGAAGTTGCACGAGTGCTACGTGAGAAGGTCTACATCAATGCTTCAAAATTAAAACTCCTTGAATGCTTGGGATTCTCGAAGGAAGATATGCAGTGGTTTACAGTGAAGGAAGAGGAGAGCCACATTCACGTTGTGCCCTTGTGGACGCTTGCCAGTTTCAAACGGCTGAAGCATATAGCTAACCGATACACAGTAAGATACACATCCATTCGGCTTTGGCTGTCAAAGAAAAACCAAAAAAGTGTGCTCTTTTTGCTGATTTCTTTAGAAGATGAGTTCTTAGGCGATTTTTCTGTCCTGCAGAACCGATTCAGCCTTATTGTAGCATTCTCTCCTACTGGCTGGACATCTGGTAAGACCAAAAAGAAGTCTCCAGGAAGAAGGTTGCAACAGGGTACAATAATAAGGTAATTCTCCATCTGTCCTGTGACATTGAGCTTGTATGATCATGAACCGGGGAATTTTTTTATATATAGATATATATATATATATATTAGGTACGAGGTTCCTTACAGCGAGCATAGCAGCTTCACAGAGCTAAAAGAGTTTGTGAAGCAAGTGTCGCCTGAAGTTATCATACCGAGTGTTAACAACGATGGACCTGACTCTGCAGCTGCAATGGTGTCTCTGTTGGTTACTTAGATCTTTGTTTTACATCTGCCATAAGCTCATTGGCTGCTCAAGTTTGCAACAAAATGGAAAGCCTCCTTGGCTACCAATAGTGTCAGAGATCGACGAAGGAAATAGATATCTAATTTAAGTGTAGCAATGTACTGTTTTTCTCACAAGCTCCAAAGAAATGCTGTCATGAAATATTTTTGTTATATCCATCTTTTCTTGTCTGATTTCCTCTGAAGAAGTGATATTATATTGATCACAGAGGTTACAGAGATTAACAATAAGCATAGCCATTGATGGGAGTTGGATCGTAAACATTGAGTTAAACCGGAACTTGTGACATGTCCTCTATCCACAAAGCTTGAGTTTTTCCGGCAAAGCATTTGCCTTCGTTTCAAACTTTTCTTCTTTTCAAGGTTTAATTGCTTACAAGTAAAGAATTTTCAGTAGTAGAAGCGTGATGACTCTTCCATTTTTCTTGAACTCTCTGACTACCGCCGGCAGAAATTGGCCGGACAGAAGATGGCTCGGTCTATATAAACTGTCTGAGTTGATGACAAATTACCCTTTTCAAAATAACATAATACACAAAAAAAAAAAACGATATATATATGATTAGGCATTGTTTTATTCAAGATTCAAAACTAATAGCTAAGCAAGTCTCATTTTCTTTCTTCACATATAAAGCTTAATACTCCTTCCATCTTTGGCTCCACTTTTCTCTCCAGACCACCCTTTTTCAAACACAAAGCATCAAAATTTGTTGTTACAAATCATACATAAAAAGCTCTCTAGGATGTTAATTATTTTACAAATCATACATAAACACTTGTTCTTAATTATTTTAGAACCACAGTGTTCTCGTCTTTACTCTTGATCAACATTGATTGTCCTATAACTGGGACCTATCAATCTCCTTCTATGCGATCAGATCTTCATCCACCATGCAACGTCGAAATGAAAACTATAACATCTTTTTCTTCGATATTTGTATCAAGCTGACCGCTTAGCTCCCAATCACAGTCATTCACTAGCACAAGAACCCCAGGTCTCCTGCACAACAATTGATAAAACATTAACCTTCATTGAGTTGATAAAGAAGAATCATTCATAAACACTAACTATCATTGACCTAATAAAGAAGTATTTACATTGAGCTGATAAAGAAGAAAAGTAGTCTTACACAGTATCTCCTTTCATGAACATCTCAGGCCTCTCTTTGATTAGATTTGTACGAACCCAGGAAAGCAAATGCTTCATAGTAAACTAATACAGGAATTAAAAAATGGGGAATGAGTAGAGAAAAAAATATGAGCTTTAATATAATCATCATGATCCAAAACTCAAGAACTCAAGCTTACATCATCTGTTTTTGTTCCATTGGGCAAATCGACGTTTACTTTATGGATCTTTTCAGAATCACAGAGCAGCTCTAACCCACCCCTACAGATCAAATCAAAGTTTTACCTTTATAAGATCAATCACTGAACAACAACCAAACACATCTATTCAATCGTTCAAACTTCTTCAATTTCAGCATTAAAAGCAATCAGATAAGTAATCTAAAAAAAAACACCAAATCAACCATAGTTGATGATTCAACAACTAAACTAAAAGTCTACGAATTGTAAAGCTATAAACCCAAAATCAGAAATTTCGTGAAGCAATAAAAAAACGCTACAAATTGTAACATGCCAATTACAAACAGAGAGAGTGAAAATCGCACCCGAATTCGAGAGTTAATTGCATCGTCGTTGATGTTTGCAGGAATCAAATTCAAACCCGAGCTCTTTATTAGGGTTCTCGTCTTTCAATCAGAGTGACATGCTTCATAGTTCGTGTAGCGGTTTTGCTCTTCATAGACGTCGTTCTTGGTTCAAGAGATGTTGGGCTCTTTTATTGGGCCTATTTTATAATACTAGATAAGGCCTATTACTTTTCCCGATGTGCTACGCAAACGTCAAAAAAGACTCATCGCATCGTTACCGTTGATATACGAACATATCAACGGACAAGATTGAGTCCTAGTTCTTAACTAGAAAATAGATGGTGCCTGATACTTTCCCCAGCGACCGGCAAAATTGCAACCAAGAGAAAGAAGAAAACAAAATCAGAGATTTAACGTGAATGGAATTTTCTTGTTTCCCAATTTCTTCTGTAAACTCGAAAATTCAGTTTTGTTTCTCTTTCTGAAGCTCCATGGAAGCTTATAAGCAATGGGTTTGGAGAAATAGAGAGTATGTACATTCCTTAGGATCCCTTGCCAACGTAAGATTCATTATTACTCTTCTCCTTAAATCTTTTTCCCAGTTTTATTATGTTATGATTCTCTGTCTATTAGTGTTTGTTTTCGTTTTCTCGTTAGTGTCAATTTCAGAGTTTTCATCGTCTGGTTGTTTGATTTTTTGCTTGGAGAGTAGTGTTTATATAACAGTGAAATTTGAGATCGAGGCGTTTCTCTATATTTGGGTTTAAGAATGAAACCCTTTGCAAAAAGTTTAAGACGTGAATTAGCTCATTCGATGTTTTAATCGCTTACCGTATCTTGACAGGCTTTGTAGTTGTGGTGGAATCCATCAGCTGATAATTCGTCAAGTATGTTTTTTTGTTGTTGCAGGGATTGACATGGCTGCTTCCTGAGAAGTTTTCTGCTTCAGAGATTGGACCAGAAGCAGGTTTTGTGATACTTTGGTAACATTTTACTGCTTTCAATCTTAGAATAACTATCTCTTTATCCCTGTGTTAGCTCCTAAAGTCTCTTGCTGGAATGGAACACTGTCCTATACTCAGTTTTATTGGTTCTCAAATCGGATACTTCACTTGTACCTCACATGTTTAGTGTCCTAAGTCTTTGATGAATTCATTAGAACCTTCAACTTAAATAGAATGTTTCTTTCTTTCTTTTGTGTATCTCTCTTGTAGTTTTGAATTTTGGATGTGTGATGAAAGTTTTGGTAATCTTCTTTGTAGTAACGGCTTTTTTGGGCATATTCACAACCATCAATGAACACATAATTGAAAATGCTCCAACACCTCGGGGTCATGTTGGATCTTCCGGGACTGATCCATCCCTTTCTTATCCGCTACTCATCGCCATCCTTAAGGACTTGGAAACTGTTGTGGAAGTGGCGGCTGAATACTTCTATGGAGACAAGAAATGGAATTTCATTATTGTCACTGAAGCTATGAAGTAAGTTTGCTTTCTTCTGATCACTTGGATCTACACAACATACTTAGTCCGCATTTTGATATCCGGAAATGTGTTTTTAGGTCTCTGATTAGGTTAGCGTTGTTTCGGAATAGCGGGTATAAGATGCTTCTACAAGGAGGGGAAACACCTAATGATGAGAAAGATTCTAACCAAACGGAGTCGCAAAATAGAGTTGGTAATTCGGATAGGAATCACGGGCCTCATAGTTTCGTAAACAAAAATCATCATAATCCATGGAACTTGGAAGGACGGGCAATGTCAGCTTTAAGTTCATTTGGTCAGAATGCGAGAACAAGAACAGCAACAACAACAACTACCTCAGGTTGGTCTCGAAGGGTTCAACATCAGCAAGCAGTTATAGAGCCTCCAATGATCAAGGAAAGGCGAAAAACGCTCTCCGAGCTTTTTTCTGAGAAGGGTGTTAATGGAGCGTTATTTGCAATGGGTGAGGTTCTTTTCATAACGAGACCGCTCATTTACGTTCTTTTCATCAGAAAATATGGAATCCGGTCTTGGATTCCTTGGGCTATATCTCTTTCCGTGGACACACTGGGAATGGGTATTCTTGCAAATTCGAAGTGGTGGGGGGAGAAGAGCAAGCAAATTCATTTCTCGGGACCTGAAAAGGACGAGGTTAGAAATTTCTCAGACCTCAATCACAGTAATGTTGAACCGGTTTAACTGATATTTCTTGTTTTCAATTCAGCTTAGGAGACGGAAGCTGCTATGGGCATTGTACCTCATGAGAGATCCATTCTTCACCAAGTACACAAGGTGAGTGTTCTGAGTCCCATTTCTTTAGCTAGGGGCGTCTAATCCGGTTTTCAGTTCGGTTTTAAGGTTTATGAAGTTTAGAAAGCTAAAGGAAGTTATTACTTTGGTTTCAATTAGGGTTTGTTCTGAATTAGCAAAAAAATGAAACCGAATTGGTTTATTTCCTCTTGGCTCTTATGTTTGTACATTTAGCTTTGGTTAATATCAGATTGGGCATCCCTAGGTTTAGGCTTATAGCTTAAGCTATCCCAATTAATAATAAACCGATATGGTTGGCTGGGGATTGCAGGCAAAAGCTGGAAAGCTCTCAAAAGACGCTGGAACCAGTTCCGTTGATCGGATTCCTCACAGGTTTACTTTTAAATTTCATATCATTCACAAGATAACTGATTCTCGTGTTTACTTGCATTTACTGACTCTCTTTTTGGCTCCCTCGTGGAAACTGCAGAGAAAATTGTGGAGCTTTTGGAGGGAGCTCAGTCACGGTACACTTACATATCGGGATCATGAGGTTGACCGTTACTTATGGTTTTTGCAACTGAAGAAGAATATCGCCGTTGTTGGAATACTTTTTAGATCTTCGAAGACGTAGGGAATGTTTCAGGCTTTGTAAGAAATTGCATTTATTGCAGTTAGGACATGATCACAGACAAATGTATCTGTCTAAAGAACGGACCTAAACAATAAAACAAGCATTAGCGTTTTCATCCGAGAATGGTTAATGGAGGTTAAAAGGTAGAAGTAAAAGTATGACGACCATTTTGTTAGGTAATAAATTTGCATAAGAAAGAGTGAAAGACTACACTTATTTAAGATTGTAGTATGTTTTAGTAAAAACATGGGAATCCAAAACCTCAAAATTACATCAGTTACCAATCAGCCTAAATTATTAATGCTGACTTATTGATATGCTGTCGATAGTAGGCAAAAGTTGGTGGCTGCCAAAATGACAAAATTATCCCTCGGTGGGAGGCCCGAATTTGATATCCTCTATATTGTGGAACCTACTTGGTTACCAGCTAAACCGGTCTTTAATTCGTGTTTAGGGTTATCGAGTCTGCTTTACTTCTAATCCGATCATCCGTTTGTCTTTAATCTCTAGGGTGTGCCAGGGAGTGGTGGGGTCCAATAGTTGGGCCTAGCCCTCAACAATGTGTGGTTGTAACCGGCACTGGATAGTAGGGTCCAGCTCAGGCCCACTTTCACTCGATTTCGTTTTGTAGCCTTTCTTTTCTGGTGGTAGGGTCCCTCTTTCTGGTCGGTCATAGCTAGTGGTTCAAACCCGTTTCGGGTTTTAAATAGTATACTATACAATACAATACTACTTTTATCTGATTTCTGGTTCAGTTTGTATTGGATCTGTTTAATATCCGGATTGAATACTGTACAAGTACGTAAGTATGCGTATATGTTGGTGACCGGTTTAGTTAAAAGGACGATAGGATTTTGGAATCCAGGAAAGGATTATTCCATAGACACTAATTAGCTTTTCGGTGGCGCAGCCTTGTGACCTACATAAATGGGGTCCAACCCCAAGTATGGGCTTACAGCTTTTTCCAAAAAAGATATCTTTATTTCCTCATACCCAATCTTTTCAACCATTAGAAAAGTTAAACTTGACGGCATAAAAACTATTTATTATTGGCCATAGAAAATTTTGTAGTAAGCTAGGTAATTCATTTGGGAGTGTACTAGTAGTAACCAGAATGAATTAAGATTTGAAGCTTCTCTTGGGTTAAAAACCCTGTATTTACTAAACAGTAAAAAAACACTTTTATGAAAGATATTAAAAAAATCAAAAGTTTACTGGACCCCATTGTACAGATGGTCCCATAAAAAAAAAATTGATAGAAGATAGAGCAATAGAACGGGATTAGTCCACGTGGTAAAATCCGAGTGACTCTGAAAAGCTCATCCAACAAATCGAAACCGTTGATTTTTTCTCTTCTTGCTCTATATATATATAGAGACTTGTCACATTTACTAATCCCCTTAGACGTGTAACGCCGTTAAAACGATTCTTTCCCACGGCATCCGCTTTCTCCGTTTCGCTTTTAACATCTTTCGTCGTCATCTCCACCGTCCGTTTATATTTTAATGGCGACGATTCAGAAGCAAGAAGAAGTTGGAGGCAAAGATCAAAGCCTAAGAGCCGTTGATCTGACCATCATCAACGGCGTCAGAAACGTGGAAACTTCAAGACCTTTCCCACTAAATCCCACAGTGAGTCTCGAACCCAAAGCGGAGCCGGTGATGCAGATTCAGGCTCCGTCGATTTCAATGTCTTTGGCTCCACCGTCGTCGACGGGACCACCATTGAAGAGAGCTTCGACTAAAGACCGTCACACAAAGGTTGAAGGAAGAGGGAGAAGGATACGGATGCCTGCCACGTGTGCGGCTAGGATTTTTCAACTAACACGAGAGTTAGGTCACAAATCCGACGGGGAGACGATTCGGTGGTTGTTGGAGAACGCAGAGCCTGCGATTATCGCCGCCACGGGAACCGGAACTGTTCCCGCCATCGCTATGTCGGTTAACGGAACCCTAAAAATCCCAACGACGACGAACGCTGATTCTGATTTGGGAGAAAACCCGATGAAGAAGAAACGTAAACGACCTTCTAATAGTGAGTATATTGATATAAACGACGCCGTTTCAGCTTCCTCCGGTTTAGCTCCAATTTCAACGACGACGACGACGATCCAACCTCCGCAAGCTCCGACATCATCCACCGTGGCTCAGCAACATCTGCCGCAAGGAATGTATCCGATGTGGGCAATTCCATCAAACGCAGTGATTCCGACGGTCGGAGCTTTCTTCTTGGTTCCACAAATTGCTGGTCCGTCGAATCAGCCTCAGATATTAGCTTTTCCCGCCGCCGCTGCCGCTGCTTCGCCGTCGTCTTACGTCGCCGCTGTTCAGCAGGCTTCCTCGATGGCTAGACCACCTTCTCATCAAGTTTATCCGAGCAGCGGCGTTTCAAACGTTAGCGGTTCGAATTCATCAAGAACGACGTCGGTTATGGCTCCGAGCTCAAGCTCCGGTATAACAACAGGCGGTTCATCGTCTACTGCAACAACAACAACGACGCATATGCTGAGAGACTTCTCGCTAGAGGTATACGAGAAACAAGAGCTTCACCAGTTCATGACCACCACAACAACACGGTCATCGAACCACTGAAGAAAAGAATGAAAGAGAAACGACGGCGTATTAGTGATCGGGAAAAGGCACGTGGGCACGTGAAGACGCGCACGTGTTAAGTGGGCCTAGATTTTAGGCTATGTTGTTGGTGGGTCAACACGCACCAAAAAGCAGAGAGGGATAGAGTGGGAGGAGGGGCCACACGGCTCCCACCTTACGCATAGCTTCCGAGGCAGCCAGGTTGGGTGTGGTCCCCAAATCGGTAGAGCTACGTGGTCCGTATGAGTAGGACCAGCTTAAGCATAATTCCGAAACGTTTCGTTTTTGGTGGGGGGGCTCACCACTGTGTCTTGACTTTTTAGGTCTTTGTAATTACCAAAAAGATTTACTGAAGCCCTCTCTAAGTCATGGTCCACTCAACAACAATTGTGATATTGATGTTTTATTTTTTAATCTGAATTCTAATGTTGTTTTCGTAAAATTGTTGTAGCATTACTTTTTAGATGATTCCTTTGTTTTAGAAGTATTATTAAAAAGCTTTTTACTTTATTTTTCATAAAAGTCTCGTCCATGTATGATAATATATATTTTTCATTGGCGGGGCCTATAGTAGCTTTGATTGTACCACTAATACGGCTTCGTTTCGTGGGGCCTGAAACCTTCCCACTCAAGGGACGCAAATTGGTCACACCACCACCAGTTTAACGCTAAGGATATTAAAGAACAGCCTGGCGTGGGGCTCTACTTCTGTCTATCTAATCTTCACCGTTCAGTTCTATCATCTTGTCCTAACCGTTGATTCTATTTCGTTTGTCTAATTCCTAGTAAGTAGATATATTTTTTTCCCTTCTCACGTCTCAACGCCAGACAAGATTTACTATAAGATAACTTTATTTATCAAGTGTTTGATTATCAAGTGTGGTTGGTTAACCCATGGTTCTCGATATCTCACCAATTATATGTTCTTTTTTAGATATTTTTGAAAGTAATTTTAAAAAAAATTAAACACAGGGTGAGGAATTATTGAAGGCCTAAACCAACTTGGTGGACGGGGAAAAAGGTCCAGAAGAGTTGGTTATAGGAGCCCACGTGAGCTTGACATGTCGCTCTCTTCTTTTTTTGTCAGTGGACCTCTTCATTTTTTTATTTATCTTAGTCTATAATTTATAAATGTTCTTTATTTTTCTAACATAAAAAACAATTAATCAAACAAAAGGAAAACCTATGCTTTCTTAGTTTCTTGCTTGCATGACATCAAAGAATTAAGCCCAAAACTAAAAATAAAAACAAAATAAGTGGTATGTGCTTAGATAACATTTAGATCCAAAATATTTAAGGCCCATTATTTTTTTTTCGATTTCGAAGTAACCGAACAGCCCAAAAGCTCACCTTTGCCTCAATGTCTCCAAACATGTATTGAGTATGTCGAGATAAAAATGATTCCTGAGGCTGGCCAAGAGAGAAGCCCAAAAGCTGAAACCGAGTTTTGTAAATACATCTAAGAGAATGCAATAGTTCTCAAGAAGCTTACTATATGGTTAGATGAAGAAGATGTGTGTGGCAGCGTCCTTAAGCAAATTCTCATGTTTCGAAAGTGCTCTTTTATAGAAGTTAAGATGGGTCGAGTACCAGCAAAATTTGGAGTAGGTTATGAATTTGTATCTAAGCCATTCTTTGACCCGATCCCTTTACTTGCGGGTTTTTGAGATTTCAGATAGTCCTAATTACTACTTTTTTCTTTCTTGTTCGTTCCTATTTTCGAGTTACGTGAAGTAGTATTGGTCAGTGTATTGTAGATAAATTTCTTTGACCGTGATCAGGATTCAAAGAAATTTGTTTATATCCTTTGACAAAAGAAGTCTCAAGAAAATAGAGACCTCCAAAACCAAATCTTCTTAAATTATGTCCGAATCTTTTTAACGCACTCTAATAAAAATACAATACCAAATTTCATCATTCAATTTGTCGACGCTTTGGTATTTGATTAGTAACAAGTGAATGTTGTTATGCCAAGTCATAACTAACGTGGGACGGTTTGATTTGTTATATTGGTCTAGTCTTTTCATAAAACAAAGAAATTCGTGAAGATGATATTAATAACTTATACTGTATATGTTTTGAATCGGACACATATGCGTGAACAAAAAGTAAGTGTAGAGTATAGACTTTAATTTTTCATAAAAATTCTATTTCAATTTAAAAAAAAATATATATATATTGTTAGCATGGTGAAATCAATCATGTTAAAATAGGAAGAAAAATTTGCCCAGTGTGTTAAAGTTTGTCAGGAAATCAAATATTTCCGTTGGTTTTCCGATAATTGTATCCGGTTTACAGTTGAATAACCCAAAAGGCTTATCGTATTATCTTTGGACACACGTTCCAAGTCATTTCGACATGTGCTTTATTGTGGAATTGGTATGTCAATTAAGGGGTGGACAACGATTTACTGTTTTGAAATATCTGGAATATTATAAACTATCTTAGAAACTCTGGATATTAGCTATTTTAGAAGATCGGGATATCTCCACAATAACAACATAAAAAACATCCATGTTCCGAACTAAAAGGAATTATCATCTTGTGTTTTTCATAAAACAAGAAAATGGAGAATATGGTATTAATATCTTTACATATGTTTTGAATCGGATACAAATTTTCGAACAAAAAGCTATTATAGACTTTCCGTTTGTGTTAAAGTTGGTCAGGAAATCAAATAATATTATTTTTTCCGGTATATGTTTTTTTTTTTTTTAATAAATAATATACTTTGCATTTGAGATTAGTTATTGTGACAAGTCCATGCCGAATCCATGTGCAATCATAATCCTTATATAAATTACCTGTTCGCGTTGAAACTTTATCGTGCCCCCTTGTAATTTGTATATGATTTATTCCAACTACAGCTGCAATATAAACAGTTGTTCGTTAAGCTAATTAGCTCTAAAATGTTCCAGACTTTAACAGAATAAAAAAACTTCAAAGATTTTAAATTTTAAAAATTGTTGAAGAATAGTAATAAACAATTTACAGGGACAGATATATATATATATAATTTTTTTTTTATCAAACACAAAGGTTAATAATTTTAAAAAAAAACAGAAAAAAGGATATTAGAAAGAAAAGAAACAAATAACATTCCACCACAAAGCTGCGTGTACCAATCTCTCCCGCTCTGTCTCTCTCTCCTCCATCTCTCTGTCTGTGTTCTTCTTACAGACACCGAGAATGGCGGATCCTGATTTGGCGTCTCCTTTGATCCAGCATCAATCATCCGATCAACAAGAGGAGGTTGTTATCTCAATAGGCGACGACGACTCAGGACTCAATCTTCCCGCCGTTGGTGAAAATCAAGACCCTCGTGTTTCACGTGGTTTTGAATTCGACCATCGTAATCCTTACGGGTTTCTCAGCGAGTCCGAGCCTCCTGTTCTAGGTCCGACGACGGTGGATCCATTCCGGAACAATACGCCTGGAGTTAGCGGATTGTACGAAGCGATTAAGATCCTGATTTGTCTCCCGATTGCTTTGGTTAGACTTGTTCTGTTTGGTGCTAGCTTAGCTGTTGGTTACTTGGCTACAAAATTGGCACTTGCTGGATGGAAAGATAAAGAGAACCCTATGCCTCTATGGAGATGCAGAATCATGTGGATTACTCGGATCTGTACCAGATGTATCCTCTTCTCTTTTGGGTCAGTAGTTTTGCATAATCTGTGTCGCTCTACTATTCACGCCAAGCTTGGGTTTTTAGTCGGTAGATTTGACATCGTAGATTTAAAAGTTACTGTTTTGCTGATTATTTGATTGTATCAAAGATTGTGTATTGAGAGAGAGAATTGAGGAATGGTCAATTTGGTTTCAAAGGTGCTAGATTGTTTGTTCATGGTGTTGCTTACCATGGCTAGATTCTCCGATGTTCATAATTTTTCTTGGTCCTGCAGTTATCAGTGGATAAGACGGAAAGGGAAACCTGCACGCAGGGAGATTGCTCCGATTGTTGTATCAAACCATGTTTCTTATATTGAACCAATCTTCTACTTCTATGAATTATCACCGACCATTGTTGCATCCGAGTCACATGATTCACTTCCATTTGTTGGAACTATTATCAGGGCAATGCAGGTAGGCAGCTATCACTTTTATATTTAGTGTTTTCGTAGAGAATTTATCAGCACACATTGGTTTAAGATGCTGTTTTGTAGTTTATAGATTCAGTTTTTTGAATTTTTGTTTTTGAACTTTGTAGGTGATATATGTGAATAGATTCTCACAGACATCGAGGAAGAACGCCGTGCATGAAATAAAGGTATAGAGTTTCTGTGACATGTTTTTGATGTCTATTGTATTTTTAATACTTGGTAACTCTATCAAAGAAGTAATTGGTGTATACACCATTTTCATGAATTGTGAACTATTTGTTTTTGAAAAGGATTCAAATGGTTTTTTGTATTTGATACGGAATGTGCTTTCAAGGATGTAAATACAGAGAAAAGCTTCTTGCGATAGATTTCCTCGTCTGCTGTTATTCCCGGAAGGAACCACGACTAATGGGAAAGTTCTTATTTCCTTCCAACTTGGCGCTTTCATCCCTGGTTACCCTATTCAACCTGTTGTAGTCCGGTATCCCCATGTACATTTTGATCAATCCTGGTGAGACTCGTTCGTGTTTTCGCACTATACACTTCTCCATAATATAGACTTCTCCCTTACTGATTTTTATAAGACTATCAGGGGAAATATTTCTTTGTTGATGCTCATGTTTAGAATGTTCACCCAGTTTCACAATTTCATGGAGGTAGGCAATGTGCATATCGCGTAAGATTAGTTGATTTATTGTCTGGTTTTAGACTTTCACTTATTTGGATAAACATTTTTTGAAATTAAACAGGTTGAATACCTTCCAGTAATCTACCCCAATGAAAAGCAAAAACAGAATGCTGTGCGTCTCTCGCAGAAGGTAAGTGTTGGTGGAGATAAGTATATATGGAGATTATTTTTTCTACATTAATTGCTTCTTTTATGGTGAAAAATAGTCCTCATGATGTACTTATAAATACAGACCAGTCAAGCAATTGCAACATCTTTGAATGTCGTCCAAACATCCCATTCTTATGCGGACTTGATGCTACTCAACAAAGCAACTGAGCTAAAGCTGGTATGTGCAGCTCATGAATGGTTTTGCTCTCTTGGATAGCTTTCCATGTTCTCTCTTTTCTATGTCTCGTAGTTTATTCAGAATTACTCTGAGCCACAAGTCATGTATTCTTGTCCACGGAAGCTTGATAATAACTTCCCATGTCAGGAAGCAGTTCTTCTGGCTGATCATTTATTTCATCTTAAATGTTCTGTTGCAGGAGAACCCCTCAAATTACATGGTTGAAATGGCAAGAGTTGAGTCGGTAAGTTTATCATCTAGCACCACAAGTTTGTTGCTTCTCGTTTACATCGAGGAGACCCATATCTTTCATTATGGTTATGTAGGGTACATGAAAGTGCAGATAAATATGTCGAACCTCACTATTTTGATAGCGTCCTGTATATATGTTCATTGAATGTCCCTATTTTTGTCTCCCTAGTGATTGTGTTGCTCTGTCTTTGTTCCTTCCAGCTATTCCATGTAAGCAGCTTAGAGGCAACCCGGTTTTTGGATACATTTGTTTCCATGAATCCGGACTCGAGGTAATGACTTATCTCCTCTAAGTAACTACAAAAGTGATATTTATTATCTCTTTCGGCGTTCCAATGCTTGAAACATCAGATTTCTCTACAACCTCAAGAATTTTATCCATTTTGCAGTGGACGTGTTAGGCTACATGACTTTCTTTGGGGTCTTAGACTGAAGCCTTGCACTCTTTCTAAAAAGGTTAGTTAAGATAATAAATAAAAGAATTGCCTTCTTTGTGTGTCAATATGGTTGTGCTCTTATCATCCGTTATCTTTATTTATGCCTTGAGAAAGTTACTTATACATGCATACTGCTGTAGATATTTGACTTCATCGATGTAGAGAAGGTTGGATCAATCACTTTCAAACAGGTAATTTGAGGATTTTTTATATGAATCAATAGCGAAGAAATAATAAACCTTTGCAGAAATTCTCAGTATATAACCCCTAATACATCTTGCTTCTTCTGCTGCTGATTGGTCTGCAGTTCTTGTTTGCCTCGGGCCATGTATTGACACAGCCGCTTTTTAAGCAAAAATGCGAGCTAGCCTTTTCCCGTTTCGATGCAAATGGAGATGGCTATATCACAATTCAAGAAGTAGATTCAATTCTCTTTAATTCTTCAAACCTCTTTTCTCATATTTGCTTTTGGGTTCTTATGACCTTCTCTTGTATATCTTTGGCTCAGCTTGGAGAAGCTCTCAAAAACACAATCCCAAACTTGAACAAGGACGAGGTAAGTGTAAATAGATCCATCCATCGGAATCAAAAACCAAATCTCTTATTTTGGGAAAGATCTATAGCCTAATGGTTTGGTTAATCTCATGTTTCAGATTCAAGGAATGTACCATTTGTTAGACGACGACCAAGATCAAAGAATCAGTCAAAATGACGTCTTGTCCTGCTTAAAAAGAAACCCTCTTCTCATAGCAATCTTTGCGCCTGACTTTGCTCCAACATAACACAAAGAGACAAAATGGTGGCGAAGATTTGCGATTGGTGCGATGATTTAAACTTGTCTTTGTCGTATATTATACCTTTGTTTTGTCTTCATATTTCATTTCAGCTAATATTAAAAAGAAGGGGCTGCTAAGTTTTTGGCCTATACCCTCCAACATGGATCCATCCTTTTTTAGTGTTGGACTATAACCGCGTGTCGTTTCCACCCCAAAAAACGCTATGGTGTTTGCTCCTCTGGTTCTGAGCAAACTTTGCTGTATTTGTTTTCTTTTTGTCAATTTTGGGGTTACATACTTACATTACATATGTATTGTCCAAATTTCGATTGTATCAGTATTCAGTGGATATTTATTTTTTATTATTTTACCCAAACTCTTATACAAAATCATTTTAGTTTAATTTTTTTGACATCTGAGAAATCCAATTAAATTATAAGTACTTCTTTGCGTAGTACAAGAAAAAAAAAAAAAAAAGCCCAGGTGGGGAAAGCTGACGCAAGCATAATTTATAGATAATTAATGGATTAAAAAGGAACCACGAGAATCTGAAGATTAAAAAATTAAGACCGTCGGATGAGAGAGCACATAGGGCGTTGCACAGCACGCTCTGTGGTCCCCTCCACAGAGGACGTGAATCTCACCCTTACAGGACCCATGTGCCCGACATGTGTCGGTACCTCAACTGGGAAGTGCGAACTCTCTCCCCAATGGCCATATCAAATCTCTCCTTCACCGTCTCCAATGAACTTCATTTGATCAGCCCTCTTTATCCGACATTTTAATTTTTAATCACAATTCATTAATCATGTACATAAATAAAGTTTTTTTTTTTTTTTTTGTCAACACATAAATAAAGTATAAAACAAGGTTATCCTACTTCTCTAACCAAATATTATATGGTTTATTTTAGGCGTTGATTTATACACTTATATATTTATAAAATATGCATGATGGATGAGGCTAGATTATTAATAGACAGAGAGATATAAGTGGATTCCAATGAAATGCTAGTTAATACATGTGCAAATGTGTATTGAGGCTATTGACATATAATTCCCCCAAATCACGCGTCTACATAAAGTTAACCAACTAATTATGATTTTTGTCTATGTCGTAATTTGTTTTCGTTCGGTGGATAAAAAAGCTTTGATCTATATAGTTATGATATTCATCATTTATGAAAGAATATAGGATTTTGTTATAACTTAAAAATCATTTTCAACTACCATGCTTAAGATTCACAAACACCACCAGAATGAGTACTAGATCTTCATGGTTTTAAAAAATGGCATACACGTTTTTTTTCTCTTTTGCACATTTATTTGTAACTAATTTTACACATTAACTGCTTTATTTGGCTAAGACTGTCTAAGTGATTTTTTCAGCTACCCTTATGAATGACCTTATCGTATAGAAACAAATTTATTGAGGCGAGAAAAACGCATTTAATTAGAATACTGATTTCATTAAAGATCGAAGAATTGAAAATGGAAGAGACCAAACAAAATTCACAAATTACTGATGCGTGAAAGTGCCCAGAAAATTGCATGGCAATCAAAGGGCATCTTTCACAGATTAAAATGAGCTTCAAACTTCCACCAAATCTAAGAAACCAAACAAAAATCACGAAATTGTTAGAAACAGTAGAAGAAAACAAAAGAAGTAGGTTTGTGGACAACAAAGGAATCTGTCCTTTTCTTAGGTGCTTTCACAAATTACAAACATGTTTTTCTATTTTTTAAAAATCAATAACATGTAGATTCAAAAATAGTGATAAAATAAGACAGAAAATGATGGTCAACTCTGAAAACTCATCACATAAAGTTGCAGGTTCGAGGTACGAACCCTGTTCCCTACAGTGTTTAGGGACTATTGACAAAAAAAAAAAAAAAAATTATAAGGCTAAAGTAATGATAATATAATGATACGTTTTATCATTAGGTAGATGGTAATAACATAACTGACACGGTTTCAAATTAATAGGTTACACTATTTTGAAAAAAATTCTATTAATATTATAAATATCTAAAAATCTAAACACCTAAAGAAGTGAATATGCAGATAAGGAAATGAAAACAAAGGAGCGAAAATAGATTTAACCTAAAAGAGGAAGTAAAGAGGTTAAAAGAGGTAAGAAAAGTAGGACCATATAGTTGCTATATTGTAGACTCTATTATTATTTGGAGATATATGCGATTTTTGGGAGGGTCCCATGAGTACCAAAGAGTGGAGCAATGATTTATCTTTGGAATTAATAAATAATAAATGTATTATTATTGTCTTGGGATTTTTCGACTGATGAGAAAAAGTAGGAGGTGTGTTTTCGAATTATCATTGGCTAACGTTTGTACGTGAATGTACGGACGATGTTGATGTATTTCATATATTGTACGCTCTTTTTCCCCTTATATCTCTAATTCTTGTCCGTTAATCCAAAACTAATTTTAGTATTTTACCAACAAATTGTTGTTATGGCTCCCATTGATCCATAACAATCCTAATGATTAAATCATAATAAATACATAAACTATATCATTAGACATTTAATTTGATACAAATATTTTAGAACGACAGTATTTTTCAAAAATTTGCAGAATCGTGCAATAATTAAATATATATTATGATCTTGATTGAATTTATGATTGGTAAAACTTGTGAAATTTCCATGCCACCATTTATCAAGTTACTAATCATGATTTTATTAATTCAAATGCAGATTCAGAACATTCGGAAACATGTTATACGTACACTGATTATTATTTTTCTTATAATCATTCTGAACTTTGATTTAATACAAAGACTTTCTAAACTATAATTTTGCATGAACTTATGACTGGTAAAACTTATGATATATCCATATCACCATTTTGGAAGTTGCTAACCATACATCTTATAAATGCAATTTCATTTCATTATTAAACATGTCATACAAGGTTTTTAATAATAGTGTAATGGCAACCAAGAAACTTGTGACTAAACGCATACCAAATTTTAGCAATGTTTCAATTTTTGGTCTAGACTAGAAAGAATACATATCTCATAATTTGTTTGTATGACATGTGAAAAAATTGGATATTTTGAACCATTTTAAAATATTTGTAGTGGTTAATAAAACTGAAATCGCCGTGGAAAAACTTGAAGCATAGCGCGGTCCTATCTCATCTTTGATGAAACATATTACTAACACAATTTTAAAATTTTTATTATGAACTCTTTCACTATTAAAAAAACATAACATATTTCAACCACCGTTTCTAACGATATTGGTAGTCAGAAAATTTCAGACCACTTTCCGACCGTTTTCCAACCAATTTTCGATAAAACATAAAATCGCCAAAAATTTCAGATAAATTTTCGACCAATCATGGTTTCCGACCAACGTTTTCAGACTAATAGCATGGTCGGAATATAGTATATTTTTTTGTAGTATTTAAATAATGGATGGTTGGTTCAGTGAAATACTATTGTTCTGGATTGATCTATAACAATTAGAAGTATCCGAATTTACTAGTGTCGATAATGTTAACAAAAAACAAAAAAAAACAAAAAAAAAAACGATAATGTTTCTATAAATCTGAGTAGGTTTGAAAAATACATAACCAAACCGGGTTACACCTGTGTAAACTTATACGAACATAAATATAAAGATAGATACAATTCACTCAAAAATATATATCACAAATATTTTCAGACCTGTCGGTGATATTTAATATATAAAGTCACCAGAGAGGATATTTATTTTTCCGAAGTAAGTAGTTTGCGTGGTCATCTACTGCTCCCTATATAGATAATGATCATTAGATTTCGATTAACCATTTCATCTCCAAAAAAGGATTATTTTTGGTGCCACTAGGCACTACTAGACAAGACGTTCGATAAGCTGAACTATTATTGGATTTCTAAGTTACTTTTTCTTTAATCTGTATAGAAAAGTATAATCCGAGGGACCAAAATTGGCAAATGCCTCTTTAAGTAGACACGTCGCCACTCAATTCTATATATTGCCGCACTGTCTCTTTAACTCCAAATATTTGATTGGTGGTAATTTAGGTAATGGGGAAGTTGTATTTTGTAATGTGGTTTGTTAAAATAATACCAACCATATTCAACTATAAAATTGCGATTGCAAGTAACTAATCTTTCATGTATAGACGTACGATTCTGTCATATAACTAAAAAAAACACAATTTCACAAAAACAATGGAAAAAGAAAATAGATATTATGTTTTCCGTTTGACTATTAGCACTGTAGAGTTAATATATATATAATGAATCTATTTGTTGGATAATATAAAGTATTAATTAAACCAATTTAATCGTTTTTAATGCTTATTTTCTTGTGTTATCAATAAATCCCAAAGTTACGGGTTAACATGTATTCGAAGAGAGATAATTTGTAGTTTATGAATGTGATGTAAGTATTATTAAAAGCTGATTTGGGACTTAAAAATATTATAAACTAAATATTTGAATTTATAGTATTTGGTTAATGTATTTAGAAAGTATAATTTACGATTTGTGCGCCATAATTATTAATAAAAGCTGAATAAATATAACAAAGAGACTATCGACTAAAGACTTGAAATTAGATGGTTTACAAAAAAAAGGTGCTAGATATAAATCTTTTCCACTAATATATCCGTTTATCCTATACTAGAATCTATCCCGTGCTATAGCGCGGATTGAATTTTTTATATTTAAATTTTATTCAAAAGTTTTGATTATAATATTGCAATGATTTTAATATTTAAATAACAATTTTGGGTTATGTTATTATTTGTCATTCAACAAATTAAATGTTATTCTGTAAATGTATTCTCCAAAAGATATTATGAATCTTTGAATATTTTTTAGTTTAAAGATTGATATCCTGAAAGATCACGATTTAATTCTGTTTTTAGGTACTAATTAAATTTATAATTATAATATTAATAAAAAGTTAGCAATGACATAAAAAGTAAATATTAACATATATTAAAGTTATTTTTTTTTCTGTAGAGATTTTATCTGCTAGTACGTAATACAGTACAACCAATATTAATACCCGTTAAATTAGATATTTGGTTATCCTTATTTTCGTATCAATTACTAGTGGGGCATATAGATAGGTACGCGAGAGTGTTTGTGTCCACATTTAAATCAAAAGGTATTTTTCTTTTAACAAATATGATAAATCTTATAAAATTATATGACAGCCAATTCTTATTCCACCCAAATAGATATTTATAGAGGGAAAAAGATGTGTATGTAAATATTTCCATATGTATCAAAATATGCTATTTTTGGTCTTTCATAAGGCTTTTTTTCCAAAATAAGTAAAGGATGAGGTTTCAAGCGTCCATCATATTTGCGACACATATGACTATTTTGCTCCTCTGTTTATTTAAATATTTTTAATTCTTTCTCAAAGAAATAAACATAAAATTTTATTCCACAACACCATTACCATAACTACAACGAGAAGAGATCTTATTTTAAGGAGAAAGCAGAGAGAGAAGAGAGAAGAGAGAAGGAGAGTGTGTGAGTTTTTTTTTATCTTTTGTTTCTTTTATTACACACAAATAGATAAACGAGGAAGGCTACTTCTTTTGCTACTTCCATAAAAAGGTCCTTCCTTTCGCAGAGAATCAAGTTTGATCATCTTCTTCAATTCTTCTTTTTCTCATCGCCCTCCATTTATGCCTTTTATAGTCTCCTATATCTATCTCTCTGCCCATACATACACAATCTTGTACCTCTTCTCTTAATATCCCAACAAGGTTCCTGGTTAGGTTTTTATAAAACCCTTTTAGCCAATCGGTAAGATCTCTTCGTCATGATCTTTCCTTTTTTGGCTTTTGTACTCTTCCATTTATCTTATGGATCTAAAACCTTAGATGGTTTTGGTTTCACTTTGTTCGATTTGATGTTTTGTTTATGCGTTTTTTTTTTTGTTTTCTTTCTCCTAAATCTAATGAAAGGAAGTTGCATCTTTCAATTAAACCCAAAAACAAAATAAATTAATTTTTTCCATCTTTCATTCATTTTGAAGCAATCCATGTCACAGACTTATAGATCAACTACTTTAGATTGTTTTGCTTTTTGGGTACTTAATCATCTTCATCCCTCGTTGACTTCATCAGTCCCACCTCTCACCAGAAAACAAAAAAGTCTTATTTCGATCACCTCCATTTTTTCTTAACTTACTATTTTTGATTCATATATATGAAATGGATTGTTTTATGTGTATGGCTAATCTTGTTATTGAGGTGGTTGCACCATTGATCTCCTGTTTTTGCAATAAAAAACAAAAAACAATAACATATATATATTTTTTTTATGCGAAAGGGAAATTTACAAGGAGTAAGAAATGGTGAGGGGAAAAACTCAGATGAAACGAATAGAGAATGCAACAAGCAGACAAGTGACTTTCTCTAAACGAAGGAATGGTTTGTTGAAGAAAGCCTTTGAGCTCTCAGTGCTTTGTGATGCTGAAGTTTCTCTAATCATCTTCTCTCCCAAAGGAAAACTTTATGAATTCGCCAGCTCCAAGTACGTTCCTTATTTTTTTTTTATAATAAATCTTCCAGAGAGAGAGAGAGAGGGATCTCATTAATGTTTCTAATTTTATCTTAATCTTTTTATCTCTTGGTTTATATATGGATTTGTTGGCTGTTTGTGGAATCACATCTAATTGAGAGGGTACTGTTAAATGAGTTTCTTGGTTTCTACAATATTAGGGCTATTATTAAAGTAGTATCAAGTACATACTCTTATCTGTTTGTTTTTTCACTAGTACATCATCTTGTTTAATCGTTTGAGATGTCTGTCTCTCTCTCTTTCTCATTTAGTTTCTGAAGTTATGATAAAAGTTATAGATAAATGTGCCAAACAATTTGTACTTGTTATATATTTGATTCGTCTTATACCTTATTAGAGATCATGATACACACACGTACAACTCCGTGAGTTTTGTCTTAATTTAATTTCTCTTCTTGGGTTTAGATTTATATATGTTTCAATTAGTATTCTTTGGGTTTGAGATGATACACAATCTGGTTACATTAACCTTTGTCTTGTTGTTGCTTTAACAATAACTGTTTTTCTTTAAGTGACGATTAGGAAGTAGTTCCATCTATTCTGGTGGATAAATCATAAATCATTCATGCTTCATTTCATGCTCATTCCTAATTCCTAAATTAGTGCAATTGGTTTGCATATTTTGTTCCTGATCTTGACATAGAAACTCAAGCCAGAACCCAAATGTTGAATGTTTGAAAATGAGAAAGGAGTTTATCTTGTACTGTTAGGTACAAGCGAAACCAAACTTGCTTTTGATGAATAATTACTTCTGTAAATGGAAAAAGCCAGCTTTTGATCAGATGTTTCAGACAATTTTTCCATTTGGGAATGTACTTCTTTCACTCGAACCTACTAAATATAAAGTTAAGAGCTCACATATGTTTGGTTTTCTAAAATGGGGAAAGAAAAAAAAACCAAAAAAGTACAAGACTTCCAAAGTTATGTCCTTAAGTCTTGTGATTACTTCGATTAAGATTTTTTTTTTAAAAAAAATGTTTTGAGAGGGCTGCTTTAATTTCTTACATTTTACTAATTTAATCTCTGATGATTTAGTATGCAAGATACCATAGAACGTTATCTGAGGCATACTAAGGATCGAGTCAGCAGCAAACCGGTTTCCGAAGAAAATATGCAGGTTAATTCTTTATGATCTTGCCTATCAATTCTTGCTAATACTTTTAATATACTATCAAAGAGGGTTAAGGAATATAACCACAATATGTATATAATCTCAAGGTCACAGGATCAAGTCACCTATTTATTATGATATTTTACATGCAATAACATTTTTGTGATATAACCAACAGCATTTGAAATATGAAGCAGCAAACATGATGAAGAAAATTGAACAACTCGAAGCTTCTAAACGGTTTGTGATATACATACTAACACGTTACTCATTTGTATATATCATGAATTAATAGTTTGATCATATAAGTGTTATTTTTTTGTTATCAGTAAACTCTTGGGAGAAGGCATAGGATCATGCTCAATCGAGGAGCTGCAACAGATTGAGCAACAGCTTGAGAAAAGTGTCAAATGTATTCGAGCAAGAAAGGTATATATGTTTATACATATCTCCACATATTATTCTTCGAATTATTTTGTATAACCACTCATAATTCTAACTTACTTATCATCTCTATTAGACTCAAGTGTTTAAGGAACAAATTGAGCAGCTCAAGCAAAAGGTAAAGTAGTTTTTATGAGTTTATAGATATATGTATATATGCAAATGGTGGAATATTCCAACTAAAAATAAATCCCTTGTGCTTGCTTTAACAATTGGAATAAAAAACTTTTGCAGGAGAAAGCTCTAGCTGCAGAAAACGAGAAGCTCTCTGAAAAGGTATAATATATTCGTATGGGTCTAATGTTAGGGTTGCAAATGTTTCTTTTAAAAACTCGGTTAAGATAAGAAAGTTTGATTCTTTTTTTGAGGGTTATTAATTAGGTTAGGAGAGTCCTTACTAGTTCTTATTGGTTATCTTCAATCACCATGACCTTTTTCGGTCTATGTATTGTTCCATCTTCTTTGCATCTATATATTAATTTTGTGTGTAATAATAATTTTTATTGCAGTGGGGATCTCATGAAACTTGGTCGAATAAGAATCCAGAAAGTGGAAGAGGTGATGAAGAAAGCAGCCCAAGTTCTGAAGTAGAGACGCAATTGTTCATTGGCTTACCTTGTTCTTCAAGAAAGTGATCCACTTCATAACAAAAGTAAAAACAGGTTTAGCAGTACTGAGAGTGTATAAGGACAAGTAACAAAACTCTAAAGCTGCTTCTCTTGTTGTCTTATTTCTCTCTCACTCTCTCGCAGTCTCTTCTCTAATGATGTGCTGTCAAAACTGAACTGCTTGTGTTATGTATCTATGTTCTTAATTACACTTGCCTCTCAAGAATTTTGGTTATGTTTTGTTTTCATGTATCAATTTATTGGTTAAAAGTTATGAAACGTGGTGAAGTACAACTTGTTCAAAATACTCAAGTCAAGGTTCCACAACAGATTGACCGAAAATCGAGAGCTCTCAAGTCGAGACTCTAGAACATCCCAAACCGGTAAAAGTAAAAAAAAAAAAAAAACCCTAATGATAATTCACTACGAGAAAAGTTCAGCTTTAGCTTCTTCATTTTTTTTTAAAGATGGTGTGAGATTCTAATTAAGGTCGGTGACTTTTCGATCTTAATTAATTTTCTGTAAGCATATTCTGATTCCACCAGAACTAATGAGCGACTGATTAAATTAAAGCTCATGATTTAAAGTTCTCAGCGGCTCATAGCATAGAATGAATCCTAAAGTCATCTTGGGCTTCTAACTCAAAACCAATCTGTGATGGACCAATATCTCTGATACTACTCAGGTTCTTCCATCTTTCCGAGGATCTTTCTTCACACTCCCTCGAGATAATACCCATCTAACCATTAATCTCGACAAATCCCATCAGATTATTTCGGTGAAATCGAATTATTTTGTCGGTCCATTCTCAGATCGATTGATACTTTCCAATCAATTTTAATTTATGGTCGTGAATTCAAAAGCTCGATACCAGTTAAGACTTCTAACTCAAAACCAATTGGCAATGAGTGGATTGACCCATATCCCTTATATACTACTCAAGGTCCTTCCATCTTTCCGATGTGCGATCTTTCTTCACATTAAAGAGTAATTGCCCCGAGTCCCTAAATTGTAAGTATATACTAATTATATATCTCATCATGTATTCGATCAAAACTTTAGAAGTTCATTTTGTCCAATTAATCTTTCTCGTTTATTTGCTTAAACATCGGATACGCCACGACGTATGTTTTTTCAAACAACAAAAACATTTTATATCAAAAATGTTTGTTGCATCATGAGCTAACCAAATATGGTACATAAAGAACAAAACACACAGTTTAAGTAACGAGCTTCGCGGACCAAGAAGTCAGCTTGATGATTGCTCTTACCAGCCTCATAGAGTAAATAAAACTCTATATAACAAGCTCTCACTGCTCCAAAGTCCCATAGTCTGATGATAATGCAAAGACTAGCCATTCATCTAGACAATTAAGCATACAAACTAAATCAGTTGAATATGTGACAAAGAAATATCAGAAACGATTATCCATTGGCCAAATCAAACTACATAACTTCATATGAAGAGCTGAAACACTTCGACAGTTTTTGCTGGAGTCTCAACAACTCATTGCCCCATTTTGTAAGTGGAAGATTTATACTGAGTGGTAAGTCTGGGCACGGGTACCCGTTACCTATCCCGTACCTGCTACCCGTCTCATACCCGCCCCATAAAACCAAGTACCCGTGAACATCTCGAGTAACAAACCGGCCGATGTTAGTACTTGCAAGTACCAAGACAAGTACAAGGCGAATTTTTTTTTACACTAATTGGCGGATACCCGCCCGTCCCCAGACCTACTGAACGACTGAGAAGATTTGGGTGTAATGTGTAAAGCCGAATTTTCTAGTGATTTTTTAGCCTATCAAAAACAAATAAAGAAACTATTTCAATAAATATCGTGTAGGCAATAGATGATAAGATTGATAGCATGTGCCTTTAACATATATAAGGGCCCATTAATTTATTCTGTAAGGGCCCACTTATAAAAAGGCTTACTTTGTGATAACAGCCCATTAAACGGTAATAAATTAGGGATTATTTTTTGAATAAAAATTGGGGATTATTAAAAGCTTTAGATTGGTACAAAAAACCAATAAGATACAACTCATACAAGACCCTTTCCATTTGGAAAAGACATATCACACATTAAAGTACTAAAAGGTTTGCCAAAACAAGAGGAGCTATTCTGAAAGTCAAATCAAGTAACAGCAATGTAGATGCTACTACATCATTGCGAATTTCACGTGGCATTTTCTTATTCGTTCATTTTTAGTTACAACTTACCTAATTGTTTTAGATTGTCAGTTAATTTTATTTATTCACCCAATTGTTTCGGAAGTAAAATTACTTACATGGTTTTTTTTTTTTTGATAATTTCAGTACTTACATAGTTACATCGTTACGCGCAATTTTTTTATTTGTTCGTATTCAGCATTTACGTAATGTAAATGTCTGAGATTTATATTAATATATACATATGGTATGTTTGTTGAAAATAAATATTTTTACGTTATAGTTTATATTATATAAATGCTGAAAGTTATAAAAGTTTAGTTCATTTGGAATGTTTTATTTAGATCAAGTGAGAATAAGAGGAGAAATGTCTAAAAATCCCATACATGCAAATAGATTCAAACGAGCTGGAAATTAAATGAAACAATCTAGTACATAAGTTTTTTTAAGAAAATATAATTGAAAAAAAAAAAACGACTGCAGAGCTGAAATTGGCCTGACCGTGGCATCATGGTCTAGTCAACTAAGAGTCAAAGAACCCAACCTTGGACGAAATTGGTTTCACCTGCCACATTGCTCTTTGTTACCGAAGACCCTTCACCTTGCACGTAGTAATGTTGTTGAAACCTAATCCAGATACCAAACTAGTTTTATTATAATCAATCTAATTTCTATTCATTTAACTTCCAAAAGAAAAAATGATAAATTGTTACCCTATTTGTAAAAAGGGTTCGGTGTTGCAATCCATTGAATTTGGATGAGAAGACTCAACCGGAAATTCGGAATTGTTAGAAACACCGCCCACCGATACAGCCGAGTTTGCCCATAAGTCTTGAAACGTTTTGAAAGCATGGCCTTCGGTCTCAAACTATTGGAAAATTAGTTTTAAAAAACCAAATCATAATTATAAGAAAACGATATATATATATAGTTGCAGAAATTAGTATTTTGTGATCTAGAATCAAACCTTAATCTTGAGTTGTTTGTTTATGTCTCCTAGTTGTCTCTCCTGCCATTTCAAAAATAGATAAATTAATATGCATATATGTTTATCAATTTGGTATGAAACATTTAGTTATATATATCTTGCCTTTTTCCTAAGATCTTCCATTTCTTCCGTCATAACTTGTGTCTGCATTTATGTTAGTTGAATGGTTAATTAATATGAGATTTTTTAATAAACATATATATGATCCGAAATGAAACAAGAACCAGTCTAGATCATGCGACCTTGCGCTGTCGAGTAGCGGTAAGAGCGGCTTCGAGCTGCCTCTCGAGCGCTTGCAGTTCCTTCACACCCATTTCTCCAAGATCTTCTCCAAGCAAATTCCTTGATAATTAGCAATCAACACACATATATGACTATATATATAAGATTCGCAACTATATACATACATAACGGAAGATGATAATAACGATCTAATTTCAAGGGACTAGAAAACTATTACTAAACCTATTAGTGCGAACAAGAGATTCGTATTTGGATTTAAGCTTCGTCACCTCCTGACACCAACTCTGCACCACACAGATTAATAGATTATATAATGAAATGCATATATAGTAAACAAGAGAATTTGAAGAAAGAGATTTAGAATCATTATCAGAAACATTTATTGTAAAAATCAAAGTACATATACACTAATACACACACACACACACACTTGCCTGTGTAGTCTCTTCAGGCTTATTATTTCCCAGAGAACAGTTGTAACAACGATTATACCGTTCGATTGTTCTTGCAATTCTACAAATTCAATAAAAAAAAGATTTAAAATTAGAGATCGTTGTTCTTGACAAAGATTCTTCTTAGGACAAGAACTCTAGCTAGATCTTAGTATCTTACACACTGGTCTAATAGGGAAAACCTAGGTTGGTTTAAAAAAAAAAAAGAAAACCCATTTGCAATCTGACATCTTTAAGATTAGAGAATCAAATGAATTCAATCAACAAAGTATAACGTACGGACGGACCCATAACTTATGACAAAGGATCCAAGAGAGAGAGAGAGGATACAACAATGAACCCTAATTACCACAGGATAAAAGACACAACCGTAAAGAAAACCCACGAGACAAAAATATGATTCGATTCTTGAATCGTACGATATAACCAATAATAAAAGAACTCACTTAATCAATTTTCATAAAAAAACCTAACTTTATTGAATGAATAGAA
Organism: Boechera stricta; assembly: GCA_018361395.1. Taxonomy (NCBI): domain Eukaryota; kingdom Viridiplantae; phylum Streptophyta; class Magnoliopsida; order Brassicales; family Brassicaceae; genus Boechera; species Boechera stricta. Next base: position 21,738,840 of record CM031541.1, on the reverse strand, counting down.
AGAGCATAAAAGATGGTTCGTAGGAGCAAAGATATATATACCCAACACTACCGAACTCGTAGAGCTTGCCACGGCTTGAGAAGATGATGAGAGCAACTTCGGCATCACAGAGAACAGAAAGCTCATAAGCTTTCTTCAGCAAACCGTTTCTTCTTTTTGAGAAGGTCACTTGTCTATTGATCTTGTTCTCTATCCTCTTCATTTCCACTCTCCCTCTTCCCATCTTTCTCTCTCCTTTTCTTGATTTTGATTCTTCTTCTTCTTCTTCTCAAGAATTGGTAACTTTTAAAAGTATAGATCAAAGGAATATAAATATCGTACACGATAATGTGTTTCTATATATATATATATATATATAAGCTCTTTTTAATTTATTTTGCTATTGTTAGGTTAATATGGTGAATAATTAAATATATCCTTTTTAATTAATTATTAGCCGTCATATGTAATTGATACCAACAAATGAGATATTTTTTGTTGGAAAAAAAAAATGGCGTCAATATTTGATGGAACAAAATGATAACTCTGTCTTCATTGTTATAGCTAGATTCCTAAGAATGGAAAGCTACTTGTAACAGTCGGACCATTGGAAATTTCTATTATTTTCTCTTTTTTTTTTTTTTTTTTGGCTTTTTCCTAGAGCTCTCTATGCTAAATTCAAACTAATTCATTTCTTCCAAATGTTATGGCTCACGTTCATCTACTTATTGTACTTTTTTTTTTGGGTTAAAAATGATCACTATATTCATTTATTGTTATAAATAAACAGACAAAATTGGTTTTTTAATGAGCTGACAAAAAAAAAAGGGGTTTTATAATGAGGTGAAGCATTGATCTATTATATACGCAACGGTATATATTATATATATCTTAATTGAATAACCGTGATTCAATATGTTTGGTTAAAATGTCTACTTAGCTTGACTTAAAATTGGACGAAGTTAATTACGTGCGAAATTAATGCACACTGGTTTTTACTAATTTTGGAACTTTTAATTGGTCAAAGAAGGGGAAGAAAATTTATCGTTGTTTTTGAAGCTCCTCTCGCACAGCTGGTTAAATACATAGTAAGATGTTAGGTAAAATTGTCCTTAAAACAAATCCAGCTTTGTTTACCCTTGAAAATGATTTGAAAATTGAGATATTTTTCCTATGTATAATGTATTCAGTTCGTACATATGGAAGAATTTATTTACAGTTTTATTATTTTTAATCAAGTTATTGATGTATTTTCCACTTGCGATATTTTGAGGTTTTCTTCAACGTTATTTTATTGAAACGGTAACTAATTCAATTTTAGTTTTTAAACTTGTAAGTTAGATAATGGACACTTCACTTATTTTCTACCACTTCATTTCAACTATTTTCTCGCCAGTTCAATAAAAACGTCAAGTTAATTTTCGGCTAATGAGAATTGAAGCGCAATGGAAAGAATTATCAGATCATTACATGCATGAATCATACATATGTAAGGCATTCTCTCTTTTGTATTGTAGGCCTTACGTTTTTTTATCAATCAGTCGGCGTGTCAGTGTCTTGTGGTCTTAACAAAAAATATTCAAACCTCATCGTCTCCACATGTTAAATATTATAGTTTTTCTTCGTCCGAGGTTCACAATTAAAATCTAATAATATAAATTTTAAAACTTAAAATCAATAAATAGTTTCATATATATATATATATATTTATGTGCTTCGATTAGTAAATGTAGTAAATTAAATGTAACTATTGTACGAACGTTTAGTTATCCCCGTTTGCTAGAGGAACAACACATAAGTTTACAAACAAAAAGAGAATAATTATCACATTATGGAACAACAACAAAAAATGATAAATCTCTCTTAATTACAAACACATAAATTGATGATATATGTATATCAACCAATTAAGAGTTGTAATCTCTAGTAGTTTCGTCTATTTTTTTACATCATATATAGAAAAATGAAAGCTTATAATCAAAAGTTAGTGGCCGACGTACATCTAAAAAAAAAAAAATCAATAACTAGATCGGACACTGACCAAACCATTCTCGTTGTGTCCAATCCAAGAAAATGAAAGAAGAAAAGTCGTACATGTTGATGTCATAAAACCCTTTTATGTTTGGACGAGTTTCATAGAACATGGTGGAGAAAATTATGGTACTACACTATATAGTATTTCCCTTTTGAAAAACAAGCCATTAGCCATGTAAATGAATATGTATCAGCAGGTACAGAGTTTACAGTTATTTTCAAATAAACAGTGAATATACTGTATATTTGTTTATTTTACAAAGATGCGAAGGAAGAGGTTGTGGTGGTGGTGGTGGTGGTGGTTAGGGGCATGCCAAATACGGAAAGGGAAGCAAAGAAGATCGGGTAGTCTTCATAATTTCATACTTTTCACTTTATAGTAATCTATCCTTTTTTAAAAAATTTCCTCACCAATTTCTCTTTGTTCAAATTAATATCCTCACACTCTTTTGGAAATGGCACTGCAGCTTCATGTGAAGTGTGGGGTCATTGCGCCTTAGCGTCTGAAAATGTTAACCCTCTTGACATATCAAAACATTCAATGACCCCATTTTCTTCTTTCTTCTTATTAATTAATTAATTTTACCATTTTACTATAACAAGAATGATGCAAAAGGAATAGGCAAAGAACATCATATGGTTTTTTTAGTGGGATCCTAGTAGGGCACTACTTGAAGTCACTTTGCATTGAATATGGATTAATTGCTATACTTTCTCTCCTTTTTTATTTTGATATTTTGAGTTAATGATATTCAAATGTGTGTTTCAAAAACAGCCTTAACGGTGGTATATCAAAGAAAAACAAAAAACAAAAAATGAAAATTTTAATACCCTTTACGTATATCTCTATTTTTAGTTAAAATTTTGAAAATGCCAACGTCGGAGCCAATGAGCCATAATTGTCTTATTTAGAAAAAACGATTTCTTTTCCCACGAAAAGTAGGTTTATCAAGACAGATTCCCACAAAACTTTAGCCTCGATCTATTTCCCCACGATTCAATACTTCTAAATCTTAAACCCCACAAATCAAAACTTCTCACCTATTTCCCCATCAAACGATCTATTTCCCCATAACGAGCTAAACCCGATAGAAACCAGCCTAACCCAAACTTTAACCAGCCGAACCTAAATCTTAACCAATTTTAAACGGTTTAAACACAATTGTATGTCAACCGACTCTTCTTCTTCTTCGCTAAGGTATGATGATGTGATGATGCTAGGTTGTTTCATCGGATTCTTCAGATCAAAAACAGATTCAAACCCAAACCTTAACCGAATTTAAAACCCAACAATCAAATTAAACCCTACCCGACTTCTTCTTCTTCAAAATATCCAAAATCTAAATTGAAGAACCCAAAATTGATTTCTGTCGAAATCAATCTCTGAAATCTCTCAAGTCACAACAATCAACACTATGAACAATTCAACACACGCATAAAGCTTCAAATCACAACAATCAACCAACTACACATGAAAAATTCAACACACTTATAGTCATCAAACTATATGACTAAACACTAACACAATCCTCAAACTGAACAAAAAGTAATTGATTCTCAAGCATTTGCATCCTTCAATCGAATCATAGATGCATCAACCAAAAACACGAACGCAATCCCAAGCTCACCAATCACACCACCTCCACCTCCAACAGTAGAAGCTAGAGACGAAAAAGATGAATTCGAAGACATTGATTTAAGCCCTACATTAAACCCATTACTCCAACTCGCAGCAGCCGTCGGACACGTCGTAGTGGAAGCCGATTTACGCGGCTGAGAGAGTATTCAACGGCGCTGTAAGTCAGAAAAGCTCCGCCGGGAGATTAATTTCAGTGATTCCGGAGTAAGAACGAGGGAAATGGTTTTTGTCAAAGCAAAAGGGACAAGACCAGATTTGAGATTGGTAATCAACACGAGCATAAGGGTTTAACACAGCTCCACATCGTGAACAAATCAATGGATCATAAGGAATCGTTGGATTTTCGATTTGGGTTTTTTGTGTGAAAACAGGAATTCGGGTTAATCGGGTTGCTATTAGGATTGTAATCTGAACTAATACGGTTAAGAATGATTTGATGCGGTTAAACATATGGGTTATGGTTTAGGTTAGGCTGGTTTCTAACGGGTTTAGCTCGTTATGGAGAAATAGATCGTTTGATGGAGAAATAGGTGAGAAGTTTCGATTTGTGGGATTTAAGATTTAGAAGTATTGAATCGTGAAAAAATAAATTGAAGACAAAGTTTCGTAGAGATCTGCTGTGATAAACCTACTTTTCGTGGGAAAAGAAATCGTTTACCCTTTCATTTTAAATCTTTCTTGTAAAAGGGCCATTGACGACGAAATGTAGTAAAGAGTAAGGCCCAAAAGTTTGTACAAAAGGCTCATTAGGGTAAAGATAGCTGTGGGCCTAAAGCAGTCCGATCAATCTCTGTGACACATTACCTTCTTCGTCGTTCCGATTTTTCGAGAAAGAGAATAGAGCTGCTAGAGAGATGGCTGAAGCAGCGCGAAGACATGGTGGAGGGAGACCATTACCGCCACCTCCGAGAGGCGTTAACCAACCTCCTCGCCCTAAACCTGAACCTGTCGATCGTGAAAAGGTTTGTGTTCGATTTCATGAATTCGCGAATCGTTGAAACATCTTCTAGGGTTTATTTTTAGGGTTTTTTTTTTTGAATCTCTACTCACTTATTTCTTTTTCTTTAACATACCAATCGCAGACATGTCCCCTGCTTCTTCGTGTTTTCACCAAGGTTCGTTTCACCACTCTTTGTTCTTTTTTTTGATTTTACGAATGCTCTAATGACATAATTGCTAGCTTAATCACTGGTACACTCGAGAATTGGCTATGTTCGTTTCTGAATTATACTGCAAAATAGGATTAATTGGGTGTTTTATTGCAGACTGGTGGTCATCATACACAGGAAGATTATGCTGTGAGAGGCAAAGAACCAAAGGATGAAGTTCAAATCTACACATGGAAAGATGCCACTCTTCGCGAGTTAACAGATTTGGTATGTATTTTTTACAAACAGGATGTGCCTATCTATATGTCTTGTACCTTTAAGAATTAGATTCGGTGCTCGAGACAACAATAGTAGCAGCTTGCTTAGTGAAATTTTGTAGTGTAATTTTTTTTTTTGAATATGAGAGGTTTCAGCTTAAGTTCTCACTTTGTTTTACTGCTGAGGGCTGATTAAAATTCACATTTTTGGGGGTTTTCGAGTAACATACAAGGGGGATGTTTCTCATAAGCACAAAGTAAAATTTCATTGCAGGTGAAAGAAGTTTCTGTAGCAGCTAGGAGAAGGAATGCAAGATTGTCTTTTGCGTTTGTTTATCCTGACAAGCACGGTCGCTTTACTGTGAGAGAGGTAATATTACTTTTCTTCACAATCTTGATATCAGATAGGATGTTAACCATAGCCACACATGATCGTTGATGCATTCTAGAGTTTCTGTGTTTTCCTGCCACACCTCTTACTCTCACATTTAGGTACCAATCATTCAGAGTTTTATCAACAATGTTTCTATAATATCTTGAACATGTCTTTTGTTATACTTAGCATGTTCAGATTATATGCATTGACGACTCATCTTCTCATGCTTATTGATTTTTGAAACTTGAGAGACCACATCATTATAGCTAGTTACTACAGAATGCATTAATTTGATTGAATGGGTGCTTTCAGATTCAATCGTTATGGCTTTACTTGTTCTCTCTGATGTTTGCATATGTATTCAAGAACCCATGAGAAGAGACTGATCTTGTGGTTGTTTTTATTAATTGATACAGGTTGGGCAGACGATGTCTTATCCAAACCGAAAACAACCAGATGACAGTAAAACGCTTTCCGACCTTAGGTTCGAGGTAAGTTAAATACACAGAAGATAAGCTTGTGGATGAGATATAGTATATAACCTTATTTTTCAAATTATTTTGCCCAAGTATAACTGCAGTTGATCAATCTATCTGCAGATTGGAGATTATCTGGATGTGGCAATTTACTAGGAGGTTTCTGTTTCTCGTTAAGTGGGATTCAGAGGGAAGAACACATTCATGGTTGTACCAGCTCAAACTTCGTTTAGACATGTTATGTATTTTTGGATCTGGTCTGTGCACTAATATGTCTAATGGTTTAGTATAATATGCCTATTTTTTTTGTTAATGATTTTTCTGTCCTAAAGAACCAAAAAATGATGGAAAAAATTCAGCCGGTTTATATACAAAAAAGGGGTTAAAATTAAGATTTCAACCGAATTTACTTTTTATTAGTAGAATTAATACTCGTATTAAACATAGGAGAAGTAAAAAAAAAAAAAGAAGAGGGATTTAGACAACACTAATCATCAAAGACTAGAGTGATAAACATAGAGAAGAGTGATGATAAAGCAATGATGCATTTCAAATATTCTTATGAATAAAGACATGATAAACTTGAATTATACAAATGTTTAATAGCAAAATAAAATGAATGAAAGAGTCTTAAAGTGCGTATACGATTTCCCATATTGTTCCAACGTTTTGTTTGATTTGACTTCAGAGTAGGAAAATTTGAACGTTGTGAAACGGTAACATTTTTTTACCGTTTGAATATAATATTTTATTACAAAAATTCAGATAATGACTATAAATACTTCTTTCTTCGGTCAGAAATCTGAATCCTCTTACTTGGTTTTATTTTTTACAAATGTCGAGTACAATCTGTTTTTATCTCATAGTTCTGTTCTTCCACTTGAGTCCTCACTCAAACTATCTGTATTTCTCATTAGCCGAGAGAAACAAACATAAAGCATCATCTCTTAGAAGGTAAAATACTCTCGTCTAATTCCATTAAATGGTTCTTGTGGTAGATTGTTTACCTGTTCTTCACCTTTTAATCATCTTTTATGGAGTCGAATATAAAATTTAAATGCTCTGTTTTAATTCCAGTTTGTATGTATATATATTGCTGGCCTAACTTCAACGATGTGGACAATAAACTGTTTTTTTAGCCAATTTGTCATTCTCATAAACTGAACTTTTTTATATTATGTTCTGTCCAAGAAAACATAGAATGAGGTTTTTATTATTTATCAAAAACAAAGAAAGAATGAGTTGACTTTTAAAATGCTTTCGATTTTTATGTAAAATATGCATGTACCAAAATTAACAAACGGAAAAAACGATTGTAATGAAGTTTGATTTTAATTAATTAATTTTGTAGAGGGATGAAGAAGGAAAGCCTTGGGAGTTGGGACTGTGTGGCGTTTTTCTATCAAGCTTTTGCCAGCCTTTGTTGAAAGTTGACTAGACTATGCATGTACCTGGATGCAGGTATGTGTGTGTATATAGGGTGTGGATGAAAATGAGTGATGTGTATAAGGTGTGCATAGATGTATATATATAGGGTGTGAATGTATAAATGAATGTTAGGCATAGATGTAGTATGTATAGGGTGTGAAAATGAATGTTAGGCATATGTATGAATAGGCCTACAGGGTGTGAATGTATAAGAATGTTAGGCATAGATGAATAGGCCTATATGCTTGTGTGTGTGGGAGCGTAGAACGTGAGACAAATAAGCGTCGTAGAACTAGGGACAAAAATGACGAACGCGAACCTTAGCCAAAGAAACAATTACATACAAAAGAAAAAAAAAACAAACGCTAAATCGCAAAGTCAAAAGCGTTGAAGCACTAAATAAAATTGTCAAAGGCAAAAAATTGTCGAAGGCAAAAAAAAGGACACTAAAGCCCAAAACGCAAACGGATAGGCAAAATACATGAAAGAAAAATAAAGGAAATTGGGAAAGAAGTCAAAGTCCGAACGATCGATCGCTAGTCGAAACACTCCAAAAAAATATGCTAAATTGCCGAATTCAAATACGGATCCGGCAAAAGCGAAAGACCCCCTAGCTATTCGGATGGATATGAAAATAAAGCAAACAATGAAAAAAGAACGTCGAAGTCCGAACCATCATGGCTAGTAGAAACACTAAAAAGTAATACACGCTTAAAATTGCCAAGTCATGCAAAAACAAAAATTGGCGAGGATTGCTTAATTGCTTGAAACACTCGAAAGAAAATTTGCAAAAATAAAAAGCAAACGTAGAACGTCAAAAATTGCCAAAAAAGCAAACCTGAAGCAAAAAATGCAAGCAAACATTGGAAGAAAACACTCTGCCAAAAATGAAAAAGGAAAAAATAGCAAAAAATGCCAAAATAAAAAACGCAAAAGCCAAACAAACAAACTACAAAACAAACAAACGAGAGAAACGAGAGAAACTCAAACTTTTCCAGCTTCAATATTCCCGACTAAGAACAGGAGTTAAAAGTTTATTGGAGAAGAAAGCATCAATATTCCCGACTAAAACTTTCCCAAATTCTTCAAGACCTTCCAAATAAAAAGCACAATGTGGAGAGAAAACAACGTCCAAAAAGCTCCTTAGGCTCATCTTCAAAAACATCCAAACCAGCACCACCAATCTTCTCTCAAGCATCTCACCATTTCTTCCTGATCGATTATAGCCCCACGAGCGACGTTAACGATCACTCCTTGCTTTCCCAGAGCAGAAAGAACATCTTTATTGATCAAATGCAATGTCTTATCATTCAATTCACAACAGATTATGAGTGCATCATTGTTAGCCGCTAGCTCCTGTATATCCATGTAATAATGATATGGAACATATGGTTTTCTGTTTCTTGAGCTATATGAAATTTGGCAACCAAAGGCCTCGAGCCTTGTACCTTCGAGCCAATGCTTCCAAGTCCCACGATTCCGTTTCGCTTTCTCCCCAACTGCAAATTAGAGGGAATCATTAACAATTAATGGATACTAGGTGATGATATAAATCTATATTTCTTTTAATAAGATATACAATAAACTTTAAAAATTATGTATATTTTTTATATTGTAAAAATTCATTTCAAATTAGTAATAATAATATTTATTTATATCATATATATATTGCCTAAAAAAGTGTAATAAATTTTTTTAAAATATTGAGTAACCAAATATGTCAAATAATTTATAATGGCAATACAATGTAATTTCTCTAATAAACAAAACTTTTTTATATATATTTTGAAATTTAATAAGAAGTTGATACGTCAGCAAGGAGAGGATTGAAAATCATGAGAAATATTTGTTGCTAGCTACATATCCTATTATATATGTCTTATACACAAGTAGTTATGTTGTAAACCTTGGGGGATAATAATCCCCTTTCAGTGACCAAAACCGTTGCTTAACGAACCGATTGGCGGCGGATATGCCCCGGAAAACGTCCATGAGTAAACCGACGCAGTATCTGCGACATCTTCGGAGAAGCTTGAGCCAGCGTTAGCGACGGAGATGCCTCGACGACGACACTCAACTAGGTCTACGTGGTCAACGCCGGCGCTGGTAGTAGCAACCAAGCGAAGATTAGGGAGGAGGTGAATCAGATCGGCTGTGACGGGAGCAGCTACAGGGGCTAAAATAGCGGAGACGGAGTGAGAGTGATTGGCCAAGAATTCAGGAAGAGGAAGCGGAGACTCGAAGGCTTTCAAAATCTCAAACTTGGTGGAGGCAACGAAACTATCTCCCAACACAGCCGTGGCGTCGGGACGTTTGACGATGAGGACATGTGGCAGATTCTCGGTGGAAGAGCTCGTTGTCATCGTTGTTTGGTGTGAAATTATTTCACATTCTTCATTTTGGTTTTTCTGGCACACAATACAAAGACACGTTTAATCCACCCACCCATCACCATCATATAAAAATCTTCAAAATTAAAAGACCTTTTTTTTGGGTTGGTCACAAGCAAGAATCCAAATCAAACCAAAAAACCAAAAAAATAAAAAACAAAAAAAAACAGAGCGTTGATCTTCTAACACATAAATATATATATACAAGCCAGATGAATCCGATTCAATGTTTTTAAGGTTTAGTTGTGGCCTTGTCCATTATTATCTCCAGGAAGATATGGTTCGAAAAGCTTGGCACATGGGTTAGGATCTTTATGCATAATCTCTGCAGCTCGTTCGAACTCTTCCCTCAACACTCTGATACTAAACTTGTCCACGACCCGGCCCAGATCATGGCTCGTCTCAAACGGATCCTCTATGCATATCAAATGCCTATCGTTCCCCACCCTTCTCGTCCAGTCCTTCTCTCGCTTCCTGCAACACATACATTCATTTGATCTGAGATTGTTAACATCACAGATGTTACAGTAAGTATAACTGAGTTTTTAATTTTACCCAAGTATGGAACCGGTGCGGACTGATACAACAGTATTCGCATAGTCGTGAGCATAAGCCCAGTAGTTGAAGAATCCCCAGACCAGCTCACCTATGGTCTCCCTGTTACTTGATCCAAAGCTATCGAGTCTATCAACATTATCAAAGTATGAACACCGGATATTATCTACCCGAACTGAGTATGTAGGCTTCATTTCCTGCACCAAGTAATAGTTTAAATATAAGAAGAAAATTCATTACATTACATAAAGAGGGTATTGTTATACACACCTGTAAGCAAGGAAGAATTGGCGGGCTACGCAGCTGCAAGAAATGGATACACATCAGCACGTACCTGCAAAAGTTATCATTTAAAAGTAATCAAAAGTTATCAGCTGCAAGTGCTTTGTGTAATTGAAATAACTTCATTTAAATGTATGATGAAAAACTTACGCATAGCTGGAAAGTGTTCCTTGATAAGTTTCATTAACCCTTCTCGACTTTGCCCAATGTTTCACAATGAATGCCAACTGCCTTAAACGCACATCTATCCGTGCATAATCTCGCAGGAGCTTTGTGTTTACAACAGCCAACACATTGTTGATGCAGATATCACAAGATATCCCAGTAACCGGATCCATAAGTTTTACTATTGGAACCCTAGCTCGTGTTAGTGCCTACACAATAACTTGTTTCATAAATATAGGCACCAGATTCACAGCCAAAAATGGTGCATTAATACCTAATCAACATGTTTACATAAGTAAAAGCATTTATTTTACCTGCACATTTTGGAGATTATCTGATTCCAAAATATCCGCCAGCTTTAACAACATATCAGATTTGTTGATATCATCATCTTCGATTGCAAGGCAAACATCAATGTCGCTCTTTGGAAAACCAAAAGAGTTAGCACATGACCCGTACAGATACAACTTTGCATGAGGCCATTCTTTGGCAACTAGATTCTCTAGCTGTGCCATTAGTTGTCTCTGCTTTTCCAGCTCCTCTTCTGCAGGAATCAGGGACTTGTACACTGCAATGAAAGGAGCATCATACCTGTGGATGTCATATCGACATGCCATATACATTTTTTCCTTTCTTAACCTTTGGGAAAGCAGCCACCGACCCCGATTGTCCATTCTCGATTCCTGATAACAAAACCCCAATTTAAATAATCTTCCCAACCTAAAAAAGCATCCTTTCTAGTCCGAGAATAGATTACACGAGCTAAACACCATCACTGAATGTTCCCAACAAGTCATTAGTAGTATATTAAAACTGTTGATTTTAGCTAGATCCTATATCACAAGCTTACACAGAAACTGAAACGTACCTTCTCGCGAGAAGTCTTGCTATTCTTCTTCCCATCTTTGGCATCCTTATCGTCGGTTTCAACTTCAAGCAATAAAGACTCAACAATATCTTCTCCAAAATCGTCAATCTCGTCATCACCAGGGCCAGAATTTCCATTGCCTTCCCTCTTTCCCTTACTGAGCTGCCCCAATTCCTCTTTACGTTCACTTCCACCACGAGCTTCCTTGTTCAACATCGAAAAGGAATTTGCAGCATCAGCTGCTGATACAGAATGTAGACTTGTACCCTTAGGTGGTCCAGGATGATCTATTTGTTGACTAAGATTGAACTTGCTCTCATTCTGAATAGATAATCCCCTTAATCTATCAGCCTCAGCATTTAAATTAACACTTTGATCCCAGATATTAGAATGCGCTCCCATTGCTTTATCATGATTCCTCTGGAAACTACCAATCCCTCTATCATCATCCTTACTTCCTAAATTCATATCCCACCCTCGTCGGTTACTCGAAAATCCAGGAGGAGGAGTTGGAGTAGGCTTGAAACCCCTGACGTTGTTCCCAATAGGACCCCAGTTTCCTCTTCCGCTGTGACCTCCTCTGTGTTCATTGAGATCGTGATTCCGATGTTGAGACAAGTTTGGATCCGTGTTAGAATTCAAAACAACAGATTGGGGATTCCTCATAAGCTGTTCGTGGTGTTTAGAATCATACTTCAAGTTCTCATTATGTTGTAACCCATTAAGGCTAGTAGCATCTCCCGAGAAAGAACCAAAAACAAGCTTCCGGTAATCTGATTGCAGCGGCGGTGGCTGCTGTTGTTGTTGTACCATCGACTGAATTGCGTGATTTGCAGTTCCAGGAAACCCTAATCTGTAAGCATCTTCTGGAGATAGTCTTTGATTACCGTCGAATTGGTTCGCAGGAAAAGGGTTAGGCGTAAATTGAGAAAACCCTAACAAATTGGGGGAAAGATTAGGAGGAGATGAAAAGGCGAGTGGCCAAGAAGGATTGTGATTACCGGGTCGATGATCACGACCGTTAGATTGCCAATTCGACGGAGGAAAGGGATTCACGGTTGGACCAACTGCTGCAATGGCCGGATCGAGAGCGAATGACTGATGCTGCTGAGGACCTTGTGACGGCGAAGGTCTTGTGTTCTGTTGCAAAAGTGATAAAATAAATTCACCGACGTTTTCCGAAGGTGGAGCTGGAGAGTCAGCCCCACCGTCCGCCATGGAGGAGGAGAGAAGAAGAAGTTTTAGAGCGAAAGTGAAACACTTTGGGAAGTTGAAGATCTTTCAATGTTGAATGACCACCGAGATCTCTCTCTCCCTTCAAAGTTTAAAAAAGGATACAGCCTTAGGATATTTTAAAGCTGATCACATGTTGGACTTAAAATTGAACTAGGTTTAGTTATGATTAAAATTGAGCTGATGTTTGACACATGTGCAAACACCTTAGGGTTTTACTCTAGCTCTTGATTTCTGTATAAATAGGGTCTTAAGCAAGTTGTAACCTTTGAGCGATATCAATGAAATCGAAATGTTTATCGTCTTCAATCCTTAAGTTTTGATTTTGCTTTCAAAGGTTTTCGAATGGAATGGTTGAATTAATTTAAGGACTGTGAAATAAGGGATTGTGGAATAGTAAAAGTTTTACGGAAAAAAAAAAATTTGATTTAAGAAAAACCATATGTTAATATATATCTTTTTATCTTTCTTAATAAATTAACAAAATAATAGCTATCATAAATTATTATTTCGTAAAATTATGAGGTTGGTAACATACAAAATCACAAAACCACTTTGTGGATTACTCGGACAACTAAATAGAAGTTCGAATATTAAGGGTTTTTTGGTAAACGAGGCCCATGATCTCTTTTGACAGGGTGTAGTGCCTAGTCTCGAACCCAAAAAATAGTCATGCTTTCCTCCAACAGCTATGAGCTATCCAAAGTCGACCAATAGAGCTATCGATAATTTCGCGACCAAAAAATACATTTAAATTATGCTAATGTTTGACGTATTCAGTTTTACAATTGATAGAAGTAGAGCCAATACAATAAGAAGTGTAACCATGTTCTTGTAATTGTCATACGTATAAAGAAAAAAATGAGAAAATTAATGGTTTGATGAAAACTTGAAAAGAATCATCAATTGATAAAATCTCTGATCATATTAAGAAGAGCGACGGCTCGCCGTGGATCGACGAGCTCGATTCCATGGAAACCGGCGTCGTCAAACCTCGCTTCAACCCTAACTCCAGCCGTAACCAACAAATTCAAGAAATCTTGTTGCCGATCCAACGACGTGTCTCCGCCGTAACCGATCACCAAACACCGTCCAAGTCGTCCAACTTTCTCCTTTTGCGGTAAATAACCCATCGGGTTACAGTACCTATGATCCCGATCAACACCTACCGGTAAAGATAGTTCCCACATGGCGTCAAACGCCGGCACCGGCATTACCGGATCGGCGAAATTCTTGAGCTCTGATTTCGTCCTCGTTTTACCGCCAAAAAGCGGTTGGTAAAACACGCAACCGTCGATTTTTAACGGCGTTAAATCGTGGTCTAACGACCTGAGTGCCAGTTGGAAAGCGATGTTAGCGCCGTTACTCGAACCGCAGATGTAACACCGCGAGAAATCAGCGTAGTCTCTAAGCCAAGGCTCGCCGTTAGCTGAGTCAACGGCTTGTTGTTTGACCCAAAGCAGGGCATCTAATGCGTCGTCGTATTGAGCTGGGAGTCTATGTTCAGGAGCTAAACGGTAATGTACGGAGACGATCATCACCGTTAACTCACTGGCCATTTGAGAGCAACAACGATTATTCGCAACGGAATTGGCCGGGTAAAGGATCCAACCGGAGCCGTGGAGATGGAAGATGATTGGGAGACGAGCGACGGCGTTATCGTTGGATGGTAGATAGGTTGGTCGGTAAATACGTACGGCCACACCGGTTTCGTGGTTTATAGTGAGGTCTTTGGAGGTTGCGAGCTTGCCGGGGGATGGATCCGGGTCGGGATTAACCATCGGCCAGACGAAATGGCGCGTGCAAGAGCCGTCGGGGTTAATTGTGATGTTGAGGTGTTTGTATGGATCAAATGCGGGACGAGAGTCACGTGACATGGTTTGATTTTTAATTGTGTGATTAAGAGGAGGTTAACTAAGGGTAAACTTTGATTAAGAAGAAATCTCTGAAAGTTTTTTTGTTCCTAATTCTTTTTTGTTCAAATTAAATGGAGCTTAATTTGTGATTAGGATGAATGCACGGATTGTTTGTGGTCATAATTTTACGCAGTTTAACAATATTTGACCAAAATCAAGAATGTTTTGAATTTTGTCTAAATGAGGAATCATGTTCTACATTTGCTTGTATATTTGAATGATTAACATCCCTTCAAACTAAATTAGATGGAATTATTAGCATTTCATTGTATAGATAAAAAGAATTGATTCAAATTACTAAACACCGTCAAATTTCAAATTTTTGAAAATCCAATATCTGTACAATTTATAGTTACGTGAGTTGCACATCTAACATTGTTCTTAATGCAATATCCAAAAAATTTATGTAGATTGCTGATCGTCATATCAATATTATAGTATGTTCTCCTATTAAGATTTATGGTTTTGTCGGCGAAAATCATAATTTGAAATGTATATAAAACGTGATTCACCGATGGATGATTAATTTGAAATGTATATAAAACGTGATTCACCGATGGATGATTCTAAGTGAAATCGGCACCGAAACGTCTAAATCTTTTTGAACATAAAATATAATAAACTGATTAGATACGTCCAGTATTATTATTTCTCGGATATTACATATTTGGATAGCAACATGCAGTACATTTTGCCATTTCCCCACACATCTTAAACTGAAATATTTAGAACGTCACTCACTTGTACTGGAGTTAAAACATCGAAAAATAACATAATAATTAATAATTGCCGGAATTATTAATTATCAACTAGAGAATGCATAAGACTCTTAAGATCAGACTACTACATGTTGGACGATGGACCAGTTGATGAACAACTCTTGATAAAGGCCTCAACAGTTTCATATAAAGCCTTGGCTTTGTTCCCATCAAACAACTCACAAGCATGAAACCCATCTTTATCAAACCTCGTCTCCACGTGCACTCCACATGCCTTCAACATATCTGCCACGTGTCTCTGACGATCCACTAACGGATCCCCACCGTAACCGTTAATGAGAGTCGACGGAAAACGTCTCATCTTATCCTTTTCCTGAGGCCCACTGCTCTTAATCGGATTGCTGTACACGTGGTCACGATCTACACCGTCCGGTAAACAAAGAGACCATAGCAAATGAGTCGCTGGTAACGGACAGATCCTATCGTCTTTAAGCCGTGACTCAGAATCCGACGGCTCAACACCGCCGAAGAAAGCTTGGTTCATTATCAGCCCTTGGATCTTAACAGGAGATAGATCTGTATCCACTACACGCAACGCCACGTTGTAGACAATATTTCCTCCGGAGCTCGAACCCATTACGAAGCATTTCGAGAAATCGACACCGTCTTTTAACCACGTGTCACAATCACCACCGTTGATTGCGCCACGAGCTTGATCACGGAGCCATAAGATCGCTTCGACGGCGTCGTCGTACGCCGCCGGGAGACGGTGTTCAGGAGATAAACGGTATTCAACGGAGAAGATTATGATTTGAAGACGATCAGCCATTTTGGTGCAAGATTCATGGAATGGAGCGGAAGCGGCGCTGTAGAGGATAAATCCACCGCCGTGGAAGTAAACGAGGATTGGGAGTTTAGATTCCGGCGGAATATTCCGGGGCTTGAAGATTCGGATGAAGGTATTGTTGGTTTGGCTTAATGGGATGTCTTTGGTTTGCTCCGTTGGGGGTAATTTGGGGAAATCACCGTGTCTGGTGAGTGATCCATCTGAGTTTAGTGTGATGTTGAGGAACTTGAAAGGATCGCTTGAAGGTGGAGGAGCTTCCATGGATGCTTCAGAGATAGAGAGAGAGAGAGTTAGATCAGTTTTTTTGTGGTGAAAATGTGTGATTATGGAGAAGAATTGGGGAAGTGTAAGGATCTCAACGTTCTCATTAAAGATTGGGACTTTTCATTCAAAGTTGTAGTTGGATTTGCCTAAAGAATCGTGCGACATTTGCAAATATCTGTCTATTATTAGTGGTTTAGATTAGACTCTGTACAATGTACCATCGATTAGATTGACACCTGTTGTTTACGAAAACCTAATATAACGGCTAATATATTATGTACCATAATAATCGACCAAGAAGTTAATGTGCATTAACTAAATATAATAACCCCTTTCTCCCATATCAACTTAATGCCTATTGTTATGTTGTCCCATGCATAGAGTATAGACTTATATTATTATTATATAGTTCAAGTATTTTTGTTTGTTTCAGAAGCTAGGACTGTTACATTTTTGTCACTATGAACAATAGTCAGTTGCTAAAAAAAAAAAAAATGAACAATAGGCGATTAACTCATCAGGTCGGCCCACAATAGGCAGTTAACTCATCAGGTCGGCCCATCATAGGCATATCTAAGGGTAATCGTTACGAAAATTTCTAAGATGAATGCATCTTGATTTTTGAATTTGAACCATGAGAACATTTGCACAAGTATATTCTGTCTCCTAAAGTCATAACCTTTAAATGTGAAACACCAATTCCATGTAAATTGTTCAGAGCACTAAAAAAAGACAATCCAAAAAAAAAAAGGGTAAATTTTCCCCATACCTTTATTTCATACAGCAGGAGACAGGGATGGCAAACATTTTTAAACCTGGTCCCATTAGTTTTTTTTTTCGCATAGAATTCAGCAAAAGAAAGGGCAATTAAACTCTAATCATGATCATCTTCTTGAAGTCAATTGGAAATTCTTTATTGTCTAAACTAAAATGTTAAGCAACTAGATCTTCATAAATATTTGCAAAAAGCTAATCTTATGGAAACAAACAGTTCCTACAACTCGCAATTAGTTTAGAATTTTGAACCGGACAAACCTACACTTGATGACTGAGCTCAAAACCAAACCCGAATCTCACCGTGCTTTCTTCCTTGACTTAAACGGAAAACCCATAGGCGGCGAGGGCGAAAACTCAAACGGCAAATGCGGAGGCTCAGACGCACCCGAAAGCATCTGAACAATCTCCTTCATCGTTGGCCTCTTAACCGGAGATCTTTGCAGACACAATAGTGCAATAGTAATACATAGAACCGCTTGCTCTTTCTCCAAAGAATGTATAGATTTATCAACTAAATCCAACAGTTTACCATTACAAGCCAATTGCTTAGCCCATGATATCAAATTAGCCCTCTCAAACTCCGACATAGGCGATGCAGTCACTTGCAATGGCCGTCTCCCTGAGACAAGAACCAAAAGCAGAACCCCAAAGCTATAGACATCACATTTCTCAGACAACACACCTCCACCGCCACATTCTGGTGCAATGTAACACACCGTACCTCTCATACTCGGTGTGCTGCTGACACCACCGCTCTTCTGAACATTCACATCACACCACAAACCAGAATCTTGATTGTTCTTTTTACCCATCACTGACTTTAGCTCCCCGCTTAACCCATCTACCCACCAATCTATACTATTCCTCTTCTTCCTCATGGTAGGGTTAAGATTCTGTTCATGAACAGAGGAAGCATCATCATCTCTATGAAACCAAGAGTCAATGCTTGAGATTGAGCTTAACCCTCTTTTCTTCTTCTTCTTCTTTTTCCTCTTCTTTCTAGTTAACTCTTCACAAAACTCTTCCTTCCACCACTCTCTAGGCTTTCTCTTCTTCTCTTTCTTCTTCTTCTTAGAAACTGATGATGACCCATCACCATTGCTGATCCATTCCTTGTTGTTGCTAGGTCTCTCTTTCTTAATCTCACTCCCAATCCATTCCATCACGTAATCTTTCACACTCCCTAATTCAATTTCTCCTCTGCTTCCACCATTGTTGTCCTGTTTCCACCACCAATCTCTCTTTGAACCCACTTTAAGCTTAGTACCCTCCGGAGATAATCCCGATGGCGCTCCCGGTGACAATCCAGTCTCCGTCAAGACGCTAATCCCACAAGTTTCTGGCGACGGTATCGATGTCAGGCCCGGAGATGCTGCTCCCACCTCCACAGTTAAAACGCTAACTGCACAATTCTCTGGCGAAAGTCCCGATTTTTCCCCCGGAGACAACGCCGTCTCCGTCAAGACGCTAATCCCACAATTCTCCGGCGAGAGATTAACAACATTATTACCTTCTTCAAACACAGTAATCACGCTTTCAGTCTCCTCGAGAACCGACCCATTATCATCAACATCATCGTTTTTCTTATCTTCTTCCTCAATCAGAATCCTAGTATCTAAATCCTCCGACTTTACTCTCGCCAGACCGAAATCTCCGATCTTGGCTTTGAAATCAGAATCAAGAAGGATATTACTAGGTTTAATATCACCATGGATTATGATTGGATCACAACAGTGATGAAGAAACTCGATCCCTTTTGCAATATCCGTCGCAATCTCAAACCTTTTGTTCCAATCCATAAGCTCTTCACATTTGCGATCCAAGAGCGCGTCTTGCAAACTACGATTAGCCATGAGCTCGTAAACGAGGATAAGCCGCCGTCCACGACGATCGGAGGAGAATCCAAGGAGAGAGACGATATGAGGAGAGCCGATTAAGTGAGAAGAGAGAGAAAGCTCGTTGTGAAACTCACGCTCGCCTTGTAAAGAACCAGCGGAGGTATCCATGACTTTGACGGCGAGTGAATCGCCGCCACTCGGGAAATCAGCTTTGTAAACAGAGCCGAATCCGCCGTGACCGAGCTGAGTCGACTCGGAGAAAGAGTTGGTTGCGCGGCGGAGCTGAGAGTAAGAGAAGCAGCGACATTGGTAGTGTTGAGGAGACTTGGAGTTGGAGATAAGATCTGAAGGAGCCGTACGGTTTTTGTAGAGTTTCCGGTAGAGAAGCAAAGTGAAGAGGATGAGTAAAACTCCGGTTAAGGTCAGAGAACCGGCGATGATAAGTGGAAGAGTCTGGAAACGATGATGACGGTCGCTAACCGTCGTAGTCGGTGGTAACGGCGGAATATCCGGTGGAGAGTGACGAGATGGCATTTTAGTAAATAAAGAAAGTTAAAGAAGTCTCATTTAATTGGGAGTTTCCATTGAAGAAGAAGAAGAAGGTGAGATGATGATAAGTTCTAACTGACAAAAATTAAATAAAAGAAATTTAAAATTTCTTCAGCTACGTATTGGTAAATTCATATATTTATGTAATTTTATAAATTAAGTTAGGATAATAGAGTTGTGTGACAGTATTGGTTATGGTGACGTGTCGGAGAATAAATGGGGGATGGTGACTGTAAAATGTGACAGTCATGTGAGCGGATATTATTGCTTATGTCGTTTAGCGAGTCGTGAGATTTTAGTGGCGCGTTGAGGTGAGATTCACGAGAGATTTCGGGTTTTTTTAAGAGGTCCACGAAATTTAATTGGGAAGCGATGGTGGGTGAAGTCAACCTCACTCGCCTTTTATAAAACACAAGCGTGGTGGAGACACGCGCGTGCCTCATGTGAGTTTTGGTTGGAGCTAAGCGGTGATGATCCGGTTAAATCAAATTTTAATTAGCTAGACCATTGGTTTAACAACTCTAGACCATAATAACATAATCGGCAATTTAGATTAGATGTTCAATTTTGTTAAAATATTAAGTCAATTAGATAGTTGATAAGGTGTTTAATCAATAGTCTACAAAACTTGCTCGATTATTACACCCTCTAATCCATTGGTTAGATGGTAGATTATTTAGTTAGACAAAGCGTTAGTAAATCATTCTAATTTTTCTTTAGACTTACTAGCTTCAAATCATATATTTAATTTGTTAAATAGTTTGTATTAAGAAAAGAAAAAAAAAATGTTTGGTCTTTCGTGTTGCGCAGTGAAAGGAGGCATTGTTGAGGTCGCCTTTTCGGGTGATGGGATTTTGACCTTTTCAGTTTCGCCCTTTATCGCTTTGGTCTGACTCTTGTTAGATTTTCGTATGTGGTTTTGTTTGGTTTGTTTTGGTTTACTTTTACCCAATTTTAAGGTTTTGGGCCCATATTCACGAGGAACGCTCGTTGGCTCTAAAACAAAACTGTGGGATCACATCACTAAAGTACAAAAAAATTAACTCGCTGGCACCATCTCTTAAATTAATTTATTTGAGGAGAAAAAAGAAAAAGTCAAAGCTAATGTTCTTATCAGATAGCTATTGAAATGATAAACAATCGTAAATCCACTTGATATTATTAGTGGGTGATTTGTTTGTTTTAATAAAACAACAAGGTTTGTTTTACTTTTTTATTTATTTTTTTCTTTTGCTTATAAAGAAGCGGTAACGCTGCACTTAGGGCTTTGACTTTGGTAACATCGTTGGAAACTTAAAAGCGAATCTATGTAAAAAAATATAAATACAAAAGAGAAAAGCGACAGGTTAGAAGCAGATTCAGATGTACTTTTAATGTTTTTTTTAAAAAAAGGAGATGTGAGAAGACGGAGAAGAAGAAGTGATGAGTATTAAAAATGCTCATGTGAGTTCCACTATTTAACCCCTTTAGAAAAATTACAAAAAATAACTATCATTAAGCGGACCGATCCGTAATCCGCAGATATTGAATATATTTGGCCAACCCGAATTTGCTCCGCATAAAATCGATTTTTTTTCAGTAAACTCGCACCCATCCCACGGGTTATCCGCAGAATCAGCATTAGTTCATTTTCCGGCCAGATCGGAATCGGAAAATCAAGCGAGATGACGGATTCTCATCTCACCGCAGCTACAAGATTCGTAATTGAGAGGAGGAAGATAGAGAGAGAAGACTAAATCGAGACACACGTGTTTAAAATCACGATAGGGAAAGAGAAGGTACCTTAGATCCATATCATCTTTGACCGGAACTTCTTCTAAAGTCTTGTGGAATCAATAGTTGACGAATCAAAATGAGAGGTTGGGAAAGAAACTTAAGATTCCATAGAGGAAAGTTGTGAAAGYCATTGTTATGAATTCGAGGAACACAAAGGAAGAAGAAGAAGACAAAGAGATTGAGAAGACGAGCTGTGTGACCTGTGTGCAAATGGACTTATAATTGAGAAGACGAACACTATAAATCTATAACTATGAAACGAATTTAAGTATTATTGGGCTTAAACATAAATGGGCTTATAATTGTTATTCTTACTGATTTTGTATCCCACATCGAGTAAGTGGGTGAGAAAGCTTCTTCTTTATATATGGTGAGAAAGCATGCAAGGTCACAAGTTGTTATGCGGATATCCGCGGGGTCTGCGGAGCTCAACCCGGTAATCCGCTAAGTTTCTGAATCCATCCCGCGAGATCCGCTAAATTTTTTTTTATTTTATTGAACCCGAATCCGTTCCGCAGCGGATAAGGGTCAAAAGTGACAATTCTAGCTATAACGATACGGCTAGTAAGCAGAAGTATTTAATGAACATTATAGCCATTAGTCAACATTTTTCGGGGTCCGTGACCGTGGTCCCCAACTTTCCACCACCGTTAGATAAACAAAAAGTTATGATGTTCTATTCTATTAGGGTTATTATTACCTAGAAGATTTTATTTATGTTCCACGAACATCCAAGATTTAGTACTCATTACCAGTTGAAAAGTTGATAGTAGTAGTAAAAACCATTTGGTTCAAGGAATTAAACTATAGTACCAACTTTATCTTTTTATTTGATGAAATGACGGACTAGCGAAACTGTAGATAAATAATGTGTTTGTGTGTGATTTAAATAAATAACATAACATCATATGTAAAATAATGTGTTACCGGGTAAATAAAAGAATTTTTGTTAAAACCAAGCATGAAATCAGATAAATAAACCAATTAATTTAAGATTTTGTCAAACATCGTTTTTGCAAATAAAAGAAGATAAGTTTGAGTTGTCTCACACATTAGTTATAGCAAATATCAAGATATACACATAAAAGGGGCAAAAACCAGATCGAGCAGCTTAACGCCTTAACCTAACATCAAAACAAATACAGCTAACAGTAGATAAAGAGAGTAACGTACACCTAAATACATGGTTAAGCTGCCAAATAGTAATTAATGTGATAAATGTGGGGTTCAATAGATGAACAATAATCTCAGCCGTATTAGCAATGGGTGCATACAAATTTGGCAGGCTGGTGTCTAAATCTCCCATGTGTCATTATAGTTTTAAAATCATATACTTTTTTGCATGTTTTGAATCCGAATAATAACAAATCAACGACTAATACAAATACACTATTTTAAATGTTATGTTCTCTTGGTTTAAGCTTTTAAAGTTAATAATTAATTTGTACCAAATATTTTCCATGTATGCCATCAATTTAGGTAAGTAGGTAAGTTTCAAACTTTCCACAATTGTGCATGACAAAAACGAATTTTAAGAACTAAAATACCGAACTTGCATCTCCATATTAGATATTCCCTCCGTTTTATAAAGAGTCTCGTTTTGTATTTTCAATACAGTTTTAAAAATTAAATTTTCTTTTTATCCCTAATTTTTCAGCTTATTAGTTAGAAAGATAATTTTTAGTATATTTATAAAATATTAGATAGAAATCTACATAGTTTTTTAAAATTTATATGAAACATGTTTTTTTTTTTGACAGCCTAGTAGTTTTTAAAAGTTCCTAAACACCATAGAGAGCAGGGTTCTAACCTCGAACCTGCAACTTAATGTGATGAGTTTTCAAAGGTGGCCACCATTGTGCCACTTGACTACCGCTTATATGAAACATGGTAAAATTATACTTCTTAAATCATAGAGTAATATCTTTGAATTTGTTAATAAATTCATTAATGAAACTTAAATTTATAAATATAAAGTGCATGATTGAGTTATATTTTCTAGGCACTCTACAGTTTCCTTAAACTAGAAGAGTAGAATCAAAAGAACGGTCGTCCAATGGACCTCTCACTAATTCAAGACATGTCTCTGCCTCTCTATTTTCTATTAACATTCTTCCTTTTCTTCTTTGCCACCACAAAACTGCGGAGGAGGTCTAGCCGCGGCAGCCCGCTTCCGCCGGGTCCTCCGACATTACCATTGGTCGGAAACATATTCCAACTCGGATGCAATCCTCACCGTTCACTTGCTGCCTTTTCAAAAACGTACGGACCTATAATGAGTTTGAAGCTTGGAAGGTTAACCGCAGTGGTTATATCTTCACCAGAAGCAGCAAAAGAGGCACTTAGAACACACGACCATGTCATGTCCGCTCGAGCCTTTAACGACCCGATTCGAGCCTTTGATCACCATAAACATTCCCTTGTCTGGATTCCTCCCTCTGCTCGTTGGAGGTACTAATTCTATCTAAGATCAATCTTTCGTTTCTTTTTAACTCTGTTTGTGTTTGAAATTATCTGTATACCAAATTTTTATTTGATTAAAACGATTTTTACGTGATTATATCCAAGAAATCAAAACTTAAACCGAACTAAAGAGATGTTTCTATAGAAAATGAAATAAATTCATACCAATCGATTTATACTTAAATCATTTTTTTTAAATTTGGATATTATACTTTCTAAAGAAAAAACGTGAAGCGATACTCGGATTTAACAGTACTTCAAAGTTTAAATCTATACACACCTTTTAGATATAAATCAGGCCTGATCCACCACAACTCTGTTGAAGTTCTGTATGTATGCATTTTCAGGTTTCTGAAGAAAACAATATCGAAATATTTGTTATCACCAAAAAACCTAGACGCTATTCAATCTTTAAGGATGAGAAAGGTGGAGGAACTAGTGAGCTTAGTAAACCAATTCTGCGAGAGAGGAGAGGCTATTGACTTGGTTCGTGCTTCCTTCGTCACCGCTTTCAATATCATCTCAAATGCTCTGTTTTCTGTAGATTTGGCGACCTATGGCTCGAACTCGTCTTCTTACGAATTCCACGAGACGGTGGTTCACCTGATGGAGATCTCCAGTAAACCCAACGTTGGAGACTATTTCCGGTATATGAGGTTTCTTGATTTGCAAGGTACTCGAAAAGAAGCGGTGCTCTGCATAGAGAGATTGTTTAGGGTTATCCAAGAATTCATCGATGCTCGGTTGGCCAAAAGATTGTCTCACACAGAGACAGAGCCTAAAGAGGCTTCAAGTATTGATATGCTAGACTCTCTTCTGGATCTCACACAGCAAAACGAAGCGGAATTAACCATGAAAGATATCAAACACTTGCTTCTCGTAAGTCTTCCACTAACACCAATGGCAAGATTAAGATATTATTGGAATGCAGTATCATCAACTAATCTCTGTTTGTTGCGGGCACAGATACAAACTCTAGTACAATGGAGTGGGCGATGACGGAGTTATTCCGTAGCCCGGAGACGATGGTCAAAGCTCAGAGTGAGATACGGCAAGTGATTGGTGAAAACGGGGTCGTTCAAGAATCTGATATACCGAGTCTGCCTTACTTACAAGCAATTGTGAAAGAGACTCTTCGCTTGCATCCTCCAGCAGCTTTGATCCCTAGAAAATCAGAATATGATGTTCAAATTTTGGGTTTCCTCGTTCCTGAGAACACTCAGGTTTATTTCATACTTATTTTTACCTCGCCAACATTCATTACCTTTTAATAACTTGGGATGCACGTTAGCGGAGTGGTTATGGTTGTTTCAGTTTGAATTGTTCGGTTCAAGATAACAAATAGAAACCCAACTTTTTTTGGTTCTTTTCGGTTTGAATCGAAAAGTTGAATTAGTTCGATTTTGGTTTAGTTTTTAGTTTTTGCACAAAATAAAGTGGAAAAAATTATATTCTAATCATTATGGTAGATTTTTTTTAATTGATAAATTCTAATAAAACATATTTTTTATTTGCTATAGGTTTAAATTTGGGTTGTTTGTTTGGTTTGATGTATACCTAGTTCCAATAAGAAAAATAATTTTTTTTTTATTTGGTTAAAAACTTCCTTCCCTGTTTTTTTGAGAGTAGGTTTTGGTGAACGTATGGGCGATAGGACGTGACTCAAGTGTGTGGGAAAATCCAATGAAGTTTGAGCCAGAGAGGTTCTTGTTACGAGAAACCGATCTAAAAGGCAAAGACTTCGAGCTGATACCGTTTGGATCAGGGCGAAGGATGTGTCCGGGAATCTCGATGGCTCTTAGGACAATGTATATGGTGCTTGCCTCTCTTCTCTATTCCTTTGACTGGAAGCTTCAAAACGGTATCGTCCCGGAAAACATGGACATGAGCGAGGGCTTCGGTCTTACCTTACACAAGGCCAAACCTCTTTGTGCCGTACCCATCAAGAGAACTATGTCTATATGATTTTTAAAAAATTGCACGAATTGTTATTTATAGATTCCTTGTGGAGCTAACTCCCATCAAACATATACAATTATATGGACCCTTTCGTATTGCTCTGTCTATCCGTCGCTTAGATTGGGACCGACGGTTTTCAATAAATGTATTTCTATCAGGCGTGTGTTTGGAAACACATATTTGAATAGATATTTGATAATATCATTGACTCAACTGTCGTTCATACAAGACAAAAAACACAAACATTTTAAAAATGTAAACAATGAATTGTTTTTTTTATAGAGATAACATCGTCAACTCTTGATCATTTATCGACCAATTTGATGTACAATCATGAAAATTTTGATCAACTGCTGAAATAATAGACTGAATGGTATTTACAATAAGTATAAGTTTACATGGAGCTCAACGGAAAACTAGTTTTTTTAGCACTAGTGCCAAATATAAATAAAAAACTAAATCGGCGAAATGATGTCAAAAGAGGAAACATAGTGGGATTAGAAATGGAGTTATCGCCTTCGAGATTGAGTTGCTTAGGTAGAAGAAAAAAACGTTTTCGATTTGATAACGACACGTTTGAACTAATTGACGGATACGTATCTCTTTTGTTGGTTGGCAGTCTTTCAATTCAACTTCATTGGTTGGCTTTGAGAGACAAGTGGCGCCTACTGGCATCAATTCTTGACCCTATCACCGGTAGGATGTATTTGGACCCAATTAGTATTCTGCTTTTTGAAATATCTGCTTTTTACACTAATATTTTTAAGTATTTAAATGGCTTTTGAAACTTTGAAAATTCACGCATTTCAAAGAAAATATTACTTGAGACAAAAAATGGTAGAGATTATCTCCGGACAAGCTCTGTTTCTCCTCTTTTGCTTTATCTTATCATGTTTCCTTATCTTCACCACATCAAGATCCCGGAGCTCTCGCAAGGTCGCTCCATCTCCTCCAGGACCTTCGCGACTTCCCATCATCGGAAACATTCACCATGTCGGTAAAAACCCACACCGTTCGTTCGCCGACCTCTCAAAAACATATGGACCAATCATGAGCCTTAAATTTGGAAGTTTAAACACTGTGGTCGTAACTTCACCAGAAGCTGCAAGAGAGGTTCTAAGAACATACGACCAAATCTTCTCTATCCGTAGCCCCACTAACTCGATACGGTCCATTAATCACCATGAGGTTTCCGTTGTCTGGCTTCCACCATCGTCGCCTCGTTGGAGGTATAATTAATATCGATTTTTATTTTTCTATGGTTTCAATTTTCTTAAATGTTCTCATTGGTAATCATCCCAAGGATTATATTATTACGGAAAAAGTGTCAACATGATTCCAAGATTTCTCAAGCCCTTATTACTTTTGTTATTATTTAATACTTTTGTGTATTTGTATATATATGAGCTTTCCATCTCACTAATATATCAATTATTTCAAACCTTACAAATATCAGTCAATAATTATATGGGATCTCTATGTGTGTGTATATATATATATGTGTGTGTGTATAATTTTGCAATTCTGTAAATTTAATGACCAAAGTAAGGAAAAAATTATTATTCTGCTTTTTCTTGGGTAAACTTGTTCCACTCTTTCTTAGTCAAATTTGTACACTTAAAAGATTCCGTGATTCAATTCCACATGTCGATTTTTTCACATTATGTTTGTTAATGTTGACTAATATGTGGTGATGTTTATGTTTTGTTTCATTTAGACTATTGAGAAAACTATCGGCAACTCAGCTCTTCTCGCCCCAGCGTATCGAAGCCACGAAAACATTGAGGGTGAACAAGGTGAAGGAGCTTGTTAGCTTCATGAGTGAATGCAGCGAGAGAGAAAAAGCTGTTGATATTTCTCGTGCAACCTTCATCACAGCTGTTAATATCATATCAAACATTCTGTTTTCTGTCAATCTCTGTAGCTACGACTCGAAAAAATCCAATGGGTTTCAGGACACGGTGATTGGTGTCATGGAAGCTGTCGGGAATCCAGACGCTTCTAACTACTTTCCATTTCTGGGGTTTCTTGATCTGCAAGGTAATAGGAAGGCTATGAAGGGTTGCACGGAGAGGTTGTTTAGGGTTTTCCGTGAGATCATGGATGCTAAAATAGCAGAAAAATCATTAGGGAATAACTCTAAAGATGTTTCGAACAGTGATTTCTTGGATTCGCTTCTCAACCTCACCGAAGGAGATGAAGCAGAGCTCGACAACAACGATATTGAACACTTTCTCTTGGTAAGTTTTACCATTTTGTAGATATTTGAAATCATGTGACTTGATATGTAAAATAAATCAAACATCACCAAGACTTTAAACTACAATGGATAATTTGTACGTATGTATCAGGACCTGTTTGGAGCGGGCACAGACACTAACTCTAGTACCGTGGAATGGGCAATGGCAGAGTTACTTCGAAACCCTGAAACATTGGCAAAAGCTCAGTCTGAGATCGACCGTGTGATTGGTCAAAAAGGTGTTGTTGAAGAGTCTGATATCTCGGAACTGCCCTATTTACAAGCAGTTGTAAAGGAAACTTTCCGGTTACATCCGGCTGTTCCGCTTCTAGTCCCACGAAAAGCGGAATCCGATGTGGAGGTTCTCGGATTCCTCGTACCTAAAGACACTCAGGTTTTGGTGAACGTGTGGGCCATTGGACGAGATCCGAGTGTGTGGGAGAATCCGACCCGGTTTGAGCCAGAGAGGTTTTTGGGGAAAGAAACCGACGTGAGAGGTAGACATTATGAGCTTACACCATTCGGAGCCGGACGGAGAATCTGCCCGGGATTGCCTTTGGCTGTGAAAGTAGTGCCTCTTATGCTTGCTTCTCTTCTCTATTCCTTTGATTGGAAGCTTCCAAACGGCGTCGCTTCTGAGGATTTGGACATGGACGAGAGCTTCGGTCTCACATTGCATAAGACTAATCCGTTACATGCTGTTCCAGTCAAGAAACGCGCCACTAATTAGCCATTTAGTATATGTTTTTTTTTTTTTTAAGTACGAATATAGTTTCACAAACCAAATAATTATTTACCTGATTTAAATAAGAAACATCTCAAACGCTTCTCTCTTTGGGTGTTGAATTTTTTTGCCATGAGGTGGCTGGCAGGCCTGGGTTAATTCTTTAGATCTATTAGTTTCATAAACAATTTTTCTTTTTATAAACAAGGACCCTAATGGATAAGGCGCTTGACTTCTACTCAAGTGATTGTGGATTCGAATATCACTGGGTGTGAGATAACTTATTAGTTATTATATTTATAAGAGTACAAAGATAATAACAAAAATAAACATTCTTTTTTACTGGCCCCACATATACACACCATTTTCTTTTTCAAATGCATACACCAATTGCTCCCGTCAATTTAATGATTAGGAAGGGAAATCATGTTTCCTAATATATATATATTTTAAATATCATGTTCTTAATATTAGGAAGTCACAATTTCTTTTTCTTTTTCTTGCTATCGAAACTAGCTAAGCTTTGACGAATCTTCATATTAAATCAGAAAGTATATCCTTTAGGTTTTGGTTTCTTTAACCAACGGGTTCCCATTAGAAAAAAAAACGTGTGGAAAACAGTTAGGATCAAAGGAGGAAAATAACAATGAAGTAATGAGCGGTGCATCAGATTTCGAAGAAAAGGACGGGAATTTTGTTGAAATCTTTAATTGGCTTTCTTCCGCCGCCGTATCCAATAATTCCAAGAAGATGAGATCGCCTGAATATGACACAACACGTAATTGAGCTTGGATTGATCTGTCGATACCAACCGACTCGGTTAGTATCTAATGGGAACATAGACCAACCGCTTTATGTTCTTTCAATCTAAAGCCTTGTGTGACAGATTTTTATTTACGTAAATATAAATAATATTTGTATTTTCGAGTCTAAAGGGATACGAATATGTACAACAATTTTTTTTCTGTTTCTGTCATTTATACAAAAAACAGGAATATAAAATATCATAAGATTTTATACGATTTCGTAACGACCGTTCACGCCCTTACTTACGTAATTGATTTTTTTTTATTATTTTCGTGGCAAGTTGAGGTCCACTGGCAAGAATTAGGAGCCCAATCAACGATGGATACATTTTGGACCTGCAAAATAATTGAAAATATCATTTCCTTTTTTGTCGACTTCAATTATCCCTATATATATCTAGACATTTTTATGTAGTTTTTAATCACTTTAGAACACACAAATGGAAATCATCTCAGGACAAGTTCTGATTCTCCTCTTTTGCTTTATCTTATCATGTATTCTTATCTTCATCGCCGCAAGATCCCGACGAAGCCCTCGCCAAGTATCCACGGCACCTCGGGGACCTCCACGGTTACCCATCATCGGAAACATTCATCTTGTCGGAAAGAACCCACACCGTTCATTCGCAGACCTCTCAAAAACATATGGACCTGTCATGAGTCTTAAGCTTGGCTGTTTAAACTCAGTGGTCATAGCTTCACGAGACGCTGCAAGAGAAGTACTAAGAACACATGACCAAATCTTGTCCGGCCGGTACGTAAATGAAGCGGTACGATCCAACAATCATCATGACTTTTCCGTTGCCTGGCTCCATCCGTCGTCTACTGGTTGGAGGTAACTGAATTTGTTTTTTTTTTTGATTTCTCTTTTTAGTAACTAAGAAGTTCCAGATCTCTAAAAATTATGATCTTTGGAATCTCGGATCTAAATAATACTTGTTGTAGATCCACAAATAGTAAAATCATTCTTCCCAAACGTGAAACGTAGCACTTGACTTGAACTCAAATCCGATAGCAACTGAAAAAACATCTTTTTAATTTAAGTGGTTTAAGCTAACAGCGCTTGAGTTTTTTTTATTAATGGTTACGGATCATCGTTTCTATTTATGTAATTTTTTTCAGGATGTTGAGGAAACTATCGGTGACTCAGCTATTCTCACCACAGCGTATCGAGGCCACCAAAGCTATGAGGATGAAGAGGGTGCAAGAACTTGTCAACTTCATGAGTGAAAGCAGTGAGAGAGAAGAAGTTGTTGATATTTCTCGTGCATCCTTCGTCACAGCTCTCAATATCATATCGAACATTTTGTTTTCAGTCAATCTCGGTAGCTACGGTTCGAAAAATTCCAGTGTGTTTCAAGAGTTGATGACTGGTGTCATGGAAGCGCTTGGAAACCCAGACCTTGCTAACTTCTTCCCATTTATGAGGTTTCTTGACTTGCAAGGTAATAGTAAGAAGATGAAGGACTGCTCCGAGAAGTTATTTCAGGTATTTCGAGGATTTTACGATGATCGGATTGTGGAAAACTCATCGCGGACTGACGAGAAAGATGTTTCGAGTAATGACTTCATGGATGCGCTTATCGATCTCCACCAAGGAGATGAATCTGAAATCAACATTGAACAGATCGAACACCTACTTCTCGTAAGTCTTGGCTTATTGCATAACATGATCTATATTAGTTCACTGATATATAATACGTGCTTTGATGTGTCAGGATCTGTTTATAGCGGGCACGGATACATCCTCTAGTACCGTGGAATGGGCAATGGCGGAATTACTTCGAAACCCAAAAGCGATGACAAAAGTTCAAGACGATATCAATCGTGTGATAGGCCAAAACGGTGTCATTCAAGAGTCTGATATCTCAGAAATGCCGTATTTACAAGCCGTCGTTAAAGAAACTTTCCGATTACACCCGGCTGCTCCACTTCTCCTCCCACGAAAAGCGGAAACAGACGTGGATATTCTTGGATTCCTTGTGCCTAAAAACACTCAGGTTCTTGTGAACGTGTGGGCCATAGGACGAGACCCAGATGCGTGGGAGAATCCAAACCGGTTTGAGCCAGAGAGGTTTTTGGGGAAAGAGATTGATGTGAAAGGTAGAGATTATGAGCTTACACCGTTTGGAGCCGGACGTAGAATTTGTCCGGGAATGCCTTTGGCTGTGAAAACAGTGTCTCTCATGCTTGTTTCTCTTCTCTATTCATTTGACTGGAAGCTTCCAAACGGCGTCGGTTCAGAGGATTTGGACATGGACGAGACATTTGGTCTCACATTGCACAAGACCAACCCGTTACATGCCGTGCCTCTCAAGAAACGCGCCATAAATTAATACGTTTTCTTTTGTTTGAATGTAATGGTTTCACAAACCGTATGAATAATCAATCACCCTATGATTCGAATAAAAATCATTTAAAGACTCTGTTTCTGTCTTTTCAGGCGTTTAACCTCTAATATGGTAATACTAACAAACAGTAAATCAAAGAACGGAAAAGTTTGGCTGAACAGAACGACAGAATCATTAAGAGGAAAAGACTTTAATGTATATAAGATTATAGAATGGGCGACTTTTTGTTCAGTTGGTAAATATTTAGTGCAAAATTAATGGAGCACTCAAGAAGATAATGGAGCACTCAAGATGTTAATGGAGTACTCATAGTAATTTAATGGATCCCAATATCACCATTACACTTAGTGGGATTTCTCAAATTTACCTATAAATATGGTTCATTTTCACTTGTAATATAGACACCACAATACAATAAAACTTCATATTCTCTCCCAAAATATCTCTCTTTGTGCAATATATTTTCTTATCAAAGTTCCATTCAATTACTCTTAAGGTAAGATACCATAATTATAACATGGTAAGATATCAAATTTATAACATTGGATATTTAGTAAGTTACGCTTTATTTCAACGGGTTTACTTTTGTATGGTTGCCATTTCAGTTTTAGGTTTTACTAGATTTATTCAATTTTTCTCGGTTAAGAAAGAATCTTATTAAACTAAAACCAAAATTTTTGATCGCTATTCTCTCTACTCTTTTATGTTTAATCCAGACTTTTTTTAAATCTACTTTAGGTCTAATAAACCATTACTGAGGCCAAACTCATGCAAAAAGAAAAAAAAAAAACCGTTTCATTTGGATAATAAATTGGCATTTTATTATTAAAAAGCAAAATTATTTGCTCTGCTAGTTTTGAGAAATTTTTGTTTTGTTAATTTAAATAGAGTTCAAACCAACAATGTGTAGATATATCTGGCTAACACCAACAATATGTAGATATTTATATTTTATACAGCTGGTTGGTTAGATTTTGATATTTTGTTATATAAATATCTACATATTGTTTGACTTCTTCTGGCAAGGTAGCGCCCACTGGTATCGTTGCAATCTCAAATTATGCCTCTGTTAAAAGGTATCGATGAATAAAGTATTTTAAAAAAGGAAAAAAAAAGAAACTGGTAGGAACCGATCAATGCATTATT
This sequence comes from Boechera stricta, assembly GCA_018361395.1. Classification (NCBI taxonomy): domain Eukaryota; kingdom Viridiplantae; phylum Streptophyta; class Magnoliopsida; order Brassicales; family Brassicaceae; genus Boechera; species Boechera stricta. The sequence continues at coordinate 21,705,675 of CM031541.1, read as the reverse complement.
ACATGGACCTTGGCTGCTGGCTAGTCCCTAGATTCTCTATAATAAATATCCCTTAAACGAATATATATGTGATATATTTTTTTTCGATAAAGTATATCAAATGATATATGTGATATATTTGGATAAGTTTGGATAGTTTCTTATCACTTGAGAACCTGAGATACACAGATGGACGGACAAGCTCTGTTCCTCCTCTTTTGCTTGATCTTATTATGTTTTCTTATCTTCACCACCACCGGATCTCGACAGACCTCTGGCGGGGCCATCGCGCTGCCTCCAGGACCTCCACGGTTACCGATCATCGGAAATATTCACCTCGTTGGAAAACATCCACATCGCTCATTCGCCGACCTCTCAAAAACTTATGGACCTGTCATGAGTCTTAAGCTTGGAAGTTTAAATACAGTGGTTATAGCTTCACCAGAAGCTGCAAGAGAGGTTTTACGAACACATGACCAGATTTTGTCTGGCCGTAGCCCCACTGACTCGATACGGTCCATCAATCACCAAGAGGCTTCCCTTATCTGGCTTCCTTCGTCGTCGGCTCGTTGGAGGTATAATTTTAATATCGACTTTCTATCTTCGTACGATTTTGTTTCTTAAAAGATTTGCAATTTTTTTGTTAAAAGGCAATAAAGACCCTAAAACAGTAATGTTCCTATGGATCGTTGTTATGTTCTGTTTTAGGCTGTTTAGAAGACTGTCGGTGACTCAGCTCTTCTCACCACAGCGTATCGAAGCCACGAAAGCCTTGAGGGTGAACAAGGTGAAGGAACTTGTGAGCTTCATAAGTGAAAGCAGCGATAGAGAAGAATCTGTTGATATTTCTCGTGCATCCTTCATCACAACTCTTAATATCATATCGAACATTCTGTTTTCCGTCGATCTCGGTAGCTACAACGCGAAAGCTTCTACTAACGGGGTTCAAGACACGGTGATTAGTGTTATGGAGGCTGTCGGGAATCCAGACGTTGCTAATTACTTTCCATTTCTGGGGTTTCTTGATCTGCAAGGTAATAGGAAGACTATGAAGGTTTGCACAGAGAGGTTGTTCAGAGTTTTCCGTAGGTTCGTTGATGCTAAGATTGCGGAAAAATCATCACAGAGTAACCCTAAAGATGTTTCAAAAAACGATTTCGTAGATAACCTTCTCGATTTCAAAGGAGATGAAGCAGAACTCGACATTAGCGATATTGAACACCTTCTCTTGGTAAGTCTTACCTTACTGCAGGTAATCATGATTTTGTCAGATAAAAGAATAATCAATTGTGGCAATTGGTATCGGGATGAAATTCTTTAATTTTAGTATTCCAACAAATGATAGATGAGTATGTGGAAAAAATGTTTCGATCATAGAAAGACATTTTAAAAACTTTTACAACATCACATGATATTTATACAACGTCATGTTGTAGTATATTTCAACTCAAATGTTTTGAGATGGAATCGCATGAATATTTCTATACGGATCCGAAATGTCGAGCTCACTGACATGTGATTTATATGGTCAGGATATGTTTACAGCAGGCTCGGATACAAGCTCTAGTACTCTAGAGTGGGCAATGGCAGAGTTACTTAGAAACCCTAAAACGATGGTGAAAGCTCAGGCCGAGATCGATCGTGTGATAGGCCAAAACGGTATCGTTGAAGAGTCAGATATCTCAGAACTGCCGTATTTACAAGCAGTTGTGAAGGAAACTTTCCGGTTACATCCGAGTGCTCCGCTTCTTATCCCGCGAAAAGCCGAATCGGATGTGGAGATTCTTGGGTTCATGGTGCTTAAAGATACTCAGGTTCTAGTGAACGTGTGGGACATAGGACGAGACCCGAACGTGTGGGATAATCCGTCCCGGTTCGATCCAGAGAGGTTTTTGGGGAAAGAAATCGACTTGAGAGGTAGAGATTATGAATTTACACCATTCGGAGCCGGAAGGAGAATCTGTCCGGGATTGCCTTTGGCTGTGAAAACAGTGTCTCTAATGCTTGCTTCTCTTCTCTATTCCTTTGTTTGGAAGCTTCCAAACGGCGACGTTTCTAAGGATTTGGACATGGACGAGAGCTTCGGTATCACTTTGCATAAGACCAACCCGTTACATGCAGTTCCCGTCAAGAAACGCGCCATTAATTAATCATGTTGTATATGTTTTTATAATTTTTAAAAACAAAGAAATAATCTCAAAAGCTTTGTCAAAAGTATCCATATTGATATTGGGCCTCGGTTTAAGGGTGATATTGGTTTGTATATTTAGATGAAGTTTTGATGAATTTAAAAATTATGAAAAATAATTACTTTAAATTTTTTAAAAAGATTATAAAAGAGTATCTCCAAAATACTACATAATATTTTTAAAGATTACAAAATAGTATCTCAAAATATCTCGAACTTTTATAGATTATTTCCCAAAGTATAGAGTCATCAAGACATCTTTTTCTAAAGTATCTCCAAAGTATTTCAAACTTTTATGGAAATATTCCAAAATTGTTTTTTTTCATCTTCTATAAAATTGTTCAATTACTACGTCAATTCTGAGGAACACGAGTTTTTTAACAAAGAATTTCATTGCCAATCTTCTTTGCTTTGAAAATAGATGATGTTTTTATTATGTCCAAACTAATTTTTTATTAATGATTTGATTTATTTGAGGTGAGAGAATAATGAAACGATGGTTTAAGATTCATATCAGAACGACTTATGCTTCTTATTTAGGGATTTCAGGATTATCATTTAAACGATGATCATATGGAGAGAAAGCGACTCTGATTCTGACAACGACAAGAGTAGAAATCTTCCACAAAAAATAATAATCTTAGGAAAATACTTTGAGAATCCCTTACTGGTAGAATACTACGATTGATTTTGTGAAGCGAACGCAGTAATCAATAAACCAATAACACAATATTTTAATTTATTGATAAAATGAATTATTTTCATGTTATTTGAATAACACAAGACTTTTATTGACTTTATATAATCATGAATCCAATACCTCTAGATTTATAAAGATTTTAGATTACTTTTTACAAATACATAAACTAATAACACCAAACTTTAATAGAGTTTTGAAAAATTTTAAATGAATAACAATACAATCTTCGTAACATTTAAATCTTTAAAACTCTATCTAAATACACAAACCAATAACATCCCCTAATGTTTCTCATAAATTTTATCATTTAAGTCATTGACTAAGAAAATGACGAGCCAGAACTCTCAATTTATAGAGGCGACGCCATAAACAAATAAAAGCTAATTGTTTGAGCGATATATTTTTTTTTGTTTATTGGATACAAATATATACAATTAAAATAATTGTTTTGTCATCATACAACAAATGGGAGTTTACAAATGTATAAAGCTTTTGTACGTTAGCTTAAGCTTTTGTAAGAGTTCATAAACGATTGTTTACGTCAGGGGACGCTAAAACTACAAAACTCTCTCTACCTCAGTTAATTGTTGAGACCAATGTATTATGTACGTAGAACCTAACAACTGGGGTGTTTGATTCTCGGGGCCGGTTCTAAATTTCTAATTGGATACGAGTCATACGAATACGACGAATAGAAAAATTTCTTTTCAGTATGCTCCAAGTATTTACGATTTCGTAGCGAATGTTTACACCTTTAAAACACAAACTCTAACTGCTTTCATTTTCTTCATCGTTGGAGTACAACAAAGTTGGCTTATCAGCCATAGCGACTGTTTAACTGAAAACCGGATCTTTGACTTTTGTAACGAAGTGGGTCCCACTACTAGGAAGTCGGATCCGTTACTCGGTTTTTGGACCTAAACATTATAAAATCCCCTAAAAAATAAATAAATATTATGTTTGATAAAATTTGGACTATTTCTACAGTTGTGAAAATTTCGATACATAATATTATGATATATTTAGATGGTTTTGCGTAGTATTCTATCATTTGAGCAAACACAGATGGACATCATCTCAGGACGAGCTCTGTTCCTCCTCTTTTGCTTTGTCTCATCATGTTTCCTCATCTTGACCACCGCAATATCCCGACGGAGTTATGACCGAGCCGCCACGCTGCCTCCTGGACCTCCACGATTACCGATTATCGGAAACATTCACCAAGTCGGTAAAAACCCGCACAGCTCATTTGCTGACCTCGCAAGAATATATGGACCAATCATGAGTCTTAAGTTTGGATGTTTGAAGTCAGTGGTCATAACTTCGCCAGAAGCTGCAAGAGAAGTACTAAAAACACACGACCAGATCTTGTCTGGCCGTAAGTCCAATGATTCTATACGGTGCTTTGGTCACGAAGAAGTTTCCGTCATCTGGCTTCCTCCGTCGTCCGCTCGTTGGAGGTACATTTAACAACGATTTTTATTTTTCCTATTTGCTTTAAGCTTTATTTTTGTTTACAAGATTTCCTATCCGATTGTTTCGAATCTTCCCATCAAATGCAAATACTTTTTTTTTGTTGGTTAAGATCAAATACTTTCCTGAGCTCTTTAGCAGTTAAAAATATATTGTTTACATTTTAAAGTGAACAATAGTTACTAGTTTTAAATCAGTTGTTAGAGTTAACGTTACAAGTTTAAAATTATAAACGCAAACTAAAGATCATGTTGATTTACTTTAGTTGTATATGCGTTTGCTAGGTGAAGTCTTTTATTTATAATTTTATATAACTACAATTAGCAGATGTACAAAAATTTATGAAGTCAAACCTAATTTTTATTTTGCCACTTCGTATTTACTTTTCGATTTTCAAATGATTGTTCAAAGTTCAAACTTAAATCTTGTACTTTTGTAATGGATGTCTTAAAATCTTTTGTAATAAGTCTCTAACTAAAGTCGTAGTGATTGTTAACCTTCAAACAGAAAAGCAAACGCAACAAATACCCTTATTAATTAGAGACTTAGAGTAATGGATCGCTGTTATGTTTGTCTCAGGATGTTGAGAAAACTGTCAGTGACTCTCATGTTCTCACCGCAGCGTACCGAAGCCACTAAAGCTCTGCGGATGAAGAAAGTGCAAGAGCTTGTAAGCTTCATGAATGAAAGCAGCGAGAGAAAAGAAGCAGTTGATATTTCTCGTGCATCCTACACCACAGTTCTTAATATCATATCGAACATTCTGTTTTCTGTCGATCTCGGTAGCTACAACTCAGAAAAAATCAAATGAATTTCAGGACACGGTGATTGGTGCCTTGGAAGCTGCCGGGGAACCAGACGCTGCAAACTATTTTCCATTTCTGGGGTTTCTTGATCTGCAAGGTAATAGGAAGGCTATGAAGGGTTGCACGGAGAGGTTGTTTAGGGTTTTCCGTGGGATCATGGATGCTAAAATAGCAGAAAAATCATTAGGGAATAATTCTAAAGATGTTTCGAACAGTGATTTCTTGGATTCGCTTCTCATCCTCACAGAAGGAGATGAAGCAGAGCTCGACAACAACGATATTGAACACCTTCTCTTGGTAAGTCCTACCGCTTGCAGATGAAATTTCATTAATCGTAATAGTCCAACAAATATTAAGACGGAAATGTCAAAAATATAATTTGGTCATATATATAAAGACATTTTTTATCATATAACATTTTTAATATGTTTTTGCAACGTTATGTGTTAGATATTCTGTTTATTAAAAGTCATGGGCCGGGATGAAATCGCATAAAAATTATATACGGTTCCTCACTAATATGTGATTATATGTCAGGATATGTTTACAGCAGGCACGGATACAAGCTCTAGTACCCTAGAGTGGGCAATGGCGGAGTTACTTAGTAACCCTAAAACGATGGCAAGAGCTCAAGCCGAGATCGATCGTGTGATACGCCTAAACGGTTTCGTGCAAGAGTCTGATATCTCAGAGTTGCCATATTTACAAGCGGTCGTGAAGGAAACATTCCGGTTACATCCAGCTGCTCCGCTACTTGTCCCACGGAAAGCGGAATCCAATGTAGAGGTTCTTGGGTTCATGGTGCCTAAAGATACTCAGGTTTTGGTGAACGTATGGGCGATAGGACGAGACCCAAATGTGTGGGAAAATCCGACTCGGTTTGAGCCAGAGAGGTTTTTAGGGAAAGAGATTGATGTGAAAGGTAGATATTATGAGCTTACACCGTTTGGGGGCGGACGGAGAGTTTGTCCGGGATTGCCTTTGGCTGTGAAGACTGTGTCTCTTATGCTTGCTTCTCTTCTTTATTCCTTTGACTGGAAACTTCCGAACGGTGTCGTTTCTGAGGACTTGGACATGGACGAGACCTTTGGTATCACATTACACAAGACCAACACGTTACATGCCGTTCCCGTCAAGAAACGCGCTATTAATTATCCATTGTAATACTTTCTTCCGTTTGTTTAAAATTTCTCAAAACCATCGAATTACTTATCACTTATCCGGGACTCATTTGGTATTCTTCCCCAAAGCGTTTAAATATAATACACCAAAAAAATGTTTGATTTATAAAGATAATATGTACGCCACGGTTTCCATTTCAGTTTCAACTTTAAAGTTTGACTTAAATTATTCAATTTTTTTTGGTTTGTTCGGTTGAAAAATAAATTTAAACCAAAAACTTTGTTTCGTTGGGTTTGGGTTGTTCAAAATTTCAAATAAAAATTTATTATTTGAATAATTTAAGAAATTCAAAGTATTTCAATTAAAAAATGGGGTTTTGGTGTGCAATTCCAATTGGTTTAATTAGTTCGGTTTGAAGATACGTGAAATCATTTAGTTTATACATTTTTTTTTTACCGGTTTCACTTTTGTTTTTGAGTTTGATTTCAGTTTAGATGGATTCAAATGTCCACACACAAATCTTTGATTCGGATGATGGATCTGCTTAGGAATGCCTTCTCTTATGACACAATACCATTGGACTTCCATTTTTTTATATTATAATAATATTTAAAATTTATTTCATTTAATTTATAAATATATTTTTAATATATTAGAAATTTATTAATATAATAAAATATTTAAATATAAATAAAAGAATTCGAATCCGGATTTAGATCAGTGTTGCCCGGATCCAGATCTGTTTCGTCCGGATATTCGAATTTTTTTTTCCCGGATGTCCGCTGATCGATTATCATATATTTTGTCAATTCTAGTTTACATATATTTTTATGGATTTTTTAATTATTAAACTAAACATAATGATTTAATTTCTCAATCATTGGGGTACAAATTAATCATTGGGGTACAAATCTAGCTTATCAGCATAGGCCACCTTTGCGAATCTCTTATAGATCTGATCTCTTCTAATTGAAAAACCATTGACTTTTGTAACGCTGTAGGATCCTTGAAAAACGTAATATCTATTTTATGACAAGTGGGGTTCACTAGTAGAAAATCGGATCCATCACTCGGTGAAATTTGGACCTAAACATTATAAATATGAGTTAACGAGGTATGACTTTTGATAATTTTGTGTAGTTTTCTATCAACGATTTTTTTTTTTCCACCCTACATAGGTAGTGTGGCCTGTTCAGCCACGTAAAAATCTCTGTAATCGACGGAGCTCATGCCGAGCTGCGGATCGGATTTTAGATATTTTGTCCACTCTTGGTTACAGAGACTTTTACGGATTTTTTATTATTCAACTAAACATAATGCTTTAATTTCTTAATCATTTGGGTACAAATCTAGCTTATTAGCATAGGCCACCTTAGCAAAGGCTTTACGTATCTCTTATAGATTTGATCTCTTTTAACTGAAAAACCATTCTTTAACTTTGGTAACGTTGTAGGGTCCTTGAAAAAGGTATAGGGTGCTGTTCCTTTCCTTATTTAAATGACTTATCTAGATAGCTATGCATATGCAGAAATAATATCTATTTTATGACAAGTGGGTTCATTATTTAGATGGCTAATCTAGATGCATATCTATTTTATGACAAGTGGGGTTCAACCGTCCACCAGTAGAAAATCAGATCCATCAATCTAGCTCTGGGCAAAAAATCCGGATCGAAAACTCGACCCGAATCCGACCTAAAAAACCCAAAAAACCAGTATACAGGTTATGGCTAAAATCCGATCAGATTTTGAGTCTATGAAATTTCGGTTTCGGGTAGGACCCGAATTCGACCCGAAACCCGACAAATATATACACATATTAATATATTGTATATACACATCCTATAGACCTAAACCTACTTTTTAAGCCTTTTAAGCTTTTATCGAGAGATACCTGTTCGACTTCCATCTTTGCCGATATCATAGATTATAACCTACACCTAATCCCCAAATTGAAAAACTGGAAACTCTAAGACAAAACGAGCATCTCGTTGTTTACTCCCAAGTTGTTGTCGCCTCTCCGCTACTTTCAACTTCTCCTCACTCAGCTTCGTCGAGAAATCAATCCCAGGTAACTCATTCGCTTCTTCTCAATTTCGATTTAGGTTTTTGATTTTGTCTTTGATTTTGATTTCGTTTAGTTTTTTGTTTGGTTTTAGTATTATGATTTTGATTTAGGTTTTTGATTTCGTTTAGTTTTTTGTTTGGGTTTACTTTTTTTATTTTGATTTAGGTTTTTTATTCGTTTTGTTTTTAATTTCGATTTCGTTGATTTTATTCTTCAGAATGATTTTGGTTCGTTAAAATCAATATCATTTTTGTTAATTTTGATGTGATATGTTGTGATAACCGATGTTGTTTCTCAGAGTTGCGGAAACTCTTCTTCTTTCGCTTCGTTTTTTTTCTTACAAATTAGTTTATACAAATTAGCTTTTCTCGCTTCGCTTCCTTTGGATTTTTATGTTATTATTAATGTTCCCGGCGATAACTCAAAGCAAAATGGTTTTTCTCGTTTTCTTGTTAAGTGAATTTATCTTCAATGTTTCATATCTAGTTCATGAAGACAAACAGAAAAGGTTTTTAAAGCATCCGGATCTCAATCGTAAACAATGTACAAAACATGAGTTTTTTACTCAATCGAGAGTCATGAGTTTTTTTAGTTCAACTGAGAGTCATCAACTCAATAATAACTAATTCTAGTTTCCTTTCTTCTATGCGCTTTTTCCTTTCTTAATAGTTAATACTTTTTCCTTTCTTAATAGTTAATACTTAATACTATCGACTATGAGTTTGCTTCAAAGGTTTTAATTTAAATTGAGTTTAAATAAAGAACTTGGTCTTTAATTTAACCAACTCCATTAAGGTTTATTAATCATTCCTTTACTCACTTTCTACGTGTGTCATTGTTCTTTCAGCACATGATACGGAGATTAGATTGTACTATTATGTTTATACATTGGTTAGTTGGTAAAATTATACAACCTGCATATCTAAGATGATGATGCTTGCAACTTTATGTGAGGATAGTTATTTCGAGCTTTTACTCTAAAAGTTTTGATTAAAAATTTCAACTCTATAAATATTTTTTTACTACACAGATGAAACTACTTTCATATATTCAAAATAAAGCTTTCATAAATTTTGTTATAAAATTTACTACATAATTTACTTTTACGCTAGTTTCTAATGAATATATATGTGTGTGATTTATGCGCTTAGTGAAACAGAATCTAATCTAGTCGATTATTATCATGTCTTCTTTGATGTTATGGTTCATTTAACGCTTATCTTGATGATTTTTCGATCGTTTTCATTTTTCTAATCTTTATCAGCAGATGGATTCTTCATCTCCTCAAATTGATGAAGATGAACTAAATGATGCTGATGTATTTGATGAAGAAGATGAGTTTGTTACTCCTGAATATGTGGAAGCAAAAGGAAAGGAAAGGAAAAAGATGGTAGCCGCCTAAGGCAAAAAGAAAACTTATACCACGAAGTCGAGGTCGTGGGTTTGGGAGCATTTCACTAGCGAAAGGAATAGGGATAAGTGTTGTCATTATGTGCCAAGATTATGTGTGCAACGGCTAATGGAACCACACCACTAAAGAAGATCGGTATCGCAAGGAATTCATCGCTGGGAGGCAGAATGGTCGACTCAACATGTTTTGCATCCCGAAAATGGTGGTGTTGTGCTGATGAATCAACGGCTAATTTAAAGCTGGCAAGAGTTTCAAGCTCTTTTGAGGGAAGCTACAAATGAAATGATTATTTTGTGAACGCCTCTGCATTTGTTGATAGTTTGGCTTGGCGACACTTTGCTCAAAGGTTAATCTACCCAAACCACAATCTCGATAACTACAAGAAGAGATGTTGGAGATGTATGTGAAGAAGAAACTATGATGAAGATACTTGGGGATAATAAGCAAAGAGTTTCGTTGACAACAGATATATGGGTGGCTCTCACAACAGAGCTAGCTACATGGTGATCACAAAGACACTTTATGATGAAATAAAGAAGATTATTATGGTTTCAAGCATGTATCATAAAGGATCAACCATACGCCCTGTCCTCCTTCAATGTTTGAGGACTGGGGAATTAGGAAAGTATTCACAATCACGTTGATAATGCCACAGCCAATACTAATGCTCAAAATTTCAAAGATGCAATCTTAATGGGAATAGGAGTCGAGCAGGTCTTGGAGAGTACTGATTGCGATGTTCGCTCATATTATTAACTTGATTATCAAGGATGGTTTCCAGAAGTAGATAATGGAGTGGTGCTATCAGAATGCTGCAATATGTCGATCATCTACTAAAAGTTGGAAGCTTTTAACGTAAAGTGAATCTGGGAGGATGAGGGGTAGTTTATCATCGATCGCAAAACGAGATGGAATTCTACATATCTCATGTTGATAAGAGCATTGAAGTTTAGGTTGGCCTTTGAGAAAATGGAAGCAGATGACAAGTTGTATAATGACTATTTCTCAAACGTGGAAGGAAAATCAAGGATGGGCCGCCAAAAAAAGATGATGGGATGAGATGTAAAGGTTAGTAAGATTTCTGTAATCTTCTACAACTCTACTTTAGTGGTTTCAGATTCTAGCTCTTATGTTACAATGAGATAAGAACATTAAGAGAAATCTTATAAGAAGTGATCTTCCGATGCAAAGTAAAGAAAGTCAATGATGATGATAAGTTTGATAAGATTGGTGGTTTAAAGGAAATGAATCCTATGTTGATTATAACAGTCTTTGATCCAAGGAACAAAATGAAGTTTGCAAGTCTCTGTTTTGATATGCTGTATGGTAAAGATAGTGAAAAGTCTAAATATGAATGAAGATGTCGATGAAGCTAGAAAACTCTTTCGAGGAGTATCGAGATAAACAATCCTAATGGCACAACATCTACTTCCTGGGACATCTTCTCAAAGTGGTCGGATCACAAGGTCATGTCAGTTTACTTATTTCACAAGATGGATTTAACTAGTGATTTTGGATATGAGAGGATGGATTCAATGTACACAGATTTGGTAAATGAGAGTTTTCAGATTCATGTTCAAAGTTATATCGAGAGAAGTGTCAAGTTCATAAGACAAACACTTGAACCCAGAAATTCCCAAATATCCGTCTTATGAATGGCTATGACATACTGCAGCAGTATCCTCGTTGCCTCGTAGCGCTTTTAAGAATAGATGCATATTCTAGAGCCATCTAGGAGTTCTCTATGCACTACATGATGGAAGCGCTAATGTGAATGGTCAAATGAACTAAACTTGAATGAGAAAAGAGTGGTTACCACGATGAATGCTTGCTGGAATTGCAAGATAAGCTTCACAGAGGTAAAAACTATTCGCTATCCAATTAATGCATTTCAATTTCAGATATGAGGTTTAACATGTTAATTTTGTATTCACTTTATTTCATGTGTAGTATGAGCTTTTAGACTAATGCAACTTTCAAGACTAAAATATGAAAAACTCTTAACAAGTTATAAGATAAAACAAGGTTTGTTTTTTCTTTTTCACAAGTGTTTGTCTTTCCTTATCAATTTTGTCTTTCTTAACAAATATCTTTCTTTATATTTACACATGTTATTTGGGATGCTTTGTTTGAAGTTCATCAATCTTTGGTCGCAACTTTGAAATCAAACTTTGATGTGTTTTTATGATTTGAACTCTGAACCTTCAATGTGTTTTATGATTTGAACTCTGATCTTTGGAATCATGTTTGGTTTTAATGATTGAATCAGGTTTGGTTCAATGTTTTTTTTTTTTTTTTWCAATTTTAAGTTTTTAAGTTTTAACGCCCAATTTTCGTCCAATCGGGTTTTTCGGTCCAATCGTGTCCATCAAGTTCTTCTGGTCCAAAACCGAACCGACCGAATTCTGGTTTGATTCGGTCTATTTCGGATTTTGTGAAAAAAATGAAACCCGATCCGAATCCGAAAATACCCGACCAAATGATATGTCTGCATTTTACATGGTTTTAGCATGCATTTATCACCTATTTAACCTTGTTTCATAGCATATTCTTAGCATTTATCTCTAGTTTTGCATACTTAGAGTGTTTGTATTGGACGCTTGCAGATTTTGCATTTTGGACTTGCTTTCAGTGCATTCAGGATATCGAGATTGAAGTCAACAGAGAAAAGGAGAGCTTAACTCGACTCGTAAACTCGAAAGCGAGATCGACTCTAAGAAGCTCGAGCCAAGAGTCAGCCAGCATTCTGCACCAAAACAGACTTGCACCCATACAGCCCCTAGCCTCAGTCGAGCTCATCCAAAAACGCCATCTGAAGCAGCTACTCGAACCCCACCTCGAGCTGGTCGAGCTCCGTAAAATGCAACTTCTCTGAAATCAAGCTCGACCACCTATGGTCGAGCCTGTTCGAGCCGCGTAAAAAATGCACTTAAGTTTTGCTCATTTCAGACTCGACCCCGTCAGCAACCCCAATTAGCCTATTTTGTCTTTTGTGATTTAGGGTTTCTAACTATGAGTATAAATACCGTATTAGTTTAAGAGGGATAACTGCTTTTTTAAGCTTGCTCATCCGCTTCTTCCCGGATCCTATAACTTCAATCTATTGCTGTTTGGTTTCAATCTTTTCATTCTATCTATTCTCTTCCTTATCTTTCTCGATTACGCAAGTTTTTAATTTCTGTGACATGCTCTTCAGTGTTCGAAATATTGTGGTTCTTAATGATGAGATAAATTAAGTTGGAATCTTAGCCTCCAGTGGTTTAAGTTGTTTATTGTTTGATTTCTTCTGATTAGTGTTCTTAATGCTAATTTCTCTCTCGATCAATGAATTAACTTAGGTATTTCCACACCGGAAGTGATTTGAAATGCCCGACGTAACTAATTCCAGATTTACATTCCTAACTGAAATATGTTCGTGTTTATTGGCTTTATTAAACTGATTCTTAATGCTCAAGATTTGGGCAAGTGAAGTCTGAACTAGATTACTGAGGTTATTTATCATGAATAACTGATCGCATAGTTTAATGCCTGTGAATACATTGAGTTAAACCATCTGTAGATTAAGAGATACACCAAGTCAATTACCCCATCCTGAGCTTTCGCTGATTGATTTTTGTTTACGCTTTACTAGCCTCGTTAAGTTATCGCTCGTTATCGCCTGCTTTCCTTCTAATCACTCGTACTGCTTAGCTTCTTTTGCTTGATTATCGTTTTGCTTGATAGTTTCATAACCTATTGCTGACGGCGACTTAAATCTGTTTGACAGATCCTTTCTATATCGCACTATTTCGGATTGATACCTTTCTGTTACAACGACATATACCAAGAAAAGTTGATTATTTCACCCGACCCGATCCGAAATAGCTTCGGGTTCTAAACGGATTTTATATGTCCTTACCCGAAAACCCGAAAACCCAACCCGAAACCCGATCCGAAACCCGAATGCCCAGGCCTACATCACTCGGTGGATTTTGGACCTAAACATTATAAATATGAGTTAACGAGGTATGTCTTTAGATAATTTTGTGTACTTTTCTATCATTGGAGAATACACTGATGGAAATAATCTCAGAAAAAGTTCTGTTATTGCTCTTTTGCTTTCTCTCATCATGTTTCCTTATCTTCACCACCGCAAGATTCCGACGGAGCTCATGCCGAGCCGGCACACTTCCTCCTGGGCCTCCACGATTACCGATAATCGGAAACATTCACCAAGTCGGTAGAAATCCGCACAGTTCATTAGCCGACCTCTCAAAAACTTATGGGCCAATCATGAGTCTTAAGCTTGGATGTTTGAACTCAGTGGTCATAGCTTCACCAAAAGCTGCAAGAGAAATACTAAGAACACACGACCAAATCTTGTCTGGCCGTAAGCCAGCTAACTCTATACGGTCCAACAATCTCCACGAGGTTTCCGTAGCCTGGCTTCCTTCGTCTTCGGCTCGTTGGAGGTATAATTAGTTCCGATTATTTTCTTCTTTGTTTTTATTATTCTCAGATGATTTGCTACTAATTAAAGATTTGATTGTTTCAAAAGCAAAATACCTGTTCTTTCGACAGCTAAACTATATATTTATATATTTTTGAAAAGAACACAATAATTACTACTAGTATTTACTAGTGATAATCAATAAACACAAATTGTTTCTAGTTGTATTGGTGTAATGGTGTTCACCACTGGAGTATTATATGACCACAATTTTTACTAGATGAAGATTGTAAACGCAAACCTATATTTTTTTTTTTCCCTTGAGTTTGCCTTTACAATTTTTAAATGATTGTCTATACCAAAATCCTGTGTTTTAGGAAAGTGACTTCATGACTAATTTTTCCTTTCTTTCTCTCTCTTCTCTCTCTCCCATTTTTTAGAGAGAGAAAGGCGAATTCCGTTTAACCGGAATTTTAGCCGGCGGCGGCGTTTCCCCTCTTTTTCTTCTTCTGTTCTTCTCTTCCCCTCTCCTCTCTTCCCCTCTCCTCATTGTGTTGGACTGCGTCTTCTTCCGACTTCACTTCTCCGTGTTGCTCTACTTAAAGGTAGCGGCTTCTCATGGTAAGTGCTCCGGCTTCTTTCCTCCTCCGCTTTGGGTCACGTTTCTCTTGCCTCCGCCTTCTCCGTATCCGCCTGGCTTAGACGGAATAAGTAGTTTCCTGGTAGTTTGTATCTTTGTTTCTTGTCGATTGCTTGGGTTTTGTTTAGAGAGATTCTGGTCAGGTGGTGGTGTTTAGATGTTGCTTGTCTGGGCTGCGCGGCTGAGGCTCTGGCTTCTTCTCTTGCCGGTTTTGGCTCCCTTCTGGAGCGGCGTTTCCTGCTCTTCACTCCCTTACTATTCTCGTTCCTTTTCTGGGGTGTTTGCTGCTTGCTTCTCTGCGCCTGCAGGTGTAATGGCTTTGGCTTCTTCTCTTTTCTGGTCACTGCTGGCTTGGCAGGAGTTGTGTGTGATTCTCTATCGGGCAAGGCTTCCTGGTTCCTTTCAATTGATTCTCTATCTCGGACTGCTTCTCGATGGGCTTGTGTGGATAGTTGCAGGGATTAGCTTTGCTTTTTACTTCTCATTGGAGAGGTTGCTACAACGCGTCTTGGTGGCTTCCAGAAGTGCTTGGATCTCTCTTCCGGCTGCTCTTTCCTTGGCCACCGATAGGATCATCAATGTTAGCTTGCTGGCTATTCTTCATTTTGCTGCGTGCTCGATGTCCTTACTCACTGCGGCTTGTATCTCTTATCCCTCATCCTTTGCTTTTGCTTTCTATCACTTGCTCTATTTCGAAATTAGCTCATACTAATGTTGTTCTTGTTTCGGTTACTTGTTACTCGTTTCTTTATTCTTCAGGCGATTCGGTTACTTGTTATGCTTGACCCCCTTTCTCTAAAACATTCCGCTACTATCTATTCAATTACCCTTTAACAAAAATAAAAATCCTGTGCTTTAAACATTATAATTAACCTATTAATATAAAATGTAAAAACGAATGCAACCAAGAACTAAAACAGTAACGGATCATTAATTTTTATGTTTTGTCAGGTTGTTTAGAAAATTGTCTGTGACTCTCATGTTCTCCCCGCAACGTATCGAAGCCACTAAAGCTCTGCGGATGAAGAAGGTGCAAGAGCTTGTGAAATTCGTGAGTGAAAGCAGCGAGAGGGAAGAAGCTGTTGATATTTCTCGTGCATCTTTCACCACAGTTCTTAATATCATATCGAACATTCTGTTTTCGGTCGATCTCGGTAGATACGACTCGAAAAATTCCAATGGATTCCAGGACACGGTGACTGCTTTTATGGAAGCTGCCGGGAAACCAGACGCTGCTGACTTTTTTCCATTTTTGGGTTTCCTTGATCTGCAAGGTAATAGAAAGACTATGAATGTTTGCACGGAGAGGTTGATTAGGGTTTTCCGTGGGTTCATGGATGCCAAAATAACGGAAAAATCATTGCGGAATCACTCTAAAGATGTTTTAAACAACGATTTCTTGGATTCACTTCTCGCCCTCACCGAAGGAGATGAAGCAGAGCTCGACATTAATGATATCGAACACCTTCTCTTGGTAAGTCCTACCAGCCTGATTATCAAGATTATTAAGATAATGGGAAGAACAATCAATTTTTTGTCCACTACTTTTGAGATGTCATCAATCGTAATATTCCAACAAATCTTAAAACGGAAATGTCAATAATATGATTTGATCATATAAAGACGATTTCAATACTTTTACAATGTATTTGTATATATATTCTGTTTATTTATGTTTTGAGATGAAATCGCATGAATTATTAGATAGCGTTCCGAAATGTGGACCTCACTGATCGATATGTGATTATATGTCAGGACATGTTTGCAGCAGGCACGGATACAAACTCTAGTACCGTAGAATGGGCAATGACAGAGTTACTTAAAAGCCCTAAAACGATGGCGAAAGCTCAGGCCGAGATCGATCGTGTGATAGGCCAAAACGGTGTCATTCAAGAGTCAGATATCTCAGAATTGCCGTATTTACAAGCGGCTGTGAAAGAAACTTTCCGTTTGCACCCAGCTGTTCCCCTTCTCCTCCCCCGAAAAGCGGAAACCGATGTGGAGATTCTTGGGTTCATGGTGCCTAAAGACGCTCAAGTTTTGGTGAACGTGTGGGACATAGGACGAGACCCGAATGTGTGGGAAAATCCGACCCGGTTCGAGCCAGAGAGGTTTTTGGGGAAAGAGACTGATGTGAAAGGTAGAGATTATGAGCTCATACCGTTTGGGGCCGGGCGGAGAATCTGTCCGGGATTGCCTTTGGCTGTGAAGATTGTGTCTTATATGCTTGCTTCTCTTCTTTATTACTTTGACTGGAAGCTTCCAAACGGCGTCGTTTCTGAGAACCTGGACATGGACGAGACCTTTGGTATCACATTACATAAGACCAACGCATTACATGCCGTGCCTCTCAATAAACGTGCCATAAATGAACCATTGTAATACTTTCTTCTGTTTGCTTAAAATTTCTCAACACTATATTTAATGACCCTGTGATTTAGAATAAAAGAAGATCATCACAAAGGTGTTTGTCTCGGTTGTTTAAGTTCAAATATTTCTTCTCACAAGGTGACTAGGGTTGAAGAAGTCAAAGTATGGATACTGAAATTGGGATTGGGTTATATCCTTTGCTCAATCAAAAGCCAATATCAATCAATGATTAATCTTTTTACGATAACCAGTACTTGAGAAGAGTTTGGAAGAACCAGTACTTTCTACACAACGTCTTAAGAAATTTAAAATTAAATTAGAAAAAGTTTCAACAGAAAAAGTATAAACCCGGTTCAATCAAGTTGACCCGTGATCCAAAAATGTATTTGGTTTCTATAACATTGGTTTACACCCTTACGTCTATTGTCTTCTGTCGTTAATTTTGACATTGTGATGTTTTGATTTGTAGTGAAAATTTGACAAGTGGTAAGAATTCGGACTCATTACTACAGCGGTAGATGGATTCTGAACCTTAAATAATAACTATATTTGAAAATAATAATAAATACACATCTTATTATATAATAAGGAAACTAGGTCAAGTTTTTCTGTGTCAGTTGAGAAACACACACAGATGGATATCATCTCAATGCTCAGTTCTCGGTTGTAAGATTTCTTCTTATGAGGTGGATAGGGAGGGCTTCAGGGCATCCATATTGATATTGGGCCTGCGTTATATATCTTTATCTAAATATAAAAGCTCATAAATTACAATGAATTTTTAATTGGAAAAACCTTTACTATGAGTTATCAAAATTAATTACTGTTTATCAATGTTTAATATGTTGTTTGGTGTATGTGTAACCACCCAATGGCTTCCACATCCACCAAAGTCCATAACAAATATTATGATTAATTTTGGGTTCAAATAATAATAATTATTATATTTCCTTCCAAGAAGACTTTAAATGCAAGATTTGGAAATGGGAGGTTTTATATCAAAAAAAAAAATTATTTGTGTTACATCATACATACATGAATATGTAATTTTTGAAACTGATTACTCCAACTTTATTCAGGCGAGATCAACCTTCCTCTATCTTAGCCGAGTTTGCAATGACCACAAACATCATAGGGATGAATAAGGAAGTCAACGACTTCAGTTTTAAGTTTTCTCACCGATCTTGCAATTCTTGCGCGGATGGGATTGCAAAAACGGTTTCTTCTACTTATTTGTATTTTGCAACTTTGCTTGTAATACCACTGATATGACTAGAAGCTTTTGTGAACAAAAATGTTTGTGGGTTTGTTGTGAAATAATAGAAGTTTGCTTTTGTGAAAAAAAAAATGAATAGCGAAATACTAAATCATTATTAATCTGTGTTACACGAATAGCAAAAATTAATTTGTGTTAACGAAAATTTGTAAATGTACTGTTAATTGACTTTTATGTGTTCGAAGTTGCTAAATCCTAAATCAGTAAAAAACCACAATCTCTCTCTCTTCTCTTGTTTCTCTCTCTTTGGCGCGCCCAAGTCGCCTACCTTCGCTACTCTTTCTCCGATCGTCGTTTCCACCTCTCTTTACTTTCGTCGTCCTCTGAATCTTTCGCATTCTCCATCTACCTACCAAGCTTTCGTTGCGACGGCGGAGGATAGAGAATCTCTCCAGATTTGTTGGACTGCTTCCGATTCATTGGTTCATCATATCCGAACATCTCTCCGGTCCGATCCATGCGTATACTCTTTCGGCATTGATTTCTATAAGCATTTTTTTTTCCTTTCACAGTTCTCGATGATACAAGCGGAATGTAATTTTTTTATACGAATTTCAAAATCTTCCTAATCGATCCTCTCTAAGATCTGACAGAGATCTTCTAATTGAATCTTTGCTGTGCCTTGAGCAGATAATTCTGTGATTTGCACGGATTTTTGTTTTTTTCATGCTGTATATGTAACTTTTAGTAGATCCAAGTGATTATATCATAAATGGTTTCTTCTGTTCAATCACAGTGCCTTGTTCTCAACTTTACTTCTCATCTCCATCAGTGTCGATGCATTTGTCTCACAAGCTAAACTTTTACTTAATTGGATGTTTAACAGGTGGAGGCTGAGAAAACGGTGTGAATGAGTGTACTCTTTATAAGTTGATAGAATGGAAGAAGATGATGAAAGAAAGCTTGCAGAAGCTGATGTTACTGATAAGCCTGATATAGCTAATCCTTTGCAGAATAGGATAGAGGCATTTGATATAGGGGATTCTGGTTTTATTGCTAAGGATGATACAGCTTTGCAAGGGATTACTTCTGCGGACAGAGTCTTCAAGGATGATGATTTTGAACAAGTTTCTCTTGGAGATCAGGAAAAAGCTGTGAATGAATCACAGGGTGACCGTAAGGAACCTGGAAGCACTTCAAATTCTGATCATGGGAGGTCCTCATTTGGTGGCACCGAAGGAGTTACTTATCACTTGTTCGGGACTCAGGAGATGTATGATTTGATGCCCGTGGATGATGTGCAAAGTGACCGACTTTCTAGCCCTGGACCAGAGAGAGAGGCACCTGATTCTATGCAGCAGTCCCTGTCTGAAACTAGTCTAAATTCTTTCCACCATCCAGAATCTGGGTATTCCCCAGTTCATTCCCCGCAGAAACCCAAGCCAAAGGCTACAGTTCCAAATGTTTCTCCAGAGCTACTGCATCTAGTGGATTCAGCCATCATGGGGAAACCTGAAAGCTTAGACAAACTAAAGAATGTTGTCAGCGGTATTGAGAGTTTTGGCGCTGGAGAAGAGTCAGAGGCCACTGCTTTCCTTGTTATTGATTCACTTATTGCCACCATGGGTGGAGTTGAGAGTTTTGAAGAGGATGAAGATAGCAACCCTCCTAGTGTCATGTTAAATTCCCGTGCTGCAATTGTTTCTGGTGAGCTTATTCCTTGGCTTCCTGGTTTAGGTGATAGCGTTAATTTTATGTCCCTGAGGACTCGCATGGTTCGGGGTTTGCTTGTTATTTTACGGTCATGCACGAGAAACAGAGCTATGTGTTCGACGGCAGGGTTATTAGGGGTTTTGTTGCGATCAGTGGAAGAGATAATTTCCAAGGACGTTGATATGAAATGGAATGCTGCTGCTGTTTTGTTACTATGCATTCAACATTTAGCTGGACACTCCCTTAGTGTCGATGATTTACACAGGTGGCTTCAGGTTATAAAAACAGCGATTACAACAGCGTGGTCAAGTCCGTTGATGCTTGCTTTGGAGAAGGCAATGAGTGGAAAGGAATCAAGGGGGCCTGCTTGTACTTTTGAATTTGATGGTGAAAGCTCTGGCTTACTTGGTCCCGGGGAAAGTCGTTGGCCCTTTACCAATGGCTACGCATTTGCAACATGGATCTATATTGAATCATTTGCTGACACATTAAATGCTGCAACTGCGGCAGCTGCAATTGCTGCTGCCGCAGCAGCCAAGTCAGGGAAAACTTCCGCCATGTCAGCTGCAGCGGCTGCGAGTGCACTCGCTGGTGAGGGTACTGCTCATATGCCACGTTTGTTCAGCTTTTTGTCCGCTGATAATCAGGGAATAGAAGCATATTTCCATGCTCAATTTCTGGTGGTTGAGAGTGGTAGTGGGAAAGGAAGAAAGTCTTCGCTGCATTTTACTCATGCATTTAAGCCTCAATGTTGGTATTTTATTGGTCTCGAGCATAGCTGCAAGCAGGGACTTCTGGGGAAAGCCGAGAGTGAATTACGGCTATATATTGATGGATCCTTGTACGAAAGTCGTCCTTTTGATTTCCCTCGTATATCCAAGCCCCTCTCTTTCTGTTGCATTGGCACAAATCCTCCTCCTACTATGGCTGGTCTACAACGTCGTCGTCGTCAATGTCCTTTGTTTGCAGAGATGGGACCAGTTTATATATTTAAGGAACCGATTGGTCCTGAGAGAATGGCGCGCTTGGCTTCTAGAGGTGGGGATGTTTTGCCTTGTTTTGGCAATGGGGCAGGCCTTCCTTGGTTAGCTACAAATGACCATGTACGTAATAGGGCAGAGGAAAATAGTAATCTGGATGCAGATATTGGAGGATATACTCACCTGCTTTACCATCCTTGTCTGCTAAGTGGGCGGTTTTGCCCAGACGCTTCACTTTCTGGAGCAGCAGGTGCCTATATTTATACTCATTTTTCTTACAATTTAAGATCATGCTCTTTAAAATTGAAAACGTTAAATTCCCAAGAATGATCTTGATATTCTTTATTAAATGTTATCAGTTTGTCATGGTTGATTTGTTATCTACTTTGATTTGCTCATTCTCTCTGTCAATGACTTTCTTTTCCCTTGATGAATTCCTTCCGTCAATTTTTTTCTTCTCCATGATCGTATAAAATTTTTTGCTTTACTTTGTATTTTTTTCTTGGTTAAGGGACTCTAAGGCGACCAGCTGAGGTCCTTGGACAAGTCCATGTTGCAACGAGAATGAAGCCAGTGGAGTCCTTCTGGGCCTTAGCTTATGGAGGACCCATGTCCCTACTTCCTTTGACCGTAAGCAATGTGCATAAAGATAGCTTGGAGCCATGTCTTGGAAATCTTCCATTGTCTTTGGCCACAGTTACTCTTGCTGCACCTGTATTTAGAATTATGTCAGTTGCTATTCAACATCCTGGGAACAATGAAGAGTTGTGTCGTACTCAGGGACCCGAGATTCTTGCTAGAATTCTGAGTTATCTTCTACACTCACTTGCATCCCTTGACAGGAAGCATGACGGAGTAGGAGAAGAGGAACTGGTTGCTGCCATTGTTTCGCTTTGCCAATCTCAGAACATCAATCATGCTCTTAAAGTGCAGCTCTTTCGCACACTTCTATTAGATTTGAAAATATGGAGCCTATGCAATTATGGACTCCAGAAGAAGCTATTGTCATCCCTTCAAGATATGGTTTTCACTGAAGCAACAGCCATGAGGAATGCCGAAGCTATTCAGCTGCTTCTAGATGGCTGTCGAAGATGCTATTGGATGATTTCTGAGAAGGATTCTGAGACCACTTTTCCTCTTGACGGGAATACCCGTCAAATGGGGGAACTCAATGCTCTGATTGATGAACTTCTGGTGATTATTGAACTTCTAATGGGAGCAGCATCTCCTTCTTTAGCTGCTGATGACCTCCGTCGATTACTTGGTTTCATAATTGACAGTCCACAGCCAAATCAGGTAACACGTTTCCTTAGTGTTATTTTTTTCAATTAACACCATTTGACAACCAAAATGGGGAAGTAAAAATTTTCTACCTTGGGTTTAATAATTTAGTGGCCAACCGAAAGTTTCTTTTTCCAATTTTATACTCCCTATTCCAATACTGTTTATCTTGGATGGACATTATCTCTTTCTGATAATTTTGTGTGTTTCACCTCTAATATTTTAGGTTAATTGCATATTCAATGCCAATTCATCCTTCGCCATCTTTTAGTTATGCAGTCCAGTCCTTGCATCTTAGCGCCATTTGCAGTTTGCTTGCACTATCACTAATGATACTATTTCCCGCGTGATAGTAGTCGGAATATGTATACTTGAATTATGGAAAACCATCTTATAATGGTTTGCATCGTAAAATGTGGGTCATTTCGAGAGAAAATGATCTAAAAGATTGCACTCTTTTGTGTTGGTAATTAGAAAAGAATGGCAACGACCAAATTAATTGACGAATACGTGCTGTCTGACACTATTCAACCTTTTTCATATTTTTAGGTTGCGAGGGTATTACACCTTATGTATAGGTTAGTTGTACAGCCGAATGCTGCAAGAGCTCAGATGTTTGCAGAGGTATTTATAACATCCGGTGGGATGGAAACACTTCTTGTTCTACTGCAGAGAGAAGCTAAAGCTGGTGAGGATAATGTATTAGCGATGGGTAAGAGTGTAACAAGGTCATCGACTGATCAAAGTGAAAAGAGTCAGAACAACGAGTCGGGTTCTGTAAAAGAGTTGAATTCCGGTGTTGGCTTTGACCCTCCTGGTCCTGATGGAAATTCTGTTGAGGATGATAATGTAGGGTCTCTGAATGAACCAGAGTCAGATCCACAAGAAAAGGAGCATGTATTTGCATCTGTCATTCGTGATAATGACTTGATTTCCATCTCCAATTCTATAGATACTGAGAGAATATCGTCTGTTTCAGAAATTGGTGGTATAAGTCTTTCCATTAGTGCTGATAGTGCAAGAAATAACGTGTACAATGTTGACAATAGTGATGCTGTTGTCGTTGGGATCATCAGATTGATTGGTGCTTTAATTTCTAGTGGGCACCTAACATTTGATTCGGTTGCCCGTTCTGATGTGAGAAGTAACATCCTGGGTAGTGGGCTCCATGAAAATGGAGGGACAATGTTTGATGACAAAGTCGCATTGCTTCTATTTGCTTTGCTGAAAGCATTTCAATCTGCTCCAAACAGGCTGATGACTGACAACGTCTATACAACTTTGCTTGGGGCCTCGGTATGGCATGTTCTTGATATCCCATTTTGTTTAATCATTTTATGAACAAACTGATTATAAAGTATATAGGGTTTCTTTTCTGATTGCCATGGTACTACTTGCTATGACTTGGGTGGAAAAAAGAGGGAGCATATAGCGTTTCTTATAATAAGATAGTGTTGGAGTGTTTCTGCATGGTTCTTTTGCTTCAACTTTGTACTTGTCTTTTTTGTATTGTTACAAAGTTGTGAAACTTGATGAAAGTTGGTTTCAGATCTGGCTCTCTAAAATGCTTTATGATACCATATATTGACTATTATGATTTTCTATGGCTGTTGTGATGTGTGGTTCACATTCATACGTCAGCAATATATTTGGTCTATTCGATTACTCTTTAAGATTTTGGTGTAAGGTTAAAATTATTGCGATCACGTGTGCCTTCTTGCAGATCAATGCTTCATCAACAGAAGATGGCCTTAACTTTTATGATTCAGGTCATCGCTTTGAACACTCCCAACTTTTGTTAGTCCTCCTGCGGTCTCTACCATCTGCATCTAAGGCTCTACAAAGCCGAGCACTTCAGGTATATGTCATAGTTGAAATATGTCCCGACTGTCAAGGAATAAATGTCATTGTAAAGGTGCTTGAGATATTCTGGACCTGGGTTAGTATAAATGTACTAGGATACATTATGAGCATTTTTGTTTCCAAATAGCTGTCATGAAATTTAATTAAATTTAAGATTAGTTGTCTGGAACTTTTATTTGTGGACTGTTTTTAAAAGCGTTCACTTGTCCATTGTCCTTTTCATTTGATGACTTTCTGAACTCACTCTTTCTTTTGTCAGGATCTTCTCTTTTTGGCTTGTAGCCATCCGGAAAATAGAAGCAGTCTGACAACAATGGAAGAATGGCCTGAGTGGATCTTGGAGATTCTGATCTCGAATTATGAGGTACTCATCCAATCTTAGAACATAAACCTTTTCTTTCATAATTTTTGTATTGTAACTGACCTGAGTTATGCGTGCAACTCTTAAAGAGTATATAATCAACAATTTTAGCTCTGCCAAATTTTGTTGACTTTTGTGTGTACACAGAAAGATGCAGGGAAACAGTCTGCTTCAGCGGGTTCTTCTGAGGTAGAAGATCTGATTCACAATTTCTTGATCATAATGTTGGAACATTCAATGCGCCAGAAGGATGGTTGGAAGGTAAATATTTGTTTTTACTTTCTTTTGGCTTACACCTTAGCTCTCTTCAAGCTACATTGTTTTTTAATTATTATTACTTGTGTCATCTATTTCCTTCTTACAGGATATCGAGGCTACAATTCATTGTGCAGAGTGGCTTTCTATCGTTGGTGGTTCTAGCACTGGAGAGCAAAGAATTAGGTATTTCCATATACCTCTTCATCAATTTTTCACACTTTCGTTTTTGAATGAGTTCACTTTTCCTGAGCAGTTGTGTATTTCTCATATTTTCAAGCCTTTTGTACGGTTTCTATTTTGGTTTTCTGAAGATTGGTATGGTAGTTTTGAGTCATTATCTCTAGCTGATCATATTGTACGGTAGTGTCTCTTCCCATATGCTTGGAGAAGTATGCCAGAATCCTGTCAATTTTTTTATCTTCTACTCTTTGAAGGCGTGAGGAGTCATTACCAATTTTCAAAAGAAGACTTTTTGGTGGATTGCTAGACTTTGCTGCCAGAGAACTGCAGGCTCAGGTAACTCCGTTTTTCCTGCGGTTTGTTTTTTATCTTATAATATACCGATATAAACGAAATTAAGATTCTTTTATGCCTTCCATAGTTCCACATATAGCCAACTCCTCCATTCCTGGAAATATCTTTTTTCAGTGAGCTATTAAATGGCTATATAAGTCATTGATAAAGGAAATGTAGAGTTTATTTTTACGAATGCACAATGTATATAACATTCCAGGGAGTTTGCTTGCAAGAAAACAATGCTGTAAAGCTTAGTGCTCTCATATTATGTGTGTGTTCGCCCGTCTATTGGGATAGAACTAGATTTTTATCTACACAATCTTTTTTTTTTTCCTCAACAGACTCAAGTTATTGCTGCAGCAGCTGCTGGTGTTGCTGCAGAGGGTCTAGCACCAAAAGATGCAAAGGCAGGAGCAGAAAATGCAGCTCAGCTTTCTGTCTTTCTGGTGGAAAATGCAATCGTGATTTTGATGCTCGTCGAAGATCATTTGAGGTTACAAAGCAAACAAACTTGTACAACAAATGCAGTTGATGCTTCTCCATCTCCTCTTTCTCTTGTTTCTCTTAAGAATCGTACAAGCACACTGACAGCGATCGGAGAATCGTCAGAGATTTCTAGCAGTCGCGCTTCACTGTCAAGTGATTCAGGGAAGGTCCCTTTAGATGTAAGTGGAAAATATTCTCAACACGCCTAATTTCTCTAATATAGACTTTCCAATATTTTGTTTCTCACGTTTTCTTGTTTGATCAAGTGCTTTTTAAGAAACCACGCTCATACATTTCATTATATTTTCGTATGATGTTGATCTGTTCACGCTTCTCTTATGTCCTGATCAATTCGTCTTCTTGTTGGTTGGGTCAATACCTCTTTTTATTTTCATTATCGTGTCTTTTACGAGCATGCCATTTTCAATATCAAATTTAATTTTGTTATTTGGGATTCTCTTTTAAACATCATATTTTTTACGTTACGAAAATTCAAGTTATTTTACTTTTCTTTTTCCAGATACTCGCTTCAATGGCTGATTCAAGTGGACAGATTTCTGCAGTCGCAATGGAGCGCCTTACTGCTGCCGCTGCAGCTGAGCCTTATGAATCTGTTTCATGTGCTTTTGTTTCATATGGTAGCTGTGCCATGGATTTAGCTGAGGGTTGGAAGTATAGGAGTCGATTGTGGTATGGTGTTGGCTTTCCCTCTAAAACTAGTTCTTTTGGTGGTGGTGGCAGTGGTTCAGACTCT
Organism: Boechera stricta; assembly: GCA_018361395.1. Lineage (NCBI taxonomy): Eukaryota > Viridiplantae > Streptophyta > Magnoliopsida > Brassicales > Brassicaceae > Boechera > Boechera stricta. The sequence goes on along the minus strand of CM031541.1, from coordinate 21,679,062 downwards.
TGGAAATCTACTTTAGAAAAAGATGCTCATGGAAACTGGATTGAACTTCCCTTGGTTAAAAAATCTGTATCCATGCTTCAAGCTTTGCTGTTAGATGAGTCTGGACTCGGAGGTGGCCTTGGAATAGGTGGAGGATCTGGTACTGGGATGGGAGGGATGACAGCCCTCTACCAGTTGCTGGACAGTGATCAGCCTTTCTTATGCATGCTTCGAATGGTGCTTCTGTCTATGAGGGAAGAAGACTATGGTGAAGATAATATGTTAATGAGAAATCTAAGTTCTGAACGTTCTTCAGGGGATTCAATTACATTAGATAGCGGTTCTCAGATGTCTATGCGACAATCCCGATCAGCTTTATTGTGGAGGTAAACTCAATGACATATTTTGTTTATCTCTTCATGGCCAATTAGATATCCATCTGCTTAGATACTTTGTGTCAGCATTTTTGCACCCTGGTAAAGTTTGACTCTCTTTTTGTTCTTATCTCACAGTGTGCTCTCTCCTATCCTAAACATGCCAATATCCGATTCAAAGAGGCAGAGAGTACTGGTTACTGCATGTGTTCTCTATTCTGAGGTTAGTTCTTCCCTAATCAGATTGGCATGCTTAATGATGTTCTAGTCTCAATTCTCCATGCTGCGATTGGAAAGTTGTCATCTTCCCCTATTTTACTTCTGATGCTGTCCTTGGTGTTTTGGTTAAAAATCTGATGCTGTCCAGTGTCCTTGTGTTTTCTTTTTGTCTTTCTTCATTTTCTGATTCCAGCACAAATATGTGTAGGTATGGCATGCTATCAGCATAGACAGAAGACCACTTCGTAAGCAGTATATAGAGGCTATTTTACCACCATTTGTTGCAGTCCTCCGGAGATGGCGACCTCTTTTGGCTGGCATTCATGAACTTGCCACTGCTGATGGTATGAATCCCCTTGTCGTTGATGATCGTGCCTTGGCTGCTGATGTGCTCCCCGTTGAGGTAAGCTGTTTACATTCCCTCAGTTGCTATCATGGTTATACGTTTCTATAATGGTTACTGTTTATTTCTAGTTGCTGAGATGCCATTTCAGCCCGTAAAAAATTGCTTATTTTTACATTAAGGTTTGTATTAGGTTCAGTATTTTTGATGCTTGAGTTATTAAATTGTGCTGTCCAAATTTTTCTGTTTAGGGTGCTCTTTCTATGATTACTCCGGAGTGGGCTGCTGCTTTTGCTTCACCGCCTGCTGCAATGGCTCTGGCAATGATAGCTGCAGGGGCAGCTGGCTGGGAAGCCCCGCCACCTCCTACACCTTCACATTTTAGGCGAGACTCTTCAATGCTTGAGCGTAAGACTGCCAAACTTCAGACCTTTTCAAGCTTCCAGAAACCACTGGAGCCTCCAAACAACAATGCACCACCTCGACCAAGGGATAAAGCTGCTGCAAAAGCGGCAGCTTTAGCAGCTGCACGAGATCTTGAACGGAATGCAAAGATTGGTTCAGGAAGAGGTCTGAGTGCTGTTGCAATGGCTACATCTGCGCAGCGGAGGAATATCGGTGACATGGAGCGTTTACAGAGATGGAACACTTCTGAAGCTATGGGAGTGGCATGGATGGAATGTCTCCAACCAGTGGATACAAAATCAGTTTATGGAAAAGATTTTAATGCTTTGTCGTACAAATTTATTGCTGTACTTGTGGCAAGTTTTGCTTTAGCTCGTAACATGCAAAGATCAGAGGTTTGTTTTCCACCTATGTCATGCTTTATTGGTTTTTGAAGGGTGCATACTCTTGACTCTCACTTTTTGGTTCAACTTCTCACCAGATTGATAGGCGTATGCAAGATGATATCATAGCGGCAAATCGCCTATGCTTGGGAAGCCGTGGTTGGCGCAAACTAATTCGTTACTTGGCAGAGATGAGATGCTTTTTTGGGACTTTTGGAGATGGAATATGCAGTCCTGAACGCGTAAGCCATGTTTTTTTTTGGAATTTGGAACATGTTAAGAAGTTTCTCAGTAATGTGATATCTTTTAACATGCAGGTTTTTTGGAAACTTGATTCTATGGAAAGCTTTTCGAGGATGAGACAGTGTATAAGGAGGGATTATTCGGGGACTGATCATCTCGGGGCAGCAGCAAACTATGACGATCAGACAGACACGAAAAGTGATAATGGTAGCAAGGGTTCTCCATCAAATCCTCCTGTTCTTGCTGCTGAAGTTATATCAATGGAAATAGCGTATGAAGATGATGAACATGGAGAGGGTGATCATCTTGATATCAAAGGCAATACTGAAGAACATAGAAGGGAAAATGAAGAGAGGATATCTGGGTCACATGAGCATGCATCCAGAAATTCAGCAGGAACTAGTGATCCTCAAACTTCGAATGACCTTGAAATGGTCCGAGATTCTTCAGCAGTAGCACCTGGCTTTGTTCCCAGTGAACTTGATGAAAGGATCCTTCTTGAGTTTCCCACATCTATGGTCCGGCCACTAAGGGTTGTGAAAGGAACATTTCAAGTATGTTCGACCAACTTGAATGTTTTGGATTTTCAACAAGTAGCTAACATGAAAGTAGTGAATAAATTGGATAATAATCAACTAGAGTAGTTAGATCAAGTGAATTCAAGAATTGTGGCATGTAGACATTATAGAAATCTGAAATTGGCTCATAATTCCCAAATATGCTTTCTTGTATGGATTTCTGGTTGCTGATCAAACTGCTGTGCCTTCTCAGATTACAACACGGAGAATAAATTTTATTGTTGACAACAGAGAAAGCCAGAATTTGACTGATCACTCAGATGGGTCCCAATCACGTGACCAAGAAAAGGATCGTAGTTGGCCAATGTCTTCTCTTCATCAGATTTATAGCCGGAGGTAAAGTTTAATCATCAAAATTCTGTTTAGCTCATCTATTCCTATTCATTACTCCATTTAATATCTTTCAGATGATCTATTTGCTTAGAATTTAGAACTTTTATGTTTATTTAATTAAGATATGAAATTTTCATCTAAAAGAAAATCTGGAATGGTTTATAATTTGTACCTATTGTTGTTAAATGCACACCCTGGAAGACTGAAATGAAACTTTAAAAAGACTTTGATTGCCCACAAAGCCAACACCAACCAGTCCTCATTTACCAGCAGATACGTGCTTAAACATGAGCAGAATATTAATATTTTTCTAGTATTACCTTTCTCTTACCCGTGGAGGTCAATCAATCTTTTCCATAGTTACCTGATATTACTTTTTCGGTTAAGTTTTCCTCTTTTTGTATGAGTTGTGTTTCATTTTTGTTCTCCCAGGATTAGCGATATAACTGATGATCTATTTCTTTGTTTATTTCTTTCTCAGATATCTCCTGAGAAGGAGCGCCCTGGAACTTTTTATGGTTGACCGTTCAAACTTCTTCTTTGATTTTGGGGTATCTGTATCTAAAACTCTTTCTACGTATGATATATTTATCTTTCTGACCTTGTAAATCTCAGGGCTCCGCATGCTGTAACCAATTACTTTTCCCAATTTGTTTGTTTAACATCACAGAATACTGAGGGAAGAAGAAATGCATATCGAGCTATCGTTCAAGCAAGGCCTCCTCACTTAAACAATATTTACCTAGCAACTCAGGTTTCTATTTTTTTCCTTACCAACTTCTTCTGTTTAGCTTTTGAATTACTCTTGGTCCATATTATTCTTCAATGGGGAATTGATAAAGCATTCGAGTTGGCTGAGTCACTTTTCGTTCTGTGCTGCAAATTACATATATTGTTACTTTTTCAGAGGCCTGAACAGCTTTTGAGAAGAACTCAGTTAATGGAGCGCTGGGCTAGATGGGAGGTACCAATAAACTGCACACTCACACTTTTCATACATTTTTTATCCTTATCCAAGAATAACATCTGATACAGAAGATCTCCATCTGGATAATATCTGCAGATCAGCAATTTTGAATACTTAATGCAGCTTAACACGTTGGCTGGCCGTAGTTACAATGACATTACTCAGGTAAATCTTGTGCTCTTTAGCATTTTCATGGTGAGCTTGTCAATGTCCTTTCTTCCTTGATAGATAATTAGATATCTTATTCTTTGCAGTATCCTGTTTTCCCGTGGATTATTTCTGACAACAGTTCAGAAAGTCTGGACCTTTCAAATCCATCTACCTTCAGAGATCTTTCCAAGGTGGTATCCTTTGCAGTTTGTTTCCAATTTTACGTTCTTAGCTCCCATATGATGGTTCATAAACCTATAGAATCTTGTTTTGATGTGGGTCTGTATATGTTCAGCCAATTGGTGCATTGAACCCAGAGCGTCTCAAAAAATTTCAAGAGCGATATTCTAGCTTTGAAGATCCAGTTATTCCCAAATTCCACTATGGCTCACATTACTCAAGTGCTGGAGCAGTAAGTTCTCTTCTCTATAATATCCTACCATTATTACTGCCATTCCCAGTTTAAAGTTTGTGTTCCTCTGAACCACGGAGAAAAGACAGTGTATACTATTTTCGATGCAACTGGATGGAATTTGTACACTTTTCGCTATTTTATCATTTATTTCATGTGTGCAGGTGTTGTATTATCTGGCCAGAGTTGAACCGTTCACAACTCTGTCAATTCAACTTCAAGGAGGAAAGTTTGATCATGCAGACCGCATGTTTTCAGACATTCCAGGCACTTGGAATGGAGTTATAGAAGACATGAGTGATGTGAAAGAATTGGTACGTATTGGTTTCCCTAAAGCAACGAATGGATTTCTTTTTCTCAACAATTCAAGAGCCTACCCTTAATGAGCCACTAAATTTACAGGTTCCAGAGTTATTTTACCTCCCTGAGGTGCTGACCAACGAAAATTCGATTGACTTTGGCACAACACAGTTGGGAGAAAAGCTTGGTATTGTGGTTCTCTTCCTTGTCATAGCCAAAATTTATGCCTGGCATGGTGAAAATTTTGTTATCTGATGCGGTTTTTTTCTATCAGATGCTGTAAAACTTCCTCCTTGGGCCAAAAACCCAGTGGATTTTGTACACAAGCAACGAAGGGCACTTGAGAGCGAGCATGTATCTGCACATTTACATGAATGGATTGATCTCATATTTGGGTAGGTCTTCTCCCTTGAACTGATGATATACTGTCAGCACAGTTTTCCTTAACTTTGTTTCCTCCTATTACTTAATGTCCAGCAAAATAATTACAACAAAGTTTCTTTGTAAGCCATTAAATTGTTTTTTTCCTACTTTTAATTAACTTATTCATTCAGGTATAAGCAACGTGGCAAAGAAGCTATAGTGGCAAATAATGTTTTCTTCTACATTACCTATGAGGGGACTGTTGATATTGACAAGATCATGGACCCGGTAAGGCAATTTTTGCTGTACTGTTGTAGTTGCTCAGTTTAAGTATTAACATGTTGACATGACTTGCCTGTGAATGTTTGATGAAGGTACAACAACGTGCTACACAAGACCAGATAGCTTATTTTGGGCAAACACCATCCCAGCTATTGACTGTTCCTCACATGAAGAGGATGCCGTTGAAAGATGTCCTACATATGCAGGTAACTGCTAGTGTCAATTTGGTTTTGCAATTTAGTTAACACTTCTTTTAAGCACCATTTCTCGGAGGGTGAGCTATTCTAGGTCGATAGTTTCCTTAACAACTTTTTATTATAGGAGTCTGCGTCATAAGGTTTAACATAGCGTTTTCTTTGTCTACTGCATGCTATGTGAGTATAGGAGATTCTCGGGGAAATTAAGGCCAAGAAATGTCTTACGTAGTCTGTACTATATTTTCTTCATGTTAAATTCGCGACGTGAACATGACAGTTGCTTTAAATTTTTGTCAGACTATTTTTCGAAATCCAAAAGAAATAAAACCGTATGCTGTTCAAGCTCCGGAACGCTGCAACTTACCAGCCTCAGCTATTCAGGCATCTTCAGATAGTGTTGTGATTGTGGACATGAATGTGCCAGCAGCTCGTGTTGCACAGCACAAGTGGCAACCAAACACCCCTGATGGCCAAGGTACTCCTTTCCTCTTTCATCACGGGAAGGCAACAGCAACTTCAACTAGTGGATCATTGATGCGCATGTTCAAGGGTCCAGCTAGTTCTGGAACTGGTGACTGGCAATTTCCTCAGGCACAGGCATTTGCCTCATCAGGAATCAGAAGTTCCTCCGTTGTTGCTATTACAAGCGATGGGGAAATAATCACAGGTAATAAGCAAGCATTTATACGGTCCCAAGTTTCTTTGGTAATATATTTACGGAAATCATGTGTTTGATTATAGGTGGACATGCGGATAATAGTATCAAGCTAGTCTCATCTGATGGAGCAAAAACTCTGGAAACAGCTTTTGGGCACTGTGCCCCTGTTACATGTCTGGCTCTGTCTCCAGACAACAACTTCCTTGTGACGGGTTCACGGGACAGTACTGTTTTGCTGTGGAGAATTCACAAGGCGTTTACTTCTCGAACAAGCGTGTCTGAGCCATCAACTGGCTCTGGAGCGCCCTCCTCTGCCAGCAACACGAATCTGGCCAACACATTGGCAAACAAAGGCAAAAAGTGTCGTCTTGAAGGGCCGATACAAGTGCTCCGTGGCCATCGAAGAGAAATAATTTGCTGTTGTGTCAGCTCAGATCAAGGAGTCGCTGTTTCGTCTTCTGAGTCCTCAGATGTTCTATTGCATTCCATTAGAAAAGGACGGCTGATCAGACGATTAGTTGGTGTGACCGCTGATTCTCTCTGCATTTCATCTGATGGGGTTATAATGACATGGAGTAGTTCGGAAGGTTCTATTAGCGTGTTCACCATTAACGGAGTTCTGATCGCCAAAGCAAAACTTCCTTTCTCTTGTAGCATAAGTTGCATGGAAATATCTATGGATGGTCAAAATGCCTTGATTGGGATGAACTCATGTTCCAGCATGGACTTGTTGAGCAGTAACGATACATCAAAAGATGGCAAAGAAATTGAAAGACTGGATGTTCCATCTCCTTCAATTTGCTTCCTCAACTTATACACACTAAAGGTATTATCAGAACTCCTTGAAGAGGTAAAACTAATTCACGGGCGCTAATTTTCTGGTCTAAACAACCTGATATTCTTGTCTTGTAGGTATTCCATGTGCTTAAGCTTGGTCAAGGCCAGGATATAACCGCACTGGCTCTGAACGTTGACAACACAAACCTATTAGTATCCACGGAAGATAAACAGTTGATAATTTTTACTGATCCAGCTGTAAGTTTTTATCATTTGAGAGTGTTTAGGTTTAGATGAGTCAATTGCTATGATTTACTAGTAAGTCTCCATAAAAATCAGCATCCTTGATGGGTTCTACGTCAGTTTATCAAGACACAAAGTTTATATGATTGTACATAGTTTATGATAAAAGATGTTGATAAATCCCTGCAGTTAAGCTTAAAGGTGGTGGATCAGATGCTGAAGCTTGGGTGGGAATGAGAGAATAGAATCAGACCTCATTGATACAAAATGGCGGAAACTCACGGCAAGAAAAACTTGTCGGAAAATCTCAGGTTTGAATACTCGGAAGTCAGAGGTGAAGGTAGCAAGCCGTGGAAATCTTAAAGTCAGATTCTGGACATGTTTGTTCGTCTGTAACATATGTAAGTATGGTTAGTCCCAGTAAAGTGATTCCGTTTCATCTGTCTCGTGTCATTTTTTTGTTCTGATTTCTTCGGTCCATAGTTTTTAGTGGAGATGGTTTATAGATCAAAGGCTTGTTGAGATTGGCGAGGTATACACAACAAAGCTTCCTTTTTCTCTCTCCATTGAGTTTGTTTGTTGGTTATGTCTGTGATAAATGGCCTCTTACTAATGATTTTAATATATATTCATTTATTCAGAGCAATTTTTTCATGATCATTTATTTTGAGATACAAGCCAAAACTTCATAGACTTCTGTAGTAAAAAATAACGAACCTCTCATGTTTCGAAGTTACTTGAGAGTTGAGATTTTTTTTTTTAACTATGCATTAAAAAAAACATAAAACTTGTAATCTTTGTTTTCTTCCCCCCCCCAACAATCTACACGTCTCATACAACTTTTACATGCTCACGAGTTTTAACTTGACATAGCTTCCCCCCTACAAAGCAGGTGGGTACGCAATATTATTATTAAAGTTGTTTGCTTCCGCCCTCCGCACCGCCCTGTGAACCGCTCTTCTCAAGCTCCACTCATAACAGAACTCCAAAGTCAGCCTTAGCGCAGTTCCTAGCCCAAGCACCACTATGACTCCAATAATGATGTTAACCGGAAGCGCAGACACCCCAAGTGTGATAGATATCAACACATCAAGCATTAGACCACCTATAAGAATTGAGAATGCTACCCAAAGTGGACTGAAACATCCTCTCTCACGCTCTTCTTGTCTATAACTAGGATCAATCCTCCAAACCCAGTAATTTGTAGTTGGTTGCGTCTCTGGAGGTGTGACGTTGGCAGCCACAACTTGACAGATCTCACACTGATTAGAGCCTTTAGTGCGAAACCAAGCATCTATACAAGACTTATGAGCTTTAGCAAGACCACCACGACACTGGCACCCTAGTTCAATCAAAGCCTCTTCTTCTTTCTCTTGTTGACAAACCCTGCACTGCTCGTGAGAGCTGGTATTCCTAGACAAGCTAACCTTTTTCTGGATCTGAGCCAATTCTGTCCGACTTGAATCTCCATTGCAGACAACGATTGTGAGGCTCTTCGATTCATTGGCTGACTCGTTAATCGACTCGCTCTGCTTCTGGGCATCCTCCTTGTCCTGCTGATGCTGCTGCTTTTCAAGGTCACCACCGGAGCTGGAGCTATTATGCATCTCAAATCCCTTATTCCCCCTCTCAATTCCACAAACCCTAGGAGGAACCCATACGAGTCACGACTCACAGATTGCGATTTGGCAGTATGGGACCAAGATGAATAAAACAGAGATTCAACTTTATTTGACTGCCTTAGTTATGTTTTTTTATTCTCTTATCTCTGTTTTGTTTGATAATTGATAGTTAGTTAGTTAGACATGTTATTGGGCTAAAGATATGGGCTAAGTATATGGGCCTGGACCGACCTTCGTCTCTTCTTGCAACCTTAATTAAAACAAGTTAGGTCTGCCTCTGCCTCTGGGCATTGTTTTGTTAGAGAGAGAAAGTGAGAGATGGGAGGGAAAGGGAAGAAGAGGAGAGAAAAAAACTACCTAGCTGCTCACGGCGGACCGGCGAGACTCCCGCCGCCGCCTGATCGTTCAAATCAAGATGCTCTTCCTTCTAAGCTCCGTATTCTCATGAAGTACACCTCACCTTCTCCCCACGGTAAATTAGAACGATTGAGTCTGATTTTTTTTTTTTTGTGATTTCTCTCTGTGACTGTTTTTTGTTGTTATGTGTTCTGTTCCTTCAGATTCGACTGAACAAGTTGTAGAGAAGAAAGCAAAGAATACTAAAGCCGGAGTCGTCGATGCTACTGCAACTGCAACGGTACATAGTTTTCTAACCTTGGGTTTTGTAATGTAGAGATATCAATTTGACTAATCTGCTATATAACAACTTTGATAATGGTTGAAGAATGGAGATGAGAAGAAGAAGAAAAAGAGAAAGAGAAATCAAATGACGGACCTTCGTTTCGAAAAGGAACTTGCGGAGTTGGATGGTCAGTCTAAAAGGAAAGAACGCAAGAAGAAGTAAGATTATGCATTTCTTAATGCCCAAATCCTTGTTGGTTATCATGCGTTTGAGTTTAATGATTTTGATCGAAATGTTCTACTTTTTAATGCAGGTATTGGGAGGCCAAGAAGCAAAAGAAGAATCAAGTAAAGACTGAAGATACCCTCCGTGAAAACTTCCCCAAGAATGAACAGATAAGATTTGGTGATGTGGTGCAAGCTCCACCAAAGTTGGCTGTTGTTCCAAAGGTATATATATAGTCTCGCTATAGTTTTCTAAATGTGTGAAAATCTTTGTTGCTATTTGGTTCAAATGATTATATGTTAATTTGGCAGGCAAGAAAGTCTACGCTGAGTGCTTCCAAGGAGAGGCAGCGATTAGAGGCTATTGATGCTTACAGATCTCGCAAGAAATGGATCACAAGACCAGGTTTTCAGATTCCTGCCGTGGTCATGCAATAAGATGGGCCATGAACTCATTTTTTTTGTAGTGCAACTTATCTACTTTTTTTTGCACTAGCTGGCTGTAAAATTATACAATATTGTGTCGGATTCTAATATGATAGTTGAGTCATCCAAATATCTATAAAAGCGGCTTATTTAGTACAAGGAAATTTTTGGTGTCTGATTCCATCTTTCTTGAGGATATTTAACCACAACTCATATAGACATTAGTATGGAAACTGTTCTGGTAAAATCAAGTGCTTGTCCTCGGGATTGCACAGAGATGGAGTCTTCCTTCGACATGAAGTGTAAGCATTCTCTTGTAACACACATTGCTCTCCTCATCAGCCATTTTGAAGCGAAAGAAATGAACAAGTGCCATTGATACTATCTTCATTTGCCGGTATGCGAAATCCTTGCCTGGACAGATTCTTGGACCAGCCTACATACGATGACGATCGTTGTTACTACTATAATCGCCATGCTCGTCAAAATCTCCATTGCTTTACTTTTTTTGCTTCCAAGTATTTTTTTTCTTCTTGCCTGCTTTTTTTTGTTCTTCGAAATCAACTGTCAACGAGTCAACAACCACAAAGAGTCAAGTGGTAAACGGCAGATTTTACACGGCTCCAAGAAAAATATGATAACAGGAAAATTCTGAAACCTCTTTTTCACTTAGAGAGGTACAGTGTGTTGTTCATCGTTTTCAGTTCTTTATAACATCAACATTTTAATTCACTGGGAATTTTTAATTTGATTCGGTTTTGATTTCTCTCGGATATGAATTCGACATCCAAACAAATCGTGGTGAGTGAAACTGATTTTGCCGTTTTGATGTTTGCTCATGTATTGTTATTGTTTGTATAACAATAACAAAAATCGCACTATATGAATTAGGGCCTCAACTTTCTTTAGTAGCACGTAATCAAATTATACAAAAGACAAAACAGAAGATATGGAAAAAAGTATTTGTTTTGATTTGAGTATACTACAGTATAGTATTGATATGAAAGAGTTTTTTCGAGGTGTTCTTGCAAGCGTTCTGGTAAATTCAAGTGCTTGTCCTCGGGATTGCACAGAGATGGAGTCCTCCTTCGACATGAAGTGTAAGCATTCTCTTGTAAAACACATTGCTCTTCTCATCAGCCATTTTGAAGCGAAAGAAGTGAAGAAGTGCCATTGATACAATCTTCATTTGCCGGTATGCAAAATCTTTGCCAAGACAGATTCTTGGACCAGCCTACATACATAGTCAAAAAAAGAAAACACCTCAGGCATTAGAAAATAATGCCTTGCCCTTAGCCACGTAGTTTGTCAGCAAGAGAGTGTACAAACATGAAAGCTTATGAATTTGAATGGTGATTCGGGTTGGAACACGCCGTCCTTAAGCCATCTCTCTGGCTTGAATTCCTCAGCATCTTGTCCCCAAATGTAAGTCATCCTACCCATTGCATAGGCTATGTAGTATATATTATCCCCTTTCCTCACTCTATGTCCATCTGGAAGAACGTCGTCATTTTCTGCACACCTCATGTCCTTTGGAAGGACCAAGATAGATTAAAAAAAAAACCTTAAATCCCCATTATTTGGTTCCATTAGCTCTTAAAATGTTCAGCCACAGAAGAATCTTTTAAGGACTGGTTATTTTACCACAGGCACAGGAGGGTAAAGCCTCAAGGTCTCAGACAAGGCTGCATGGAGATACTGCATCTGATCAAGAGCCTCTTCGTTAATACTTTCAACGAAACCATTTACATCGGTTGTTTTCTCGTGACTTGATGTCACATCTCTGATTTCTTGTACGATTTTCTCCTGAACAAGTGGGTTTTTGCAGAGCATGTACAAGAACCAAGAGAGTGCTGCAGCGGTTGTGTCCTTACCAGCAATCATAAAATTCAAAATTATGTCCCTCAGGTACTTATCATTCATGTTCTCCGGATCTTTCTCACTCTCCACAAGAAATCTCGATAGTATGTCCTCTCTAACAGCCTAAGGACAAGGAAACCAACTCTCAAAAGGTATAAAAATAGGAAATGCAATCTTTAATAGGATAAACTTAAGAGAACTCACACTGTTCTTCTTTTCCTTAGCAAGCTCTTTTCTTTTAGTGGTAATTAGACTATAGACAAATTTGTCTATAGTAGCAATGCTCTTCTTGAGCTTAGATTGTGATCCAATGTTGAGAAACCATTTAAGCTTCCAAAGTGGATCGATAAATCTGGAACTAGTTGCAACGTTACCTTCATCAAAAGCCTCCATAAACTCTTCCCCTTCTTTGCTAAACCCATCCAAACATTTTAACTCCACACCAAACCCAACTTTAAAGATAGAGTCCAGTGTACATCTCATCAACATATCCTACCTCAGAAACAAAACATAACAAAAAGGCATCCTTGAGTTTATGAGAATAATGAGTTTGGTCTGTTAAGTTTGTTTCGAAACTTACCTGAGCATCAAAAGCTTTTCCAGAGAGAGCAAACTCCGTGACAAAACCGACAAGCTTAGATGCATTTCGCCTAAAAACAGAGCAGCTAAAATCTCTTAAAACTCTTGTAGAGAACTCAAAGCTCGCAAGCTTCCTCTGTTGTTTCCATTTCTCTCCATCAACAGCAAATATACCATGCCCTAAAAGATCCGCCAGATTCTCTCGACTGCTGTGTCCTTTACTATAGTTATCGAATCTTGTCTTGAGAATATGTTCCATGTTCCGAGGATCTGCAGTTAATACCTCGCTCTGTCCTGGACTCAAGAACCTGTAAGTTAGCTTTGTTCTCGCGATCTCTGTCTCGTAATCGTACAAATTATCGCTGTGGAAGAGAAGATCGAAGACCGTGGCATGTACTGGAGCATATCTCTTGTCGTTTCTTGATTTTCCGGTAAAGATTCTGATCATGAGATAGATTGTGAAAGACAAAACGATGAAGATCGTTGTTACTACTGTAATAGCTATGCTCGTCAAAATCTCCATTCCTTTCTTCTTTTCTTCGAAGTCAACGACAAATAGCTAAAGAACAAAGAAAAAATAGATACGGAGACAGAGAATATACTATATTTAATGGGTGATAGTTATACGATGAAGATGATCTATAAATGAAAAAATGATATATATAAAAAATAAAAAATGAATGTATACTCTGTGCTGGATACGATCGTTCTTCCCTGGCGGTTCATTTCTTTTTGGGCTCGATTTGGGCTCCTTTATTGGGCTGTTGTTTGTTTTAATTTTGTGTTTCATGTTTTATTTTTCAATAAGTTTCACTTGATGGCCCAAAAAAAAAAGAAAAACAAGTGGGCCACCGACAGAATATAAAAGGGCCTACAAAATAAGCCCATCATTCATTAAATATGTTTCGGCCTTATGAAGCGCATTAGAACCCTCTTTCGTAGTTAGAGTGTTAAAGACTTTACCGTGTCTTCTTCATCGTTTGCGTTGTTTCCAGTTCAATTCAATTTTCATCAAAATTCAATTCGCTGGTTTTGATTTCGATTCGATTCTTCTCGGAGATGAGTTCAATTTCCGAGAAAAACTTGGTGAGGGAAACCCATTTTTTCGTTGTGAATCGTGATTTTTGTTTGTTTGATTAAACTCGGAAGTGATAGATCGATTTTATTGTTGTTTCTTTTAGATATGAGTTTTCTCAGAAGTATAATTGATTCGTTTAGCTCGATATTCAACGAAGAATCGAAGCACGATCCTAACGTATCATCATCATCAACTTCTTCTGGCTCCATGAATGGTATCGATGGAGTTCCGGTTTCTAACGAACGAATTGCGTATAAGCTTAAAGGATACTTCGATTTAGCGAAAGAGGAAATCGCTAAAGGTGTTAGGGCAGAAGAGTGGGGTTTACATGATGATGCTCTTCTTCATTACAGAAATGCTCAGAGGATCATGAATGAAGCTAGTTCTACTTCTTCTCCTTCGTATATTAGTTCGAGGTATTGATAAGTTCGATTGACTTATATGTTAGGTTGAGAAAAGAGTTTTTTTTTTTTTTTTTAATGGGATGAGTTTGATTGTTTTGTTGATTTATATGGTAGTGAAAAGGAGAAGGTGAGATCGTACCGAGAGAAGATTTCTAAATGGCAAAATCAAGTATCTGAAAGATTGCAAGCTTTGGGTAAGCGTACAGGTGATCAATTCGATTTTTGACTCTTTTAATATGAAGAAGCACAAGTGAATTCACATTGACGATTGTTTATTTTGCTTGTTTCTGGCATCAATGGTGTTCATATTTTAGGTGTTGGAGTGTCTGAGAATAAGGTATTTGTCTTGCTTCTTTCTCTTCTTTTTGTTCCTAAATGTTGGACGGAGAATGTGATGTTGGTAGATTTTTAAGTGATATGTTTCTGTATTAGGGATTTGATTGTTTCACTGAATTTATTAGGCATTAATTGTATACTTCAATTTACTTTTTGATCCTTGATTATGCAGAGAACCGTAGCATCTCCTTCTTCAGCTTCAGTTTCCTCTACAGCTTCAATGTATAGAAGAAGTTCATTACAAAAGACTCCGGTTCCCAGAGGTGGCGTTGCAATGGTAAGGAACACTAAAGATTCTGCTGCAATCCCAAAACCTGTGAAAGAATCTGGAAATGTCCAGGATGATAAGTTAGTAGAGATGATAAACACAACAATCGTAGATAGAAGCCCATCTGTGAAATGGGATGATGTCGGTGAGTGCCAATGCTATGCTCTTCTTCTTGTTTTTCCTTTTCGGCGAAATATGTGGAAACATACTTGTGCTTAACTATTGCAGCTGGACTTGATGGAGCTAAACAAGCTTTGTTGGAGATGGTAATTTTACCAGCAAAACGAAGAGATTTGTTCACTGGTCTACGGAGACCAGCGAGAGGTAAAATTTGCAAGCTTGTTTTCTTCGTGATCTTCTCCAGTTCCATCCTTGGTAAAATTTCTTCTTTTTCAGGTCTGCTTCTCTTTGGGCCACCTGGCAATGGAAAAACTATGCTTGCCAAGGCAGTCGCTTCTCAATCACAGGCAACATTCTTCAACGTCTCGGCATCTTCTTTGACGTCAAAATGGGTGTGTGCTTATTCTGGTCCTGTACTTTCTTTTGTAATAAGGCTTGTTGAATTTATTTTTCAATTCAAATAGACAAACTGACTTTACTGTACTGATTCAGGTGGGTGAGGCTGAAAAGCTAGTTAAAACGCTATTTCAAGTTGCAATATCCAGACAACCATCTGTTATATTTATGGATGAAGTATGTATTATTTTCCTTTTCTTCTCTTATATATTAACTAGGCAGAGAACGTACTCTTACTGGCGCCCTTAGTAAGTTGCAGCCAATTGAATTAACCGTGCTTGTTTTTGTTCTATATCAAGATTGATTTCGTGATATACTGGTAAATACATTGTCACTTGGAGATCTTAATATGTTTGCATGGGTTATCAGATAGATAGTATAATGTCAACAAGGTCGATCAGCGAGAATGAAGCAAGCAGAAGGTTGAAATCAGAATTTCTTATCCAGTTTGATGGTGTGACTTCTAATCCTGATGATTTGGTGATTGTCGTTGGTATGATTCTTGCTAATGCAGTCCACATCAAACCCAATCTTCACTCTGTTTAACCATCATTTCTGAGATATATATATATATATATACGTGCTTGAGTTGCGGAGAGAATCTCTGAGTGCATGAGTTGCGGAGAACATCTCTGAGTATTAGTATATATTCTGATTTTCCACTTGGCCGGTAAATTTACTTGGATGTTATGTTTTGCAGGAGCTACGAACAAGCCACAGGAGTTGGATGATGCAGTGCTTAGGAGATTGGTAAGAACATTATCGTCATCAGGATTTTCATGTCCACCAATTCCTAGGAAAGTACTTGAGATTATATGCTTTGATATTATCACGTTGTTAGGTGAAGAGAATATATGTACCGTTGCCAGATTCAAACGTCAGAAAACTACTTTTCAAAACTAAATTGAAGTGCCAGCCCCACTCTTTATCCAGTGGCGACATTGATAAAATTGTCAGAGAAACCGAAGGCAAGCTTATAGATTTTGTATACGAAACTCAGATTATGTATTACCACCATCCATACATGTTACTGTTTTGAGTCTGGTAGCTAATAAACATAAGCTACCCTATGTTACAGGATACTCAGGAAGCGATCTCCAAGCATTGTGTGAAGAAGCTGCAATGATGCCAATCAGAGAACTCGGTGCAGATATTCTTACCATCCAAGCAAATAAAGTAATAAACCTCTTTTTAAATAAGTCACTCAAATCAATTTGAAGTCTCTTTGAGTTTGAAAGGTTGATCAATAGATGTGTAATGTAACACAGGTGAGACCGCTACGATATGATGATTTTCAGAAATCAATGGCAGTGATCAGGCCCAGCTTGAGTAAAAGCAAATGGGAAGAGCTTGAACGTTGGAACTCTGAGTTTGGCTCTAATTAAATTTCTTCTTTGGTTGTTTGTTTCTGTTGTAAATTTGAGGTAGCTATATATGGTGTAGAGTTAAGAAACAGAACAAAACAATCAAAATGTTTTACTCATCAAAGAAGAAGATTGATATTAAGATGGGTTATGTGATTGTGGAGTGGGAGACCTGTGGTAGTTTTCGAAATTTATAGAGAGCGTGGAGGGTAAAATCGTCATTAGAAACTTGGAATAAAAAATTTACGAAACGCTGCGTATTAAGGGAACTCTTGAATGCGTATTGAAGGGACTCATGAATTCAAATTTAGTTTCTCCGCTCTCTTTCTCTCTCTCTCTCTATCTTTATCTGAAAAGTCAGGCTCTCTCTCTCTCTCTCTCTCTCCGTCGTCTGAGTCGTTAACAGTACGGTAATCGGAAAATGAGTAAGAAATCGACAGAATCTGACGCTCGCGATACTGAGAAGAAATGGTCCCTGGCAGATTTCGAGATCGGGAGACCACTTGGTAAAGGCAAATTTGGCAGAGTCTATCTCGCCCGAGAAGTCAAGGTACTCGTTTCCCTTCGATTATGTTGAAATTTTCCTAATGTAATTATGAGACTAAGGTAGATATTTATGTCAATCTGAGCTTTCTACTGTCATGGAAACCTAATATTATGAATCAACTGCTTTTGGTTGCGGGTTTGTTCAATTTTGGGATATAGAGTAAGTTCATAGTGGCGCTGAAAGTGATATTCAAGGAGCAGATTGAGAAGTATAAAATTCATCATCAGCTTAGGAGGGAAATGGAGATCCAAACAAGTCTAAGGCACCCCAATATCTTGCGTCTTTACGGTTGGTTCGATGACGATGAGCGAATTTTCTTGATTCTCGAGTATGCTCATGGTGGTGAGCTCTATGGTCTGCTCAAAAAGAATAGTCATCTTACTGAAAAACAAGCCGCCACTGTGAGTCTCTCTCCCTCCCTCTCCCCTTTATCTCAATTTTTTGCCTGAAGATTTTATCATTTTGTTGCAATGTTAGTTGTGCATGCTTTCTCAAACGCTGTGTAAACTTGCTTCTTGTGGTGAAACTGATGGCTTTTTCTTGATGATTTTACTGGATTTCAGTACATTGCAAGTCTCAGTCAGGCACTGGCCTATTGTCATGGAAAATGTGTAATTCACAGAGACATCAAACCTGAAAACTTGCTGCTCGATCATGAGGTATCTGTGTCTGGTTATAATATTTGCATAGAAAATTCAGGATTTTCATCATTAGTATTTTCATATACATGCAGGGAAGGTTGAAAATTGCTGACTTTGGCTGGTCTGTTCAGTCAAGTAACAAGAGGAAAACAATGTGTGGAACCTTAGATTACTTAGCACCTGAGATGGTAGAAAATAGAGATCACGATTATGCTGTTGATAACTGGACTTTAGGCATACTGTGTTACGAGTTTCTCTACGGTAACCCTCCATTCGAAGCCGAGAGTCAAAAAGATACATTCAAGAGGTTAGAGAAGACTAGACTTTTATCTTTGAGGAAAATTACAGAAGAAAACCTCAGCTCCTGATGACGTTTTCTATTTACTGGTATGCAGAATTCTTAAGATTGATCTGACTTTTCCTGTTACACCGAATGTTTCAGCAGAAGCCAAAAATCTTATCAGTCAGGTACACCCAAGCTAAAGCATACCCACAATGACTCTCTTGCTTGACTAGTTATCGAGCATTAACAATATGGTTGTTTAAAATCTTTGCAGCTTCTTGTTAAGGATCCCTCGAAACGACTCTCCATTGAGAAGATCATGCAACATCCGTGGATTGTCAAGAACGCAGATCCTAAAGGTGTGTGCCTCAATTAATGCTATTCTCCCAATCTCTGGACATGTAGCTTATATGTAATCTAATATTATGAGAAGAATGTCTTAGAAGTCCAGAGAAAGCACATTCCATGTGATATATTATCTCATTTCAGCACAATATAATCTAGTAAAAATTCGTGTCTCCATATTTTTCTGTGATTTGACTTCTTCTAACATCTAACACAGAAAGATCCATAGATATAAACTAAAATCATCAAAACATTAGAACCTCAACAACATTTCTATGCTTCTAAACAACTGAAGAACACAATGACAATTCCTCATTATCTTTTTCACCCCTTAAAGCTGTGTCAGTAATGGTAGTGTCGGTACTGCAACTACTAGTGCTCTTCTCATCAGAAACTCGGGGCAGTGGATTTCCCATGACTGAAACAGAAAGCTTCTGGTCATCTCCATCTATGCAAGACACAGATCTAGCAGCTGTTTTCACAGTTAAAGGGCTAAAACCGCTATTCTCATGTGAGTTAGTAGTATCCACTGGATGCTTCTTCTTGATACCTCTGCATGCTTATCGCAGTACTTCTGACCAGGCAAAGCATCTTTGCTGCATCTCCACTTCTTCCCATCTGTTCTTCGGCACCTTCCTGGTTCATTGTCTGTTTCAGCTCTTTGTAAACGAAACCCACCACTATCTACAACGAAGAAGGAAGATAGAAGACCAAAAAAGGTCATGAATATACCCTGAAAATGATGGTATGCCAAGGTTTCAAAGGTATTACCTTGAAGAACAGTGTCTGGAGAATAGTTGATGCTATGAAACAAGCCACCATTAACAACATTCATATTCTTCCATTCTCTGCTTCTTGCAATTATATCATTCTTCCTGTTGCCTGAGAATTGTGCAGCTTGTAAGGAACTTTCAGATACCTCGGGGAAGAACTTTTGAACAGAAGGTAAGCTCTCATCACCTAGTAATGAAACAATGGAACCTGGTCAATCCATGGAACAGTGAAGAAAGAGTTTGAACTACGAAAGAGTTTTTATTTTCTATAATAAGGATCCTAATTTTTTTAAATATAGGTCTAAAATTGTATTACCATGGGCACAATCACAAGAATTGATTCAGATATGGGATGATATTATTTGAGTTGTAAAAAATGCTCGATGATTTTTTACTCGGATGTCATTGTAAAAAACAAACAAAGTTATTATTCTGAAAAGTGCAATAATGAAGATCCACATTTAATATCAAGGTAAACTGTTGGTAAAGGTACATAATCCAAGTGGCAATTAATTTATTTGTAATGTTTTATTTAATAATTTTTATTTTGTTCTATTCTTAATAGGTATAAATTGGACATTTTGATAACATCGAACAATTGCTTATTTTCGATATTGATATGCAAATAATTGTTAAAACACTCTGGGCGAAATAACGTGCATACTCAACCGGGATCTCTATAATGCGCTGGGGAATGTTGTCTCATTAAAACCTTACCAAGAAAACCCAGTGGGAAAAACCATGGTGAAGGAAAAAAGTCACACGCATTCTCCCCGATTTGAGCATCACGTAGATCCTTAAATCTACGCATCCCAATCGATAAATGAGCTTCGGAGTGTTGAAGTCGGCAATGATTTGGTGAATAGGTCGGCTGAATTCTCACTTGATCGGACCCTGAACTTTGACGACCATCATCAGTTCATGAGTGAAGAAGAATTTGGGCGAATATGATTCGTCCGATCCCTTTGATATAACCGTCCTTGAGCTGAGCAATGCAAGCGTTGTCTTCAAACATAACCGTTGGCTTCTTATCTTCGTTCATACCACAATTTGATCGGATGTCTGAGTCATGGACATGACACCGCATCTCTTACCGTGAATGGCCAAGATTTCCGCATGGTTAGATGAGGTGGCGCGATTGTGCCGTAGATCTCCATGAGATAGTTGTTCCTCCATGCGTGAAAACATAACCGATGAGGCACGCTGATCGGATCAGATAGATATCTGCATCAGCAAAACCAACTAGCCCATCCTTGTGTTGGTTAGTGTAAAACAATCCAAGTTCTTAGTCCTTGTAGGTACCTTGGATGTGTTTAATACCGTTCCAGTGCCTTTTAGTTGGACATGAGCTAAAGCGAGCTAGGAGACTCACGGCAAAACAGATGTCAGTCAGTGTGTAGCCAAGTACATTAATGCTCCTATGTGAGGTATGGCATTTCGGGACCGAGAACTTCTTCATCGTCCTTCTTTGGACCGAATGGATCACTGTCCAATCCGAGGCTCCTCACAACCATTGGGCTGGTCAATKGGTGGGCTGGTCCATATTGAATCTCTTGAGTACCTTTTCAATGTATGCTGATTGATGCACAGGATTCCATCTTTGATGTACTCAAGTTGTAGCAAGCAAATTTAGTTGTGCCCAGGTCTTTCATTTCAAATTCGCTTTTAAGCATTCTTGTTTGATTTCACCAGATGTTCCGAGGATGTTTAAATCATCCACGTATACTGCTATGATCACAAATCCTTTGTTTTCGTATTTCTTGATAAAGATGCATGGACTGATCGGATCGTTTTTGTAGCCTTCTCTGATGAGATATTCACTTAACCGGTTATACCACACGTCCGCTTTGTTTCAGTCCATATAAGGATTTGTTCACTAATGCGTCTGATCTCGAGATGCATGCTTATCTTTAAGCTCGATGCCATCTGGTAATCTCATATAGATTTCATTGTCCGATGGTCCATAGAGATAGGCGGTTCTGACATCCATTAACATGAATCTAAATTTTCTTTATGACGACTTATGAGGAATCGAAAAGTAGTTGCATCCACCACGGAGAATAAGTCTCTTCATAATCGATTAGGGTCTCGTGAGAATCCTTGTCTACAAGTCGTGCCTTGTATCCGACTTCACCGAGTTCGTTTCTTTTACGCATAGACCCATTTGTGGCCGGTTTAGTATCGAATGGTGTCCTTGATCGGACCAAACACATTCCTTTTTCTTTGTTTAACTCCACGTTTATGGTTTCTTTCCATTTTAGCGTCGATCTGAGTGCACTCAATTATAGGCGTGGGTTCTAGATCCTCTTGCGTGAACCTCAATCTACCTTGTATGCAAAAGAATGCATCTATGTCGACATCTTTTCGTTCCATTGAGTTCGGACATGCTATAATTGATAGAGATTTCATTATTATTGATCCCTTGAACCTTGAGATTTGGCGTCCCAAACCTCTTGTCGGTTCACTGAGTGAATCTCAGCATTATTTAGGAATCCGGTTTCAACCGTTGCACCTCTCTTTGGTTTCGGGATTCTTATCTTTGGAACCTAATGGTGCCACGTTTATTACGTGATGCGACTCTGTGCAACAGTCTGTCCTTTTTGGACATCTTGGTGCATTACAAGGGTATATACGATTTGGTTACTCGTTCGGTCAAGAGGAATCGGCAATTGATTAGCTAGCTTTTGTAAGTGTATAATCTTTTGGACCTCTGAATCACATTCAGAGTCAGGATCTTGCCATTGTAAGGATGTTTGATTCCATGAAATTTCCTTTACCAGCTTGTGTGTCTCTCCACTAAGGCAGGATATCCGATTCATCAAATTGGCATCCATATCGGCCTTAAATAGGTCTCCTGGTCGGCTCAAGATATTTAATAATGGTGGGAGAATCAAAACCAACATATATTCCCATCCTCCTCAGGTCCCATTTTAGTTCTGTGGTGGTGCGATGGGTACATGGCGAACACCCAAATGTCTTAATATGGGAGATGTCTCGCTCATGACCCGTTAGCAATTGGGATGGTGAATATCTATGCTCACTAGATGGCGAATATATTAGTTCAGCAGCATGTAAGGCGCATGTCCCAAGCGAGGCAGGCTGCGACCTCATGAGTAATGGTCGAGCAATCCATTGAATTCGTTTAATGAATGATTCAGCCAATCCATTCTGTGTGGACATGTGCCACGGGATGTTCAACCCTTACCCCCATGGCCATACAATACTCATTAAGCGCTTGAAGTGAATTTACCAGCATTATCAAGGCGTATAGTCTTAAGTGGGAAATCTGGAAAATGGGCTCTGTCGATGATTTGGGCCAATAACCTCGCAAATGCTTGGTTTCGAAGACAATGACAAACATGCGACCAGCGTCGATCATCCATGAAATACAAATGTCACAGGTGGGTGGATCGGACCACATATGTCCCCTTGGATTCGTTCGAAAATTCAAGGTCTCTTTAGACACTTTGAAGGCCGGTGATCAACTTCCCTTGTGAACAAGCTGTGCGCGTGAGGTGCTGAGGAAAAATCGGTTTTCTTTAAGGGTGTGCCCTTTAGAACTTTGAATCAATTTACGCATCATATTATGCCGGGATGACCAGCGGTCGTGCAAATAGTGTGATCTTTGAATCGTTTTAATAGCAACATTAGCCTCAATCATACTGACCTTAGCATAGTAAAGGCCGAGATAGTGGTATAGTCTCGAGGACTTGTTTATGGCCGTGTGAGATCTTAGTAATCGTAGGGATTCGTTGTTCCCTTCACGGTTTCGATGTGGAAACCATTTAGTCTTATATCTTTGAAGCTCAATAGATTTCTCTTTGAACTGGGTGAGTATAGTGCATCTAGTATTTCTAGATGTGTGCCGTTGATAACAACACATGGGCTTGGCCTTATTAGAGGTACCCATTGTGCTAATGTTTGCGGTTTTTATTATGATTTATGAAGTATCTCTTGTCTTTTAGTATGGTATGGCTGGATCCACTGTCCACCATGATGTGTTTGAGCTCGTTCAAACTTTAATGACAGAGTCGATTTAAATAAGTAATTAAATAAACCATTGCATAAAATAATGTGTGCATAAAAATAAAAAAATAAAAAAAACACAAATCAAAATCAAACAAAGCAAATAAATATTGTCATATAAAGCAAATATCTAAATGTCAAATCAATCAAGATTAGGTCGTGTCCATGTGATCGTCTTGTCATCTTTGAAGTCACCTTCATAATCTTGGTTAACAGATTAGCTTCGGGATGAGTTTTCCGTGCTTCGATAGAGATCACAAAGGAACTTGAGGACGTTCTTGGACCAATGATTTGACATCGGTGGCGAGGGGATGGATTGGTCGAGTTGGCTGAATGGGTCGGTTTGGAGATTCCACGACCTTTACCGGCAATGCGAGGTTAGGTCGGTTTATGTTCGAATTTCCGTCCATTGCCACGCCCGTCCATTGCGTCGGCGCGTCGAGAGGAGGATGCATCGCGGCGGGCGTAGTTGGATCTCTGCTCTTCGATTTGATGGGCCTCGGTAGTGGGGCGATCCGGGGCCTTTGAGCACTTCTCATCAACTCATTATTTTTCTGCTGGAGTAGCGAGAGATCAAATCCTCATATCGCGTATTTCGCGCGGTATTGTTGCTGAAGCACAATATTCTGAGTATGAAATGTTGACAATGTCTTTTCCAGCAGCTCATTGTCAGACACTTCATCGCCACATAGTTTCATGATTGAAACGATCCGAAATAACTCGGAGTTGTAGGCGTCAACGGATTTGAAATCTTGGAACCGTAGGTTCTTCCACTCGAACTTGGCTTGGGGCAATAGGACCGTTTTCTGATGGTCATACCTCTTTTTCAGTGCCACCCAAAGGTCGAGTGGATTCTCAATCGTGAGATATTGATTTTTGAGGCTCTCGGCCAGGTGATGGCGGATATGAAATATCGCCTGGAACCGATCTTTGAGAGATGCGGTGTTACCATCGATGATGCATTCACCTAGGCCTTTGGAGTTGAGGAAAATTTTAGTGTCGGGCCCAGATAGTTATCTCCTGAGACATTGAGTGCCTCGAATTCAACCTTTTGAATGTTCGACATCTGAAAACATGCAATTGATTTCATTAAGTGATCATTCATTTCGGAAAAATAGCTTTGATGAATCTAGGATTCTTGGGGTATGGGATTGAAAAATAAAATTTCCTTAAATGAAAAATTGCTATTTATGGAAACTTTCTATTTTGGGAAACTTTCTATTTTGGAAAAATTTCTATTTTATAAGGTTTCCCTGTCTTGAATAGGATTCGAAATTTCCCAATTTAATTAGGATTTAGGATTTGATAATTTCCTCTTTTTATTTAGGTTTTCCTTTTATTGATTATGATTAAACTTTTCCTATTTAGAATAGGATTTAGGGTTTTTAGGATTTTCCTATTTACAATGGATTCTCTTAGGTTTCTAGGGTTCATGCGATTTTAGGTTTTGATTTAATTTTTAGCATGTAACCAATCATAGAAACAATCAATTTAAAACAACTTAGACAACCTCAAATCGGATTATACTTTAGGGATTTCGGATTTGATCCGATTTAGGTTTTAGGTTTTTAAAGTTTCGGCCATGGCTAAGTGTTTTCGAATTTGCGACTTTGGTTTAAGCAATAATAACTTTTCTAGCAACTTAAATGAGTCAAGATCGATCACACTGCAATATCGCTTAATCAATCAAGATTCGTTTTAATGGTTACACTTTCTACAGTCGATCGATGGTTGGTTCTTGCTTTTTAGGGTTTGGTTTACCTTTCACCTTAAGGGGTTGTCGGTGAGCAGACCTCGGTTTTGAAAGTGCGCCGGATGAACATAACGCCGGATGAACGATGCGCGGATGAACAGTAACCGCGTTTTGTGTTTTTAGGGTTTTAGGGAGCAACTCGTGCTGATAACGTGTTGTAAACTGATCAATCTTATTAATGAGATAAGAGAATATATATATATGAGTCTCGGGATACAAGAGAAAGATAAAACCCTAATGGGCCTAATGGGGCCGGTTAATGAGTCCACAAGATGTTTTATAACACTAACAACCTTTTTCTCTATTTTTAAAAAAATTGATGGTTTTTCAGGATCAATTTTTTCTGCCAAATTCTTCTACCTGTTTCAAATATTGTTAGGAAAACTTTTCTATTCAAAATTTCAATTGAAAGGGGGAACTACATCTACAAGAAAGATACATTCAAGGTGCTCAAAATTATTACAAACTCGGAAATTATTTCAAAGTTCAATACTTTGGATTCTATGATTCATAGGTCATCCATACAAAAAACATCTGAGGTAAATACAAAATTTATACATTATTTTTTTTATCTGCAATTTCGTAATATTTTCTCAATCTAAATGAGGTAAATACAAAATTACGTTCTCATTTTATTTTTGTTAGATGATTATTAACATGGACGGGTAATCATCTAGTTGTTATTTTTTAGATGATTATTAACAAAAATCGGACTATATGAATTAGGGCCTCAACTTTCTTTAGTAGCACGTAATCAAATTATACAACACACAAAACAGAAGATATGGAAAAATTTATTTGTTTGAATTGAGTATACTGCAATATAGTACTGATATGAAAGAGTTTTTTCGAGGTGTTCTTGCAAGCGTTCTGGTAAATTCAAGTGCTTGTCCTCGGGATTGCACAGAGATGGAGTCCTCCTTCGACATGAAGTGTAAGCATTCTCTTGTAAC
Source organism: Boechera stricta (assembly GCA_018361395.1). NCBI lineage: Eukaryota > Viridiplantae > Streptophyta > Magnoliopsida > Brassicales > Brassicaceae > Boechera > Boechera stricta. The sequence goes on along the minus strand of CM031541.1, from coordinate 21,653,236 downwards.
ACACATTGCTCTCCTCATCAGCCATTTTGAAGCGAAAGAAATGAAGAAGTGCCATTGATACTATCTTCATTTGCCGGTATGCGAAATCCTTGCCTGGACAGATTCTTGGACCAGCCTACATACACAATCAAAGAAAGAAAACACCTCAGGCATTAGAAAATAATGCCTTACTCTTAGCCACATAGTTTGTCAGCAAGAGAGTGTACAAACATGAAAGCTTATGAATTTGAATGGTGATTCGGGTTGGAACACGCCGTCCTTAAGCCATCTCTCTGGCTTGAATTCCTCAGCATCTTGTCCCCAAACGTAAGTCATCCTACCCATTGCATAGGCTATGTAGTAGATATTATCCCCTTTCCTCACTTTATGTCCATCCGGAAGAACGTCATCATTTTCTGCACACCTCATGTCCTTTGGAAGGACCAAGATAGATTAGAAAAAATCTTAAAATGTTCAATCACAGAAGAATCTTTTAAGGACTGGTTATTTTACCTCAGGCACAGGAGGGTAAAGCCTCAAGGTCTCAGACAAGGCTGCATGGAGATACTGCATCTGATCAAGAGCCTCTTCGTTAATACTTTCAACGAAACCATTTACATTGGTTGTTTTCTCGTGACTTGATGTCACATCTCTGATTTCTTGTACGATTTTCTCCTGAACAAGTGGGTTTTTGCAGAGCATGTACAAGAACCAAGAGAGTGATGCAGCGGTTGTGTCCTTACCAGCAATCATAAAATTCAAAATTATGTCCCTCAGGTACTTATCATTCATGTTCTCCGGATCTTTCTCACTCTCCACAAGAAATCTCGATAGTATGTCCTCTCTAACAGCCTAAGGACAAGGAAACCAATTCTCAAAAGGTATAAAAATGGTAAATGCAATCTTTAAGAGAATAAACTTAAGAGAACTCACAGTGTTCTGTTCCTTAGCAAGCTCTTTTCTTTTAGTGGTAATTAGACTATAGACAAATTTGTCTATAGTAGCAATGCTCTTCTTGAGCTTAGATTGTGATCCAATGTTGAGAAACCATTTAAGCTTCCAAAGTGGATCGATGTATCTGGAACTAGTAGCAACGTTACCTTCATCAAAAGCCTCCATAAAGTCTTCCCCTTCTTTGCTAAACCCATCCAAACATTTTAACTCCACACCAAACCCAACTTTAAAGATGGAGTCCAGAGTACATCTCATCAACATATCCTACCTCAGAAACAAAACATAACAAAAAGGCATCCTTGAGTTTTTGGAAATAATGAGTTTGGTCTGTTAAGTTTGTTGCGAAACTTACCTGAGCATCAAAAGCTTTTCCAGAGAGAGCAAACTCCGTGACAAAACCGACAAGCTTAGATGCACTTCTCCTAAAAACAGAGCAGCTAAAATCTCTTAAAACTCTTGTAGAGAACACAAAGCTCGCAAGCTTCCTCTGTTGTTTCCATTTCTCTCCATCAACAGCAAAGATACCATGTCCTAAAAGATCCGCCAGATTCTCTCTACCGCTGTGTCCTTTACTATAGTTATCGAATCTTGTCTTGAGAACATGTTCCACGTTCCGAGGATCTGCAGTTAATACCTCGCTCTGTCCTGGACTCAAGAACCTGTAAGTTGGCTTTGTTCTCGCGATCTCTGTCTTGTAATCGTATAAATCGTCGCTGTGGAAGAGAAGATCGAAGACCGTGGCATGTACTGGAGCATATCTCTTGTCGTTTCTTGATTTTCCGGTAAAGATTCTGATCATGAGATAGATTGTGAAAGACAAAACGATGAAGATCGTTGTTACTACTGTAATAGCTATGCTCGTCAAAATCTCCATTCCTTTCTTTTTTTCTTCAAAGTCAACGAAAAATAGCTAAAGAACAAAGAGAAAATAGATAACAGAGACTGATTTATAGAGACTGAGTTATAGATACTGAGTTATAGAGACTGATTTATAGAGACTGAGTTATAGAGACTGAGTTATAGAGACTGAGTTATAGAGACCGAGTTATAGAGACCGAGCTACAGAGACGGAGTTACAGAGACTGAGTTACAGAGACCGAGCTACAGAGACCGAGCTACAGAGACCGAGCTACAGAGACCGAGTTATAGAGACCGAGTTACAGAGACCGAGTTACAGAGACCGAGTTACAGAGACCGAGTTACAGAGACCGAGTTACAGAGACGGAGTTACAGAGACGGAGTTACAGAGACTGAGTTACAGAGACCGAGCTACAGAGACCGAGCTACAGAGACCGAGTTATAGAGACCGAGTTACAGAGACTGAGTTACAGAGACTGAGTTACAGAGACTGAGTTATAGAGACTTAGTTACAGAGACTTAGTTACAGAGACTGAGTCATAGATACTGAGTTATAGAGACTGAGTTATAGAGACTGAATGGTTTCACTCACCACTCGGAAAAACAAATTGCAGACACAGAAAGATCCATAGATATAAACTAAAATCATCAAAACATTAGAACCTCAACAACATTTCTATGCTTCTAAACAACTGAAGAACACAATGACAATTCCTCCTCATTATCTTTTTCACCCCTTAAAGCTGTGTCAGTAATGGTAGTGTCGGTACTGCAACTACTAGTGCTCTTCTCATCAGAAACTCGGGGCAGTGGATTTCCCATGACTGAAACAGAAAGCTTCTGGTCATCTCCATCTATGCAAGACACAGATCTAGCAGCTGTTTTCACAGTTAAAGGGCTAAAACCGCTATTCTCATGTGAGTTAGTAGTATCCACTGGATGCTTCTTCTTGATACCTCTATGCATGTGCTTATCGCAGTACTTCTGACCAGGCAAAGCATCTTTGCTGCATCTCCACTTCTTCCCATCTGTTCTTCGGCACCTTCCTGGTTCATTGTCTGTTTCAGCTCTTTGTAAACGAAACCCACCACTATCTACAACGAAGAAGGAAGATAGAAGACCAAAAAAGGTCATGAATATACCCTGAAAATGATGGTATGCCAAGGTTTCAAAGGTATTACCTTGAAGAACAGTGTCTGGAGAATAGTTGATGCTATGAAACAAGCCACCATTAACAACATTCATATTCTTCCATTCTCTGCTTCTTGCAATTATATCATTCTTCCTGTTGCCTGAGAATTGTGCAGCTTGTAAGGAACTTTCAGATACCTCGGGGAAGAACTTTTGAACAGAAGGTAAGCCCTCATCACCTAGTTTAAACAATGGAACCTGGTCAATCCATGGAACAGTTAAGAAATGAGTTCTATAGATACATTTCTGTTGTGAGTCTGGTATCATAATACCTTGAAGGCGAACAACTCTAACACACATACTCGACTCTTTTTTATTGATAAAGTCATCATAACTCATCTCCATGTTCCTTCTGCTCCTGTCGCTGTGACTAACACTTTTGTTTGTGGACTCGGAGATCACTAAAGACGGATGAATGACATTACCACAGGCTCTGGCACTAGGCAATGAAGCAATGGTAACTACCTGCGCATTACTAGAACCCGACATTGTCCCATGAAGAACACTCTCACTGTAGTTATTCCTGTCCAAACCATAAGTGTTGTCGTGTTTGGTTAATGTAGCAGACGACGAAGCAACCTCATAAGATGATTCCACAAGCTTTCTTGAACGTTTACGGCCTCTGTGCATGTGCCGTTCACAGTACTTCTCAAACAGAAGGACCATGTTACTACACCGCCATTTCTTCCCATCTGTTCTCCTGCACCTTGTGGGTTCAGGTTCCACTGTGTCGATATTGTTTAATCCTTTATTACTCAACACTGCAACTCAATCCCCAATGACCACAAAATCAAATTCAGACAAGAATCAGTCAACTGTTAAAACAGAACAAAAACTCTAATAAATTCAGAGGTAACTAAAGACTGTTGCGTATGTAAATCTTGTAACTCCTCCAACTCAAAACCCAAGAACCAAAAACATGTTTTAGGAAATTAAATAAGCACAATAAAACCCATCGAGCATTTCCACAAGAATAACCCGAAAATTACAAATGTTGAATCAGAACAAAAACTTCCATAGATTCTGAGGTTCAAGACTTATTATAGTGTATGAAAAAAAAAACTTATAAATTATGTTTTTTCTTATCCCCTAAGCTCATAAATTACGCAAATACTCCTAAGAATTTCTTGACAAAGCACACTCAAGTTTCAAAATACTTACGAGAAGAAGAGTGATAGATGTAATTGGAGGACGAAGAGAGAGCAAGACTGTTCCAAATAGGCACCACAAGATGATGAGGCACACGAAGACCAGCCTCTATGTATCTATACACCAAAGCTTGCATCTGAAACTCCATTAACTGCGCCGCCTTCATCAACGGCCACTTCTTCCTCCTCCTCTCCTCTTCCTCATCCTGCTCCATTTTAGGGCTCTGCATCTTCGTAACAAAATTTGGTTTTTTTTTTGTAGGGAAGTTTATTTTCAATTCGAGAAAAAGGAGACAGCTTTCGAAACTAGCGACAAAGAGAAGCAAAAACCCACCTCCCAAGAAGAAAAACTTTAACACAAACCAAATAGATACTAAAATTTCTTCTTCTCTGTTCTTCACTGTTTTAATACAAGGAGAGAGAGAGAGAGAGAGAGAGAGAGAGAGAAACAGAGGAAAGACGAGGAGGTGAGTGAAGAGTTTTAAAGGCAGTTGTCAGGTTTCTGACAAATGCGTCAGCGTTTTTCAGCCTTATTTGAATACTTTTCGACATAAAAAGTTGAGTTTGAGTTTCCCTCTTTAAACATTGCCACACACACACAGAGGCTGATAACTCTGTGTCCAGCTGCTCCACTACATCTCCACGTTCATATTCCTCTAGGGGCCCATCTTATCATGAAAGGCCCATTACTACTCCTCCATTAAGTTGGGCTCTACTCTTCTTCTTCTTTTTTGTTTGCTTTAATTATTCAAAATTTGTTGGTTCTGATTGGCTTTATCCTTAATTATAACATTCTGTTTCCCCCTGATGCCTTTTCATCTTTGTCACATTTGTAATTATAAAATCTATATTTTTTAGTAGGCAGAAAAAAAAAAACATAGCAAAATACCTTATTAATAATATATAAGGAAAATTTGATGTAATGCTTACTAGTATCATATACTCACTAGTGGGTTTTCTAATATTGTCCACACGTGGAAAGTAATGCTTTAACAGCTCAAAAAAAAAATCGTATAATGGGAAGCAGTGATTCAATATTGGTCCTCACCGAATTGTGGATAATTCGATGTATACTTAAAACATGAACGTCGGCAACCAAAATAAATATTAAAAAACATGTATATTCTTTTCTACAATTTTGTATAAACACTAAGCATCATGCCGACTTAATTTCGGATTCCTACAACCATCATACATAACAACAATACTAACACAAACCATTAGACTATATCTATATGTCATGGTTTTTACATATTCTTTTTTCTACGATACAAAAAATCAGATTTGAATCATTGATGAATAAGATACACATTCTAGTCGTCAAGCCACTAATCCATCTACAAACAATTTTTGGTATCTAAAACATTTCAGATAACAAAAATAGATAACACGAGAAACATTACTGGCCACCACAAATAAATATCAATGCAATCGATCAATAAGAAAATAATTTATATGAACAAAAACGAGAATCAATCTATTTTTTCTTTTCACTACAACAACAAAAACAAAAACGAGAATCAATCTAATGTGTTTTATCTTGGCCAAAAAATATATACTAATATAAAAGTGTAAAAAAACTAAAAAAGAAAGCCCAAATATCTCATTTTGGAAAATTAAACAACAAGACAATTAAATGGAATGGCCTCTTTCTTCTTCCAGTTATGTCCGAAAAGAACACATGGCCCCAATCCAACCCAACTTTCTTATATAAACAACACATATTTCAAAAATTAAAAGGCAAAATTAACTCAAGTAAATATTATAACCTAACTAACCATGGTTAACATTTAACCGTGGTTAGCAATCATACTTCTCTTTTAACTTCATTTCTCTCACTCTCTGTCTTCTCCACTTCCTCTGCTCCACACTTACACTTAAAAACTCAAACCGTCTCATCATGGCGGCGTCACAGATCTTCTCACTCCTCGCCTTCACTTTCTCCCTCCTCGCCGTTGCTTCAACCGTGAGTAGCCACAACATCACTCAAATCCTCGCTGATTCTCCTGATTACTCTTCCTTCAACAGCTACCTTACTCAGACGAAGCTCGCCGACGAAATCAACAGCCGCACGACGATTACAGTCCTCGTCCTCAACAATGCCGCAATGTCTTCTCTCGCCGGAAAACATCCACTCTCCGTCATTAAAAGCGCTCTAAGCCTCCTCGTCCTCCTCGATTACTACGATCCTCAAAAGCTCCACGGGATCTCTAAAGGAACAACTCTCTCCACCACACTCTACCAAACCACCGGAAACGCTCCTGGAAACTTAGGATTCGTCAATATCACCGATCTCAAAGGAGGCAAAGTCGGATTTGGCTCCGCCGCTTCAGGTTCCAAGCTCGATTCATCTTACACCAAATCCGTTAAGCAAATCCCTTACAACATCTCGATTCTCGAGATCGATGCTCCGATCATAGCTCCAGGAGTTTTAACCGCTCCTGCTCCTTCCGCCGCCGTGTCAAACATCACCGGATTACTCGAGAAAGCCGGTTGCAAAACGTTCGCTAATTTGCTTGCTTCGAGTGGAGTACTCAAGACTTACGAATCCGCCGTTGAAAAAGGCTTGACGGTTTTTGCACCGTCCGATGAAGCTTTTAAAGCTGAAGGTGTACCAGATCTGACGAATCTCACACAAGCTGATGTGGTCTCGCTCTTAGAGTATCACGCCCTCGCTGAGTATAAACCTAAAGGCTCATTGAAGACTAACAAAAACAATATCTCCACATTGGCCACTAGCGGCGCCGGAAAATTCGATCTAACTACTTCAACCTCCGGCGACGAAGTTATTCTCCACACCGGCGTTGCTCCGTCAAGGCTCGCCGACACGGTGCTCGACGCGACTCCCGTTGTGATATTCACCGTGGATAATGTCCTTCTCCCTGCTGAGCTATTCGGGAAATCTAAATCTCCTTCTCCGGCACCGGCGCCGGCACCAGATACAGCATCGACACCATCTCCGGCGGAAGGACCTTCACCAACCACGGCTTCACCACCGGAACCTCCGACGGAAGATTCACCGGAAGGTGCTCCTTCAGACTCGCCGACAGGTTCAGCAAACAGTAAGTCGACTAACGCGGCGGTTGGAGTGAGCTCACCGTCGTTTTTCACCGCATTGGTCACATTGGCGGCCGTAACCATCTCCGTGTCTCTCTGCTTTTGAAACCTTTTCGAATTCTCCGTAATTACGCAGTCTGCCACTCCTCCTTCTTTGTTTATTTTTGATTTATTTACTTGTATTTTTGTGGTTCGGTGTTGTTGAGTTTGAAACCCTGGGATTAGTGAGTGAGGTTTTATTTTTAATCTTTTGTTAATCACATTTTCATTATTGCTTTCAGTGTTGATATGATTGTATCCTGTTGAGATCTTTGGCCTCCAGTTATATTTAACTTCTTTTCCATTCTTGGATTAAGTACTTATATTATAATAATTTTTGTACCGACAATAATGCAGCTAACTAGAAGTTTACCTACGAAGTTTATTAAAATTCTCAAAAGTCCTCAAAATTTAAATTATTATACTTGGAACTACTTTGAGATTAAAACATCAAACATGTATTCAGGTTTAGAATATGATGTTTTCTCTCGTGAAAGTGATTGATTTAAAGATGCTCTAAAATTTTAGTGTCAGACTTTTTTTTTGTTTGTAAAATTCTTTTTTTTTTGTCACCTGTGTAAACTTCGTTTAGAAAGCAAATTGATACCTTATTTACCCTGGCCGGCTAAACGCTATAATTTTTTTCCCCGTGAAGCAACGAACAAATCAATATTTTCACTTTTACTCTTTACTTGATTTAATTATATTATTTTTAAAACGATGAGAATATTCCAAATTTCTGGGTTACAGTAAACGGCAATGATTTAAGTATATTAGTTTTAAAACGATGAGAATATTCCAAACTTGTACAGTAACGATGCCGTTTTTTTCATGTACAAATCAATTAAACCAATGAATGGGTCTACACAACACTGCGAGGGTTGGGATAGGTGGCCCAGTTATGTTTATTAAGAGTGCGAAAAGCCCGATTTCTTTCAGCTCTTGACACCGACACATCTTTGAACAATGAAACGTTTATATATTCCGAGAACACAAATCCTACCGTTCTTAACTCTATAAAACGACCACCATTGTTTATTTCCATTTATCGAACGACAGAGCGTTTAAACATCAGTCTTCCTCGAGAAGCTTTACTGAGTAAAGTGCTGAGACTCGTGACAACGCAAAAACCCCTTCACTCACTGAACTGAATATTAGACAGTTAGGGTTTCAAAATCCCCGCCATTTTTCTCACCTTCTAGAATCGGAGCGTTAATGGCGTCTACGGCGGCTGAACAAGACGACAGAAAAATCGCATCGGTAACATCCAACACGATCCCGGACATCCAATCGGCTATTGCATCGCGGATCAATAACCAAAACAACGCTTCTCCATCTCCCTCGCTCAACTCCAAGGATTTCATCGTCTCCGTTGCTGCTAACATCGCCTCTCAGCTGTTGCAGAACTACGATTCCAACGTCTGGGGAGTCCTCACCGCAATTTCAAGCAATGCTCGCAAACGCCGGCAGGTTCGTTTCTCTCTTAAAACCCCAATCTCTCGATTTCCTACTCAGCGTTTTGGTATTTTGGAACCCTAATGTGATTCTCGTCCAAAGTTTGATTTGATTCTTGATCAATGGATTATAGGGCATAAATATACTTTTGACTTCTGATGAGCATTGCTTAGGACGGCTACCATGTCACGCCAGTTATCAGATAGAATCAAATGCAATTAGTGGGAACCATTGTAAGATATACCGTAAGCGGGTAACAGGCGGTGATGGGGATAATACGTCTAGCTGTGATGTATCTGTCTTTGTGGAAGACACAAGGTTACTGAACCTCTCTTCTCTTTCAATTGTGCGATTCATTTTCTGTGCAGTTGTAAAATGTAGGCTTTGTTTATGCCTCCTGCTCTCTTTGATTCAGCACAAATGGTACGTTTCTCAACTGGGAGAGGTTAAAAAAGAACGGCCCTGAAGTCAGGGTTCAGCATGGTGACATCATATCGCTTGCTGTTCCTCCAGAGCATGGTAACATAAGTTTTCTGTGCCTTAGCATTGTGAATTCATATCTCACCTTTTATCAGTTGTTTTAGGGGCTATATTGTTAAATAGATTTGTTTTGTTTGTGTTACTATATAATGTTTTCAGTTTTATGCCCATTTTTCCTGATCAATTAACATGTTAACACTAGACCTCTTCATTTATTTTAGAAAAGGCCTTTGCATTTGTATACCGTGAAGTACTTGGTACTAATCCTGCAGTTTCCTGCATGAACAGAAAAAGAAAAGCAGGTACCAGTCACGAAGGTCACACATTTTTTTCTTTTTGTCCTAACTTTCCATGTATATAAAACTAAGGAGTGGCATGTTTTACGGTGCTTTTCTCACCATTATATAGCATTTTTTTTTTTCACTTCTGATCTGTTTTTTTGCTCATGTGAAGATGATTTTACTTGTGAAATTAAGAGGCAGAAGGGCATAGGCATTGGTGGTCCCAATGGTCCGATATCTCTGGATGATTTTAAGAGCCTCCAGCGTTCGAACACAGTATGTTCATCATCGGTTTTGGTTTCCTATATTAGATGTAAGTGATTGTATCAATCTTGATGTCATTCTAACTCAATTTTTGTGTGAACGAATCAATGTTGTGTGCAGGAACTGAGGAAGCAATTAGAAGCACAGGTGCTTACCATTGACACTCTGCGTAATGAGTCCCGCTCAATTGTGGAGCACCATGAAAGTGTATGTTGAGTTTTTCTTTGAATCTTTGTTGTAGCGCGTGGTGGTTTTGTTATGTTAAATTCTGTTGTAAACGATAGAAAACAACAATAATCATGTTTGAGTAATTGGTGGATTATTTGAGTATCCTTACTGATATATCTTTGCGTTGCAGGAAATAAAACAGATTAAAGAATCCATTGCAAAATCATTTCATAATGAACTGATTGAGCTGCGTGATCTATTAGATACTAAGCAGAAGGAAATGGCGCAGGTCAACAAATTATCAGCTGAACAAAAGAATTCCATAGATGAACTTGGCGAGAGAGTAAGCGCTTCTTTGCAATCTCTCAGTGAAGCAAATGAAATAATTAAAAGGTAAAGAAATGCTTTTCCCTTGTTGATTGTTATTCTTAGGATCATATTTTATGCAAGTATTGTGACAACTTTAATTTACCTGTCCCAAGAAATGATCTGCTTAAAAAATCTCTATGTTGATACCCCCCTCAAAGTATAAAAGTTGGAGGTAGGCATCTCAGAGGGTGAAAGCGTGAGGCAGATGACAATTCGAAATGTTTACTTCGGTCTTGTTTGGCAACAACATATAGCTTAAAATTTATATACACTGCTTCTTTTGGTTGTCAATTGGTCTGTGAGTAAACTGTTTCATGTTCAGATGATTTTCTTCATATTGAGTTATTGACCTTTCTGGAATATCTTATGTGGCTTTGCTTTATAGCCTGAATATTGCAAATATGTAACCCTAAGTAAAAATTACATATTGCTTTCAGTCAAAAGGCTTCTATAGCTGAACTGAAGACAGGGTTGGATGAAGAAAGAAATCAAAGAAGAGAGGAAAGAGAAACTGCCATTGCTGAACTCAAAGCTGCGATGCATAGATGCCAAATTGAAGCTCAGGAAGAATTGAAAAGATTTTCTGATGCTGCTATGAGACACGAGAGGGAACAACAAGAAGTAATCATCAAAATGAAGGTATGAAAAGAATTAGCTGTGTTTGAATTAACTCTTCCCATCATTATGTCCCTTGAATAAGACAGTATACTTGACAAATATTTTAGGATTCAGAGAAAGAAAGGTCGATGCAAGTGGAAACTTTGATGTCAAAATTGGTATGTTCTTGTAATGTTTTTCATAATTAGCCTCTTGATCACAAAAACCTTGTACTCCTAATTCTTTTCATTTTGTTGTCATTTGAGAAGTTTTGTGGTGTTTTATAGGAAGATACGAGGCAAAAGTTGGTCTTCTCTGACAATAGAAACCGTCAGCTAGAAGCTCAAGTATCAGAGGAGCAGCTTGCTTCTGCTAATGCACAAAAAGTACCTGACCTGAATGCAATTTCCTTCTTATTTTGCATGGTTCTTTTCTCTCTTTTATTTTTGTACTAACGGTGCATTTGTTGCAAAAAATATTTTGGACAGAAAATGGAAGAACTTGACCTTGAAATAAAAAGACTCCAAAAGGATCTGGACAGTGAAAAGGTAAGAATGGAAAAAAACTTGTGTGCCTTATACTGTTTTCACAGTTTTACATTAATGACATACTTCTGTTTCCTACATTTGATTTCTGCTACAGAAATATGATAAAATGTTTTAAAGATCGTGGACTTGTAGCTGAGACTTTCTTTTGCGTTGTCTCCAGTATATGTTTAAGCTGAGACTTGTCTTTGTTATGTTAGCAGGCAGCCCGAGAAGAAGCATGGGCGAAAGTTTCTGCTTTAGAACTAGAGATAAGTGCTGCTGTTCGAGACCTTGACGTTGAAAGACAGAGACACCGTGGTGCAAGGGAAAGAATCATGCTCCGGTAAGAGCATTTACATGTATGGTACAATAACGTTAGGCTGCTATTTTTAGAGTACACGATTGGTTTGCTAACCTACTTTCTGTTTAATGGTGAAAATTTAACACATGCATGTTTTTTTCTCTCGTTTAAGTTTGTGTTTAGTGCCTCTGTAGTCTGTACAGTTCTTTTACTGTCTAGGTTTCCTGGTTGGAAGGTAGTTTCTTTTGACAGTGTTGCCTTAACCTATTAAGATGCATTTCACGCAAGTTTTGATTGGTCTAACTTATTGACCACACGGAATCTTCATGCAGTGAAACTCAGATGCGGGCATTTTATTCTACGACTGAGGAGATCTCGGCTCTCTTTGCAAAGCAGCAGGAACAGCTCAAGACTATGCAGAGAACTCTGGAAGATGAGGATAATTGTGACAATACTTCACTAGATATTGATCTTAATCCAATAAACAGAAGTCCCAACAGAGCTAATACTCAGGAAGATAGAAGAGCAACTTACCATTTAAATTGTGCTGCCAGGGCAAGCTCGTCCACTTCAGGGCAAAGGTCTACCAGAAATGAAGTTTTGGATACGTCTTGTGAAGATGCAGATGCTACTCAGAAGCATGATTGTGAAATCATGAGTCAGGAAGGCCAAAACACCCAAGAAGCGGAGTATACAAGCTCTGAAAAAGTCGTGAAGGGTGGCTTTGGCTCAGATATAGAAGGTGTTGGTTCAGCACCCACTTTGGGAACAGACCCTGTAGGAACAGAGCAAGTTAATGAAACTCAAAGTCCAGGAAATGATTATGAGAGAAATGATCATCTGAGGAAGTCAATCATTTTAGCTAGTGATACAATGCAAATAGATTGTGAAACTCAGGCACATGAAAGTGTTCAGAATGATGGAGCTGTTCTCTTGTTAAGGAACCCGAACGATCGAAGGGATACCCAAGACACAGAGGGCGTAGGCACTATAAGGACGTCAGATCTTCTAGCTTCTGAAGTTGCTGGGAGTTGGGCTTATAGCACAGCTCCTTCTGTACATGGAGAAAACGACACCGAAAGACGTAGAGAGGATGAAGAGAGTCAGACTCAAAGAATCAAGGAAGTGACTATAGTACACGATTCTGCCGGTCAGGTAGGCGAAAGCCAAACTAAACCGACAAGTTCAGGGATCATGGTCACTAGGAAGGATGATGCTGAGCGTGGAGTTATTAACGAGCCAATGGGGATCACTGATCAAGGGAAAATAAAACATGCTACTGATTCGGATTCTGAGACAGAGAGTTGTTCTGAAACTTATGATGATCATGAGAAGGAAAAACACAGTCCTGTCTCTGACTCTGATACAGAGGGTTCCAATATGAATGATGACAAGGGATCACACTCTTCGGATCCTGATTCAGAAGGAAGCCATGAAGCTGACGGGGATCTGAAACAAGTGGACACAATGGACGAAGACGATAAAGCTACTTAGCAAGATTCCCTTTTCAAGATCTTATTCTCAGTAACATATTCATGAACTTACACTCTTTCCAAATCCATCTTGTTTTGTTTTCGTAAACACTGGGCTTAATTTTTCGTTTAATTAGAAGTAAGGTGTAGATAACGCAGGGCAAATGGTAAGGTTGTAACATGGGGGAGTTGTAATTTACGTGGAATGCAAAGCTAAAGGAAGTGATTAAAAAAAAGAAAGTTTAGGATGTGTCTACTTCAGAACAAAATTTCTCCATAATGTGATGCAATGATAGCAAAGATTGAATGAAGGGGAAAGGGAAGGGCTAAGCTAGAGATGGGGCTAAAATAGACAGCGGAAAGAGTTAGTCAGAGGAATCATCAATGGATAATCTGAAATTAAAAGAGAGGCTTTGACGGTGAGAGGACAAAGAGAAGCTCCTTTTACAACCATTTCATCATTATAGAAACGAAACAGTAACACATCTCCAAAACTTACCCTCCGAACTCTCATCAATTTCTTGGCATTTTTATGATCTCTTATAGCTTTAGTGGTAAAAACTCTTAGGGTTGATTGAGAAGATCCATTGTTGTCTATGAGATACTCAAAAGGATGGCTATAAATAATAGTAGATATACTAATAGAGTTGTAACTTGTAACAAAATTATAACAAGTTTTGAACACTTTTTAGAGAAGCGTGGATGGGGTTTTCATTTTAGTGTTGACTATCTCCTCCAATTGCATTGATGCCTCTTATTACTAGTTTGTCTTTGCATTTTAGTTTCTATGAAAATATCAATACAAGAAATGAGTAGAGTTTTTAGTGGTCCTAGTCCTTGCCCTCATCAATTTATTCTTTTTTTCTCCATATATATCATCAATACATGTAATAAGTAGGGTTTTTTTTTTTTGTCACTGAGTAGCTTGATATTTTTATTGAATGGTTATGAAATTTAGCTTTATAGACATGTTCCACATGAAACTATTTTAAAATGATTTGATTTTTTATTGCTGGATTTTAAAGAAATTTTATATAGTAAAATATAGTTAGGGGGTTGGTAAAAAATAAATTTTAGTTTGAAGAATAGGGAGAATTATTGATTGGGCTATAAGAAGAAGAAAGGGGATTGGGCATGTGCATGTGGAATTTGGGTTTGAGCATTGAAGAGAAAAAAAAAAAAAAACTAGCCCACAATATTCATGGTTGATGATGATGGTTGATGATGATGATGATGATGAATCCATAGTCGTCGAGTGGGGAATGGGGTTATTATGGCAAATGGGTATGATGATTGTGGGAAGAAGAAGCCAAATCGGTGGTTTCGTTTTCCAAATTAAATGTGCTTTGGCTTTTGCTTCTACTCCTTCTCGAGTACTCCATGACTTTTTCCACTACTACTAACATACATACATATATAATGTATATATTGCTAAAAGTCACTGCACCCGATTCGGTAGTATCCATTTCACACTTTTTTCCTCTTCCTTCGAAGTTTCAGAACCATTCCCTAAACCCAACCTCGCTACCTCACGTGATCCATCACGAGCCATGTTTTCTCTTGGTACCTTTTCTCCCTTATTCCATTATTTCCCCAAATATTTTCATTTATATACAGTATATAAATATACTATGTATATAATATACTATTACTATAATCATATGGATTAGTGTTTACTGTTTAATTACAAAAGTTACCCCTTTATTTAACGGGTTGGAGGGTGAAACATACTAGAGAATTGACTTTATATCAATTTGTAGATTATAAGAGATCATAAATTATAAATGTATATTCGAACTACAAACATAATTTCTACATTTGTGTTGCGTTTCATGTTTTTGTATATATATTTATAAATTTTAGCAAAAAATAAAATTTAATAGTATGATTTCATATTTTCATAATATGTGTATTTCAAATGAAATCCTACTACTAAAACCTATGTTTTATCGTAGATTTTTAGTCTGCTGCAGTGCTGCCCATAAAGAAAAGAAAAGAAAAAGATAGTGCTTATTTAAGTTTAAAATCTTAAGATTACACATCCAACATGTAGAAGAAACTATTGGACGGGGAACGACGACAACACATGGGTGTAAGTAAATTAAATCAACTTTAGAACTTAAGTCTTGTTGTGTGTATTTAACGGAATGATTGACCATCATTAGATATGACTTCAACGATTTGAAAATTCTGGATTTACACTCTCTACCTTGGCTGCTCGAGTACGTAATCTTTTTCCCTTTTGAAAAAAAGAAAGGTAAAATTGGGATTAGGTGAAATTTGCAAAAATAACCCAAAAAAATATATAATTAACAAATTAACTAAAAAAAGGATAAGGTGTAACGTGTATTTTCGTTTTTATCCATTTTCTTTTTTTTTCTTTACTGTTAAATATTCTTCACCCTTTTTTATTTTAGTTACTTTAGATTTCTACTACACTAGAAAAAAACATATTTTTTTCTCACACATGCATTGTTTAAATTTTGTAAAATGGATACATGTTTCTCAAAAGTTAGTTTATGTAGAAATATAGGTAATTGTATTAGATATCATTCTGTTCTATATGTTTATATATATAACATAGTAGATTCTACTCTATTTTTAAGTTTAAACACCATTTTAAGTTTTGAATATATATTTATATATTTATAGGATTTGAATTACCAAAATCTTTAGCTCGTGATCAGCTGCTTTTGTCAATTATTCCCACGACAAAATATTAGTCTCTAAACACTCTTCTTCATTTGTCAATGCAGCAATTGTTATATTTTCTCTTTTCCTACTGCTATATCTTCTCCTTATTACCGTCATCATCACCACCACCGTCACCATTATCACCGCTACTATCACCGTCACCATTACCACTACCACTACCACCACCACCACAGTCGCCGCCATCACCACCACCGCTACTAGCGATATTATCACTGCCATTACCACCACCACTATTGTGATCACCACTACGACCATACCAAATCTTTTTATTCTATACTATGTCATTTTATGTAAACTATTTAAACAAAAATATTGTACTTTTAACTACTTTTTTATTTTATCATAAGTTTATGTATGTTTTTAAAAATTCAAATCATGATACAAGCAGAAAAATATATAATTATTTTTATAGAAGAATTTTGAACTTGAATCAATTGTTTTATACAAAAGAATATAAATTACAATTGAAAAGGGGTAAAAAATAATAATTAAAAAGATAGCTTCTTTCTCCTACCACATTAGCCTCTTCTCTTTTATTAACACCAATGAGCTTCCCACTCTTCATTTTCCCAAGCGCGTCTAAAAACTCAACTAAATGCGAAGGAGTAAGTAGACTTTTCATCCCTCTATAGTGTTAGTTATTTAATTTTTAATTTTATGGTGTTATACTCTCAAATAACTTATTAGAAAAATAAGTGGTTATTTTTGCAAAATACCTTTTTAGAAAAGCAATATTAAACAGAAAACAATCCAAAGAAAGAAAAAAATAAAAATAAAAAGACAAAGACTTGTGATTTAAAAAGTTAAGAGAAACACTTGTACTTGTAAGGAAGATCAAGGTTTTGACGTACTCTAACCTTTTTGACTTCTTTGGCTCCTTAATAATCATGATTTGACCTTTTGGCAGTCAAATAAATCTGCCTAATCGATTCATAAACTCAGATAATGAATCATATCCTTTTGGTTGTAGTAAATTTTAGGTTAATCTCGTCACATAGAGATAGACGATATAAAACTACTTTCTATTTTTTTGTTTTTGTTGTCAACAAAATGAAATATTTTATTGTTATTGTAACGGTATTGAAGTAAAAAAGAAAAAAATATATATATGCATGTGTGTAAAGGGTAAACATAATGTATATATGAACACATTTGGTTGAGCAAGAGATAGAGTTAACAAGCCCGGTTTCCGAACGTGAGTTAAAACTAAAGATTAATTGTAATCGTTAGGTCAAAGATCCATAAATTTCATTTTATATATTAAAAAGCTTATAATAGTAATTTATTCGGTCAATATGTATATATATATTTGTAAAGTATAATGTATCAATAGCCAAATGTTACGCAGATTTGACTTAACTGTCACCTTGATTTAAGCTTCATGCCACCGCCACGGCCACCGCCACCATGTAATTAAGTTGACAAATCAACAAACAAAACTATAAGTTATAAACCAAAATTGAATAGTTGGTTATGTCGTGTGTACCTTTTAACAGTGAGTTGAGCTTTTTGGGGAAACCTCCTAAGTTCTTCTAAATAGTACGTTTAACTAATCAATCAGTCAAAAATAATAAGATAGAGATATGTAGACATACATAGAGAGAGATAGAGAAAAAGACAGTTTTTTTTGTTATACTTCTCCTTCTTCATCCTCAAAATTTCAACTTCATCTTCTCCCTCATCACATTTTTCCCTGTCCCTTTGTAATCATGATTCTTCTTTTGCCATCATTACCTTCTAAAGGAGCCTCTCTCTTTCCTCTCTCTAAGAGAATAATGCAAACACAAACTTACAACAAACTTTCATCTATATAACGCCTCTATATCTCTCCCCCAAATCAAACACGTCTCACTTCTTCTCTCTATTTCTCTCTCTCTCTCTTCAAGCTCCAAGATGTGTTTGAGTCCTTCAGAACCATTTTCAGACACACCCACGAGATTAGTTTTGTACCTCAAAACACAAAGTCACGTTCGTATCCCTCGTCTCTCCAGGTTTCAATCTCCATCACCATATACAACTTTTGGAGATTATAATCGATTCTGTAATTATGTTTTGAGTTAATATCATTAGTTAACACTATGATGAGTTAATGTTCTGTTTTTTTTTTTCTTGTTTAATTCAGGAGGAGAAGGATGTGGAGGGAAGAAAAGAAGATGGAGATGATAAATTTAAAGCTTTACTTGGAGAATCAAAACATCATACGAGAAAACGAGCAACTTAGGAAGAAAGCTCTTTTTCTTCACCAAGAAAACGAAGCTCTCTTCTCTTTGCTTCAGACCAAAAAACTCTCATCTGTTCCATAAACAAAATCTTTACCATCACCAATCACTAAGATCATATTCTTCTTTCTTTAGTGAATTAATAAAGATCTGAGGGCTCCAAGAAAAAACCAGAAAATCTTGGTTATTTAGAGTCTTTTATCTTAAGTAGTGGGTTTTACTATCAAGGGTTTAGTTATTACTGGGTATACATCTAATTTTTATGTTCTTTTTAGTTTAATCTCTCATGTAATCTCTGTACCTGAGTTCTTTTGTTTATGGTTATCTACCTCTTTATTAAAGTTTTATTTTTTCTACATTTGCTACCGCTACTCAAGAGACCCATAATTGATGTATTCCTTTGGATATTATTATACAAAAAAAATTGACTATTATTTTTATTTTTTAAATCTCTCAATCGACGAGAAATTTAAACAGCTGGTACGAACATCTCACGTGACGTGGGTATATCCCCAACAACGTAGAGAATCACCATAATATTAAATTTTGGATTTGGAGTATCCAACCAAAATTATTGATTTTCACATGGCGCTGCCGTGACCGTTCCAAGATGGAACGTCATGCCGTTTCAATCAATAGATTTTAAACATGCATGCCGTTTCTATAACAAGGACTCGTCCTCCTTCCCAACCACCGTAAAACAGAGTATACGCAGAACATAACGAATCAGAGACCGAGACAAGATCAGAAATATGATGAAATCATTCCATGAGTTTCATTCATCAACTACATAAAACCAAATGATAGAACCATCTCTTCTTCATTAATACCAAACAAAAGAAACAAAGATTCGAAAAAAAAGTATGCTAATATCGACCGATAAGGATAAAATCATCGTCATCAAGAGCCTGCACATCTTTCTCACCCACGAAATGCTCTCGTCCGATCTCCTTCACCAGTTTCACAAACTCAAGCCTCTTCGACAGAGGCAATGGGACGTAAGGTAACCTGAAAACTGGCCTTGACACTCCAAGCTGAGCCAAAGCAGTGTTAACTCCAATCGGGTTTGGCTCGTGGAATAACCAAGCCATTAAAGGTAGAAGCTTTGAGTTCAAAGACGAGTTCCTACCTTCAAACATCAATTTCCTCATCAAACCCGGAACTAAATTACTAGTAACCGATATAACTCCGGTTGCTCCATAATCCCATCTTGAATCATGACACTCATCATCATTCCCACTCCACACAACAACTCCATTCTCGGTGTACTCTTCGACCCGCTTGTTCCCAACACATTCCTTCACACCAGCTAAATTAGGGTTCTGAGAAAGTTTGAAGATGGCACGAGGCGGTATATCCTGCCCTGTTCGACCTGGAACATTGTATATAATCGTCGGTCCCATATAAAGAACGGATTGGAAATGTGCGATTAGACCCTCAATCGAAGTCTTGCCATAGTAAGGGTTTATGTGAAGAGCAGCGTGCATTCCAACAGCGAATCCTTGTTCAGTCGCGTGGATTGCTTCTCTTGTTGAATTGCTTCCAGTGTTTCCAATGACTTTGATGCTTCCACCAAAACAGTTAACGGTATGGCCTATGAGCATAATGTGTTCGTCCCAGCTCATCAATTGTCCTTCACCAGTCGTACCACCAACAATAACACCTTCAGCGCCGTTTTGTATCTGAATGTTCACTAAGTCATCGTAGGCTTCAAGGTCGAATCTTCCATCAGGTAAATACGGTGTTTTGATTGCTGTGATCACACGTAGAGCTTTAATGTCGTCTGTGTTTGTCCTGACAAGCAAAAAAACAAAACAAGTCCGGGTATGGAATAAACTTCCAAAACAGAGAGTATAATATAAGATTTCATAATCATCGACATATAACGTAGGTCCAGCTAAACTTATCTCACACAGACCTATTTTTAACCTCCAAGCTGCGCATTGGTAGATGAAAATTGGGTACAACAGCTGCTTTTGGAGAGACCCATTTCGAGCTCCTCCTGTGTTATCAACACATAAAAAGCACATCAGCTTGACTCAATATGCAGGAAAATTTCTCAATGATCATGGGATTCATGTCTCAATGACTCAATTGCAATTAAACCGGTTTACGATAGAATCACCATTGAGCTAATAGCTTTCAATCCTAGAAAGCTATCATTCAATTTCAACAACACAATGAATACTGAAGCCGATTCCAGAAATCATCATGCCTTGCCTAGCTTAGATTAAGCAAAAATACAAAAGCTTTCAGCATACTCTGAAGAAGATTATATAAGCAAAAAGTTACATATCTGCAAGATATGAGGAGAAGAGAAAGAACCTCTTGTAGCCATTGAATCGCTTTGGGCAGGGAAATTGTAGAGCAGAGTCCATAGAACACAAGCCATAACCTTTCAAAGCAGCCATCTTTGAAAACACAGAGGAACAAAGAAAAAAATTACCAAAACCTTAAATTCACAAACCCACGATCCTGTATCAAAAACGTCACCAGAGCTGGTGTAATCCAAATCAGTTCGTGACGATGATACTAATAGTGAGAATACTTCCGATAATGGTTGAACAGAGAACAGAAACAATAGAGCTCTGGTAATGGTGGCTGAGCATAATGAGGAAAGATTCCGATAAGAGCAACGTGGATTTGTAAGAAGGAGAACGCGGCGAGAGATGAGCGGAGCAAGAACTAAAGCCGCTTTTAGGGTTTTGTCTCTCTCTCTCTTTATCTCCTGAGATATTGCCACGTGGATAGTGACTGATACGCACACAAAAAAAAAAGTATTATTATTAGTCAATTTTGGTTTTTTTAAGGATTTTAAATAGCAGCCTTAACGAATACTTTTAGCTCAAAACAATGGATTACGTGCTCCATTTGGATTTTAAATCTTTTCATATTAGGATAAGTAAGAATTATGTATATTTATATGAATTCATGCAAGGCACGTTCGTATTCAAACGGTCCATCGTGACTGCTCCTAATATTATTGTTTTTTATTAACCAACTAAATCTAAATGTATAAGCTGTGTCAACGCGTTAAATTTGTGTTTATTGTCTAATAATATACTTTAGATTTGGGTATCTAAACTTAAAACTAAACTCTCCCTTATGAGCCCACTATAGGCCCAAAGTTGACATATTATGACCAAACGGAGAGCACTCTGACCATTATAGGCCCAATATTGCACTCTGGAAGCCTGAATCATAGTTAGCGAGTTCAATCAGGTCTGAAAGACTATTATTTTTGGTTTTATAATAATAATCTTAACAAAAATAAAATGGTATGGAATATCGATCGGTTTGGTATGGTTTACCAGCACGGATTACTTTGGTCCATAGTTGTTTAAACAAATTGAAGCTAAGTTTCGAGTTAAAAAATTAACATATTAGTCAGTTTGGATCACTATCCATGTGTGGAAAAAGAATTCGAACTGCATATTGATGATGTACATAACGAATGTCTTATATATAATTTTAATTTATATATGTAAAATTGTCGATAGACCCACTTCAGTTATATTGGATCTGTTCTGGGTTCAATATAGTGTAATCATTGAAATGGAAAGTCAAAGAATCTATAGGATGTCTAATCACTCATAAGTCATAATACCGACAAATATCAATTTTCAGATAAAACAAAAATAGGGTACAACAAATGGTAGAAGATAATCGACATATATATAAGACTGTATATACTGACAAACTATGGCTCTTTAATGTAAGTGTGAAATTACTTCGGACCTAAAACTTTGAGATTTTGGTGTTAGGTCCGAACACCAAATGTCTTCTAGGCGATTCAGCTAAATTTTGGATCTTTTCTTTTTTTGAAGTGATCATAAATTTGTATCTAAGTTTGTTTTCCTTAGTTCATGGTTAATGAACATCCAGCCAAATTTGAATCACGGATTAACCAAAATATTTTTGGACCTATTCAGATTGGACCAGATGGGTTGGTAAAATTGATATCCCAATTAACTAATTAGTAGCTATTATATGCTTGCCGCAAAGCAACAAGATTTAAAAGGATGAAGCAGGACAAGAGAGGAAGATAAATCTTTAGCATATATCAATGTCATTAATTATACTCATTAAAAATTGTTGTATCAAGCGTCTAAAGACTCTAAAACTAATACATCTGTGAAGACTATTTAATCATTTAAAAAAAAAATTGATCGTCTGTTTGGATCAACATCCTTATGATTGATGTAATAGCCAGGACAACAAAAATGACCGATCGGATCATATTCATAGATCATAGGTTATATAAAATAAATGGTGGTGTGTGGTTGTAAATGCAAAAAGAAGAAAGAGAGGGAGAGGGAGAGATGGAATGAATGATGGACAAAGTGGGAGGAAGGTGGCTTTGGAAGTAAGGAACTCTCTTTCTTCTCACTTTCACTCATCGCCTCGTAAAGGAACTTTTCTTCTTTCTCTCTCAGAGACACGCACGTGCGTCGGTGCATCACCCAATGCTCTTCCTTAATTGCTTTCTCATCTCTCACTTACAAAACCCTACACACACAAATTCTATATACTTCCGTAAAATCTATCTATGTCTATATATGCAAATTTATCAAGTGAGTTAGTCGTCAATGTAATCATGATTTTCTTGTTCCAAGTTCTAGAATCTATTTCTACCCGACCCTTTCTTTTTTCTCTTCTATAACCCAAAAATGATTATGAAAACTAGTTTAGATTTTAATATTCGGATATTATATACAAAAATTTCCGTGTAAATGTGTAAATATAAGTATATGCCAAATGCAATCACCTTGTTCCCAAGTCTTGTTCTTGTCATTATGCCTCTTGCCTCACCATCTTCTTACCAACCTCGGAACAATCATCTTTTTATCTCTTTTTTTTCCTTATTATCTTACAACGTAACTTAAAATAAAAATATCTATAGCCGTTTAATTTTTAAATAAAAATAACCGTTGTTAATCTTTGAACAGGAAAACAATACAACCAATGTAATTTCGGTAATTGAGTTTATAACGGACATGGAAAATTCATTAATTGACCTCTTACCAAAAAATTAACGGAAGAAATAACAATTTGACATTGTTAGTAACCTGTTTAACCTTAGTCATAACCTTTCAATGAAACCATAGCTTATGCACTATAATTCAACATAGACGTAAAGCTAATTATCACCAACACATGAAAATAAAAACTCAGAAATCAACAATTTATAATCACCTAGTCAACGCAAAACACAAACCCACCCCCTCTCAAACCTAAAAGATCGATCAATCCCATGACCAAAACGATTCTTTTCGATTCATACGTACCACGAATCTTCGTCAAAGACTACAATTATCTTTAGAAAACAAAGAACGAAAAAAAGAGAAAATTAAAATTTGACAGAAGAGAGATTATAAATTAAAAACAACGAACGTATCTAACTTGTTTTTTCGCGATTTAGAAAGATGGTCTCGGAGTTCCCCAATAAGCTTCAGCTGGCAACTGAACAGAATTCATAAGATTCGGAGGCAACCCTTGTATAAATGACGTGGGATCTTGCATCAACTGTTGTTGCTGCTGCTGCTGCGTCTGAGTCTGCGTTTGCGTTTGCGTGCCACCACCCATCGTTGCGTTTCCATCGATATTATTAGCAACCGCTCCAGCCGTTTGCTCTTCTTGATCATCTTCCTCTAACGGCAACCTCTCATACGCAGCGTTCCCAAACGAAGCTGCCATAATCACCACAGGTCCTGAAGCCATGAGTGGACCAACCACGCTTCCTCCAACGACCTGTCCTTGACCACCGGCTAAGTAAATCGTTAGACCGGACGCAGCTGGTGGAGCCGGTGGAGGAAGGAAAGATCCCGAGAGAGAAAGAATCTCGAAACGTCCGTGTAAGTTAACGACTGATGAGCCACCACCAGGTACTGAAGCTGGTTGTCTTATGGTAACGTTCGTAACGGCGCCGTTTCCACTCAAAACGCAGATGCCACGTTGGCGACGGCGAGCGAAGACGGTGACGCTTTCCATGACGTCACATCCATTTGCTACTTCCATGACATGAGATTTGAGAGCGTTTGCGCTGTCTCGAGTGATGATGATTGGTGGTTTTGGTTTGTTCTTGGATCCCGCTGGTCTGCCACGTGGCCTTCTCGTGATATGGTTATCACCTCCTCCGCCTCCGCCGCTTTCTCCGCCCGAGCCAGGAGTGTTTTGATCTTTTCCGGCTGAAGAGTGCTCGTTGGGATCGATCTCAGCGTCTCTGTCACGTTTTAGCCCGCCGATTCGGTGCTGGTCGATTTCATGGCCGTGGTTCTGTTGCTGCTGCTGCTGGTGATGCTGAAATTGATGGTGTGGGTGAAGATGGAGATCTCTTGAGAGAAAAGGTGGAGGAAGAGAGCGAGAGACCTGATCCATTTCTTGATTGAAAAGCAACAAAAGCAAACAATTGAAAACCCTAATTAATTAATTAATCTCTTCTTCTCTTCCACTCAAATCAAAACTAAAAGCTTAGCTTGACGATGTACAATAGCTCAATTCAAAGGGAAGAAAATGATTGAAAATATTAAGAAGAGAGGTTAAAGGAAGAGAGGAACAAAGTCATGTACATGTAAAATGAAACTGGAGCTGGACTAATAATACATGGAGGAGATGAAGCTTGTAAGAAGAAGGAGGAGAGAGAGGAGAGAGATGGGTTTAGGGTTAGGTCTGAGACGAGGAGGTTAAGGGTTAAGAGAGTATTCAGATGAATGATGATTTGGGTTTAGTTTTGGTTTAGATAGACAGCGTGCCGCATGGGCGGTGTGTGGGTCCTACCTACTGTGTCACTTTGTGGGCTCTACCTTTTTCTAAAAAATCTTTTATCTTGTGTAATAATTTTCAGTTGTGTGTTTGTCTCTCTTTAATTGTAAAATTAATACAAGGCTTTTTTTTTTTTTTTAATCCGTGAAAATATTGGATGAGGTTTACTAGATAGTCCATGGATGCGTGAGATTATATCAAACATTATAATGGACACACAAATTGAAGCGCACGAGTCTATATTGAAACTAAAATGATTTTTTTTTTAAAAAAAAATTTAGCTGATGATGAATCTGATGCATATATGCATGATTTTGTAGGTGGTACATTCCTTAATGTACGGTCTTTAATTACATTTTATCACTTCGAGTCTTATTTTTTTTTGTCAACAATCACGAGTTTTTTTTCTTTTATACTATTATTTTTCTCGATGTAACGGTAGAACATAAAAAACACCAATTTTATACACACACATTCAAAACTTATAGAGCAACGGAGAAAATTATAATATCTTCAGTAGTCTGTACAATAAGGTGGGTAGAATTAATAAGCTTAACACCTTATCTATAGATTATTTTCCTTTTAAAACGTCACATATATAAATAAAAGAAAATTATACTATGTTGTGTTAGTATTAATTTTGTGTTTACGTATGATAAATTTCGATTTGCGTTGATAGGAGAAATTTTAAACAACAAATAAGGAATAAGACTCCATTTAAACAACAATATTGCATAATATTGCATACCTATCTACATATGTATAGAGGATTCGTTGAGGTTATATACTTGCAGAAAAGTACATATAATTGTTTTTTTTTGTTCTCACATAAATACTACGTAATTTATTAACAAAAAAATATTTCGAAAATATACATGTGTCCGCATATATATGTACGTTAAGATTAATTAAAGTGCATGAAAGTTAGTGAGAGATAATTAAGAGTTGAAATGGAGAAAAGAAGATGAAAATGTGAAGAAGAGACGTTACTGTGGTTGGATGATGACAGAAACTGTAAGATACTTCACTTAAAATCTAGCAGAACCACTTAATTGTATATGTATATACATACTGTGTCTTATATTATATTCTGAAATATGGATACTGTTATTTTACTTAATAAATTTTAAAAATAGTATCTGTACATGTACTTAGATTTATGTTTTAGTAATCACATTTTCTTTTATTTTCACGATTGTACTATCACACGATATTATTTATCAAAGTCAAAAATTATATATACGTAATATATGATTATGTTTGGTTTACACAACATCAACTGGTCGTTAATTAATATACACGTTTAACATCGGCTTGAATTTAATTCGTTGTCTAATTCAACAAAAAGAATGTGTAAACGTTAAATTTTCAACTCCGTAAAATTTATGAAATCCTGGAAATTGTTGCACCACTTTGAAAGTTACCAATTAGACAAATCAAACTGACTTAAATTCCTTTAGTTTCAGCCGATTCCTTTTTTTCTCCGTCTTTTTAGCATAAAGCAAATTACTAGTTACTACTACAAGTAGGAGATTATAATATTCAGAGATTAATTATGTATGTTGGGTCGATAAGGCAGATTCAAGCTCGTAAATCACGTAAGGTTGGGGAAAAACTAAAGAGACAGGAAGTGGAGGAAAGAGAAGATGACAGGCGCGTCAGACGCCGTTGGATGTTTGTCCCCGTCGGTTGCGATGCCTTCACGTAACAAGACCAGCCAGCGGGGACCAGCTCACACTCGCACGTGCAGCCGCTGACACGCGTGAAGGATTCATTTAATGTAACTAATTTACTTTCAAACATTGACTCAGTTCAGGATATGCCTGAAGATTAGAAGGGTGGCTTTCACGTCACGATGGGGAATATTTTAGGTCACCAACGGATAAGTTTCACAAAAATATACTACTCGAATAGTTACCTTAAAATATGTCAAAACTGTCAAATTTCCCAAAATATGTAAGCTTCTTCAGTTCCTGGTATTCACCCCACCACCAATGTAACATTCTCCGGACAAGACATCTCAAAAGTGTTTGACAGTGCCACTTCTCATTACTTTCTTGTTTTCGACTTTATTTGTCTTAAACTATTTATATATACCTGTTTTTTTTTTTAACAAATAGTTAGAATCACGAATAACTACAAAAATATTTTATGCATGTTGAAAGAATCTCAATTCTATATACAAAAATAAAATATTTTTAGAATCGCTGTTATATACCTATAAAGACAGCTCTGGATTCGATTATGTTTTACCATGCTTTAAAAAGTGGATAAAGGTTTAATCAAGCTTAGTTTTCATTACCAGATAGTACTAAATTAATGTTGGATACTGAAAGTTTAAATTTGTTAAACGTTGGGCAGATAGACCAGCATTAAAAATTGAGATCTCTTAATTTTTATTTTTTATGTGATCCATTAACTATGTCGGATTATTTATTAATAATACGGCGTCCACATATAAAATTATGCATACATAAATAATACCATACACATCCCTTACAAGTTTCATAATGTCTACCAAAAGGTCCTTAGCTTTTGTTTTCTTCTTGATTCCATATTATATACATGATATATAAAACAATATTCAACCGATATAATAAAAATAAGGTATTATTTATAGATATATACAACATTACAACTATATATAAAATATATTTGTGTGTGTGCGCTATGTTTAACACATACAGTTTGTACCGTGGTCGATAATGATAACACATTTTTATTATAACGTTCAAAAACATATGTCATCTGGGGATCTTTCGGCTATCACCCGCTAGTAAATCCAAATTTTTTTTGTTCTACTTTTAATTTTCTTTTGCCATTCTATTTATATGGTGTCTTAAATCATACTATTATACTGAATATAGAATACGAATACGTATACTGCTCGTGTAATTAAATTACGAAGAGAGAGAGAGAGAAAGAGTAATGTGTGTTGACCGCATGGGAAGAAGAGAGATGTAGGTTGAATCTGAAACCAGGACGTGTGGGCGTGATTCTTCCCTTTCTCACCCATCCCCCGCGGATCCCGCTGACACCCGACCCGACCCGACCCGACCCGACCCGACCTGGCTGGGTGGACATCGGACTAACCACTCGCATCTCACGTTTTTTGTCTTCACTTGAAATCCAATTAGGAGGGACCACGTGGCTCTGAAACCCATGTTAAGATATTCTAAAGTCTAAACTAATTACTTTTTGAAAACAAAATCTGCAACCATTAATACACTTGGATCATTACTCACTAAAGCCTAATTAACATGTTATGTAACCCCATTTTGTAGATATCAAGAAATTTGAGAATAACTAGACATTTGGACTGTTGTGTTGTATGTATAATATCTTAGCTCAGTGAATTGCATATGCTCATTAATGTTCATATCTTACCTTTTCATATCCTTTATATAGAGATTATTTTAATCAAATTGAGACAGCTTTAAATGACGATGAAAATCAAATTATTTCAACTATTAGATCGATTTTAATCCATGTAGTAATTCATTTGGGATGTCATTGAGCATACAAGACATAACCAGTTAATACTTTTCAAAAAGCTATGGACTGTTGTGTGTATTATCTCTTAGCTCAGTGTTTTACTAAACCGAGACAGCATAATTGTATGTAATAATATAAAAAGAGGAAATTATTAATATTTTCATATTTACATATTGCTATATCAAGTATATATCCATTTATAAGTATATTTTACTTTAATTAAAAATTTAAGGGCATTGTTTTTCTTGGCCTAAGTATTTTGTTATTAGAAAAAGAACTTGTTCGTTCGCAAATATTTTAGATGCCGAATGAATATAATTCACCATATAATCGGATCATTTACATTCATGCAATATAGAAAAACTCCATAAACTAACTTAACCATGCACGTATATATATAACGAAATATAAATACGATAATTAACTATTATATCTCTGAATCAGAGTAAACGAACTATTGGTTATTAGTGTAAATTGTAATTAGTTATAGACTAAGAGCCGTAAGGCTACAGATACTTTTAAATTTAGTTTTAAAATTTTAATCAAACAAAACTATGACCTATGTAGTCTCTAAAAATATAAAATAATTTTGTAAGAAAACGAAAAACAAAACATAAGCATTGACATACAGTCTTTTATTAATAACTGTTGGTAGGGTATTTTAGATACTTTGTTTCGCGAAAATTTATAAATCTTGTAGAAATATATAATTTTGTCAATCAAATTCTAAATGAAAAGGTAATGGTTGATTAAAGTGAGAGATAAGGACGGACGTGTAATATAGACAAAAACAAAACATAGCTCGATGCGTTTTTTTGGCACCCAATAACTTTTTAATCTATTCCGTAAATCCACATCGGAATTTGTCATATATGCTTTGCTTTTTTGGATATGTGACCTTATGTGTGTATTATATATATAACTCGTATGAAAAGGCACTCTAGCTTGAGGACATATAACGATCGAATTATTTGAATATTAAAGTGGCAATAGACAATTTCTTTATTGCTAAATGTTGAAGAAAGACAAAAGATATAAGTCATCTATTGAATTATTTATAACAAGATATTACTAAATGTCATTTTCTAACCTAATCAATCAAGTTGGTGTTTATCATCACCTTAACATCGTTCGTTTAAATCTTGCATACCTTTCCATATTCTCCCGAGACTTAACTCTATTGGGAAGCTCCTTTTTATTTCTATCTACGAAACAATTTAACCACTGAAATCAAGATAATTGATCCACTATCTCTGTAATTATGCGAACCACCCTCGAGTATTTATATATTGAAAATAGAGAAAATTGAAAAAAAAAAAAGGTTAAAAGAATGGACCACAGCCGAGGTTGTCATGTGATGGACAGCGATTTACTTAGAATTATTAATTATCTTTGATCTTCTTTTCAAACGAACATATGTCTCGAGAACTCGGTGCCAATATGTCAACGATTCTCTTAACATCAACTTAAGCATCAAAGCACGACGCATTTGGACTATTTAATTAAATGTAATTAATTGCAATCATAATCTTCTTATTAATATTTGTTTATGTTGTGGGGCATTGATTATGGTTCTTAATTACTTATTTAAATCGGTGGTAGAAACAATCCTCTGTTCTCCTACAACATTATATTCATTTTGCAATATATTTTCTGTAATATAAGAAAACTAAGTTTAGATTGGGAAAAAGATTAAAAAATAACACTTATGACAACTAATATTTCAAAATATGTTTAATTAATGTTTGCTTACACGATTCAGATACATTTACCTTATAGATTTTCAAATTATAGAATAGATACTATAAAAACGGATAAACGAAACTGTATCTATATATGTAATTAGATTTGTTGAAATTCTGTTTGATAACTCATTTTTAAAAAAGTAATTATCACGATAGTCTTTTGAAAGACAACCATTTACGATTATTTATTCTAAAATTTTGTACATAATAACAAAAATTTAATACTGAGATGAAGATGAAATATCTACAAAAAAAAAGTGAAGTATAATCGTACATGGTTGTCTTAAAAATTTACATTATTAGGAAAGGCTAAGAGGTAATAAGAGATGAAGGTGAAATAAAAATAGCAAGTTAGCAACAAACATAAGATTTATAATTGAGTGCTTTTCCAAACCAATGTCACACAACATGTAAGAAAAATCGAGTGCTTTTCTCACTATAAAACTTATAATTATTTCTTCTTAAATTTTTACGATTATTTGTTCTTAAATTTTTACTTTTATTGGGTATCTCATCAATATTATGTTAAATTTTATCTTTTATCCATAATTTTTTTTTTGGTCGGCAACGTATATACTTTTATTCATATTTTTATAAACATATAAAAATACAACTTATATTATTCTATGAAAATAAAAATTTTAATTAAAACATTATGTTTAATTAACATATTTTTTATAAACATATCAAATTATCTGTTACATTTCAAATCTTAGATGTTTTTCTAATATTAAATATTTAATATTATTGTATTAACTAAAATAATATTAATTTAATAATATATTAAAATTAACTAATATCAATTAGAATAGTATTAATATATAATTTAAATTGATGCATAATGGAGCTTGCTAAATAGATAATTTTTTTATGTTTTATAAAAAGTAAAAAAAAAAAATTATTTTATGAGAAATAAATTGATATATAATATACATATTTGATATAATAAAAATAAAATAGATGAAGGTGAAATAAAAATCACAAAAATACATATTTGATATAATCATAATACTATTTTTTCTAACAAAATATGTATATTTGTGATGCTTTGGAACAATTGTTAGAAAAATAGTGTTAGGATTACAACCATAATTGTCGGTTTCAGAAAATAAAAAAAAATATGTTGGTTGTTAATACTACTCTCTACTGGTACAAATAAATTATTTTATCGGCTTACAAAAACTGATGAGTACTTTTTTCTTCAGAAAAAGAAACAGAGAATAGAAATAGTTATCATATTATTTGTAAAAAGAAAAATACTAAAGTTCAGTATAATTTTATAGAGATTATAAAAAAAAAAATTAATAAACATCAATAATTGAAAATTTTTGTTAGCAACAAACTATCAGAATAACAAAGAAAACATAGCTTGTAACAGAGAGAGAAAAGAGAGTCAAAGTTATACTATAAAATTCAATCTATGCAAATATGGAGATAAAGGTACATTTTATAGTTATATCTCGATTTATAGCTGCAAATATTTTACAGGAGGAAGCTCCGACATGTAAGGAAGTGCAAGCTTTATTATTCTAATCTTGTAAGAATTTGATAATATGCAACAAAATGATTGCGTTTGATGTCGCTTAATATTAAATATTGTGCATGAGACGAAATAAGAAAATAAAAAGTGAGTTCGATAACGAAACTAACAATAATATATATAGACGAAGTTAACTAATAACTAGCTTTCTATATAAATATATTTATATGAATAAAAAAACACTTCACCTTTTCCTTGGCTTATTAATATATATATTTATTAACAAATCTCACGTACACGAGCTCCTTTATATAATTACATGAAAATTCCCGTCATGTACATGTACTAAAACATTGATTTTAAGCTTTAAAATACCACTGATCTATTAATTTAATTTGATATTTCCACTTATATATTAGCTGATGACATTCCACTCCCAAAGCAATGCAATATACGTCTACGATTAATCGACGATTTTTTTCGTTTCTTACTTACCTTTTATGTTTTATTTTAGGGTGTTGGGCTAATTCACAAACTGTTCACATTTGTCTCTTTCTCTTTTTAGTAAAACTTAATTTTGATCGATTACACTACAATCGTCAAGACCGAATTTTTAAAACACTTATACAAGTACTGTACAACAGCCTAAAAACATCCTCACCAGGATTTTAAAATCTTGAAAAATATCCACTACCAATTTTATTTTAGATTAACCATCAGGTCCGTAAAGATCACCATACGACACAATTATTACATATATATACCAGATGACAATTTCGTAGGATATCCTTCAACATATCATAAGTCACATTTTAGTGGAGATTTTTATTATATTGTTTATATAATGATGTTTCTTTTCAAATTGCAGGAGAAATCAAAATTACATAGCCTATTAGGCTCAGTTTGTTAAAGTAGTCCAATTATACATATTGAGTGGTGAACAAAACAACTGTACCAAATCATTAAATCAACTAATGTGGGAACCAAACCATTCGGTTTGATGCCGTACTAACTGAGTTATTCACCATCGATGAAGTCAAAAGGTCAGAACCATATCGGGTTGAGTAGAGCTGACGAATAAAGATATAACATCTTACTTGGAACCTTATAGGTAGATGGCAAAGACCACTGTACAGGCGTATTTGGACGTTAGAAGTTCGATTCCTCATACTTACAAAAATATGGCCAATGGGTACCCTCGACCCAAAAAAAAAGAAAGAAAAAAAAAAACTAATTTCCCGATCTAGAAAGCTTAAACCATCGTAAGTTCATAACCACTCATGGAATTTTACGACCTAATTAAACCGTATAAAGCTCAATCAACCAAATCCATTATGAGAGTATTAAAAATGGCCTAAACCTAGGTCGAGGCCCAATAGAATGCAGGACGAGTAAGAATGTATGTAGCATCAACAAAGAGAGAGATCTTTAACAAAGTACAAAACAAAACAATACAACTTAAAATCGAAACTGTAAATCCAGTCCCGTGAGTTCTCATCTATGAAGAAAAAAAAAATAACATACTCGTAAATCAGTTAGTTAGCGAATAAGACTTTTTGTCGAGAAGCATAGTGTAAATTCACTTTTTTTGAATTATTTGTTTATTGTGCTCCTTGCAAATGTTGATGTCTGTATGATTCTTAGTTTAATTTATCATCTATGCTATAAGTTTATAACTCTGTAACTTAACTTTCTTGATAAAGAAGTAGATATTATAAAACTTTGAGGTTTTAAATTTGTGAACGATTATAAAGGAGCTTAACAAAAGAAATATGAAGTTTAAGGCCCACGATAACGAAAGGGCCTTGCGAGAAAATGCCCAAGGCAAAAGTATGAAGATATCGCACGACAACTGTTTAGTAAACGTATGACTGAGTACATATTCAAACTTAAGAATAGGTGAAAAAAATATAACGGCAAATAAGATATACTCACCAGAAAAAGAAGGGAAAATACAGTAGTAATACAATGTAAATGTTAGCAAAATTATAATCAATAGTCCTTATAACATTCCAAGAAAATTAAATCTTATTGAGTAGTAATTTAATTTTCCTAATAACAAAGGGTAGATGTATCGATCAAAACCAACTCATCTAGACATAGACCGAGACGGCGAGTCGTCGGTGGCTGCCGGTGGAGGAGATCCTTGTCTATGGAGGAGTTCATGTGCTAATGCTTGAAGGTCACTGTTTCCACCACCGAGCCCTATGGCGGCGGCGGAAGAAGACGACGATGATACACCATATTGCTGGCGTGGATCAACGATTCTTCGTTGTTGCGTGGCCCACGCCGAAGCCGATGCCGTTTGATCGAAGATGGAGGCTAGATCGTAGGTTGAGGGTAAGGTTGAGACTGATGCAGGTAAATCGGTTATGGAAAAAGGCGGAGGAGGAGTGAAAAAGAGCGGTTGCGGCTGCGATAGAGGTGGTGGCCGCGTTTGTGGTTGAGGTAGCTCTAGTGATGCCAAATGGGCTTGTAAGTAAGAAACTTCTGCTTGTAGATTCACCACCTATGTATACATTTTACGAGTTAGAAACTAAAAAAATATGATAATAATATATGTTAATTATTTACTGTATATATATAGGTCTAAGGACTAATTAAACATGTAACTCTCAGGAAATTACGTGAGGATGCGATTAATTAATGGCTTGCAATTTATTGCCAACATAATACTGTTAGTTTGATCGTGAAATCTCTATCTCGTAGTTTTTATACGCTTAACGTGATAGTTTAACTATCCTAAAAATAGTTTCTACGTGTTATCCAAGAAGTTCTGATTTCATGTAATTACTTATCTAAAAATTTAATTAATTACCTTTTTATTCACCTTGTTTTACTTTATCATTCAGAAATCGAATTAATGTATGTTCGATTGTTAAGGTTGTTAGGCCACAATTTATGTTAAGTATTAACATAGAGAGTAAAAAAATTAAATGACACGCATAGTATAGATTCATCCCCTTATTAGATGAAATATGGGCATGCAGTTAATGAACTAATTAAATGCGAAGAAACAAAATAATTTTTATACCCAAAATATATATTTTATTTGCATAAGAAAGGAAACGATCGATAGTGAAAAATACAAAAAATTGGTATATGTACGTATTAACACAGAAAATTGTAGCCCGACCAATTCCCGAAAACCAGCAAAAAAAAACTCCACAATTTTGCAATGGGACTCGTCACGACCGTATCATTTTTATATAATTGCATAATACATTATTTTATGAGATTTCATAAGTAATAACCAGACAACCATGCTTTTTTTCCTTTATACTCAAAGTAGAAGATTAGATAACCAAGAAAGCTCAACAAAGTGACAAACTCTCAAACAACTCAGACGATTTCATTTCATGCACCCAAAAAAATGTTCATATTTAACCTAATTTACATGAGTTTAAAGTTATATATTATTCCCAAACGAAACCGAAGTTTGCTACTTTGGAAAAGAAAAGAAAAAACGTAACTGTCATCAAAATTATTTTTGGTTAGTTTAATTCAAGAAGTATGTTTCACATATAGTGATTTCCAACGCATTTTAATAATTCTTTACAAAAAGGTTAATTAATTACTTAAATTAATTACCTGTTGCTGAAGAGCAAAGATGTGAGCGACGCAACCATAGATAGGGTCCCTTATCCGAGCCTGAGCTTCATAGCAAATGGTTACGACAGCATCGGACCTTCGATGAACTGGTATGTGCAAAAGTAGCTTCGAGACGTTACTGGCTCCGAACACTTTATGCACCGCCGCAAAATAAGCCGAGCCTTGCTCGGAGTCAAAGTAGGGTGCAAATATACATCCCGGCACACACTTTCTCCTTAAAAACTTACAAGCACCACATGGCCCACCACCACCACTGCCACTACTTCCTCCTCCCCCGCTACTGCCTCCTCCTCCACAACCACCACCTCCGCCTCCCACGGCAGTGATTGTGTTCCCACCACCGCTCATGACCACCCCACACAATTAACGAGTTGTGTGTGTGTGTCTCTCTCTCTTGTGTTTAGGGTTTTTGATTTATTGAGAAAAAAATTATTGAGATTACGTTTGGTGTTGTTTGAAGAATTGAGATGAAGCTTTGAGAAATTAAAAGGGAATCAAGAGAGGAGAATTAGGGTTTGGTAAGAGGAGAGTATAGAGAAGAAAAGTCTTTAAAGCCACGCGACGACAAAGCTAACCAAAAAAAAAAACGATCTCTCTCTCTCTCTTTTCTCTTTCTCTCTCACATTTAGTTGTTTGCGTGAAGCAAACATGGGATAAGCCTCTTCTCTTATTCTTTCTCATAAGTTATAACCTTTAATTACACAATTATATCATTTATAAATCAAAAGAAACATAAAAAAGGAAAAATTGTTTGATAACTAATCTATCTCCCTTGGAACATCTCGTGATAAAATTTTATTTTCCAAGAAAAATAAAGTTCTTGCTTTCTCTTTATTTACTGTGAATTGTAATTCTTGGAGAGATATCTCATGACTTTAAATTATATATATGATTTACGTACAAGATGGATAAATAAAAATACATTTTATATCCTTACATAAGTTTTTAAACTATAACCTGATGTCCAATTAAAGTAGGCCATCAAAAATTTAAAATTTTACAGTTTGCAATCATTAAGAAAATAGTACAATTTCTCCCAAATTTGATAGCCACAGACCACAGTGCATAAAAAATGCCAGTTCTTAGTTATTTTCTTTAATGATTAGATTTTCTAAAATTTGTATTATCGGAAAAAAATGCAAAAGCGTACGTAATTTATGAAAGACCTTTTCAAGTAAATTGATAAGAAAAAAAAATCAAAATTAGTTGATGAAATACATAGTTAATTAGTTACGCTTACTAGAGAATGACGACTCGATCGCCAACTGATCTTTCCAAATTTGTAAATGAGCTTTAACTCATCCATTCCGATAATTTCCAAATTTGTAAATATGTTAAATCATCCATTCCCATATTTATTCATGTTTTCATTTAGTAATTCACGTTTCCCCATCGATAATCACCGTAAAATGTAAATGAAGGTTAATGTTCGGTTTAGAAACGAGACCCGAGTGAACCGAAATAACCGGGAGTCAAAATGTCTAAATCTCTCGGTTTGAAAGGAAACAAAACGTAGTTACCTGTGTACCAATAGTAGAAGTACACATGGCGATAATGATTGTAACTGCCTAGCGAGTGAAAGATCTAAGAAACCAATGACGTTATTCTTTACGTGGGTCCCACGCGCCGTTCCCTTAGAAAGTTAGTAACGCTAACGCCCCTTTGCCCTCTCAATGTCTCCTCCACGCCTATGTTATCTTAAATGTGTAAATACATCATTTCATTTTATAAGTACAAAATGAACTTTGTTGTAATTAAAAAAAAATAAAAACAATATATTTATAGTGTTAAAGAAACGAATGACGTTGAGAGTTTTAAAAGATGTTTCCATGAGGAAATGCTAATAATCAACAACGACTGATTAATTAATTAATTAGTTATCTAAGAAAAAATGAAAAGCTCTTGAACTTGAGAGTTTCATATATTTCAATTTTTAGTTTTAGGTAACAATATGGTCAACCACAAAATCTGTTTGGGCATGAATGCATGAGCCAAAAGACGATTCTTGCTATCATAAATTTCATTCTTTTTTTAGTGATTGATTAGATTAGTCATAAACATCGTCGAGTTATGTAATAGCGTAATAAATTAGAAATGAGATCATAGTGCAGGAGGTGGAAGTGACATGGTACCTCAAATCTTGGGGATGTACAAAAAGAGTCGAACATTTTCGATAAAACATAAATTATTTTAATTCACTATATTTCTCATAGGCTGTTTCTTTATAGCTCATTATGTAGTTAATTCCATATATCATATTATCATTAATCACTTCGCTTTTGCTTCTTTTGTTGATGAAACTTTTTCTTCCACTCGTGCAGTCAAGCCCTAATTCGCTTATCTTAACATTGTCGTCCAATTTGGTAACGAATATATATATGGATTATATATCTCATCTTGTCTTACATTTTAATAGACGTAATTACACACATGCGTTATTTAACTCATTTATTCATATTGTGGGTTGATCCTATCATCCTATGACCCTATTATCCCTTGAACTCTAAAATCCACCGGTCAATATCTACTCAAAATAATATTAGAAAATTATACGGTGTCGTCTAAAAACAAGGCAAAGCGATTGTTATAAGAGTTTAATTAAGTGGGAGCTGATGATGCAGGTATACTACTAATCTTTTATTAAATATGCTTAATATTTTAACAAATATGCTTGATATTTTATTAAATATGCTCAATACAATATAGCTAGGGTAATTTGACCCAGTTGGTCACTTACTCGTAGCAACTATATATAAACTGTTAGTTTTTCTTGTTAATTATCTGTAAGAATTTATCGTAAAATATATGTCTCGGACTACTCAGCTGTAGATTTCGCTTCAACCAAATATGGGTTACAAGGAAACTTTTGCTCAAAACCATGTAGCCTTTTAGAATATGTCATCAGGAACTGAAAATCTAGCTAATACTAATTGAATATCGATTCGGAATGAATTGTTAAAGTTTCCATGGTTACACGTTAAGTAATTAAGGCCAAACGACTTTAGTCAATGAGTGGTTTGTCTCCGTATTTCATAAACTGACAAATGATTCCTGAAAAGTAGAAATGTTGCCTTAGATTAAATATATATTTTAAATTTTCTATATGCTTAACTAAATTATAAATTAAAAAACACAATCCCAAAATTCTTGTAACTTGTTTATGTAACCACAAACACAAAAACACAGGCACACACACACGCATACATATGATTTCATTTTAAGTCCAGTTGATGAAAAATAATAAATGACTAACTGGCAAGTATTCATGTATATACTATAATTCATTTTTTCTTCTTCTCAAAATCATAAAATAAAAACTTATTTTGTTTGATATAATAATTGGCCCCTGGTCGGATAATTTTCAGACAGTGGTTGTATTTCAGACGTAAGACAGTTTCGATCTATAGTTCTGGTCGTAATCCCAAATTCGACAATATTGTGGTCAAATCTCAAAATTGCTCATTACTTTTTCGAAGCACATCGTCAAAAATTATGGGCCTTTATAATGATAATGTAGAAAAATAAAAATGTGTACAACAGAAAGATTTCAAGAGATCCCTTAAGTAAATTGCACTAATGATCGAATAAATAATATAAAATATATACTGTTTTATTGTTCAAAAATAAGAAACGAAATTGTGCAAGTTCGAAGTAAGAAGCTTTGGGGGGTTAAACTAAAACATTCGAAAGTTAAGGGGCTGGAAAATAATGATGTAAAATAGAGTGTAGAGAGTGAGAGACTCATGGATTAGCAGACAAGAAACCGAACGGCGCGATTCTCTTCTCCAACGCTCTCATTTCCTTCTTACTCTTAATTAAATTCAAGCTTACGAATATATTATGGATGCTGAAGATTATATTAATCTTGTTTACGTTGAATTCAATATTTGAGAATCTGCAAAACAAATTAGCTATAAACAATGTCTTAAGTCCGAGCAGAAGAACCGTTGAGCTGTAAACTAAAGTCCATCCTTAATTTTTTTTTATAAATTATTCGGTTCACGATAATTATTTAGGATATATATTTTAAACATGTCATAATGTATTTTTCGCAATAAAGCAGCATAAATATGAACTTTTAACTAAAAGAACTATGGAATGACGTGTTTTTTTAAATATTTTATGGGATAGTTAACTGAATGTAGAAATGGTTTTGCAAAAATATCTGGTTGGCAAATATCCGTAGATTAATACTACTATTTTGTCATATTACGAGTAACCAATAAGATTCTACGAAACATAAATACTATTGTGATCAATGCATCACAAATGTTAGCATCACAAATGTTAGACCATAGATGCAATAAAAGAGGTTGTTATAGGCTCACTATTAGAGAAGCGATGGTGAGGTAAGTGACTGAATGCTTAGGTCCGTGGGACAGTGAAGTCATAGAGGATGTGAGTCATGCCACGTGTCTAGATCTTACGACTTGGCTTTGTTTTGTGTAGTGATCTGAGAAGCAACGTACTAGCGGTTGCTCCATCGATCTCAACCGTTGATTCTGTTTGCCTCTTTGACTGGAATTTTTGAGAGAACAAATTTTCCTCACTCGCCGCATTCAAGCGCGTGCTTTTCAGTGTGTTCCATTCTACAAAAAAAATTTTTGGCATGGTTGATAGAAATGGATTACAACGGACAGGATTTCTTGAGAAAAAGTTTGAATTTTGCTAGGTGAGTTTGATTTAGTTCAAAATTAGGATTTGAAACCTTCATATATAGAACTGGTTTATTTCGAGGTTTTACAGATTTACTGACCACCATTATTGGTTAAAATACTATAACATATACCGCAATACGTAACTGTAAATTAACCTTTTTAAAGACTTTTCTTTATTAAATGTTATACTGTCTTTTCTTAGACTAAAATTAATTTTCATAATAAAAATAAATAGAAGCACGGAAAAGAGAAGTCTGGATCGAAAGTGAGTTATGTCGGGTGGAACAGAAACAAAAAGGAAGAAGAGGCAATAAAGAAGGTCAAGAGATTGGATTTTCTGATCTCTCGGCACGTATACTAATCGCTTTGACTGTGATCGTGACCGTGATTGTGATAGTGGAGATGGAGAAGAGAGATACTATTAACCTGTCTTGTCTTACTTACTTACAAATGCTATACTTATTGATACTTACATGGTTTTTGTGTTTGTGTGTGTTTCAGTGTCAATTTGTGCATCGCTTTGTTGCAGTCCGGTTTATCTAAACCAACCCTCGTGCTGATGTGCTGTTAGCCGTGACATTATGAATCAGACATTTCAAGATCTCTCCCTCCTACATTTTCAATGTCTATGAGTTCATGTGGGGATATCTATACATATATACACTAAAGTTCGTGCATTTGCATATATATATTTATATATATGTAAAGAAAGAGAGTGAGTGCGACAAGAGATGTGATAGTATGAAAAGAAATGTGCATGGGGAGGGGCCGCTAGGGCTAGAATATATGTACGTAATTTATGAAAATGCAAAGGGTTTTAGGGTTATGGACATTTGAGCTATATGAATCGATCACACGTGGTGTGTGCTCTTTGACATCGATCTTCATCATTGCGTATATATATATATATATATATATATATCTTTATAACATATATTTCAGTTCGGTATACAATCTTGTGAATAATTGTCTTTGCTAGGCTTTCTTTGGTTTAACTTTTACACTAAATATCTAGAACATGTTAGCAGAAGATCATTTATAACATCGAATTTTGGAACCCATATTAATTGTTCATACGAAGATATATTAGAATTATATACATGTAGTATAATTCACGTAAAGACCAATAAATAAAAAAAAGATATGAAATGAATAAATTAGCGGCCGATCATTCAATAGTATACAGAAACTTACATTGACAGTCAAAACCCAAACACTTTTCATTTATTTATATAAATGTTGAAATTAGTTCATCGAGTTGGCTTGATGTAAATAAACAACCCATCTCCTTCTCTATCTCTATCTCTACTCTCCCCCTCTTTCTCTCTCTCTTTACTTGAAGATGATGACCGGAAACTTGAACGGCGGTGGAAGAGGAGGAGGAGAAGGACCGTGCGGGGCGTGCAAGTTCTTGAGGAGAAAGTGTGTGAAAGGGTGCGTTTTCGCTCCTTATTTCGATGCAGAGCAAGGCACGGCGAGGTTTGCAGCGGTTCACAAAGTGTTTGGAGCCAGCAATGCCTCTAAAATGTTACTGAGATTGCCTTTGCACAAGCGGCTTGATGCAGTCGTCACGCTCTGTTACGAGGCCATGGCAAGGCTTCGTGATCCTGTTTATGGCTCTGTTGGCCATCTCTTCTCTCTTCAACACCAGGTTCTTCATTAAAACATCTTCCAGAAACACAACTGATTATATATATAGAAACTTACAAGCAAGACTGTGTGTATATAGGTGATGAACCTACAAGCAGAGCTTGCTCATGTTCAAGCTCGTCTTTCAACATTTCAGCGCTTTCCTCTACAGTCACCACAACAAATGCAGCCGCCGCCTTTCGATCTTGCGCATAACAACGAATATCAGATGGAACCGAGTAACCTGGATGTTGTGTGGGAAGCAGAACATATACCTCAAGGTGGAATTGAAGATGGAGAATTCCAAGAACTGGCGATGCAGTACATCTCAAGGTATTTACCGGCGGTCAAACTTCCGGCTTGCACTTAGTTCAAACTACAAGTCAGACTTATGTATCATAGCAATGGAGAGTAGGAAAAAAAGGGACGAGTCTCTGTTCCCAATAGTTGACCATTTCGCTTAAGATCATTACTATGCCAATAGTCCCATCTTAAGAGATATATAGCTAATTATGTATGCCTGTTAAGAGTTCAAATTGGTTCTTGCATGGAGTGTTTCTTCGACAAAACAGCAGATCATGGTAACAGAGCATACTCGTTTTAAGAAAAAAAAGATAAGAGCTTTCGCGTACCAATTAAGATTCAATTACTGTAGAACCACCAGATAGGTATCTCGTATCCAAGATAAACAATGAAATGCTTATCGAGCATGGAATATACTATGTTTCTTGTAAAGAGAGCTTATATAGTGCACTGTATAATGAAACTAAGGT
Source organism: Boechera stricta (assembly GCA_018361395.1). Taxonomy (NCBI): domain Eukaryota; kingdom Viridiplantae; phylum Streptophyta; class Magnoliopsida; order Brassicales; family Brassicaceae; genus Boechera; species Boechera stricta. The sequence continues at coordinate 21,611,008 of CM031541.1, read as the reverse complement.
AGAATCATAAAAAGGAAACGCATGAGTAACGCAGAACAGAACCTGTTTTAGGGGAATTCGCCAAGAGATTAGAAACAGAGTGTCAGATAGAGAGACAATTCACTACAAACAGAGAGTGAAAGTAACATATCAAATCTTTCTTATGACATAACTGCAAACACCATAAGCTCACTATAATATCAATTTCAATCCTAGTTTAAAGCATCAGTAGGGTTCAGAGGCAAACATATATCGCTAAAAAAAAGGTGTCAGCTTATTTTGTATATATGCATCAGTTATAATTGATGCAAATATTTTGCATGAGTTGAAATAAGTATTTGCGTCGATTATTATAATCGATGTTAATATGCATCGGTTACAAAAAAAATGATGTTAATTTTGCATCAGTTCATACAAATGATGTTAGTATTTGTTACGGATCTAACAATGGATGTTAAATATTTACATCATTTTAAAAAATTGATGTTATAATTACATTAATTATAAATAACTGAGATTAAAATTAATATTAGTCTTGATAAAATCATTTTAATTATAATATTATTCTAAAAAATAAGTCTAAACGGCAACAATATCTTTTAAATTAAATAGATTATATGACTTTAGTTTTTATGGGACCACTAAACTTAAAAATCGACAAGTAAATTGCAGTATTTATAAAGGACAGATTCTCATCACCCCATAAGATGTTTTTGATGTGGGATAGATACAAATACGTCTTTAATTACAAATAAAAAAAGAATAATAAATTGAAGTAATTATCAACAACAAATAGAAATAAATAATTACTTTAAATTCATCAATTATTTCCTAGGTTACTAAATGGATTATTGATTATTCCAATCAAAATTAATATTAGTTTAGGATTAAACAAATTTTGGCTCCGGTATAAAATATATTTATAAATAAATTTAAATAAGAAAAATCGTATTGTAAATTAAATGATGCGATATAATTAATGTTTATATAGAACTAATTGTGTGATTCATTCAAAACTAGATGACACAATGAAACAGAAAAATATTAGAAAATAATCACCCTATATGATAGCTTAATTTAGAAAATCATATTTTTGTAGTGATAATATCAAATAAATAAATAAAATTAATATACAGGTCGATTCTTTTATTGATGTAATTTGGTTTCATAAGTATCAAATGTTCTAACAGTTACAAATTAAAATAAAATAATATCATTTTAGTTAATCGTTGTAAAACTAGTAAATAATTATATATCGAAGTTAAATCAGAAAATTAGTTTGACATATAACTTTATTAACATGTTTTTTATTGATATAAATTTTGTAACATTTTTTAAGTAATGTTAATATAAGTTAATAAATATATCAATTATTTAAGTGACGTAAATTTATATATTTGTATCAATATTTTGAAAGTGATGCAAACTAGTCTAGATTTACATCAATTTTAATTAATTGATGCCACACCATCCATAACGGTATCAATTATTGCAATTAATGTTAAACTATAATTTGTATCGATTATTAATAAGTAATTCAAATTGTATCATTTAATTTTTATACAAATTAATTGATGCAATTGACCCTTTTTTGTTTTTAGTGTATTAGGCGTGTTAATGAATAAAGGCAATTAGTGAGCTGGAACAATTTGTTATTCCATTAAGCTTATAGCTCTTGTAAATGTAATTTAAACATTCTTTCTCATTAATCAGATATCATTCTTTACATGCTCACATGCTCTCTTCTCAATTGTTTCTATCTGTTCTTGATTATGACTCGAAACTGCTAAAATTCTTACAAAACAATGTTCAATATGAAAGTAGTCGTTTATGAGATATGGAAACAGAGGAATTAGAGACTCCATCATCAAAACTCACAAATTGTTGGCATATGGCTCCGCCGACTTTTCCGGTGAACTCCGTTACCGGAATGACCGGATTATGGATTCTTTGGATTCTTTGTAATGAGCACTATGAGATAGTGTATTTACATGTCAAAAATCAGAGTTAATTTGAATGAGAAATGTTGGGTCAAAGTAAGTAATCTGGAAAGGATAAAAGTCAATCATGTTACAATGTCCAACATCGGAAGGATTGAAAAATTCCTTCTCTCTCCACTCTATATAAATAGAGTCTTCCCCTCATTCTTTTTACTCACACCAAGTCCTCTTCCTCTCCTCTCTCAAACCTCTTACATTCCTAGATTAACACTGGGTTTTCTAAATTGTTTGTAAGTTTAAAAGCTTCTGAGATTCTGCCTCAAAGTAAGTCTGAGAGTATTAGTAGTTCTATAGTTCGGTAGATTCTTTAACCAGATGATCCGGTTTTGGTCTAATCATGGTTCTATCTTGGGATTCGAAAATCTCTGTACCGCCACACAGCGGGAGATTTATTGAATTAAGGAAAGAAATTTTATCTCGTCTCCATGTCGGTTCGGTTTTGTAATAGCGGTTTCCATGTCCGGATTTCGCAGCTCCTACAGTCATAATTCAATAAATCAGTGTCCGCTTATCGCTGTGAAAAAATTGGAAACTGCGATCAGTTTTACAAAAACCGAACTGCATTAACCGCAAAATGCTGTTTACGTGAAGGCCATGAGCAGTTTTGGAAACACATTTTCCGGCGATCTCAAAGATCGAAAGAGCATTCCCAAAAAAAATTTTTTGATGGTTTTCCGTTGAAATCCAAAATTTTTGCGGAATAATATATTTCTATGGTTTCCCGGTGAAATCCGAAATATTTTTGTGAGTCGACACCCCAATTTGGGAGAGATCATAACTTTAATCGAATGTTGTTTAGCTCATAACTTTCTGATCAATTATCGGAAATGAGCGATTTTGGTGTCTATGCGTAGATATCGAAATTATCTATCTAGTGATATATTATCGCAAATTTTGAGTAAATACACAGAGAGATATTGAGTCCATAATGAAACTTCTGAAAAGTTTGTTTTTGAAAACGGATTATAACGTTTAAAGTTTATGCTGACGCTTTATAAGCGATATTGTAAAACTATTTAAATGGAGTAAAACACAATAATAACGGTTTCCGCGGATGCTTGAAAAGCGAGTTTGCGAAACATGTTTGTGTTTGATTACACACAGATTTATAAGGGTCTTATAAAAGATTTTATAAGGGCTTATAAATTGTGAATTCCACGAACACTCTTACAAGTGAGTTTGTGAATCAGTGTAAAAGCTATGCGTTAACGATTGCTGGATAAAATAGTGATTTTTTCCAGAACGCTCGAAATGCTAACGATTGCGTTTGAAAAACTTAATGGAGTGATAATATGAGTTTGTAAAAACCAATCATATTTGCTCTAAGTGATAGAGGATGATAATATTTTTATAAAATTATCTCTACTCACTGGTTTTTCATAGAGTTACAGAACAAAAATTCAAAACTCTATAGAAAATATGTACGCATTTTGTTGAAAACTGAGTATTCTTAGAAAATATGGGGGAAGCGTTGCTTACCAAAAATGAATAATTTCAACAAAATACCACATAAATTTATTGGCAAAACACCATATAAATTGTGGACATATCAAGTAATTTTGTACAAAAACTTGAAAGTGTGAGGGTGTCTTGCGAAATTCGTAGAGCAACCTACTAAGTGGTCATAATCAGACCAAAAAGTGTGAATTATATTTTCATAGGATATACACACCTTGAGAGTGGTGGTCGGTCTCTGTTTATTAAAGGAAACATATCGAAAATCCATGTAAATTTAATCATGAAATCAATGAAGGTGTCGTTCTTTGAACATGTGTTACAATATCCAAAGTAAACATGTAAACATAGAGACACAAGCACCTCAACAAATGAGGATAACTTTCTAATACTCCAGTAAGTGAAAAAGAAGATGAACCTTGACGTAGCATGATAGCTCGTAAGGAAAATTCTTATGGTACTCATTCCATGATAACTATTTGCAAAATTAGCTAAAGAATTCACAATTTTTCATGTTTACACCAGATACACCCTTTTTTTGGAAGGAAGTAGTTAATGGTGATACGCCTCCATTATGAGAAATCATACATGAGAGATAATTAACATGAATGTGAAATATATCTAGCACTACAAGAAAACTCGCTATTTGCGATGGAAAATTGCGATGGAAAATTTCCGTCGCAATTTGCGATGAAACCGCGATGGCTTCGCGAAGACATTGCGACGGAAAAAAAAATCGTCGCAGTTTTGCGATGAAAATTTGCGTCGCAGATTTGCGACGATGTCGCAATACATTTGCGATGATATTGCGACGAACACTGAAGGTCATCGCAAATCCATCGCACCTTTGCGATGGATTTGCGATGAATAATTTTCAGTAGCAAATTTGCGATGAACCTGCGATGACCTTAAGCGTTCGTCGCAAGATCATCGCAAATTTATCGCAAATTTGCGATGATACTGCGACGGAAAACATTTGCGACTGATTTGCGAGGTTGCCGACATGGTAGGAAAGTAGGTGGAACGCGTTTTAAATGATATGTACCTGACATTTTGCGAGGAACAAATCCGTCGCAAATATATCGCAGTCCATCGCAAAATTGCGCTTCTTGTCGCTGATTTGTAGCGTTGCCTCGCAAATTTTTGTCCGTAGCAAATCCGTCGCAGATTTCCATAGCAATGCCGTCGCAAATTTTTCCAATCTCTATAAATAGCCAAACGGATTTAGTTATTTTTCATAACAATGCAAACARCTATTCAACAATTGAGAGAGAAAAAAATATATATACAGAATCTGAGTGAGTGAGTTAAAAAATGGCGTCCCAGCATGAAGTCTATGAATTACGGAAGTGGATGTATAATCGAAAAGATCCGGAGACGAGGGAAGTGACAAAGGAGTATCGTGTCGGATTGCGAGCATTCATCCAGCCACTAATAACCCATATGCGAAGGGTGGCGGTAACATTTTTCGTCCGTAGAGCGTGCAAGAACAATCAATATTTGGAAATTGATCTTGTGAAGGCATCGTATAATAGAGGATTTATGCTTTATGTGGTTTTCACATGGAGAGGGTTTTAGTCTTGTGCGGGAAGTAGTAGCGGGTGATGGTGTTGATCAACCGGGTTATACTGCTAATTATAACTACGGTCAAAACATGTTTGAAAATTATCAAGAGTCTCATCCAAAAAATAGGTATCATGATATGGTCACAGATGCATTTCATGAATCTATTCCTGCATTTGTTGATGAAACTAGGGAAGAACCTAACGTTGAAGCTGCAGTTTTATGATATGTTAGACTCGCAAATCAACCTATCTATGAGGGATGTAGGGAGGGGTTATCTAAACTGTCACTGGCATCTAGGATGATGACAATTAAAAGTGATAATAACCTAACTGAAAATTGCATGGACGAATGGGCTGAATTATTTAAAGAGTATTTGCCGAAGATAATATTTCGCGATTACTACAAAACAGAAATTAGTTGCGGGTCTTGGGTTACCATCGAAATGATTGATGTGTGCATTGATAATTGTATGATTTTTGGAAAGACGACGATAATGGAATGATTTTGTGGGAAGCCGAGATATCAACCAACTAAGAAGGACCTATCCCATACCAACGTATGTGGTATTTGCCAATCACGATAGATTGAAACGGTTATACCAATCGAAAGGACATCGGCGGCAATGAGATGGCATGCACAACATACAACGAGGATGGGAGGTCCGACATCCGGATGCGGCGTGGCAACTTCCGCGGTATATTCGACTTTGCTAACGAGTGTAGAAATGTCTATCTTGGCTTATGCACGGTTTTAGCCCATTTGGTTTGTCGGGAGACAATACTCGCTATGGCCCGTCATGTGACGCCATACAATCTTCCACCAGAAATGTGCATGCAAAGGAATTCTTGTTTATGAGTATTCTAGTGGTCCAAAGCATCCAAAGCGATCTCGATGTATTTCAACCTTTGATTCACGAGTTGAAACAGTTGTGTATCGTGTACGGACTTTCGATCATTCACACAACGCAATTTCAAAATGCGGGCTAATGTGGACAATTAGTGATTTCGGTATGGAATGTTATCGTGGACCACAGGGAGGTTATCGTGTCCATATTGCATGGATCGATCGATGCTTTTTAAAGCATGGAAGGAAACCATGCTGGTTTGATTGTCATCGTGCTTTCTTCCCATGCATCATTCTTACCGGAAGAATAAAAACTATTCAAGAAGAACAAAGTTGTGCGTGTTCCCCCGTGTATATGTGAGGAACAGCGTGTTAGAGCAGATTGATTATTGGCGCAGAAACATGTACAGCGTGGGGAAATACTAGCATGCCTGACGGATATGGGAGTTGTCACAATTGGCATAAGAAGAGTATCTTCGGGAGCTTCCATACTGGAAAGATCATCTATTACGGCTTGATGTGATGCACATCGAGAAAATTTTTTCGATAACATCATGAATACGATTTTGAATGTGCGGAGCGGCAAGTAAAGACAATTTCAAATCAAGGTTGGACTTGGCGAAATATGCGGAAGAAGCGAGTTGCATATTACGGGATGGAAAATTACCTATTCCGATCTTTCGTCGGAATGCAAAGCAAGTGTTGTTTGACTGAGTTCTTGAAGTAAAATTTCCTGATGGGTGTGTCCAAATTCTCAAGATGTATAGAGCAAGGAAAAAAATTGCTGGTATGAAGAGACGATTGTCATGTATTCATGCGACTACCGTTGTGAGCTCTTACAACACTGTCACGAAGCAATTGCGGGTAATATAGTAATACAGTTTTTAGTAGTTCTGTCCCATTAATTATTTTTTTATGTGTTTAACACTAGTAAACTATACATCAATTTTCAGGCATTGGAGCATTTTTCAGAGATCTATGCACACGAACACTTACAGAGGAGGGCATAATGCAATCACACAATAATATCCCAGTGTTATTGTGTAACTTAGAAAAAATATTTCCACCATCGTTTTTTGACGTGATGGAACATCTTCCGATCCACCTTCCACATGAAGCAGCTCTTGGAGGTCCTGTGCAATTTCGATGGATGTACCCGTTCGAGCGATTTATGGGACATCTAAAAGGAAAGGCAAAGAATCTTGCAAAAGTTGAAGGATCGATCGTTGCAGGAAGTTTGACCGAKGAAACCTCTCACTTCACCTCATACTACTTTAGCCCAACCGTCAGAACAAAGAGAACTCGTGTTGGACGATATGACGATGGAGGGGTTGCACCAACATATAACGTAGAGGTCCCAGATATCTTCGCCCAAATAGGGAGACTCGGTGGGAAGTTGAAAGAAATTTGGTGGGAAGACCACAAATATTCTCGTGCGGCTCACGATTATATAGTGCGAAATTGTGAGGGAGTACAGCCGCTTGAGAGGTATAATTTTATTTATTTCATATTTAAATATAAATCTAACAAGAGATATATGTTTGTTAAAAGAAATTTTTGTTATAGTGAATTCGACAGGCAAATGCGAGAAGCCTTCCCTGATTTCCAAGAACAAGAGTACGAGCAGTACAAAGAACGTGATTTTGCCGGATGGTTAAAATACTATGTAAGTTTTGATGTATAAATATATATATATATATATATTGATTTATTAATTTCTTTGAAAACTAAATAACATAATTTTGTAATTAATATCATGTAGGTAATGAATGGATGCAAAAGCTCTGCTATCGGTTACATGAGATTCAAGAACAAGATCACTACTGCTCCGATGTACTTCACTCGCGGTTACACTTTTCATACGTATGAGCATGGCTCCAAGAGGTCAACCGCAAATTATGGAATTCACGTGCCAGGGCAAAATGACTTCTACGGTATTCTGCACGAAATTATGGAAGTATCATATCCAGGAATTATCGGGTTGAAATGCGTTTTGTTCAAATGTCATTGGTATGATCCAACGGTCGGTCGAGGCGTTCGCACAAACTCTTTAGGGGTAACTGATGTCAATGCCAGCAAAAATTTTTCCAAATTTGAACCGTTCATCCTAGCAAGTCAAGCAGAACAAGTGTGTTTCATTCCATATCCTCGGATAAGGGAAAGACGAGAGAAGTGGTTATCTGTGATCAAAGTGAATCCAAGAGGTCAAATAGTCGGAGAAGTTGGTGATGTGGCTTTGCAACAAGAAAGATCAGCAGAAGTTTCTTTAGTTATGGAATCAACAGAAGATATATTTCATATTGATCCACAAAACAGAGAAGTAGAAGAGATGACCATGGATGAGACAGGTCWAGATCCGGAATGTGAAGAGTTCGAGGAGACAGATGACGGAGAAGAAACTGAGGGCGATAGTGAAAACTCATATGTCTCTGAAAATGATTCTSATTAAATGTTTTTATGTTAGTATATGTTTCATGTGTTAGATGTAAAGTACGATGTTTCTATATTATTTTGATTTAGTGATATATAATTTTATATATTTGGGTAAGTTAATAATATAAATGTTTTTTTTTTTAATGTTTTTTCTCTGTCTTTGCGAGGGAAATGCGACGCATCCATCGCAGTTCCCTCGCAAATTCCATTTTTTTTTTTAAAACCCGTCACAAATCTGGTTACGCGTTAAACAGATTTTTTAATAAATTCGAAAGAAGTTTGCGACGGATCCGTCGCAGTTCCATCGCAAATATATTTCGAATTTATTAAAATTCTTTAACCGCGTATGCCAAAACGTAGAATTAGGTATTTAGGGTTCCCATTGCGCGATGGATTTGCGATGGATCCATCGCAAATCCATCGCAAATTCTAATTTTTCGCAAATTAACCTTTCCGGTTACGCGGTTACCAAATTTTTTAATTATTTGGAAAGAAATTTGCGATGGACTTGYGACGGATCCGTCGCACCTCCATCGCAAAATGCGACCTYAAAAACCTAATTCTGCGACGGAGTTGCGATGGATCTGCGATGGAGGGTTAATTTTAATACTTCGTCTTCCTCGTCTTTACGCGACATAAACGGACGAAAAAACCTTCACCGCCTCCGATTTGTTGCCACCGGCGTCTCATCTCTGATCCTGATCTTCCTCTCGTCGTCCTTCGCCGCCAGTCGTCGTCATCCTCCGGTTGTCTCCTCCTCCGCGAACGTCGTCTTCCACCGACTGTTCTCCTCATTTTCCGGCGAACGGCTCCTGCTCACTCCGGCGAACCGCTCCTCCTCGTCCGGCGCACCGATCCTCCTCTTCCGGTGTCTCGTTCCTTCTCCTCCGGCGTCTCTCATTCCTCCTCCTCCGGCGTAAAAAGATGTATGATTTTTTTTTTTTTTTTTGATTTTTGATTTTTGGTTTTTGTTTACTAATTTTAGGATGTTGTATGATTTTTTTTATTACAAAAAACGTTTATATAATATAGTTTTTGAATTTTTTGGTTTTGTGATTTAGTAATTTTTTAAAACAATATAAACAACGTTTATTAGAATTATTAAAAAAAATATGTGATTTATGTTATATAATTTATATTTTTCGATTTAGGTTTTTTTGTTTTTTGTTTTGATTTAGTGAATTATGTTAGAAATTGATTTTTTCCCTGAATTTGAGAATTATCTTAATTTATTCGTAAGTTTAAGGATTTTTGAATTTAGGATTTTAATATGAATTTTTCATGAATTTATAATTTTACCTATTTTCATTTTTTAATATTTTAATTAGAATTTAAGATTTGAAAATGATTAGTTTATCACAAGTTTTATTAATTAAAACTTTATATTTCTAATTTTATTTAATTGATTGGAATTTAGGTTTTTATTTGTTATATTATTAAATTTTTGATTTGAATTTTATTTTGTTATAAATCAATTTAAATGTTTAGATTTGTAATATTATTTTTTGAATACGAKTATTCGGAAATTTTTTTTTTTTGCAGATGTCTCGATCGTCGAACGACTACATGCGATATGTTTCGCGTGGTGGTGGATCTTCGCGTGGTGGTGGATCTTCGCATGGTGGTGGATCGGCGCCTACTCCAGGGTTTCACTTCTCGATGGGCGGTCTCATATTCCCGACTCATCATCACCGAGCCTGACAGACAACCACCGCCACCTCCACCTACACCGCCCACCATGTCCGACCATGATCCGTCATCTGGGCGCGGCACCGTCATGACCCTGATCTGACCGTCCTCGAGGGACTTTTTGGTAATTTCTTTTATTTTTTCCTCATATTTAATTTTTTAATGTTTAATACTATATTTAATTTAATTATCTTTTTCAAATAATTCAGGTTCGCAGAGGACGGCTGTGTAGCAGCTAAGGTGCGTTCGATCCTGAAAGAGACTTCAAAGAACCTCATGCTAATGGACGACTCAGATATGTCGCCGGTGGTTCGAAGCATTCGCTGTAAGTTTCAAAATTTTATTTATATCAAAGTCTTATTTGTTATATTTTTATCAACATAATTTTTTTTTTGTAGCAATCATACCACTGGGATCATGTGATTACATCGAGGGTGCGCATAGAGTTTGAGAAAAAGTTGAAGGCTCGAATGTGTGACCAGGTGGGACGGTGGAAGAGCAAGTGGAGAAAAGAGGGCGACAATGCGATGCCTCGGTGGATGGAGCTTGAGGTCTGGAAAGGCCTGCGTGGTATTGGCTCGCCAGTGAGACCGGGCGAAATGCTCGAGCTGCCCGTCTTTCTGATCCTGACGGGGACGGGTGTCATAAGCATCGTTCCGGACAGCTATCGTTTCAAGCACGAGCTCGAAAGATAGTAAGTTTTTTTTATTAAATTTTAAATATTTAAAATTTTACATTAAATATGATAGTAATTATTTATATATATTTTAGTGAGACCGGAGCGATGCGACACGGATTGCTAGCCGTTCTTGAAGAGACGAAACGGCGACCGGATGGATCGTTTGTCGACGGAAAATCCGAGAGGCTCTACCACGACGTCACTTCCAAGATGCAGGAGTTGACTCAGGCTTCTGACGGTGATGATCCCGAGAGCACTGCTTCCGTCTCTCCGGCCATGAAGAACAAAATTTTTACTGAGGTATGTCTTTAAAATTGTTGTAAATATTTGTAATTATGTTTATGCTTAAATTACARTAATTTTTTTCAGGTCTCCCGTAAAAAGAGAATTTATGGTGTCGGTTCCTGCAATCGAATTGACTCGCACTTCTGCATCGTCTTCAGCTTCATCCCGCCGGATTGAAGCTCTTGGTATCATCGTCTCGGCAACATTATCGAAGCACGAGAGTCGCAGATGTCCAAGTATGATAAGCTTTTTCACTACTTGGGCACGAAGGACATTTCGCCGGCTTCTTCGGGACGAGTTCGGAATGACACCGGTTCGTAGCGGAACGGACAGGCCGACCATCGAGGATCTTAGTTTTTCGTATTAAAACAAATATTGTATTTTCATATTTTTAATATATTATGAATATTATTTTTATTTGGATTTTAATATTAAATTTAATTTAATTAGATTTTTAAATTATATTTTAATTTTAATTTATATTTTAATTAAAATCGAAATTATATTAATCTATTATTATTAATATTAAAATCCATCGCAAGTCCATCGCAATATTGCGAGGGATTTGCGATAAATAGAGAAAGTGGCATCGCAAGGCCCTCGCAGTATTGCGATGGACTTGCGATAAATGGAAAAAGAGGCATCGCAAGGCAATCGCAATATTGCGATGGACTTGCGATGGATCGATTAGCTGTCATCGCAAATCCCTCGCAATATTGCGACGGACATGCGATGGATTTTTTGCGAGAACAACGTTAACGCTAATTCTGTTCTGCGACATTTGCGATAATTATGCGGATTAGTACTGCTTTGTATCGCAAATTGCGACAATCCGCGATGATTTTCGATTTGCGACCAGCGACAATGCGACGATTTGGTTCTCGCAAGTCCGTCGCATTGTGCCTTTTGCGGCGGACTTGCGATATATGTTTCCATCGCAAAAGCGGTATTTTCTTGTAGTGTAGTCGATATATGGAAAAGGGTAATGTAGTCCCTAGACAAAATCATATGAAATTGGCATATGAGCTTAAACAAGGTTCAATACGATGACATAAAATGGTGTCAGCATTAATAAATGAGATTAATGAGTCAATATCACAATACATATAGCATATATGTTGTTATGTATGTGTGTAGATATATACTCTATATTTGATACAAGAGAGATGTAAAATCAAAAGATGACGTTCTACAGATTAAATTCTAAACGAATCATCAAATCTCATTATGTTGTAAAGTTACTTGAGAGTTTCAAACAACTACTCAAAGTGGACTACAAATACTCTCATAGACTAGTCTTTACTCGAAAAAGAAATTCAAAATAAAGCGGTGTTTTGATTAGAATAAAAAAGTGTAATCAGAAGTCTGATGTACTTCACAAGTAGTACTAGATTCAATATGATGATGCACTTAGTTGATGTAATAAGTTGCAACACGAAAATTCTAAATCATATACACTACAAAGTCATAAACTAAACTAATGATACAGAACTACATAATTATACCAAAAGTTATGGAATGGTAAAACTTATCTTATAAGTAGATAAAGTAAAACCATTAAGCAATTGATCTCAAATGATGTATAATCTAAACTGATTATATCAATTTGGTTGATAACCTATGGATCCAAATAATAAAGGTTGGTCACGAGATCATATTGTAAAATCATCAAGAGGAATGAGATTAAAGCCTATGACTAAAGAGGATGATTGGTGGTAACCCAGCCTACATGACTGGAGATCCCAAGAAATAGTTTCAAAGGGAAAACTAAATCAATCAAAATCTGCTAAAAGCACTGAGAGACACTAGTCTCTTCCCAATCCCTAGGATGATGAACAGTGCTTACTGTGTGACAAAAGGATAAGCGTTAGCTTTTGTTATGACAATGAAGTATTATTGAAAAGCTTATGGAAAATCGCCTAGTAAGTGTGAAATGCGGCCGTTTCTAGGAGAATGAAGGACATGTTATATTCTCTAAGTTCACTCATGATTACCAGGCAAGTTTAAGGCCAAAATGAACACAATAAAGAACTTAGTTCTACTAGAAGATGAAACTGGGTTTTATCTGTTGTTTCGGTTTACATAAAAATTCGGAGGGTTTAAGACATCATGTTCACCTTCTGGCCAAGTAAACCCGACAGATATTAACAATGAGTGGTTCAAGGTTAAAAAATACTACTATCTTATACACAGTGATTCTTCGAAAATACTCTCGAAAGTCTGTCAGTCTGTCTAGTTAGAAGAGTCTATCTAGTCAGTACAGTCTATCGAGTCATTTAAGTCTATCTAGTCTTTAAAGTCTAGTTAGTAGAGTCTTACTATGTTTAGATTCATTTCTATTCATGTGGGGGATTGTTGGAACTCCAATTTTGACATATGGCTCCGGCAACTTTTTCGGTGAACTCCGTCACCGGAATGACCGGATTATAGATTCTTTGGATTTCTTGTAATGAGCACTATGAGATAATGTATTTACATGTCAAAATCAGAGTCAATTTGAATGAGAAATGTTGGGTCAAAATAAGTAATCTAGAAAGGGTAAAAGTCAACCATGTTACAATGTCCCACATCGGAAGGATCGAAAAATTCCTTCTCTCTCCACCTTATATAAATAGAGTCTTCCCCTCATTCTTTTTACTCACACCAACTCCTCTTCCTCTCCTCTCTCAAAGCTCTTACATTCCTAGATTAACACTGGTTTTTCTAAATTGTTTGTAAGTTTAAAAGCTTCTGAGATTTTGCCCTAAAGTAAATCCGAGAGTATTAGTAGTTCAATAGTTCGGTAGATTTTTTAACCGGGTGATGCGGTTTTGGTCTAGTCATGGTTGTATCTTGGGATTCGAGAATCTCTATACCGCCACACTCCGGAAGATTTATTGAATTAAATAAAGAGATTTTATCTCGTCTCCATGCCAGTTCGGTTTTATAATAGCGGTTTCCATGTCCGGTTTTCACAGGTCCTACACAAATACCGTTTCCTATCTTCAGTGATAAACGATATCCCACAAACGATGCGGAACAAAGTTGCAACAGCACATCCTCTCTTGCGTTCACGAGAAGCGTTAATACCCTCATTCGTGAATTAGTCGTATCATATTAGCTCAAGGAAAAGCTTTTATCCTATGTTTTCAATTCCCTATCTTTTACATGAGTCCCTCTCTGAGCAACACGAATACAAACTAAGTACAAGAAATAGATTTTGAGGAAGTAAGGTTTTCCGGAATTGGTAAAAAGTATTTATAATTCAAGAAAAAAGATGATCACCGTGAGTTAGAGTAGGCGATGGAGACTTTCGATTTGGGAGAGTCTTTTGCCCGGTGATATAGTAACATTATCGAGAGGTTTTTCGAGCGTGGAATGATATCCGAGAAGCAGAGCGTGGAATTATCGTTTGAGGAAATGTGGTCACACAAAGACTTGGTCTTGTCCCATGAAGTTCCTACATTTAGATCAATGATCAATGGATAGGTTAAGGTTGGGGGAGTGGATGATGCTCAACGGATGTTGAAAAAGATGGTGGATGCATGCTTCTTAATTTGGATCGCATACTTTAAATTGTCTCAACTCCATACTATGTAAATATTTTTCCTTTTTTCTTTGGCCCTTTGTCATTTAAAAAACTCAAATACAAATTTTTTTTCTTGGATTTAACTAGAAGATATAAAAATATTTCGTAAGTTTCCAAAACGTTAATAAAGAAGATTTTCAAAATTAGTTGTAGAATTTTGCTAAATAATTCTTTAATTAATTTAGGGTAAAAGCTCTTATATATATTAGACGCACAGAAACCCCTACATTAAACCTCCCACTCCAAGGCATGAACACAATGACGACCGAAGAAGAGATTACAAAAAAACAAAAAGTGATGAGGAAATCATCAGAGTCTCCGAAGTCGTTTTCGTCTTTACCGTACGACGTTGTTCTCAACTGTCTGTCTCGTGTCTCGAGAACCCATGATCCAATTCTATCTCTCGTCTCCAAGAGTTTCCGATCACTCGTCTCTTCGCCTGACCTCAAAGCCGCACGATTCCGTATCCTAAATACGGAGAGGTGCCTCTATGTCTGCTTAAAACTGAATAACGACCCTAACCCTAGCTAGTTCATACTTTCCCAAACTCCCAAACATAAACTGATCCCACTCCCTTCGTTTCCTTACCCACATCCTAATTGCTCAACTGTTGTCTCAACTGGTTCAGAGATTTACATGATAGGCGGATTCGTCACAAAGGGAAAGATAAGCAGGAGAGCTTATGTTCTCGATTGTAAATCTCATCAATGGCGTCGACTCCACAAAATGCGTATAGCTCGAAAAGAAGCAGCCGCTACTGTAATTTGGGGTAAGATCTATGTGTACGGAGGCTGCAGTAGCAGGTACGATATAAGACCGAGAACTGGGGAGAGGTTTACGCCACAAAGACAAACTTGGGAGCCTTTTCCGGCCGGAGAAGTAGATCTCGTCAATGCAGCGGGTGTGCTTACTTGTAATTTAAATTTTGAGGAATGTGGTTTCCTAATTGGTGAAAAAGTTTATGACTATACGTGCGACGACAAGCTTGACTCTTGTTCGAATGTTTGCATGGTAGAGATAAAGCACGAATGGTAAGCAATGGGAAACTCCAACTACTTTCTTGTGATAGCTATAGGCCGTGGAGTACGGTTGGGGACTTGACGGAATGTCCTCTAATTATCTTCTTTCGGTGGCAAACCCTGGCGGAGAAAGGAGAGTGACAGTTTGGTGGAAGACGTATACTAGGAATGTAAAACGTAGATTTGGTGTGCAAAGATTCCATTTGAGATACGCGTGATGGGGGAAGTGGTTAGGGGAGTCGTGGAATGGTCTGAGAACGTAATCACATTCCATGGATCTGAATATGATTCCGATTCCTTCCTTTTGCATTATGCATTAGTGACACTTGGTCATCAGTGAATTCATTTTATTTAGTTTTTGGAGAATTTTTTAGTATAGATGTTATTATTATTTATTTTTATGGTGTTTTTGAGTGATAAATTTGCAATTATATATTTTTCTCCTTCATTTATATACTCTGTTTTCATTGCCGAAGATAGGCTTTTTAGTCCAACGGCACTACCTTTTTTAACCGCCAAAGGGGAAAAAAAACATTATTTCGCAGTTTAGATTTTAGATTTCATCGCCGCCATGTTTCTGTCGCCGACTCGTCCTCGTTAGCCGTGGTTTCCACAATTCCATTCGTGGCTTCTCCTACAACTTATTGCCAACCCAATGCTCTACGCATGAGATTTGATTTCCTGATCCGGTTGTCAGACCTGGACACGGTGGCGAAGCACGCGCCCTGGTTGCCTGCAACGACTTGACCGATTCTCACCACATCGCATGCACTTGCAACGTAATCATCGCCGTCATGTGCGAAGCCAAAAGGAACAAAGACGCCTTAACCTCTACGAAAGAGGTTAATTACTTCCATTCCACGAGTCCAATATTAAACCTGAAAGAGGTTAATTACTTCAATCATATCGTTAAACTCTACTTGGACCAAGGCCGTGTAGACGACGCTCTTAACCTCTACGACTCTTCACTGGCCAATTCCGCTTCGACTTCTCTCATTGTGAAAGGTTTGGTCGATGCCGGGAAGCTAGACGAAGCCCTAAGTCTATTAAAGCCGAGAGACATCTTCTCTACGAGCTCGGATGTGTGTAATAGCCTTGTTTGGGGGCTATTTCGTCGAGGGGATGTAGAAAAGGCCAATGACGTATTGGGCGATCTAAAGGGGATAACTCATGTTAATGATATTGGATATGACTGTTGCGATTGTGAGTACCGCATTCATGGAGTATTGGTTCGAGCAAGGTGAAGAGGAGGAAGCTATGAAGTGTGGATAAACGGCCTTTAAGTAGTAGTATAGACAAACATCATCAGTACAAAATAATCGATTTATTTATGAAATGGAAAACCATATTCGCAAGTTCAAACCTTATTTCATTTTGGACTATGATTTATTACTTGCCAGTTCAAATAGACTGCATTTTTAAGATCAAGAAAATAGGACTTTTTCGTCTAAGATGAATAGAAAGTTTTAGTTAGGTTAAAGTTTAGTGATTTAGTTTTTATAATTCATGAATTAGACTAATTTCCTAACTTTACTATATAAATCTTAAGTTGTATTACTAAATCTTCCAATAACAAAAAGGGAAAAAAAAAAAAACCTTTTGCATGATAAATTTACTGATCTCATGAAATCGTCGCGAGTGATAAAAACTACATGCCTCGGACTTGGGAGTTTCACTTAAACGAAAATGTGAGCGGGAAGTTTGGACTGCCTCCATCTTAGTTAGTTCTACAATGTATAGTATTTTATACTCTGTGTTTCACACATTTTAGTTAAAAGCACATATTTCAAAAAAAATTTAAACTATCATTTTGTATTTGATTAAAAAAATTCAACTAATCATTAAAAAACTGCAGAATACAAATATTCATAAAATATTAAATATATTTAAAGTTTGAATTAAAATTTGTAAAACATCATATATAATGAAACAAAATAAAATCTCTAAAACATCATATATAATGAACAAAGGGTGTATTTATTAATTTACATTTTGGGTTTATAACAGAAATTTATTATTAGACTATTTATTGAGTTTAAACGGAAAACACAATACTTTATGAAAACAACATTAAACTATCTTACTGTTTTTAATACATGTCAAGAAACTTAAAACAATACAGTAGTATTTATTATGTAAATACCGAGTGGTACTTAGTTTGTCTGTATCATAAGGCCATTAATAAAATTATTAATTTTTTTGGGACAAATAAGCCATTAATAATCTTGAATTCATATTCGTCTAATATTGTTTTATTTCTTATAAATAGCATTTAAGGACAAAAAAATATGGACCATAGAAGCGTGATGTGAATTGTGAATAAAAAATAAAATAATAATGTTTGTGCATATACATATATATAGCTGTAATCGATTTTTTTTCTTTCTGTCTCATATAGCTGTAATCGATTTAACTTGAATTAGTACTATACTTGTAAGTTTTAGAATAGCCATCTACGATCTAGACTTTAGGAACGTAGGGATCATCGATCCCCCTAACACTATAGTATTGTTACTGTTGTATAGTCATAGAGGGTGTTTTATAATTAGAATAATATATTACAAAAATATAGAAATATCGAAGCCTCAAATCACCAATGTCATTGTGTCAATAAGAAATGTTTTCTTTTCCTAAAGATTATGCTTTTATTTTAAAAAGTGGAATTTCGGATCCGAACTCGAACAACATCTTACGCATGCTTAGATCAAAGTTAGTAAAGTCACGGTATCAATTAACTAAACGTTAAAAAAAAAAACTAAACGTAATACCACATTTTAATCCAGATTCTTTGAAGATTGAGGGAACATTCAAATACTGTTTCCGATAAGTATTTTACGGATTACAACAAAAACAAAGTGTTCCCCTCTGCTTCTTTTTTTGCTATACAGGGGAAAAAACGAAAACTATCAAATCATATAATTGATTAGAGTTTTTCTTGTTTTTTTTTCATTTGTTATTTTTTTGGTTTTTGTTGTGGTTGTTGGAAGTTGAACTCTTAACTAATTAGTCTTACAAAAATAATAAATAAATATATATGAATTGAAAACGAGTTTTTGTTTGCTACGTCGCACATATGAAATTTCATACTAGTGATATAGGAAAGCAATTTTTGGACTACGAACAATAACATCTATCGATACTGGAATTTCCTAGATTAGCAATTTAATTATAATGATAAAAATGTATAAATGAATGGCCGATCCAAAAGGTTAAAGTCAATTATATAAAGTAAGACAAAGAAAAAAAAAGAAAGAAAGGAAGAGAGTTCGCAACATCAACAAAGCAACATCCCGAAAAAACCGGTAGCTTTGTGGAGACACACAAATAAGATAGTTGCAGGATCATGTGCCACGCCTACGCTTTCTATTCCATTCCATCTCATTCACGCGTTTTATTTCTCATTCATATTAATTAATTATATATATAATCACAATCCTAATAATATCCCTTAATCTATGCCTAGAACATGCATAATATTATAATTAATACATTCCACTTCCACCACTAGAAGCCAAAGCTATAGTAATATAGTAGTAAAAAAAAAAAAGAAGAAGCTCATTTGTACATAGAGGATGAAAGAATGAAAAATAACGGAATCCAATAACAATGTTTGTAATAAACGGACATAGAATTTGAATTATTTATATAAATGATCTGTAAAACGTAGCATTTGATATAACGGATATATAAATATAATAAAACAAAATGTAATAAAGAGAGAAGAGGGCAAAACGGGGAACATGTCACGCGGATAGGTGTGAGAGAGTAAATGACGTAGGTTCCGTTATTTAAGAACCCTTTAGAGAGGTTCCCACACACCAGAAGAGAGAGAAAGAGACAGACATGGGAAGAGAAGAAGAAGAAGATGACAACGGAGAAAGAGAGAGAAAGCTGGTGGCAGATGAAACGGTGCCGTCTTTGTTGGACGGGACGGGGTTGGTTTGTGTAACGGGAGGGACTGGTTTCGTTGCTTCTTGGCTCATCATGCGTCTCCTTCAACGTGGCTACTCCGTTCGAGCCACAGTTCGAACCAACTCAGGTTCGAGTTAGCTTCACTTTCTCTTTGTACACTTTTAGTTATCATCATTGATTTTACCAAAGGCGAATAAAATTGTTGTTGTCTTATATATATGGCTGATTGGTCCGTTTTAACATAAAGTACATAAATAGAAAGATAGATTATATTTTAAAAAAAAATAAATAAATATAACATTTAAAGTTGATTTTTGGATCGACAATTAAAAAATATATATATTTTGATGGATGTGAGAAATTTATTGTACTTGGCTGGAATTATCTGTCAGTTTGTAGGATCTTGAAGCTCCATAGCTATGTCATGTTTCATGCATCAACCATATATTTGTTTATAGAAACTCAACCATATATTTTATGATCAATAACTAATAACCATATGATATAAATGTAAGTTAATATTTCATAATTTTGTTTATCTATTGTATTTTATGCATATTACAGAAGGGAATAAGAAAGATATAAGCTACCTAACCGAACTACCATTTGCATCGGAGAGGCTTCAAATATTCACAGCCGATCTCAACGAACCGGAGAGCTTTAAACCGGCGATCGAAGGATGCAAAGCCGTATTCCACGTGGCACATCCTATGGACCCGAACAGCAACGAAACCGAAGAGACCGTTACGAAACGCACCGTACAAGGTCTCATGGGAATACTAAAGTCGTGTTTGGACGCTAAAACCGTGAAACGATTCTTCTACACGTCAAGCGCCGTAACCGTTTTCTACAGCGGTGAAAACGGCGGTGGAGGAGGAGAAGTAGACGAGAGCGTTTGGAGCGACGTGGAGGTGTTTAGGAATCAGAAAGAGAAAAGAGTGAGTAGCTCTTACGTTGTGTCGAAATTGGCGGCGGAGACGGCGGCGCTTGAGTTCGGAGTTAAGAATGGATTGGAGGTTGTGACGCTCGTTATCCCTCTTGTCGTCGGACCTTTTATATCTCCGTCGTTGCCTTCCTCCGTCTTCATCTCTCTCGCCATGCTCTTTGGTACTTAATTCTATATCTATTATATTTTGTTTTATTTTTCTCCATGATTGATCTAAAGCTAAAATATCTAATAATTTTTAAAAATTTAACTACTTTGATTACGTATACGTTATATAATATTGGTAAAGGTATTAAAAATTATAAAAACTACGTAAAACTAATACTATAAACTTTTGTTTATCAAATAAAGTAAATTCATAGTACTAGCTAGCTAGAGTAGTTAAATGACTGATTAGACTTCGTAGACTATTTTATATTTATGTTTGGAAATTGACACTATTAAAAATGTATTTTCTATACGAAAAAAGGAACTAAAATCCAAATTAAAATACGTAACTAATAGTAATAGAACTTGTTTGCAATACGAGTAAACAAGTAGTTTATTACAATACCAGTTAAATGACTGATTAGACTTCGTAGACTATTTTATATTTATGTTTGGATATTGACGCTATTAAAAATATATTTTCTATACGAAGAAAGGAACTAAAATCCAAATTAAAATACGTAACTAATAGTAATAGAACTTGTTTACAAATTACAATAGGAGTAAACAAGTAGTTTATTACAATACCAGTATAATGCTTTTTTGTGTGTGTGGTAAAAACACGTGTAAACATGTGTTCATGAATAGTGTTTTGAGTAATAATCACTATTCACTATGACAATTTACCCTCTCTTTTTTTGGTATGAAGGAAATTACAAGGAGAAGTATCTGTTCGATACTTACAATATGGTGCATATTGACGATGTGGCAAGAGCGATGATATTTTTATTAGAAAAGCCAATCGCGAAAGGGAGATATATTTGTTCGTCGGTGGAGATGAAGATCGATGAGGTGTTTGAGTTCTTGTCTACGAAATATTCTCAGTTTCAGTTACCTTTAATTGAGTAAGTAAATTTTCACAAATATAAAACCATGTGTGCCTATGTTATATTTGTTTCTCCAAGAATTTGATTTATAAGTTTTTATTGTGTTTTATGTGGGTACGTAAAGTTTGAAGAATTATAAAGTAGAGAAGAGGATGAGTCTCTCGTCGAAGAAGCTGAGAAGTGCAGGGTTCGAGTTCAAGTATGGAGCCGAGGAAATTTACAGTGGAGCTATAAGGAGCTGCGAAGCGAGAGGCTTTCTTTAAAATTCTTCTGGGATTTTGTGTTAAAATTTGTATATGAATTGAAAATATTTTTTCGGCCATTTCCGTTTTGTAACTTGTTGACGAAAGAAAAAGAAAAAATTGATAGAAAATATCTTTATTTAATATTATCTAATATCTTTTACTTTGTTACTAAGTTACTTCGCTACGAATTTATTTCGTCTCTAAGTTTCTCCTTCTATATATATATAAGCATAAAAGAAGAAAATTAATAAGAACAGAAGTTCTATCTCTCTTAATTTTATCTCTCTAAAACTCTCTCTAGTTTATAACATAAAATTTTCTTTACAGTTATCAGCGACGTTTAATCCGATCTAAGTACGAGCCGATCTTTATTCAATCTAAGGTATGATTGAATTTAGAATTAAATCAATTTAAATTTATATATTATTGTCTATATAGAAGGCTCTATCCGATTTAAGGTATTATTTAATTATAAATTAAATCAATTTAAGTTTATATATTATCAATTATATGAAAGGTTGTGCCTTCTCAATTGTTTTAAATTATGTCGTTATTTACATGCTTTATAATTTATATATTGTTATATATGAGTAGATATCATGTCAAATTTGGTAAAGTTCGATATCGCCACCCTTGATGTATTTGGAAATAATATGGATTAGATGCAAGATATCATAAGTGAGCTTAAGCCATTAACCTTCTTTGATAGTATTCATCTTGATAGACATATTTCTCGTTGAACCCAAAAGTGTTAACGAGTAATAAGATGGTAAGGTCATATGATATGATATATGTCTTCCGAAAAGATAAGAGAATTAAAAGTTTAACGTATCTCCTTTTATAAATATTTTGACCAAGATGTCAAAATTTATGAATGAGGATGGAGATACATGTCAGTAGATAGTCGACAGCAACAATATTGAAAGATATAAAGTATTTCTCCGATCTTAAAATAAAAGAAACTGGTGTGATTATTCGAAATGCAAAGATTTTATGGGCTCGAAAATTTCAGTTTTCAATGCCAAGGGGACAAAGTTTGAAATTAATGATGCATTATATTCCCCAAATGTAATAGAAACTTGTTAAGTTTCGAGATATCCGCAAAATGGATATCATGTGGTAAGAATAAGAGTGACATTGAATATCTTCGTCACATCGTGACTTCAGAGAGAAAATATATATTAGAAGAACTACCAGCTTTTTCTTCTGGACTATATTCCACAAAGATTAATATGATTGAATCATATGCCACTACAAACCCGAAGTTTACCAATATATTTAAAGTATGGCACGAAAGACTGGGTCATCCTAGTACAATCAAGATGAGAAAAATTGTGAAAAATTCTAATGGCCATCCATTGAAAGACCAGAAAATCTTTCAATCAAATGAGTTTTTATGTGATGCATGTTCTCGAAGAAAACTCATAACTCGGCCATCACCAGCTAAGATTGGAAATGAATCACCAGAATTCTTAGAAAGAATACATGGTGATATATGTGAATACTCCATCGTGTGGACCATTTCAATATTTTATGGTATTAATTGATGCGTCAGTAGATGGTCCCATGTGTCTTTTGACGACACAAAATATGGTATTTGCGAGATTTATTTCCCAAATAATCGAGTTAAGAGCAATTTCGATTATATTATCAAGAAAGTGAGGCTTGATAATGCTGGTGAATTTACTTCAGCCTTTAATGATTATTGTATGTCCTGGGATCGATGTAGAACATCCATGCTACGTCATACACAAAATAACTTGGCCGAATCTTTGATTAAACGGTTGCAACTTATTGCTAGACCGTTAATACTGAGAACAAAACTTACATGCTATTTTGCATGCAACATCATTGGTCCAGATTCGACCAAGTGCATATCATAAGTATTCCCATTACAATTAGCATCTGGTCAGCAGCCAGATATATCGCATCTCCGTGTTTTTGGATGTGCAGTATATATGTCTATTGCACCTCCTAAACGTATGAAAATGGGGCCCCAACGGAGATTGGGTATTTATATTGGTTATACGTCACCAAGTATAATTCGTTATGTTGAACCACAAACTGGTGATATGTTTACAGCTCGTTTTGCTGATTGGCATTTTAATGAGAATGAGTTCCCATCGTTAGGGGAAAAAATTCTTGAAATTCTAAGGGATATTGCATGGAATACACCATCGTTAATATCTCTGGATCCTCCTACAAAACAACGTGAAATTGAAGTGCAGAAAATTTTGCACTTACAGAATATGGCAAACGAGTTACCAGACGGGTTCGTAGATACAAAAAAGGTGACAAAATCATATATACCGGCTGCAAATGTTCCATCAAGAGTTGGAATTCCACAGGAACAAATTAGTACTAATAAAATTAATGAGCCTAAAGTTCAGTTAAAGAGGAAGAGACCCATGGGTTCTAAAGACAAAACTTTCTGAAAAAAAGGCAATGGGAGAATTAAATTCACATAAAATGGTTTCAGAAGAAACCCAAAATGAAGAAAATCCAGAAAACTTAAACGAAGTAGTTATTGAAGAACTACATAATGAAAAAGGAGTAGTTCCAGAAGAGCTACCGAAAGAAAGTATCCCTGAGGAGGGACATGATACAGAAAAATATGAAATTTCCATAATAGATGATGATCATGGAATTTTCTCATTCTCTGTATCCAAAGAAATTGAGAAAGAGAATGATGACCCAGAACCAAGGTCCATATTAGAATGTCAGAAAAGGTCTGACTGGGAGAAATGGAGGATGGCCATGCAAAATGAATTAATCTCCCTTAATAAGAGAAATTTTTTTGGACATATGGTCACTACACCTAAAGATATGAAACCGGTTGGGTGCAAGTGGGTATTTGTGAGAAAACAAAATGAGAATAATGAGGTCACAAGATATAAAGCCCGACTTGTTGCCCAAGGTTTCTCTCAAAGACCGGGAATTGATTATGAAAAAACATATTCTCCAGTAATGGATACAATTACGTTCAGGTATTTAATGAGTTTGACTGCATCCCAAAATTTAGAAATGAATCTTATGGATGTAGTGACAGCGTATCTATATGGATCGCTTGATAATGAGATATATATGAAAATCCCAGAAGGGATGAAAATGACTGAAGCATTGAGCTCAAAGTCTAYAGATATATGTTCTGTCAAATTACAGCGATCACTTTATGGATTGAAACAATCCGGACCCATGTGGTATAATCGGTTAAGCGAATACCTTTTAAAGAAGAGCTATGTAAATGATACAATATGCCCTTGCATTTTTATAAGGAAATCCTTGAATGGATTTGTGATTATCGCTGTATATGTTGACGACTTGAATATAATTGGAACTCAAAAGGAGATAGAGGAAGCACGAAATCATATGAAGGCAGAGTTTGAAATGAAAGATCTTGGAAAGACAAAGTTTTGTCTTGGGCTCCAGATAGAGCACCTCCAAGATGGAATATTCGTGCATCAATCTAATTATACTAAAAAGATCYTCAAACGCTTTAATATGGATAAAGCGACTCCTTTGAGTACTCCAATGGTTAATAGACAGCTCAATGTTGAAAAAGATCCATTTAGACCATGTGAAGATAACGAAGAATTATTGGGTCCTGAAATACCATATATGAGCGCTATTGGTGGACTTATGTATCTTGCAAATTACACACGATCGGATATAGCTTTTGCTACTAATCTGCTTGCAAGATATAGCTCGTCCTCGACGCGCAGACATTGGAACGAAATAAAACACATTTTCCGTTATCTTCAAGGTACAATTGACTTAGGATTGTATTATCCAAGAAATTCGAAATTTTGTCTAGTTGGTTTTGCAGATGCAGGTTATTTATCAGATCCACATAAGRCAAGATCTCAAACTGGATATATATTCACTATAGGAGGGACTGCAATCTCATGGCGTTCTCAAAAGCAAACACTAGTTGCTACTTCATCTAATTATGCAGAGATCATAGCATTCCATGAAGCCTGTAGGGAATGCGTGTGGCTCAGATCTATAATCCAACATATTCAAGAATCTAGTGGCATAACCACAAGTAAAGAGCCCACAACCATATTCGAAGATAATGTTGCATGTGTCGCACAAATTAAAGAAGGTTATATCAAGAGCGATAGAACGAAGCATATTCCACCAAGGTTTTTCTCTTACACATAAGAGCTCGAGAAAAATCAAGAAATCAGTATTAAATACGTCCGCTCAAGCGATAATTCAGCAGATCTTCTTACAAAAGCGCTACCCACCACAATGTTCAAAAAGAATATTCATAGTATTGGGATGCGTCATCTACGAGATATATGAAGAAGAAGTGTTTTCGAGGGGGAGAATATATTACTGTACTTTTTTTCCCTTATCATGGTTTTTATCCCATTGGGTTTTTCCATGACAAAGTTTTTAACGAGGCAGTACATATTAAATAAATAAGAAGGAGTGTTAGAAAATATCTTTATTTAATATTATATAATATCTTTTACTTCGTTACTAAGTTACTTGGTCTCTAAGTTTCTCCTTTTATATATATATGTAAACATAAAATCAATAAGAACAGAAGTTCTATATCTTCTAACTTTGTCTCTCTAAAACTCTCTCTATTTTATAACATAAAATTTTCTAATTTACATGTTAATTTCCATATATTTAAATTTAAAAAAAATTATAAATGCCCCACGGCACGACCACAAGGTTAATAGACTTGCGCTCTACCAACTGAGCTAGACGGGCTTATTGCTCTACCTCCCATATGTTAAGTAATAAAATAACCAGTATTTTACAATTTGAGAATGATCGTATTTGAAGTGAAATGTTTGAGACAATGGGTTTACGTTTTTTTCCTGGCATAACTTCTGTAGACGATTCTAGCATATGTGGTGCAGCCGTAATTTATGTACATCATTTTTGGAAAATTATGTCAATGATCTTTTTTTTTTAAAAAAGATTTATTAAGAACTTCTGTAGTTATCTAGAATTTCTTAAGATTTATTTATGTATTTAGTAATTTAAATACATAAATAACTTACTAGAATTTCTTAAGATGAAAAATCTGATCTGATCTGTTAAAGTCAGTTAATTTGTGATCAAACTTTAGTCATCTCGTTCATTGATTGATATGTTACTAACTTACTATAGATATATATTACAGTCATATTTTACAAACATAAAATGAATGGCTTAAAGTTGTTTGTTCATACATATAAAGTTTACAATCATGCTACGTTAATTTAATGCTTCTTTTGTAAGTATTGAAATCTTTGCCCATTTTGTAAGTATTGTAACCATGTTTTTTTTTTTTTGCCATGATTATTCTACTATCCTAGGTAATGCTCTTTGTATTACCTCAATGACCATTTTTAATGATATTTACAAGTTTAGCAACAAAAAAAAGTTTTAAAAAAAATAAAAAATATTTATAATTGAATTTTATTCGAAGCAAATCCACTTTTTATCTACTGTCTTTAAAACATGAAAATGGTTAAATTTTGATAGACCAAAAATATTTAGATCTCTACAGGTTTTCTCAAATAATAGTATAGAGATTCTGTTTTCTGAAAATATTAAAATAAGGTTCATATCCAAATACAGCAGAACAACTAAACAAGCATATTATAAAAGGCTACTCTTTTCCTTTTTGTCTTCCAATCAAAATTCCTTAATTAGGCCCAGTGGGCTTGTCCGTCATTGCATTGAAGATGCGGTCATTGCTTCATACGTACATTACATAGTATATGAAAAAACTATGTAAACGCTTGCTTTAGTAATTCTATCAGCAGCATAATTAACTTCTTCTCGAGGATTAAACAATTGTGTAACCTAATTAACTTTGGTTGTTGGGTTCTTTATTTCTACATAAGATCAAATTTCTTGCTCTTGCAGATCTAAGTGAAGAAAAGCATTTCCCAATATCCAGGTGCTTACACAATCTCTAGAGAATGAGTAATTGAGTATGTTTGCTAAAAGATTCTTCTTCGATGTATGATCAAGAACCATGTTAGGAATCAAATCTTTTATAACCTCAAAGATTGTTTCATTATAGGGTCAAGAACTAAGAAAGGAGATAGGAGCATTAGCATATATAAAGTACAGCTCCAAAAACACAACTCGTAAAACCATTAATGCTTGAGTTACATTTTACTCTTACACAAAATCTTTTGTAGCTCAATCTCCTAAAGAAAGACGTGATGATGATTTTGCAGAATATAAAATCGGTGTTGGATGCAGCAATAAAAGTAGTTACAGTCTCTTTCAAAGATTAATACACAAAGGAGAAAGACTGGTTTCTGCCATGTTCTTTTTGACTGGTTTACTAAAATCTCCGGCTTGCTTTCTTTTAAAATCTTTTAGTGTGTTTCTATGAACTAAAAGATTAGTATGATTCATTATGAGAGTTTGATGATGATCCTCTAGTAGAGATAGTGTTAACAGAGTTATAAGCTAAGGTAAGTCTCATCTATGTAAACGAACAACGTTTGTCTTCTTTGAGTTTCAAGTTCAAGGCAAAATATAAATAACCATTTTTAACCGATTATAAACTGAATCGGAAGAAATAAACCGGTATTTGGTTTTTGGCTATATATAATCGAAACCAAATTGAATAAGACCTCAATTCCTGCGAAAGATTCCATTATTTTCTCTAGTGTGCTCCTAATAACTCTCGATGTCTACCCTCGCTGACGAATCACCGCGAAAAAGATTCCAAAGGTCACCGTCTTCGTTGTCGCCGTCAGTGTTTTTGTCACTGCCACTGGACATCGTTTTAAACGTCTTAGCCCGTGTACCAAAACGGTATTACCCAATCCTCTGTTGCGTCTCCAAGAACTTGCGGAGTCTTGTTCGCTCGCCTGATGTATACAAGACTCGATCTTTACTCGGAAAAGATTCTCTTTATATTAGCTTCCTGGACGAAACCTATCGCCCTATATACGTCTATTGGTACATTCTCCGCAGGATTGAGAACAGTACGACTGAGAATCTCTTCGCTTCCATAGACTTCTTCTATCCTCCCGAGCCTTTTCTATATCACATGATCGCGGTTGGTCCAGAGATCTTCTTCATTCCCGGATCTGATGAACCCTTATCAAGTTTATGGATTCTCGACACCCGATTTGGAGAGTTGCGTCAAGGACCTAGTTTGCTAGTGAAGCGACGGTACAATTGCGTAGGACTAGTCGGTGGTAAGATCTATGTGATCGGAGGCTGTAGAGGCGACGAGATACCAGCGGAAGTATTTGACTTAAAGACGCAAACTTGGGAAGCAGCGCCGGTTCCTGATGAAAAAGATAGAAAAATATAGGTTTTTGGGGCAAATGTTTCAATAGACAGGAAGGTTTATGCTTTAAGTTCTTCTGAAGGCATGATAATCCAACAAAAGCTTCGTACTTTGATGAATTCTTCATCATAATTTTGATGGGTTTCAAGTAATTTTTGTGTTTGATTGCTGAGAAAGTGATGATGGTGTGTGTGTGTGTGTTATTGATGCAGTTGGCAATGCTTTTGTTGAGCTACTTCTCTGTTGTGTTTACTGATCCTGGTGTTGTGCCTCCTAACTGGAGATCAGCTCCAGACGAGGAACAACGAGGCGAGTCTGATTCGTTAAACAGTTTAGAGTTTGGCGGGTTACAGCCCGATTCTTCCAACCAAAGAACTCGGTTTTGTAGAAAATGCAATCAACATAAACCTCCTCTTGCCATCACTGCTCAGATTGTAAGATATCTCAGTCACAAACACACGCTCTCTCTGTATTTATCTTTATAGCATTTGTTGAAGGAGCGGGAAGCTGATTGTGTTTTACATAAAATCCAGGTGGTCGATGTGTGTTGAAAATGGACCACCATTGTGTTTGGGTTGTTAACTGTGTCGGGGCACTTAATTATAAGTATTTTCTTCTTTTCTTGGTAAGTCTACTTTGATCAATAATATTAGTCTGTTTCCCTTTTATGTTGTGATCCCTGTGCTGCTTAATTTGGATTTCGGGTTATGGTTGCACTGCTGATTTTTTAAGTTACTTAGAAATTAATCACTTTAGTTCTATCCCTGTGCTTGCTTAGAAAGGTTCACACTTTTTAGTTAGCTCCAGATTTTAAAGTTGAAATTGTGCTTAAAAGAGTTTCCTTTAATGTTATTTACCAAAACTAGAATTGGGTATAGGATAGATTCATGTATGTTTATGCCACCAAATGATAGAAATTCTTCCTCTTTGTGTCATAACTAAGTTTTGTGTGTTAAAAAATGTTTCAAATGCAGCTTTACACCTTTTTGGAAACAACTCTTGTGACTTTACTTCTCATGCCGCACTTCATAGCATTCTTTAGCGATGAAGAGATACCTGGAACCCCAGGCACCCTTGCTACTACTTTTCTTGCATTTGGTACGTTTCCTATCCCCAGTTTTACTATTTTGAATCGATTTTCTCGGTTCCACTTATCGATTCATCTCACAACGTTTTATTATCATTACTGCAGTTTTAAACCTGGCATTTGCTTTAAGCGTTATGGGTTTCTTAATCATGCACATTTCGCTGGTTGCCGCCAATACCACAACTATAGAGGTATATGTTCTTTTCTTTTTCTTCACTATCCTCTTAACAGTTTGGTGCATCACATGGTTAAGATTTATTTGTGAATTGACTTTGTGAACAGGCATATGAGAAGAAAACAAGTCCAAAATGGCCATATGACCTCGGTCAGAAAAAAAACTTTGAACAAGTAAGTGTAGAATTTGATTTGGTATCAAGTTTTGTACTTGTCAAGTTCTTTAGGTTCTTTCTTTCTCCCTCATGTTCTAATCTCTTTCGGGGGGTTATGTTTAGGTATTTGGTATGGATAAAAGATACTGGTTGATTCCAGCATACTCAGAATAAGATTTAAGACGAATGCCGGAACTTCAAGGACTCGAATACCCTTCCAAACCGGACTTTGATTCCCAAGATTTCTGAAGAAAGATGCTTTCTTTACTGTAACGATACCTTAGAGATGACAGAGACAGAGAAAGAAAGAACCATGAAATGACTTTGGAGGAGTAAAATCTACTCTAACTAGAAAGACTCAGCTTCTCGCTTACAACGGTGTCGTTTCTTCCCACGGATAGAAGAAAACGCTGAGACTTAAGGGCAAATCAGATGATAGTTTGTAATTCGCATATGAATATGATTGTAGTTATAAATGTAGAGCCAGTTTCACGTTGAATAGAATCCTCCCTCTGATAAAGTTGCTGATTTTTCTCAAGTCCTTTTGTTATCAATGCTTACCATTGGATTTATGTGGTAAAAATAAAATTCAATTCACGTGGATGAAGAATGATGAAGAAGCTTCTAGGTTACCATGTAACGACACGTGTCTCAATCTCAAACGTTCTTTTCTGTTAAAAATTGAGGCTATATAATAAAAAAACAGAGTGATTTTCACTTTTGCATTTGAATTAAGGGTACTCTGTCTCTGGAATTTCTAGGCTCTTCTCGGATTCTCTCAAAGGTACTCTTTTTTCTTAAATCTTTCTTCGATTATCTTATAGATCGATAGGTTATATACTCTGTTAGAGAATCTCTATTAGAGAGATTTGGTGAAATTTGTATTCATTTTGAGGTTCTTCATAGAGATATGATTGATGCGCACAGAGAAGAGTTTCTGAGATCATGTCTAGTGCCTAACTTGTTACTTAATTTTATACAAAAAGACTGTAGACATAAAAGGAAG
Organism: Boechera stricta; assembly: GCA_018361395.1. Lineage (NCBI taxonomy): Eukaryota > Viridiplantae > Streptophyta > Magnoliopsida > Brassicales > Brassicaceae > Boechera > Boechera stricta. The sequence continues at coordinate 21,579,663 of CM031541.1, read as the reverse complement.
AATTTTGGAATATGGGTGATCCATTTGGTGGTAGATTTGGAAATTTTGGTGGTTTTGGAGGATTTAGGGGTAGCTTGTTTGGAGGAAGAGATCCTTTTGATGATCCTTTCTTCTCTCGACCATTTGAGGATATGCTCGAACCACCCAACAGTTTTAGATCAGGTGCTTCCTTTAGCAATGCACAGAAGAACAATGGTGGAAGAGGGTTAACAATTGAAGAATTACCATCTGATGAAGAAGTAGAAGAAAGGAAAGAGCTTGGAAGTGATGAAGAACATACTAGTTCAGTGAATCAGCCATCTGTTGAGCACCCTGAAGATGATTCTGATGGTAATCATCAATAGTGATTAGATAAGTCTTAAGTTTGTTTACGTATTGTATATATATATACGGTTTATGTGTATGTTTGATTCGCTTGGTTGTTGTAGCTGAGAGGAAGATTCGGAATGTGAATCAAAGGATTGACTTTAATCGAAGAGAGGCTACGCAGTCTCGAGTTAACACATTCAGACATCACACCTCTAAGGTTACATATGGTGGCATAGATGGTGCTTACTATACATCTACTAGAACCAGAAGAAAAGGCAGTGATGGGGTAAGTTTGTTTCTCTTTTTGATCCTTTCTTTTAGTGGAAGTTTTACACGTACTAATTGGATTCTGTTTCTAGATGGTGGTTGAGGAAAGCAAAGAAGCCGATAAGACTACCGGTGAAGCCACTCATAAGATCTCCAGAGGAATCAATGATAAGGTGATTGATTACACTGTTGATGTTTTGCTACATCACCTCTTGAATCCACCGAGGTTAAATTTTAGATGTGTCTGAGTCTGTTGGTTTGGTGTATTCAGGGTCATTCGGTTACTAGGAAGCTTAACTCGAGTGGTGGCGTAGAGTCGACACAGACTCTTCACAACCTCGAAGAAGGTCTGCGGAATCTACACAGCCTAATCAGTAAGTTAAGCTCTTTGAATGAAAATTGCAAGCAGCTAAAGAAGTTTCTTTGTTTTTTGTTTCTTGTTTCAGACGAACTCAGTGGCTTTGAAGAAGCATGGAAAGGCAATTCATCTCTTGCCAACAAGCATGAATTCACTGGTTAGCAAACTCTTTTATGTTAAAACTAATCTTTGATCTCAAATTCATAATCGAGTTTTAGTCCATTCTAATGTATTGTTTTGTTCTCTATACAATGTTACAGGCTCTGATTATAGTTTTGGAGGGTGGCTTCTTCCATCTCTAGACCAAACTCGTCGCCGAACAGATCCAAGTCAGACGGGTTCGAGCCGATCTGCACCTGGAGCTAAGAAGGTTGTTCGAATCAACATTGAGTGAATCATGAGAAATTTAGAAAACCATGTATCAGTCTACATATGTGTAAAATCAAATAATGTTGTAGATGATGTTTGAAGTTGTAATGTCAATAATGTTACATTCCTGTAAACACAACATGATATAAGACGTATGATTATGGAAAATTATTCAAGTTTTGTAACGTATATACATCATTTAGAGACTACAAAATGAAGTGGTGCAAAAGGGTAAAAGAGGAAATCCAAGATTAGCGTCTGAACAAATGCTCTTCTCCCGACTGATGATCCACGTGTCTAATCCAACGGCTAGGAATCTTCCTCGAGTCACCACGCTGGTGGCCACCAGTAGCTCCCACGTGTGTGATATCCAACCCTCTCCCAACCGGTAAAAACACGGATCTCACTACACGTGTCCCTCCTTTCAACACATCGTGCCATTTAAACCCAGAGGTCGCTCTCTGCGTGGCGTTTTTACACACTAAAACGGCACCTTTGTTGCTCAGATTCGCAAACCTCAGCGTTCTAACGAACTCTCGCCGCTTCGAGTCCACCACCATGAAATCCACGCCGGGAAACTCCTCCACAGCGTTTTCCACTGATTCTCCGACCACCAAAACCTCCGTCGACTCCGTCGTAACAACTCCTTTTATGGCCAAGACGTACTCAAGTTTAGATTGCTCATCAGGTACTATACACACGTGTCTTCCGCACGTGTGAGTTGCAGCAACCGCGAGTCCGACGCTAGTCGCGATTGGATCGCCGCGTGACCATGTCTCGACGATTAGTCTTGCGTTCCATCCAGCCGCCGTAGCTGATAAAAACTCCGCAACTCCTGATTCCTTGTAGCTCTTACACTACACACATGTACATATATATGCATGCAAAATTAAATAAAGATAATAAACATGAACATATATATATATATATATATATACACACACACGGAATATAATCAGTTGAATAGCATACCGATTTAACGGTGTCGATGTAGGCATCAGAAGCAGTTTCCGGCGACCAGACAAGCTTCATAGTGAAAGTGAAATGGAGTTTTATGATTTAGGAAGAAGTGGTTAGGTTTTATAAATGGACAAACGAAGCGTTGACATTTGGTTACACAAATAACAACGTGTCAATTGGTCTTATTGCTATCATTTATTACTACTCCCCATGTATCCTCACCAATCACTATCCTTTTATAGGAAAAACTGTTACTGGTAATTTCGTCAAATCAATATATATAAAAAAATTGAGAATATATGTCGTCGATTTGCGTCAGCCCGCTCTTTTGAATATAACTTTTACAGTATAATTCGCTTTGCATATATATCATCTAAAATAATTGATTAACATATAATGATTTTGTAATTCATGTCTAAAATATAATTGATTTTGCTATAATACTAGCTGATTGTTTTTGTTTGGTACTTATTTCAATTTCGACAAAAGGGTTGCTAGAGTGGGAAAAAATGCGTGTAGTAGATCAAAGGATAACTTTTGGTTTTGGTTGCTGACATTGTGGACTTAGTGAGACAACTTGAATAATTACATGAGATGGTCAGCTTCTTGATTTTTTCTTTCTGTTGTAAATTTCAATCTTTGATGTAAAGCCTTTGTTATTTCAACTTAATGACGATTATATATCTTTTTTCTTTGACACTCGCTTTCATAGTGCCAACCAACGAATGTATAATCAAAGGTTATATAAGATCATCAAGCATATATAAACATAATTTATCGCCGCCTATTTTGGTTTATTCTGCACGTATCATATAAGCTAAACGATATGCGACAAAGATATAGATATATATATATAGACGATCTTCGTAAATCAAAGATTTAAGCTATATGCGAAAAGGAGTTTTTATTAGTAGAAAATTTGTCTTGGTCTTAGGTCCAAAAAACAATATGAACCAAAGTACAACCCACCAGCTCCATTCCATCTCATCAGTCCAGTATAAGTACTCTTTTTCTTTATCTAAGTTTTATTCCAATGGTTTTATAAGAAAGGTTTTAACGAGGCTCTATATCTAAAGATTGTTTTTCTTCTTCTTCCATCTTATTCGTCTTTCCATTGTATTCTTCTATTCTCTCTATCTCATTTTTGTATCGGTTTGCTACGTTTTTGTTTTAATAAAATTAACCCTTAAAACAAAACAAAAAATATGAACCAAAAGTACAACATTATTAGCATGCTTTTTTAAAATTATTTAAATCCGCCAATCAAACACATAACTTTCTTAGTCTTACAATCACTTCGTATATTAAATTAAATGTTGAAAATAACTAAGCCAATAAATTCTATCAAATGTTCATCTTAATCTTATTTACAAATATATTTGATTCTCTTAATCTTATAATCATTGTATTGATTAGATTACATTATAAAATTAACTAGGCTGATAAAATCGCTCGAACTGCATACGATAAGTGTACTTGTGCGTGTGTTGTGTAGCCCAACATGCATAAAAATTAACACCCATTAGTATTGCCGTATACTATTTTGGTCGAGACATGCATGAACCATGACTGCTGAAATAGTAGGAACAACCAAATATCTATAGCTAATAAAATTCTCAAGTTGAATGATTGTAAATTTGTAATTAGATTAACGGTTGAGTAAACGACAAATTAGCGCTTTCGTTTTATATTAAAGACGCAAAATATTAAAATAGCAACTATACATTAAAAAAATTAAAATAATATTTAAATAAATAAATAAAACCAATTCGATAAGGAGATATATGTACGATATATCGTACCAATCCATCCTGACTATGTCTTATGGAGGAAGTCAATGCTTATCAACTACTTGCTTATCAATATCTTATTATCACTATCAGTTTTCTATTTTCTATACATATACTATTTCGTAGAGATCTGTTGGTGGACATAATATAATCAACTTAAAATTTAAGATCTAGTTTGTGTAGAAGAATTCGAACGTTAGCCTGACTCAATTCTATTTTTGTTTTATCTTATGTCTCTATTACTATCACTTAAATATATGTTTCAGTGCTGTTTGGGAAAAAAGATATATCTGGTTCGATCAAACAAATGACAGAAAACGCAGAGGCAAAAATATTAAATAACTTTTTCTATGAATTGGATAATTGTTACAATAAACAAATATTTAAACATAGCGGTTTTTTCAGTCACAAAAATCTGCAAGATAATATAACATACAACGAATTTGAAAACTATGAACTGCAGAGAACTGGTAGTTGTTTTTTTTTCGAATTCAAATTGGTATCTCTTGTCAGTTATTGTCTAGTATTATTCCAATAATTACCTGATTAATTTAAAAAAATTGTCTTTAATATTTTTGATTTCGTGTTTTAATTAGAATTTTCGAACAAAATGAATACGTTTGGTCCAAACAACAATTGCGCATAATGTCAAATAGTTTACTAGACCTAGGTCGAAATTATGTGATGATAGCTGAAATATTTAGACAGGTATTGGGCTAATAATATTCATTATTGGGCCTTAAATTAAGAGCCCGTTTGTAAACAATATTAAACGACGTTGTTTAACCTATTCTCCTCAGAGACTACACATAGCCGTTAAAACGATGATAAACCCAATCCGGTTTATCTCCAGCAGAACGTAACTGTGATGCTTGTCTTCGCGCATTCTCATCATCCATGGAGTTCGATTTCACCCAATATTCAACTCCTCGGAAGGTGCGAAAATTCAGATGAAGTAAGCAAAATCCACGCGCGATTGATTACGACGGGAATCATCAAAAACTCTAATCTCACGACAAGGATTGTTCTCGCTTTTGCCGCTTCTCGACGCCCGTATCTCGCGGAATTCGCGCGTTTTGTCTTCCATGAGTATCATATATATTCATTTTCACCCGGAGGAGAGGTGGAGGATCCCTATTTATGGAACGCCGTGATCAAGTCTCATTCTCACGGGACAGACCCGAGACGAGCTCTGCTCTTGTTCTGTTTGATGCTCCAGAATGGTGTTTCTGTGGACAAATTCTCGTTGTCCCTTGTTCTGAAAGCGTGTTCGAGGTTAGGGTTTGTAAAGGAAGGAATGCAGATTCATGGGTTTTTGAAAAAGACTGGACTTTGGTCGGATTTGTTTCTACAGAATTGTCTGATTGGGTTGTATTTGAAATGTGGTTGTTTAGGTTTTGCCCGTCAGATATTTGATAGAATGCCGCAGAGAGACTCAGTTTCTTATAATTCCATGATTGACGGGTATGTCAAATGTGGATCGATTGAATCCGCGCGTGAATTGTTCGATTTGATGCCAAGGGAGATGAAGAATTTGATATCTTGGAACTCTATGATAAGTGGGTATGCTCATACATCAGATGGAGTTGACATAGCTTCAAAACTGTTTGATGAAATGCCTGAGAAGGACTTGATTTCGTGGAATTCAATGATCGATGGATATGTAAAACACGGAAGAATCGAGGATGCTAAAGATTTATTCGATGTGATGCCGAGAAGAGATGTAGTTACTTGGGCTACCATGATTGATGGGTATGCAAAGTTAGGTTTTGTTCATCAGGCTAAGACTCTGTTCGACCAAATGCCTCATAGAGATGTTGTGGCATATAACTCCATGATAGCTGGTTATGTTCAAAACAGGTATCACATAGAAGCTCTTGAAATATTTAGCGACATGGAAAAGGAGAGTCACTTGTCACCCGATGAAACGACTTTGGTAATAGTTCTTTCTGCTATTTCTCAACTTGGCCGATTATCCAAAGCCATGGATATGCATTTGTACATTGTGGAAAAACAATTCTTTTTAGGTGGAAAACTAGGCGTTGCTCTCATTGATATGTATTCGAAATGCGGAAGCATACAACATGCCATGTTGGTTTTCGAGGGAATCGAAAACAAAAGCATTGATCACTGGAATGCCATGATTGGTGGGCTAGCTATTCATGGTCTTGGAGAGTCTGCATTCAATATGCTCTTGCAGATCGAGAGACGCTCCATAAAACCCGACGATATCACCTTCGTTGGAGTTTTAAATGCTTGCAGCCACTCTGGGTTAGTGAAGGAAGGCCTTCTCTGCTTTGAGCTCATGAGGAGAAAACACAAGATAGAACCAAGATTGCAACACTATGGGTGTATGGTCGACATACTATCGAGATCTGGAAGTATAGAGCTAGCCAAAAACTTAATAGAGGAAATGCCAATTGAGCCAAATGATGTCATATGGAGAACGTTTCTCACCGCTTGTAGTCACCACAAGGAGTTTGAAACGGGAGAGCTTGTCGCGAAACACCTTATATTGCAGGCTGGCTATAACCCAAGCTCATATGTGCTCCTCTCTAACATGTATGCTAGTTTTGGAATGTGGAAGGATGTTCGTAGAGTTAGAACGATGATGAAGGAAAGAAAGATAGAGAAAATTCCTGGATGTAGTTGGATTGAGCTCGATGGAAGAGTCCATGAGTTCTTTGTAGATAGCATTGAAGTTTCCAATTCATTGTAGATAAACGATTGTGCAGCCATATATTTTGAAGGGCTTAAACCTATTCTGCATTTCCTTGCCATACGAAAAGACAATGTCACAACATATTCACATGGTGGTTGGTTGGTTTTGTGAAGCTAAGATATGCCTGAAAAAAAACTTCCCACAAGATCACCTAAAATGTCTGAAAAGTGCTTGTTTTTACAGCCTAAGTACATCAGCTACAGTTACAAGGAGATAAGATTGTTACATCATTAACCGATTTTTTCGGATCCCATATACTGAACCTAAACAGAGTTAACATCAGGGGAATGGTGTTAGTCTGAAACCTTGGTGTGCCAATTCTTGGACAATCAAAAGCAAGAATCTTGTTAAACGGAAACTAATAGTTCGCCGCGAATTTATTCAGCTCTTGCATAACATCTTCCATGGATGGTCTTTGGTTTGAGGATTCATGAGTGCAGAGAAGACCAAGTCTAGCGAGCTGAGTCGCTTCTGTTTCCGGAAAATTCTTTCGAAGATTTGGATCCATGAAATCTTCATTCAGTCTTCCTGACTCTACAGCTTGTAATATCATCAAATGGCTGATTTTGCTTTTACCACTGAGTATCTGCAACAGAATCATACCAAAGGCATAGACGTCACTTTTATCAGTGAACCTTCCTGTAGTTATGTACTCAGGAGCTAAGTATCCCATTGCAGCACTTGCTTTAAGCTTGGAGAAAACGATATCATCCGTGAAAAGCTTGTGAAGACCGGAATCTGCAAGAGAAGGATTATACCAGTGATCAATGAGAATCTTCTCTGCAGATAGATTCTGGTGAACTATTGCAGGCTTGTTCCCATTTTCTCCATGTAAGTAAACAATCCCTAAAAGAAAGAAAAAAAGAAACATCAGATTTCACATACAAGAGAGTTAGTTCAGGAAAGAACCAATCGCAGAATCTAACCTCTGGCTATTCCATTTATGATGGAAACTCGAGTTGTCCATTCAAGAACCTCGCCAGTCTCATCCTTCACATCAAGATACTGCAAAAGATTACCATTGGGGACAAACTCATAAATAAGGAAACATTCTCCGCGTCCTTTCGAGCAGCAAAATCCTCTCAACCTCACTAGTTTCTCATGCTTCAACAATGTCAACATCTTCAACCCTTTGAGAAACTCGGTTTCATCGGATTTACAGCTCGATTTCGCTATACATTTTACAGCTGCAACAGAACCATCTCTAAGGATACCTTTATAAACAGAAGAGACATTACTCTTCCCCAACAAATTAATCTCAGAGAAGCTATGAGTAGCTCTCTCAATCTCCTCAAGGTTGAACATAAAGCTCTCAAAGACTTCTTGAGACAATGCACTATTGTTGTTACTGTTCTGTCCTCGTCCTAACGGATCCCAACCACTCGCGTACTCTAAGCTGATCAATGGAGAGGAGCTTTTTCTTCTAGAAGCTTCTTTGAAGTTGTACTCAGTGCTAATCCTACCGTCCATAGCATCAAGACTGCTTCCAATCTTTTGTTTCCTTCGTCTGTACCATGTGAATGTTGAGCCACCAAAGATTGCAACTGCGAGGATTGAACCAATGAGACCCATGACGATTCCGAAAGGTGAAGACTTTGGAGTTTTTGATGAACACCCGCCATTGTTGTTACTGCAATTGCTTCGTTGTAAATCTGCAGATTCTGGTTTTACGTCAACGGTTGTGAAATTCCTTGGGTTTGTTGGGTCTGGCCGGTTAAGGTTCGGACCGTTTAAACCGGTGCAAGCTTTCAAATCTGAGAACCCATCTCCGCATAAACCTGGATTGTTTGAATACTGGAATCCATTGCTTAGCCTCCTTAAAGCTTCAAAGTCCGAAAAAAAAAATCAAGACATAAGTCAGCAAAACATCTTTAATGTGGTTGTAAAATCCGGTTTTCTTTTGAGTTTTTGGTTTATAATGGATTCTGTTTCGGTTCGGTCCCGATACAATTTTTTTAGCAAATTGTATTCTTCATTTTGAAAGATTTTCATACAAAATGAGGTTTTAATCGAGTAATTTCTCTTCAATCAGATTTTTGGATTGGTTTTCAATTCGGTTAAACCGGATTGGTCAACCCTGATCTTTCAGTAATCTAAAGAATCAATTAACGGATCTTAAGTATAACAGAAATTATTACCAGAAGGAACGAAGCCGGAGAAAGAGTTATTGCGGATGTCGAGAACTTCAAGCAAAGGAGCACCGGCGAGTTTCACCGGAACAGGACCAAAGAGATTGTTGAAGCTCAAATCAAGCCTAGTTAACGTATCAATATCACCTAAACTCGCAGGAATGGCGCCGGAGAGTTGGTTATACTGTAAAGCCAAGACAGTTATCTTCTTAAGAGAACCTAACTGTGTCGGTATACTCCCACTTAACTTGTTGTAACATAACTGAAGAACTGCAAAAAAAAAAAAAAGCACACCAAAAAGACTTAGTTATGAGTAGATGCAATTTTTTGTTTTGGTTGAGATTTTAATTTTTGGTTTTTCTATGATTTTAGTAAAAGCCCTCCCCCCCAATAAAATAGTTTTTGGGTTTTGCATAAAAAAGGGTGAAGGTGTTGGAGAAAAAAAAAGAGTTTCCCTAGTTTCTAGGAGAATCAAAAATTTAAACTTGAATGGGGTACTCAAACAAAAGTTATTCTTCCAATTTTCTTAAAACTTGATTGGATAGTTAGATAAGTTTTAAAGAAGAAAACAAAAATTATTCTAAATCTACACCCATTCACTAAACGAACTCTTTTTTTTTAAGCTAGCTTAATAAAACCAAACTTGACCCACTTAAGGTCTTTTGGCTGCAATAAATGAATTATGAGTTTGATTAAAAACACATGCATAAATAGACCTACCTTGAAGATTGTCTAAGTTTCCGATTTGAGGAGGGATTTCACCGGAAAGATTGTTGACATTGAGGTACAAATCGGTGAGGAGAGGCAAATTTGAGATAGCTTTAGGAATCTGACCGGTCAAAGAGTTGAAGTGAAGGTATAAACCGGTTAAGCTAGTGAGAAGACCGATTGAAGGAGGGATAGTTCCGGTGAGACCCATTCCTTGAAGAGAGATGTTAGCAACACGGCGGTTCCCGTCACAAGCGACGCCGTCGAATGAGCCGGAGGAGCAAGGGTCGGCGTCGGGAGTCCATGAAGTGAGGAAACGTTTTTCAGGGTCGAGAGAGGATTTGATATCAAGGAGAATGTCAAGCTCTGAGGAGGAAGACATTGAAGGAGAAAGGAAGAGGAAGAAGAAGAGGATGAGGGAGAGTGAGAGTGGAGAGGCCATGTTTGGTTGGAGAGAAGAGAGAGAGAGTGATGAGGAAGAATATGACTTTCTCTCTTGTGGTTTTGAAGCAAAATTTGTTTGTCTATCGTATTAGTAAAATAATAGTTCTTGATTGTTACACTAAAATAAGCGTAAACCACAGAAGTATAGATATCGTAAAAATAAAAAAAGTTAGTTCAACAACGAAAATGTAAATTGATCAAATAAGCAATTATATTTATGATAACTCTATTCTTATGTCTATACCAAACTAAATTGCTAACTCTAATTGTTATCGCAATGAAAAGATTTGAACCATATTTCACTAATTTTATGATGAATTTTGTAACTACTTGACTACCATGAATTCATGCATAACAACAAGATAAGATATGCTATCACTTTTTAATTACATATTTTCTTATCAAAATCAGCATAGAAAATTTTAAATTTGTGGGTGTGATTGGTAAGAGGTGTAAGAATTTTCTTTGGTCGTTAAAATATCTCTAAAACATTTTTTTTGTCAATTACGCTTAACAACTGTACTTAGTTAGATTGCGTTACTAACAGATTTTTTACGACAATATTTTGATTGTTTGTTCATGTTACATCAACTATTCTTCATTTACATTCCTAATCTATCAGACCTGAACATTTTTGTGTGGATTGTTTTTGACTGATTGATTAGTAAATATAAGCTTATTTGGAATTGAAAGGAAACAAAAGAGGAGTCATGAAAACTGAAAATATTGAAGTCCACGAGTTCATTTCATTTTCTGTACTATATACGGTAAAGACTACTTTTAAAGACTTTTCAGAGAAAACCAATAATAGTTAGGCGCATCAAGCTTTTTTTTTCAAAATTGAAAATGATACCACGCTCTCTAGATTTAATGGTAAGAAAAGTTGTTTCTTTTTCAGTGCACCAGCTATAAAATCGTACTTTTTTATATCATTGTTTTAACTTTTCATATACCCATTAAAGCTATTGCTACCATTTGTTAGTCTAAACAAAAAAGGTTGGATATATGTTTTCTTATAAATTTTTATTAAGAAGCGAATTCATAAATTAATCAATACACTTAAAATTTTATATCGATGATTCTATAGTTAATGACAATATTTACTGGAAAAAACATCAAAACTGTGTGGTTGGGAATCCAGTTAGGAAAAAAAAAAAAAAACTTTTCTTAACTTAATCAAAGCTCGACTTTGTCAGATGATCATCTGTAAATACCCTTAGATATGATATGTACAAGAACCTGATAACCAGCTTTATATGTTCACATGTTCACATGGAGAATAAGGTACAAAGATAAATGGGATTTCTTGATATTACTCCATTCAATTACTATATTTGATGCAAATAATTGCTACACGAATAAAACAAAGAGTAGCTTATATTTTATATATATATAATAATAATAATAAAAATATTAAAAAGGCATCCAAGAGGCATGGGGCTAAGAGTACATCAAATGGGACAAAGAAGATGATGGAGGCAAGTCAATGGAAGCAACATGTGAACATTTTTTACTCAATTAATAAACAAATTTAAGTAAAAAAATTTAAAACATGTGAACTCCTCTTGAGTTAATGTTTTTGCTTATCTTCTTGATCAGTTCATAGCAAAAGGTAAACAAATGGACCAACACCTCGCTCTCCTCTAAGTATAACATGTGAATTTACAGAAACAAGAAAGACATAAAGCAAGAGAATAAAGCAAAAGGCTACAAGGCTACTTAAGATATACATTCCATTTTCTCTGTAATTTTTCTTACTTCCTGGGTAGTGGTGGATAATATTTATATATAGGTGGTGGATATATATATACATATATAAATACACATTATGTATGTATAGAATGAAATCATTGTTTGAGCAAGAATGAGAATTATCAAAAATAATGTGTGCATGATAACTTAATTAGTGCAGTCAAATCTCTAAATGATGACATAGTGTTAGACAATATTCGAGTTCCTAAGTTTATTGAATATGATTTACTTTACTTTTAAAACTATAACAATACGTAAAGCTCACTTGAAACAAATATTTTATGACCAATTAGCTGACATACATCTACTAAATCACCAAAGTGGTAAATGTTATAGAATTATAAATAGCACTAATACATCTCGTTTTATTTGCTATAAGAAACAGTAGTGTGATATCATTTAAAGTCACGCCTGATATTTGAATCGTCTCTAGAGAAATCCCTCACACGTCACCTAACCCAGCCTGTCCCATTTTGTTTGGATGTATGAGATCGATGTTTCATATATTGTTACTAGAAGATCGATTTTTTTTTTAAAAAAATCAATAATCATTATAATTGTATGTTGGTACTTGGTAGGCACCGCATTTTACTGATTATCATCCTTGTTTTGTTTTTGAGCATAACTATGTATTTTGTTTTGTTATATATCGTGTCTATTTTTGTGTGGAACAATAACTTTTATATTGTAAATAATGGTTTTGTTTTTTTTTTTCCTTCTCGTAAATTTAGACGTTGAAAACCGAAACTTATGTGTGTTCGATGTGTTCTTTAATTAATTATTAGATCTAAAATTGGTCCAAACGCTATATATATATGTCATGTAGGCGTGCCAATTAATTATCATATGTGACCAAATGCATCAAAACAATTTTCTTTAATTATAAAATTATACTGGTTAAGTAGTTTCGTCAGGTATATCAAATTTTCGGTTCTCATTTGCGTCAAATAGTTAAACTAATTATAATTACAGTAAATAAGACTTTTTTGGTCGTATTCATAAATAGATAATCTCCACTACAAAAAGTTCCACAAAATGAAAAAAAAATCACATTTTCAAATTCAGAGAATTCATATATAAAAAAATTCTTCTGTCTCACCTAACACGGGAAGACAAAACGAAGTAGTGCCCATGATAGAACACATAAGACAGTATCTAAGCTTATGATTACAATATTTTAATATATATAATATCCGAAGAACAAAAATTATCAAGTTCTTTCATGATATATACTTGTGTCAAACAGATATCATATAAAAATAAGATAACTATTTAGAATAATTATGAAAAAGCACATTTGATTGTTGTGTAAATAGTTTCAACTCTCAGCTTTGGCAGAAACTTTTGTTCATATAGTTGACAACTGTATGCCATATCTGCACAGTTCGTCACTCGATTCATTGGTTTCTAATAATAAGATCGTAATGTTCCATCCCAATACCATATAGTATAAAATACTATACATCAAACATCTCACACCGTGTATAATTATAGATTAGTATTATTCGAGTAAAAATGAAAACGAGTTAAACTGAAAATGATGTAGAATTATATAATTAGTTCAAAACATGTTTAATTAGTCAACATTTTAGAGAAAAATTTACAAGGTTTTTTCCATGTACTTATATTGACTAGGAAACAGTATATAAGAAATATATGATATGAAATGTCTGCACATCACGGACATCGAGTTTTGTTAGAGACCACAAAAAACCAAGCAAGTCGAAGACAAGATTTAAGTATAAAGTTTTAAAAGTATGATATTATATTCATTCTATGCTAATTAAAGGTCGAATACTGCTTAAAAAGATAACACGTGACCAAGACAAATGTTCACTTTAAATAATTAACAATAATCTCGTCGACAATACATATCTTTACGAGTTTCTCTTTTTGCTTTCACGGTTCTCACTCTTAATATTCTTGCGTTTCTCTAAACAAAATTTCTTGATATGTTGTACCATTCTTTTTGTTTTAAATTCTGACATTATGATACAATCAAAAGACTAATAATACATTAAAGATTTAAAGGTATTGATAACTGCAGCTTAAAAGACTAAATCCAACTTTAAGCATATGCATAATTACAACTTTCCAGACCAAACTTGCAAAGAAAAAGATCTTTCATTGTTCTTAATACTTCTTTCGTATAGGTGGGCCTTGAATTCTCCCACCCTTTAAGTACCATAAAAGGCTTATATCAGTTGGTTTCTTTTTGCACGCATAGGTTCTCATGTCTTTCGACAACCGAAACACTATAATCTTGAAAGTTCCGATAAACTGTCATATGTGCAATTGAAGACATTGAGACATTACATAATCAAAGTTCACAAGAATCGTCACAATCATTGTCACAAAATCCTGTGAATCTTCGCATGATGTTGAACCATATGAATCAGAAAGGTATGGATTGCCGATCAGGCCAAGACTCAATCTTCTGGAAGTAATCGACAGGCACTACACCATCAATGCCTTCAGTCAAAATCACTTTGTTGTCTGAAATGTAGAACGCTATCCCATCTGGATATATCACAAGTATTACTGAAATGTTGAATCTTTGATGGACACAGCACTAAGTTTTAAGACAGGGAATTACGGTCTCATGCTAAAGTAATACCTTCAAGAGCTTTCTTGATGTCGAGGAAGATTAAAACATTAACATTCCTTCTCATGCCTTAGCCAAAATCATGTAAACTTGGAATCAGAAAAATGTGCATATGCAATAATGCAGAACAACAACAATAGGATCAACATCTTACCACTAATCACTTCACCATCTGTTGGTAAGCCACAAGAGAAGTGAACATGCATTCTATTCATGCGCTTTAAGCCCGATGCTAAGATGGATTCCAAATGCTTCCTATAAGTTCCATGTACACACACTGCCATTGCATAAATTCTAATGAACACGAGCAACTATGCGAGTCATACATAACAGAAGTCACAAGTATGTGTCCTACTAGTACCTGGAGCTTCTTCTGGTGACAGTATTGGTTTAAGTAACTTTTCTGAATCTACCGTCTGCGCACAAAGACGAAAGCTAAAGCTAAAGCTACGAAGCATATTGATCAAAACTAGGAGAACAAAATTCTAATCATAGTGTTAATTGTTAAACAGAAGCCCAAATTTTCTGAAAGTAAAATTTCTATTACCGTGAGCGAGTGGCCTTGGTTTGCGCGGATCAAGAGCTCACCATTCTCTTCTAAAAGGCTAAAACGTTGTTTATTGTCTCTTCTCACAGCCTGCAAGTTAACGAAACCATTCCAAAACTCATTTCAAACAACTGCAATCGAAAATGCTCGTTGACCAACACAAGTGAAGATAATGAAACTGACCTCTCTGATATCATCAATCGTGTGTGACTTCAATTGAATATTTGCAGACGTTTTTAAATTCAGCTTAAGTAAATCTTCAACTTTAACAAAACCATCACCTCGCATGTTCAATCTCAGCTCAGTAGCCATGTGTCGTAAGATTCGTGTCCTAATTATCCATCCAAATAGTATCAAATTAAGCTCTACAATACATCTCGAATCAGTAACGATCGCACTTACAAGAGTCTTCCAAGCGCATCAATTTTATCTTTTCCGCCACCGCCGCCGCCACGGTCCTGAGGTCTTCGTCGATCGTTCTCTCTCTCATAGCCTGATCCTCTACCGCCGCTACATCCATCAAAATCCGATACCAAACATCACATGAATCAATGAGGGAAAATCAAAAGGTATGTTGACTTTCGAATATTGTGAAAATTCTATTCACCTTCGGCTGGACTGAGCGAAGGAAGAGAAATTAGATTTTCTAAAAGAATTGGGAATTGAAGCATCCATGAAAGCAGAAGCAGGAGACAGTTTCGGGAAGATACAGCTGCTCAAGGTCAGAGCTTGAAGACGACGCAGAAACCGACCAGTGTTGTACATTGATAATGGGCCTCTCGTTTGCTGGCCCTAGTAACATTACTTTAAGAGAAGAGAAAATGGCATACAGTTCGATAAAATTGATAATAAAACGTCAAGTAGTTTAGATCCGTCTCGGTTCTGGCGGGCCAGTACTCAGTCCTCCTCCTCCTCCGATCGGCGATTGCAATTGAAGGTTTGTTTATACGATATCAATGGCTTCCCGGAGAGATTATCGGAGTATGAGATCTTGTAGCGGATGGCGTCGGTTTCTCTTACTTATTCCTGTGCTCTTTGTTCTTCCTCATCTCTCGTCACTTGTTGATTTTTCTTCCGATTCTGTGAGGAACGATGCGCAAACCATGCGTAGTAAGAAATTAGATCACCTTGTGCTCGGTCCTGTATCTGGACAAGGCTTGCCAGATCGATTGCATTGCCGAGGTTAGATTTTGTGTATACTCCTTTTTTTAGGTTTGCTAGAAGCTCCCTTCCTATTGCTAGAAGTTCGCAATTAAGCACTATTTTGGTCAAGGCACAGATCTGTATCACCATCTTCGACTTGTGTTCAGAAAGTGATCTGAGTATTTTTTTAGTATAACTTGAGTGTTTGAGTGTAGAACTCATTCGTTCTGTGAATCTCAGGACTTTTGTCTTTTTGACCATTTGAATGAGATACATCATCCACTTAGCTTGTTTTGGTTTGCTTAACAAAACATTGCACCATTGTTTTCATGCTTGGAATATCTCAGTGTATGCTTTTTCGGAACTGCAACTTGGGATGACAGTGTTGTAAATTGTCTTTTGATTAGGCACGAAGGCTCTGAACAGGACTCACACTTCAACTTCTGCTGTGTCTGGTGCTAGAAATGGTGTTTCGTTTGTCACAGTGTTTACTATTTATAATACTTCGATCGATAATGTGAAATCCTCCAATATGGTTTCTGTTGTTGGGAATGTTACCTACAGCAAGCCAGAGAGGTCAATGGCAGTTCTAAATGCATTTGCCAACTTCATTCAGGTAACATGCTGAGTTTTCCTCTAAATTTTGAATTTTTTTTGGTGTTTCTTAGCTGCTGCGTCTGCTATCTTATAAAAACCTGTTTTTTAGGTGACTATGCCCAAGAGCAACGTTGTCATATTGACTGATCCAGCTTCTGATCTCTCCATCCAACAAAGCAATGTGGTGGTACAGCCTATTCGGGGTGATTATTCACGGGGTAACCTGATGCTTCAAAGAATCAGGTCTTACATTGTAAGAGCAAAATCGCACTGATACCTAGGTAGAATAAATTTGTTGCTTTTGCCTATCTATCTATTTCTTTGGCATCCATTTCTTAAGACCCGACCTAAGTTTCCTTTATATTCATTTGTAAGAAAGTGTTTTAGTAAAGTACCTGAGTTGTTGAGAGAAAACAAATGCTCATTAGGTCACGATCTTTGTTAAAATTTTGATTCTGCAGGCCTTTCTTGAGATGAAGCTCGAGAGGAATGAGGGTGGGATAAACCACTATATCTTCACTGATTCAGATATAGCTGTGGTTGACGACATCGGGACTATATTTGACAAGCATCCAAGCTTCCATTTAGCACTCACATTCAGGAACAATAAAGATCAGCCGCTGAATTCAGGATTTATAGCAGTGAGAGGCACACGTGAAGGGATCCTAAGGTTTGCATTTATCCTTTTCTCTCCTCGTTTAATTGAAACAAAATCTCTTACAGTCAAAGAAACACTGGTCTTTTCAGAATCAGTATCTGAACCTGGTATGAAAATCAGCGAAGATCACAAAAAGCTGATTGTATTTCTACCGAAACTTATATACTCAGCATATTGATGACTTTGTCTTCATGTGATCTAAATGCAGGGCTAAAGTTTTTCTTGAAGAAGTCCTAAAAGCTTACAAAACCAAATATATGAAAGCTTCGCGCATGCTTGGTGATCAATTGGCTCTGTTATGGGTAGTTAAATCTCACCCTTCCTTTGACGCAAAAAGATTTATAAAGCCACAAGCATTCACACAAGAAATAGCTGGAGCTTCAGTGCTATTTTTACCATGTGCTCTATACAACTGGACACCTCCTGAAGGTGCTGGTCAGTTTCATGGAATGCCATTAGATGTCAAGGTACTCTAAATCCCTAAACCATAAACCTTAAAACCATCACGAATCCTATATCATATTCTCACTACTCTAAAAAAAAACGCAGATCGTTCACTTCAAAGGATCAAGAAAACGTTTAATGCTTGAGGCATGGAACTTCTACAAATCTACTTCAAACATTCCAGATACGTTGTGTCTTGTTCTAGGTAGTGGAAGAACTAAATACGATTTCTAAGCTAGTTTGTTGACAATGACGACTCTGTTTTTTGTGTTTTTCATTTCTTGAATCTCTTTTTATTTGATCAAATCAACTACAACAGTTAGTTACTGGAAGAAGTAAAATAAATAAATCAAATAAAAATTACCGAATGGGTCTGTGGTCACTGGTCACTCTGTTACAACAATCCCCAAAATTACTCAACAGAAAGAAAAAAAACAAGGAAGGAGCAAAAAAAAAAAAAATCATCTAGCGGCGGCTTTTTTCTCACCGGAGTAATAACTCAAATACCATCTCACAAACTTCTTCAAACCGGTCTGCAAATCCGTAGTCGGTTTATACCCAAGCTCACGTTGAGCTAAACTAATATTAGCATGAGTAAACGGAACGTCACCGTTTCGTGGCATCTTAATCAAATTCTTCTTCGCCTTCACTTTCAATTGTCTCTCCAATATCCTCACCAGATCTGAAACCGGCACCGGCGACGTATTTCCGAGGTTAAACACTCTCAATTGCGCCGGACCTCTCTTCTTCCCTCCACTTCCTGTACTCTTCTCCGCCGTATCAAGCGCCGCTAAACATCCTTTCACTATATCGTCGATGTAAGTAAAATCCCTAGCCACCGTTCCATGATTCGCCGATTCGAATATCGAAATCGATTTGCCTTTTAAAATATCTGTAGTGAAGAAGAAATACGCCATGTCTGGTCTTCCCCAAGGTCCATACACGGTGAAAAACCTTAATCCGGTTAAAGATAACCCATAGATGTGGTTATAGGTATGTGCGATTTCTTCGCCGGCTTTTTTAGTCGCGGCGTATAAACTCGCCGGTTGATCTGTTTTATCTTTCTCTGAGAACGGAACTTTCGTGTTGAGTCCATAGACGGAGCTAGACGAAGCCCAGACTATAGCAGGTTGTGGATTCACAGATTTGCAGATCTCGAGGAGATTAACAAATCCGGCGATGTTGCTATGAACATAAGAGCTAGGGTTTTCCATTGCGTACCGTACACCAGCTTGAGCAGCTAAATGCATAACGTGAGTGAAGGAGACGATCTTGAAAAGCTTACGGAGCAATTCGACGTCGTTTATGTCTCCTTCTACAATGAAGATACCACTTCTCTCTAGTAAAGCTTGTCTTGCTCTTTTTAGAGATGGATCGTAGTAATCGTTGAAGTTGTCGAGGCCGATTACGCCGTCTCCGCGGCGTTTTAATGCCGCCGAGACGTGTGTACCGACGAAACCGGCTGCTCCGGTTACTAAAACTGTGATTCCGTTATTTGTTGAGGTTCGGATTCGAGCTGAGGCTCGGAGACGTTTTTCCCAAGCTGGTCCTCCGTAGCTGTAGGTTCGAAGTGAGCGACGAGATGGATCGGACGGTGAAGGGTTAACGGACGGTGGAGATCGGAGGAAGAGTAGAGAGATGAGACAGAGGAGGAAGAAGGAGAAAAATGCAAACTTTGTTAGAGAAGATTGGAATCTGAGACGATGGAAGTAAGAAGATTTCTCCATCTTGAATTTGCCTGGGCTTGAAGGTATGTCTTCAAGACGCGACATTTTCTCGGGAAAGTGAGAAGGAAAATTTTTGGGTTTTTCTCTTCTTTCTGTGTTCTCTCTTCCTTTCTTTAATGGCAGCTTCTTAGAATCTTCAGGTTTCTTGGAGGGATTAAATTAAATACACAGGTTTCTTTATTATGACTCCACAATGAGAAACACGAATATTATATTTTTATTAAATATACTCGAGGATCAAAGTTTGGTTTAACACGGTGTGATAAAAGAGAGTGTTGTGAATTTTTTAAAATTAGAACATGGGGATTGAAGATTTTAAAGATCCTAATCAAGGAAAAGATGATGAAGAAGATGAAGAGAGTAAAAAAAAAACAGGTATTTTGATCTGTTTGACTTGAATTAAAATAAATAAAATAGAAAAGATGGAGATTTCTGTTAATAATTGATAACACAAAAAAATTTTGACTGTAAAAGTTGTTGAATCTTCTAAAGAGACTTGAAATTTTGATTGGTGAATAATAACACTCCAAGAATTTCGGGAAGCCTCTGATCCCAAAGTTTAGAACTTGAACCAAAGTTTTAAACTTTTTGATAATAGATTTATTTTGCGGATAGTTGTTAAATAAGAAATGGACTCTAAATTTGAACAGAGGTTGTTAGTCCTTGAATGGTGTAAGAGATATTTTGGGCTCTTAAACTTTGGTTTTAGTGCTTTGATCTAAAAACGATATATGGTGTAAGAGATACATTTCCCAGAAACCAATTCTCTAAATATGGCACTTTTGTACAAGCCATGATCGTAAAGTGTGTAGGGTTAAAATCATGGTTTAGTGAAACCCACTTTTTAAAAAAAATGTCTAAACAAAAAAAAGTTGTTGGAATCACAAGATGTATTTTCTTTTCTGTTTCTTTTTATTATTACAGAAAGGAAAAAGTGAATAAGCCTATAATGGCACTCAAAGACCCCATGTGAGGATTTGATTACATAAGACAAGAACATGTCCTCTTTTTCTTCTTTATGAATTGGCATAACATGTCCCCGTGCCTTTGTCCCTCTTTCAGATGTATCTACTCCAAGATCTACTCTCTTGTCTCTTTCTCATTGCTGTTAAAATCACACCAAAAAAAAAACTAAAACAATACTAACCCATTGAGCCCCTCTTCTTGATTATAAGGATCCAAATGGCAAGGCGATTCGATTGTGATAGCGATTTGAATGTGTTAGATGCGTTTTGGAGCGATGCGTATTTTCACTGAACGCAATTATCCAAACTTAATTCCATTGAACGCAGTTTTGTGATTTCCCAAGAAAAAGCGTGATTTTGTGAAGTCCTCCTACCAATAACACGATTCCCTGAAATCTTGGGTTTAAACGACAGAGTCAGAACAGAGTTGGTATCAAAACGGGCTGGGACAGAATGGGCTTGGTCGGCCCATAATAACAACACTAAATATAAGTTTACTGTTTAAAGAGCAAAAACTGATTGCATCTCACCCAGTTCCAGTACACACACAAACAATACTCTTGGTTTGTAATAATGTTACAGAGGCAAGAAACATGGAAACAGATAAGCATTGGATCGAAAAGAAAAAGATAGTGGAGTTTGGAGTTTTTTTTGTTTAGTGCTTTGTGATTCTTTCAAGGACTTGGAAGTAGTCAGGGAAAGTTTTTCTGGTGCAACCAGGATCTTTGATGGTGACTGGAACATCAGCACAAGCTGCAAGAGAGAATGCCATTGCCATTCTATGATCATCATATGTATCAATCTCCGCTGGTTTCAGCTTTTTTGGTGGAGTTATCACACAATAATCTGAACCTTCTTCCACTGTAGCTCCCAGCTGAACAAAAACCGCAAAATTTATGACTTAGAACGAGCATTATAAACCGACAAAGAGAGAAGAATCTTACCTTTCTAAGCTCTGTGCAAATGGCAATCATCCTTTCTGTCTCCTTTACTCTCCAGCTAGCCACTATTTAACCAAATAGAATTAAGTGACCATGAATCTTGCGAAACACTAATTTAAAGAGAGGGCTTTTTTTACTTACCATCTCTAATGGTGGTTGGACCATCGGCAAAGAGAGCAACGACGGCAAGAGTCATGGCTACATCAGGCATTTTGTTCATGTTGACATCAATAGCGCGCAAGTGTCTCATTCCAAAAGCATCTCTAGGTGGCCCTGTCACAGTCACACTGTTCTCTGTCCAGGACACTTTACATCCCGTTTTCTCAAGAACCTCTGCGAATTTCACATCTCCCTTGAGATTCATCACAAAAATTTGAGTTTAGATTCTTGAAAATATGTTCGCACAACTAGACAAAGCCTTAGAAAGACAAAACTTTGAGCTGATCGAATTGCATTATAAACTTAGTATCACCGTTGATGATTCAGAGTAGAGATATTACCTGCAAGCTGGTCGTTCCACAACCTTCAACAGTGACAGTCTCACCGGTAATGGCAGCACCAGCCAAGAAATAACTTGCACTAGAAGCATCACCTTCTACGTACGCATTACCCGGAGACCTGAATCATTTCACCATTTTAGTCATTATATTGTCAATCTAAGGTATGTGACTTCAGAAAAGGAAGAAAAGAATAGCTCTTACTTGTATTTTTGCCCGCCCTTGACAAAGAAACGATCCCAGTTATCACTATGCTTGGCACTAACCCCGAAACGTTCCATCAACTTCAATGTCATTTCAACATATGGAACAGAAATCAATTTATCGACTATCTCAATCTCAACGTCTCCAAGAGCTAAGGGAGCTGCCATGAGCAGAGCGGTCAAGTACTGACTACTAATTGATCCCGAAAGCTTCACCTGCAAATGAAAAATATGTCCGAGGTGTCAATCAAGAAACCATACAAGAAAAAGGGTAATCGAGAAAGCAAACTAATCTCTACTAGAAAAATCAATTCCTTTTTTTTTAGGATCTATATCAGCTAACAACAAACTAATAAATGAAATCTCGTCAAGCTATAAGCATACGATGAAAACACATTGCTACAAGTGTTCATAAAGTAAGTATCGAGATTGAAAATCACACATGCCATTTGCAAGATCTCACCTTTCCACCAGGAAGGCCACCATTAGCGTTGACACGAACAGGAGGGCAGTTAGTTCCAAGAGTACATTCAACATCAGCACCAAGCTGCTTAAGACCAACAACCAAATCCCCTATAGGTCTTTCTCTCATCCGAGGCACACCATCAAGCACATAACTGGAATAAACCGATAATAAAAAATAAAAAAAATCAACACAAGCTCCATTCTTTAAACATCAAAAACTCAGAAGCATCAACTCCTTTAATCTACCTTGCGTTGCCACCTGCAGCAGTAACTGCAGCGGTAAGTGGGCGCATAGCTGTTCCTGCATTTCCGAGGTAAAGTTCGATATCACTCTTTGAATCTATGGAAGCTGGGAATATCCCACCACATCCTTCAACTACGGCACGATTGTTTTCAATGTCAGTTTCCACATTCAGCCCTAATTTCTTCAACGCATCAAGCATGTAACTGATGTCATCACTGTTCAACAAGTTGTCCACTACAGTAGTTCCCTAAAACATCACAGCAAAATGGTAAAGTATCTATCTTCATTCTCAAGCTAGAAAATGCAGATTTGTGAAGAGTAACGATAGAAATCTGAGTCATATATACCTCAGATAGAGCGGCGAGAAGCAGAATCCGATTTGATAGAGACTTAGAGCCAGGTAGCTTAATCAGACCCGAGATTTCTCTAATGGGCTGAAGCACAATCTCCGACGCCTTCTCAGCCATGGAAACAGAAGCCATAACCTTAACAGGACGAATCTTAGAACCATTTAGCATCATCATCCCAGTTTTCTTCAAACCCCACGACGAAATCGGATAAGCTCGAGGCTGCTGCGTCTTCAACGAGACCGATAAGGGCGATTTGTGTTGATTGGATTTTGAAAGATTGGAGATAACAAATGGGTTTTGCATACCATTGCCGATTCTGCTAGCTTGCGCCATTTGGAGAAAACTTCAATCGAAAATGGGGTTTGAGAAATTGAGAAACTTGTTGTTGAAAAATTTGATCTTTCAACTCTGCCTTCCTCTTATAACGCAAAAAAAAATTCCAGAAATTTGTTTCGTCTAATCTCTGATTACAGAAATGAAATTTATAAATTTTAGTTTACTTTGTTGTATTGGCGGCTTTACAAATATAACACTTTTGAGGGGGTTTGGGGGGAGTTGGTGAGGAGAAGGCATCCATCAAATCTTTCACCAACCCAACTCTACGACTCTGGGATGGTATGAGCATTTGTCATAGCCAATGTTAACTTGACACGTGTTAATTAGGTGTTCAACGTCAACAAGTCGAGAAAGCATGTGGAGAGGGGCTTTGGTTTTGGTAGGTGAGATATGTGATATTATATTGGGCCTTGAGAAATTTAATGGACTTATGAACGTCTCAAGAAAAGGGAATATGCTTTTGTGCAAAATCTCTCAAATTCTTAGTATCAAAAATAACTAACTGTACTATAATGTGTTTCTTTGGGGATATTCGAATCGAAATTGGACAATAACGACTTATAGGCTTTCTTTTAGTTGTGTATATTTGGAATCGATAAGTGAAATTAGGAAACTTTTGACAACCAAAAAGGAATTACCTGTTTTTACTAAAAAGAAAAATTCAACCATAATTGATTGCATCTTTTTTATTTGCTTGTGCTTATCTCCGTCGTTTGTGCTGCGTTTGCTATCGTCCTTCTTATTCTCTGGTTTATCTGGCTCTCCGCCGTCATTTACATCACTTTAAATGAACTCATGATCTACTTGAAGGCAAGCAAATCCAGCACCGGTTTAGCTCAGTTGTCACAGGTTTGAGTCGTGGTTTATCTATCGATGAAGATTGAAGGGTAATGGAAAAAAAGTTCAAATGGATGAACAATCGATACGGTTTATATGAAACCGGTGACGTTATAAACAGACCAAACCGGCTTATGCAGACTGTATATTGGTAACTAGATGATATGGAAGAATATTCCAAATAGTTATTTAGTCTTGATGAGAGAAACAGCCTATAAATCGAGAATGCTTTCGATATATATATAGAGAGAGAATTTTCCTTGGGTGTTTTTCATACTACTAGAATTCTGTATGCTTTGGTTATATTGTTTTTCTAGTTAAATTTACGTTTATTGAATTGATTGGTTCATACAACAACCTATGTTGGCTTCTAACTGGGATTTGTTATGACTAATGATTAAGTTCTCTTTTCTTTATTTTTAAACAAAGATGCGGACGATCAAAAGAAATTTTAACTCCAAGAAAATGTTTCGATCGCCAGTTTAAAACATGTAGTTTCCTTTCCTTGTATAGGATCATTATCTGTGAAAATCACTTTAACAATTAAAGTAAAATATTTATTATCTAACGAAAAGGGTAGGAGCCGAACAAGATGAGAAGTTATTTGTGGGATACAAATGTTCCTGGGATATCTCAAATTCTTTTTAGAGTATCAAAAAACAACTAACTGTATTATGTTGTGTTTCTTTGGGGATATTCGAATCGAAATTGGACAATAACGAATTATAAGCTTTCTTTTAGTTGTGGATATTTGGAATTGATAAGTGAATTAGGAAACTTTTGACAACCAAAAAGGAATTACATGTTTTTACTAAAAAGAAAAATTCAACCATAATTGATTGCATCTTTTTTATTTGTTTGTTATCTTTGAAACTTTATAATTTGGACAATGAACGTCTCTTACATCAAATCCAAACCTCAGTACCTCTAAGATAAGATGATACTCTTTAGATAAGCGACTTAGCTGCATCAACCATAGCTTCAATGGTGATACCAAACTCTTTATAAAGCTTCCCTGCTGGTGCACTTGCTCCAAACGAATCAATTCCAATCGATTTCCCTTTTCCTCCAACAATCTTTCCCCATCCAAAAGTCGATCCAGCTTCGACACTAACTCTAGCTGATACATCACATGGCAAAACACTTTCCTTGTATGCATCTGATTGCTCCTCGAAAAGCTCCCAACATACAAAAGAAACGACTCTCACAGTTTTGCCTTCTTTCCTTAACTCCTCTGCAGCCTGAGCAGCAATCTCTAGCTCTGATCCAGTTCCAATCAAGATCACATCTGGTTTGTTTCCTCTTGAGTTGTCGGAAATGGTGTATCCACCTTTCTCGACGTTTTCAATGGATGTTCCTGGAAGTTGAGGCAGCTTTTGTCTAGATAAGGCTAAGACAGAAGGTGTCTTACGTTTAGTGACAGCGATTCTGTATGCACCGGCTGTTTCATTCCCATCAGCAGGACGAAACATCATAATATTGGGCATGGCACGGAAACTGGATAAGTGTTCGATGGGTTGGTGGGTTGGTCCATCTTCTCCTAGACCAATGGAGTCATGGGTCATCACGTATATAACACCAGCTTCAGACAAAGCCGAGATTCTCATTGCAGCTCTCATGTAGTCAGTAAACACAAAGAAAGTTGCACAATAAGGGATAAAACCAGGGCTGTGAAGGGCAATGCCGTTGCAGATAGCTCCCATACCGTGTTCCCTAACACCAAATCTAAGGTTTCTTTCTTCAGGTGTGGCTTTTTGGAAATTGCCGAATGCTTTAAGCAATGTCATATTGGAAGATGCAAGGTCAGCACTCCCGCCAAGGAAACCAGGCATAACTTTCGCAAGTGCGTTAAGGCATTGCTGAGAAAGGTTTCTGGTGGCATCACCTGGAGATTCTGGTGTATATGTCTGAAAAAATGAAAAATAAAGTAGCAGTGAATAACTCTCAAGAATACCAATTAAAAGTTACAGATTATCAGAAGGTTCTACTTACAGGAAGCGCCTTCTCCCAACCGGCGGGCAATTCACCCGAGATTATAGATGTCAACTCTGCAGCTTCCTCTGGGTATTTTTTCTCATAAGCTGCAAACTCGGCATTCCAATCAGCTTCAAGAGCAGCGCCTTCGGGCGTGTGACGACTCCAGTGGCTAGAAAACGTAACAATTATACTAAATTACCAAAACAGGGTCTCATAACACAAACAGAAACAGAAATGTAGCTAGGTTCTACTTACCTTTTGACATCTTCAGGTACCTGGAACGGCTCATATGGCCATCCAAGGTTATTTCTTGTAGCCTCAACTTCCTTCTCCCCAAGCGCAGCTCCATGGACACTGTATGAGTTTGCCTTGTTGGGAGAACCATAACCAATTGTAGTAGTGACCTAAACCATGCCAGAAAACAGTTAGTACCAAAGGCCTTGAGATCAAACGTTGCTTAATGACTTAATGGCTAACAAAATTGTGCAGATACCTTAATCAAAGTGGGCTTGTCTGTTACAGCCTTAGCTTCCCTAATGGCAGCACGGATCTCATCATAACCATTGTTTCCATTCTTTACCCAAATAACATGCCATCCAAGAGCTTCAAAACGCTTGTCTACGCTCTCTGTGAAGGCAATATCTGTGTCTCCATCAATGGAAATGTGATTGTCATCGTAGAAAGCAATGAGCTTGCCAAGTCCCCAGTGGCCAGCCAGAGAGCAAACTTCATTTGAAATCCCTTCCATCTGACAACCATCTCCAAGAATCGAATATCTAATCCAAAACAGCATTTTTCCAACATCAGAATCAAACACAAACCAAGAAAGATAACAAATAAATTGAGCGGAAGGATTCAAAATCTTACGTGTAGTGGTCAACAATCTCATTGTCAGGTTTGTTGAATCTAGCAGCCAAATGCTTCTCAGCAAGAGCTAAACCGACAGCATTTGCAATACCTTGTCCAAGAGGACCTGCATGTTGGCAAAAAGCAAACAATGCTATTACAAAGATCAACATGAACTGAAAAACAAAAGAAGCAGAAAAAAATCTAACCAGTCGTAGCTT
The DNA here is from genome assembly GCA_018361395.1 of Boechera stricta. NCBI lineage: Eukaryota > Viridiplantae > Streptophyta > Magnoliopsida > Brassicales > Brassicaceae > Boechera > Boechera stricta. Next base: position 21,552,252 of record CM031541.1, on the reverse strand, counting down.
CAACACCAGGAGTCTCAAAATTCTCAGGGTGTCCTGGCGTCTTACTTCCCCATTGACGAAAGCTCTTCAAATCTTCCTCCTAATAAACAGTTCCAACGCTTTTTCAGCAATCGTAATCATGTTCTACAATCCTAAATCTCAAGACTCAAAATCACCAAATGAGCAGAAAAACAGGACCATCTAAGTATCGAAACTTGTGAAGAAAGATCCCACATCGGAAAGATAAGACCTCGAAGAAGATATGGATATGAGCCAATCCACTCATGCCATTGGTTTGAGTAGCCATTAACCTTAACACAGACGTTCCTCGACACACCGCCCACTAAATGATTGACCCAAAGTTCCAATCCATACGAACTAAATCGACTCCATAAATACGCCGATTTCAAAATAATCCTAGAGATTTGTCGAGATTAAGCTGACCATTATCTCGAGGGAGAAGAAAGATCCCACATCTGAAAGCATGGGACCTCAGTATATAAATGACAATGACCAATCCACTCATCAACCTTGAGCCCATTAACCTTAACACTGATCAGCCTCACACCCCCACTAAACCGAAATTGATCGATCCGAAAGAATCAATCGATCCGAACCGAAATCGACCGACCAGAAATAATTCGGCCGATTTCATCGAAATAATCCTAGATTGATTTGTCGAGATTATAGATGGACCATTATCTCGAGTGATAAAGAAAGATCCCACATCTGAAAGATGGAAACTCAGAAGAAGGATATGAGCCAATCCACTCATTGCCAATTGGTTTTGAGTTGGAAGCCCATTAACCTTAACAAAACTGTAATTCCAATTATCTAACTAAAGGGATACGAAATTAAAAAGTAGAGTAATAGATGGCAAACCCTAACTCTGTCGTAGCCAGCAAGGTGAAGCAAAGCGTATTGCAACATGCATCCATGTCCAGCAGAGAGAACGAAGCGATCACGGTTAAACCAGTAAGGGTTCTTGGGGTTATACCTCATGACCTCATCGTACAAAATGTGTGACATTGGAGCACAACCCATTGGAAGACCTGGATGACCTGATTTCGCCTTCTCAACTGCATCGATTGCCAGAAACCTGATTGTGTTCACTGATTTATCAACCAGAGACGAATCAGTGGTTGTCTCGATTGTCTCTACGGCGGCTGCACGAACGAGAGGGCGGAGAGAGTGACTGCTCGTGGAGGCTCTGCGTCGACAGGTTGAGATGGTGCGTGGAGAAGTGGATTTGAGACTAGAGAAAGCTGGTATAGAGACGCAGTTTTCAGAGCCATTCTGAGAGATGGTTCGGGTTAGTAGAGCTTGAGAGAGTGCTCGAGGAGGAGTAGAAGCCATTGATGCTCTCTGGTTAATTTGAGAGAGAAGTGAGAAAAAGAGACTAATGAAGAAAAATGTTAGAGAAAGCTTCTCTGCAGCTTATTTTAGGAGACTGTTACTATAGAGAGAGAGAGATTATGAATGAACCAATCAGATCTCGTCAAGCTAAAGAAAATCTGACCGTTGGATTCAGAAAGTAGACAATCTTTACGGCTGTGATCCTCTACGGCTTTAACAATTTATCGAACATAATTTTTTTTGTATAATTTTCAACTAATCATTTAATTTTACGCTAATTATTAAAATAATATAATTTTAAAAAGAGAATATACGTATAAGATTGACAGTGCGGCATGGTTGGTGTGTAAAGCAAAAGCCATGGTCAAGAGTCATAACAAGGGTTGGTGAAGAACATAATTGCTTCAGATTTGAGAAATACATTTTAGTCACTAATTCACCAACTCCGGTATTGACCAGTCTAAATCAGGCAGGTCAATCGAATCAAGAACCGAACCAAACCTAAACCGGAGAAAGCTTACTCATGTAGTCATGTGCTAATGGCTGTGTTGTGGTGTGTCATTACATCATCTTGACCCGTTTGCTGCTTGAGGAGGAGTTTCTTAGACCTCTACTAGTTACAGTGTATGAAGCTGAAGCAGAAGGAAGTGAAGGGGACTTATCGATATACGCGTAACGTTCATCACCGTTCCAATACAGAATGACTCGGTTGGTGCACGAATGAGACCAGCTATCGCCTAAAAACAGCACAAGTTGAACATTTAAGAATCATAACAAATGAATGATAATAATAATAGCAAAGTAGAGACGGTAGATTTGAGTTTGGTTCACCTAATGCAAGAGCTAGTTGAAACGAGCCTTCAGTGTACTTTGTGGTCACTTGGTTTAACAACACAACCTGAGATTGGAATATAAGAGTTTATAAGGTAATCCAGTTTAAGTTAATGATGTGTTGTGAACTAGATCATTTCTTGCGGACATTCTTACCGCAAGTGAAAACTTTTTGGCAAGCTTCATGAACTTTAAAGCCATTTCGCTGAGTACTCGTGTCCTCTGGACTAAGTCATCAAAGTCCTGACGGAAATGAAATGTTATACTGTCTACGATTACAACTTTAACCTGCAATCAGAGAGATTATAGAGAGTCTTAGTGATCTTCGAATTATGTTTCAATATACTTATAGCAGCAAGATGAATGGATTACAGAGTTGAACTCAAAATTCTTATACCTACATCTTTATTTTCTGAGATGAACTTGTCAAGATGATTGACCAATGCGATTTGCTCAGTGTAACTGCAGACACGGAAGTAAAATATGTTCTCTAAGATATCTTTGGGTTTCATTTGTTCTTGATTTGCTTTAAAATGTTTACGCATGTATCCTGTGTATTCTTCCATGTCCTCAACACAAGCTTCTGCTATCTGTAAAGCACGTTCCACCATGAAGCTACCTTCTGTATCTGTAGCATACGAAAACTTGGGAATTCCAGGCATCAACAACCAAGAAGTAATCAAACAAGTCATTCATCCTCGTTACTAGAGAAACATACCGATATATATCGCTTTCCCTCCAAGACCACCAAACTCACAAGGAATCTGAACATTCACAGAGAGCTGGATCCTGAAAATCAAATCGAAGTTAACCGAAGAGCAAAACCCGATGAGAAAGTAGAGGAAACCAGTGAAGCGGATTTTACCCAATCTGAGTCTTGCCAATCCCCGGTACCCCACCTGGAGAAAAATAAGCAAGAGATTAAATCACTTGTTGTTGCCAAATTAAACCAGAGAAAGAAAAAAATGGAGATGGCTTACCAATCTCTGTAACATCCCTACAGCTTATCCCACCGCCCAAGATGTTATCAAGATCAGAACAAGATGTAGTAATGCGCGGCAAAGATTCCTCTTCGTGAAGCATATCCCAAGCGTTCTTTGCTCCTTGTTTAGTTACAAGTTTCAAAAAGAGAATCCTTCAGTGAATCATCATACAAGAAGAAAAACCCAACAGAGTTCCAAGGAGTTCATCAAGTTACCATTTATGAGAGAACGGCTTCCATTGCAAGAATTGGATTCAGAGGATTGATTAGCCAGCTTCAAAATCTCAAATGCTTCATCTTCTGTGATATTTACATCTGCTCATAAATGAAGGATGACAAAGATGACGAATTTTTCCTCAAAAACACACACACAAAAAGAGAATTCTACAAGAAATAAGCCTTCCCTTTGTACAGAATAGATAGTTGAATCAAAAGGTGTTAAGCCCTAAACATCAACCCAGAAGTAATCGATTGCGATTTACTGGAAATTCAGAGAAAAAAGGCATTTCGGAGATAGTAATCATGAAACGATTCAAGATCTCTATCAATTCCAATTTGACCCAAAAACCCAACACGAACAACAGATTTAGAAATTCACCTCGAGCGAGATCAGAAGAAGAGACGGACGAAATCGAAGACAGAGAAGTGTAACCGGCCGATATAAGCTTTCCTCTAATCGAAGACGATAACGGTAAGCTCCATGCCTCCATGACTGTAAACGCTAGTGAAGTTTCTTCAATCGCCGGCGAGTTGCGCCGCTCAAATGAGTGCTGGCGCCAAATAAATAAATAAAAAGTAAAATGAACCGGACACGGTTTAGGTTAACCGGGACAACTGATTGAACGAAACTGATTCAATGATTAACCGGAAAAGCGTATGTTACTCAGTGGAAGGTTGCATATACATTGAGAGACAAAGAAAGCTAAAAGATTTGGATCTCTGGTTTTTTAGTTACAGGAGACTATCTTTCTTGCTACGTTTGTGTTTGTTGAAGAGAATCTGCTCGGATGATTGAAGTAAGTGACGGGTGAATCCGCGCAGTTCTCATTGAACGAGCTTCGCTTCTTCCTTTTGCGTACTCCTCTCCAAGAGGCCACCTTGGTCGAAGATCATACTGATTACAAACATCAATCACAAAGTTAGAATCTTTTCATCTTTCTAAACAATAGAATCTTTAAAAGTATCGAGTTTTGTTTAAAAAACGTACCATGTAATCCTCAGGTTCAATTGCAGGTGGAGGTGGATCGTATCTTCCTACACGAATATGCTCGAGACCAGTCCAAGCCACCATTACTCCTGGAGAGATTAATGAATTGTTAATTAATATTCTCTGTATATCTAATTCGATCAGCAGGAGAATCTCATCGCTCCGTTTACCATTGTCTGTGCAAAGGCTAGGAGGAGGGCAAACAAGTTTCAGGTTTTTGTTTTCAACAATGTTATTGAGTCGAAGTCGTACATACTTGTTTGAAGCAACACCACCAGAGACTACCTGAAGATTAGTCAATATTAGTCTAGCAGCGTTTGTCAAGCAAAAGAGAGGTTTCTTTTTCCTCATTCTAAGCCTCACCATGTGTTTTATAGAAGGCTCTAGTTCTAATGCCCAGTCTATTGCTCGCTCACACTTTTCCTCCAGATGTAAGACAGCTACTCGCTGGTTCATATAAACTGAACATGTTTATAAACAGCATTTCACAAGAACATTAAAAATGCAGTTTGATTTTACCTGGAAAGAAGCGGCAATATCAGCACGGTTTCTTTTGTCTTCGTTTGTTGCAGAAGAGAGGGGACATTTACAATCGCTGAACATCCAGCAAAAGACCATTATTTTTTTAACACAAAGCTTCTCATATGCAACATAACTCAGATAAACAACTTCCTAAGCTGATTCAAAGATGTAACTATTTTAAACATTACATTTCTTTGGCTTCAATGGCTAGCCTCACTTGTGTCTTCAAACCAGCATAAGAAAAGTTGCAATCTTTATGATTTTTCATTGGAACCTGATAAACCGTCGTAATGTAACATAAATGACGCTGACATTGAGTAGAACAAGAATAAGTTGTTTAACTAACCAGCAAACTAGTTTCACTTACATTAAACTTAACAGATTTGGCATCACCCTCCAGAGCAAGTTCTTCAACAGCTGGTCCGCCACTTCTGCGCATATCAAGGCCGAGCCATTTTGCTGTCTTGTCAAATGCTTCGCCTATAGCATCATCTACCGTAGTCCCAAGTTGTGTGTATTGACCAAGCTTATGAGCGAGTACTAGAAGATTGTGCCCTCCTAAACAGAAAAAAGGGCAGCCCTGTTTAGACAAAACCTAAATCCCATTGTGAAATTGGTTCTGCTTAAGAAAAAAAACAATAAGCAACATACCTGATATAAGCAATGCCATGAAAGGAAAGCTTAATTCATGTTCCGCTAATCTACAAAGACAAATGAAAAGCTGATGAGCAATTCACAAAAACCTCAAAATGGGAGCAAAAACATTAAGCAAGCAATGCATATTAAGCAATACCTAGCTACAAGGGCATGAGCCTCCATGTGATGCACCCCAACTATTGGGAGATTGAATTCACCGGCAACTCTTCGAGCCTTCCGTACACCAACTGTATGACTCGGAAAGAAACACTTCAATCTTAATTAGTACTCTAACGACACTTGTTATTTCAAAGTACAAGAGTGAATATTTTTTTCTCCAACGTACCGCGTAGACAGAGGCTCAAACCAGGTCCAATGGTAACAGCAACAGCAGAGAGATCTTTCTCGGTCAAATTGGCTTTATCAAGAGCGTCTTGCACAACCTGCGACCAATAAATCAACATTTTTGTCCGAATGCCTAAACCTAGGCATATCTTGGGGTGAAAAGAAGCAGCTGGACCATTATTTATTGATGTTGGAGCATGTCATGCAATTCCGAACAAGGACCGAATCAAGATACTAGAGAGGTATTGAGTGTAGGCTTGCTTGCAATGCTTTGTAATGAGGAAAAAGTTTAAATTACATTATTACCTTATCGATAACCCGGGAGTGTGCTTCTTCAGCCTGTTTAGGAGCGACGCCTCCATATTGGGCAAGCAGTTCTGCCTTATGTCGCCAATTCCAAGATCAGAACAGGTGAAACTTGACGAATTATATAAAGGAAATTCTTTTTTCTCAGAGAAATTTTGAATTCAAAATTCCAAAGAGAGTTTAAAAAAGTGAAAGGCTTTCTCAGACAAAACTAATGTCTTCTAAGTCATTAGTTGAGTCTTGTAAACATAAATGCACGCCAATGAATCTACTTGCCAATAAAGCAAAGGACCGATCTTTACCTGAGAAGAAATTACTTGACTAAGAATTTCACCATTACCTCTCACCTAAAACCCACAAACATCAAGCAATGAACTAATATAAGTTTACATAAGTAAGTAAACAATAAGGAGAAGAAAAGACCAAATGTGATTAAACGGACTTACGACAGCAGCAGCAGTGTCGTCGCAGCTCGTTTCAATGCCCAGAACAACCAAATTATCATCCAATTTCGAAGTTTCGCTATTGGGTAACGAGGAAATTCTTGTTCCGGTAGAATAAAAACGCGTCCTTTGAAAATTGGGTGAAGATGAAGGAGAGAATAACGAGAAAGTCGTGGTTTTGGTATTAATTTTATGGTGTTTTTGTAATCTGAGAGAAGGATTAGTCGCCAATATAGAGATTCCAGGGTAAATATTCAATCGGGATATTGCCGGAGAAAGTGTAAGAAACAGGCGAACCATATCACCGACCAAAAGAGAGAGAGACGGAATCTCGAGAGACTGTGCAGAGAAGATGAGTTACAGGCGTGGGCTTGGAGCGCTGCCCAATCCGGTTTAATCCGAACCGAAATATCTGAAAACCGAAAATTTGAATCGATTTGAATTTCGGTTTTTGCTGGACCTTCTGTCTGCTATAGAGGTTTCAAGCAAGTAGAATAATGAGCTTTACCATTTCGTTCACTTCCTACAAAAGTATATACCTTTCTCTGTATTTCCTTTTCACCTCCGGCTAAATCTCCGGCGAAGGATCCGGCCGTGAGCTTGATGTTTCGTTCTCCTCTACTTATTTGGCGTGAAAGCTGATCAAAAGTTTGTTGACTTGTCGCGAAACTTCTTCTTCTGTCTGAATAGTGAATACACACACAAAGAGCAAATCCAGGTGATCTCTTTTGTTTTTCGATCTCTTCTCTCTAGATTCAGATGATATTTTACCACTTCTTTGTCTAATCACAAACTAAAATTGCAAAACTTTGTGAAATTTTTCTGATAATGAACACTGTAGAAAGATCTTTTAGGGTTTGATGATTTTCACATTTTCCATAGCTTCGTAATCTACATATCCAGTTGCAAATTTTTCATTGAAATGATGATTCACTTCGAGATCTGTAAATACGAAAGCTCTTAACAAGAGATTTGCTTTTGTGAACTAGTTTGTTTTCTGGTTTTTCAAATTGAATCTCCTGTTCCACAAGCTTGATTCTGAGACGAAACCAATTTTTTGCAGGAGAATTTGGTGGGTTTTGTTTGGATTAGAGAGATTAGGAGAATACATTTTGTTTGGTAGTTTCAACTATGCTACCTAGTGAGTTGAAAGAAACCCAACTCCGTGAGAGCAACAACAATCAAAAGGTCCATCCTCAACCAATGGAAGAGTCTATCAATCAGAATCCAGAAGCTATGGAAGCACTTATTTCTAATCTCTTTGGAAACATCTCGTCTTTGAAATCAGCTTATATCGAGCTTCAAAGTGCCCATACGCCTTATGATCCCGAGAAGATTCAGGCAGCGGATAAAGTTGTGATTTCTGAACTCAAGAATCTTTCGGAACTGAAGCATTTTTACCGAGAGAATAACCCCAAACCTGTATGTGTCTCTCCACAAGACTCTCGTTTAGCTGCAGAGATCCAAGAACAGCAGAGTCTGTTGAAGACTTATGAGGTTATGGTGAAGAAATTTCAGTCTGAGATTCAGAACAAGGATTCTGAGATCACGCAGATGCTGCAGAAGATTGAGGAAGCAAACCAGAAACGGCTTAAGCTTGAGAAGAATCTCAAGTTAAGGGGAATGTCTACCAACGAAGGTTCTGGTGGAGATGGCAATTTGCAATTTCCTGACTTAACCACTGAACTCTTCATATCTACTTACGAAGCTGCTGCTAAAGCTGTGCACGATTTCTCCAAGCCGCTAATCAACATGATGAAAGCTGCGGGATGGGATCTTGATTCTGCAGCCAATTCCATTGAACCTGATGTTGTTTACGCCAAGAGGCCTCACAAGAAATATGCATTTGAATCATACATATGCCAAAGGATGTTCAGTGGGTTTCAGCAGAAGAATTTCTCAGTAAACACAGAGAGTACCACGGTTATGGCTGATGACACAGACACCTTCTTCCGCCAGTTTCTTGCTCTGAAGGACATGGATCCACTAGATGCTCTAAGTACAAACCCTGATTCCAACTTTGGTATATTCTGTAGGAGCAAGTATCTCATCTTGGTCCACCCAAAGATGGAAGCTTCTTTCTTTGGAAATCTTGACCAGCGTGACTACGTGACAGGAGGTGGGCACCCCAGGACCGCGTTTTACCAGGCCTTCTTAAAACTTGCAAAGTCGATATGGATCTTGCACAGGCTTGCTTACTCGTTTGATCCAGCTGCAAAGATCTTCCAAGTGAAAAAGGGTAGTGAGTTCTCTGATTCATACATGGAGAGTGTCGTGAAGAACATAGTTGTGGATGAAAAAGAAGAGAACCCAAGAGTTGGTTTAATGGTTATGCCTGGGTTTTGGATTGGTGGCAGTGTGATTCAAAGCCGAGTTTATGTTTCAGGTGTGAAGGTCCTTGAGTGAAGGATCTCAGGAACTGTCACTTTGTTGTGCAACTTTTATTTCTTCTTTGTTATAATTATATTCTCAGCAAGTCTACATGTATCATCTATTATTAAAAAAAAAAAGTATTATCTTCGAGTCTGATATATTATCCTAGCCAAGCGACGTCCAAACTCCAAACTGGTTTTAATTTTTAGCCAAAAAATTTTCTCCTGGTGATAATATGCTTAAGATATAACGAAAAATGAAACAGTATAACCTTGTCTTTACGATTCAGTTTCAAATAAAAACAGGTTTCTTACATTTCAATCAAAACGAAAGTAACAATAAAATTACATAAACAAAGACAATAAGGTACAAAAACATCAAATGGTCTTGAATGGCAAAAAGATGCCACTATTATTCCAATGTTTACGAATCAAACCCAATGAATCACAAAAAGAAATAGGAACCATGCACTTAAATCACTTGGTAAGCCAAGGGTATACGTCCGGTGATGAAGGAAGCCTCGCTGTTAAAACCTCAACACCTGTCTCCGTTACTAAGAGGGTATGCTCAAACTGAGCGCTGCGTTTTCCATCTGCGGTAACTGCAGTCCATCCATCAGGCCATGTTCGATCCCGCCATGCCCCTATCATGACAATGTCCTTATAAATGGAGTAACAAATTTAAACATTTAACGAATGGGGAAAAAAACTCACCTGCGTTGATCATTGGCTCGATTGTGAAAGTCTGACCTGCTTTCATCACTCCAACTGCTTTGTTTCCTGATATTGAGGTTAAGGACATTTACACTGGAATAGACTAACAAGACAACAACATACCATGTCACGAAATTCTAAAGTAACAAAGGATACTTGCATAGTGAGGAATGTTTGGGGCACAATGGAAGAGATCTCCAATACCATGACCACAATAGGATCTCACCTGTTTAAAAAACAAGTAAGTTTTTAATTAGACAGACAGATGCTGTGATGATCGTAAACAGCCAACAAAGAAAACCAGACGTTACCACTGATAACCCAGACATTGTAGCATGGCGGTTGACTATCTCTCCGATTTCACGAAATCTTACTCCAGGTTTAACTGAAAGAGACAAAGCATATAAAGTCTTAGCATCTCTTCTAAATTTTTGACATAGAATACAGTCAAAACATATAAGAACTTAGCACCTACCAATTGCTATGGCTTTCTCCAGGCACTCGTATGTGCACTTAACCAGTTGACGTGATGCTTCGTCAACGTTTCCAACAAAGTATGTCTCATTAAGGTCACCTACCCATAAATCATCCCATGAGACGGCATGTCTCAACAGGTAACAAAAATACGATAAATTATCAATTTTTCTGCAGGAGATAAACTTACCATGGCAACCTTTATAATAGACTGTTACATCAACATTTACTATATCACCATCTTCTAGTTTCCTGAAGAAATTAAAGCATGAGTGATTAGCGTAAAATCCTAGGTCATATAGCTATTTTGTCAGAAAGGCTCAAAAAGGTCTAGATAGTAAGCATACCTAGCATCCGGAATTCCATGACAAATTACTTCATTAACAGATCTGAAAGGAAATATTCAGAACATACACTTTAGAAGCAGAGGAAAAACGTGGTAGAGGTAACAATGTAGACACAAAAGAAGTACCTACGTGCAGCAAGATTTGGGAAAGAAATAATAGTTGAGGGGCGATGGATATCCTCCTGCCAGAACATAAGATTATACAATAGTTATAATGTTGCTGTGATGAACTTGAGTGATTGACTTCCCAAAAGGCTAAGAAAAACTAAAAGATCCAAGTAAACAGTGAATCTTAAAAGACACAAACCTGCTGCAATAGTTGCTTCATGAACTACTCGATCAATCTCATCAGTAGTCACACCGGGGCGAATCACCCTAGCGGCTGCATCCAGGACCTCTCTGGCAATCTGATAACAGAATATGTTCAAATAAGGACCTTAAAAAAAAATATCAGTGGGAAAATGTAGTCCACTGGCATAACAGGGAAGAAAGAAAATAATACTAACTTTACAGGTTTCACGCATTCTCTGGATTTGTTCGGGCGTTTTTATCTAGAAGACAACAAAAGACCTTGTTAGTGACAATGAGATAAAAGGTTTGTGTTCATGGCTCCGCATTCAGGACAACTGAATGAACAAAGGCTAATGTATCAAAGCATCACTAACCTCAACAACATGTTGTAGATCACTATTCGGTTCAACTTTGGGAGTCCCCTGAAAAAAAAGGTAGAAAGTATAACAGGGAGTATTAGAAGCTATAAACACATTGCACGACAAGTGAGATCTACACAGATATAGCACAGGGAACTGTTTTATAACAACTCATGTAAAAGTACAAGTCTTGAGACGAAGCCATTCTTAGTTATATAACTATTACACGATCAAAGTCGAATTAACTCGAGTTCAACTTTGGTAGTACTGGTGCAGCAGAAAAATAAATCTAGATCACAAAATGATGGGCACTTACATCAATTGCCCAGTCAGGTTTCTCAATCTCAGCAGGCACAACACGCTTGGTAGATATGGGATATTGCTTTAGGGGGCTTCACAACGCAAGAAGATATAAGAAGTCCAAAATTGGGAGGAAGTAACAACATAAAACATTACACAAATATCTAATCAACAAATAACACTGGGAAATCTTGGTTACAAACCCTGTCCAATCAAAGTGTGGAAGCTTAGGTGTTCTAGCCTGGCCTTTCTTCACGCAATAGAGCCAACCTTGAGAAATAAGATCAGAGTTCTGATCACCGGGAAGGGATTTGGCAATGGAAGACAGCTGAGCTTTCACATGTACTGATTTGTGCGAGCTCCAAGCTGCCTTGAAACATTCTTGAGTGCTGTTACCATAAGAATGAAAAATTAAAACTTTGAAAAAAAATAAAGACTCGCCAAATCAAAAAGGTTAAAACCAGACAGACACATACCAGAAAGAGGCTTCTTCACGAGGAAGCTTCAAGTCCATGCATTTCGGACACCTGCCAGCATAAAGAAAAAGTTCATTTCTTATCAAGAGCCAAAAAAAAATCATGAAACTATGCCCAAACACGATATCAATAACATTTGAATCGAAGTGGACATCAGCATCACATCCCCTTACCTAGCTAGCTAAAAGCAACAGTTATCGAAACCATCCATTAAAAAATCGTAACTTAGGAGCTAAATTGACACCAACTATGCAAGTGAAATAGAAAGGAAGAAAGAGAATGAAGGGTAATTACGTACTGAAGATGCGCAGGCTTCTCGCAGCGAGCACAGGAAAGAGTAGCAATGGTCGATGCATCTGATTCACCGGCCATTCAATTCCTTGATTCTCGTATAATGCCTTCACAGTGCAATCAGAGAACCAGCTCAGAATCGCCGGTCTGAATTTGGAGAGGGAGAACAAGAGACGAGACTTTAGGGTTTATCGAGGATCGAATACTTGATGGAAACTAACATAACTCGAAACGACGCCGTTCCCCAAATCTTCTCTGTTTAACTGGTTTGCCACTAAATTCTTCATCTTTTGCCCTTTTTTAGTGTTTTTTTAACCAAACCTTAAAATAAAACAGCAATTTTATTTCAATATGTACTGCCTTTGCATCCAAGTTTGTATAATCAAGTAAAAAACTAGTATTTCACAACAACATTTACATCAATTGCTTGCACATAGTCACATACAGAATGCATTAATACTACAACATCAAAGTGTTCTGTGCGTGGCCCAATTAGCTTTTAAACCAGGCTTTTTAGGGCCCAAGTCCATGGCCGGTCATGACCCGAACCGAATCAGTCAACGAAGATTGACCATCTAAATCGAACGTAGACAGAGTATTTATTTACTAGTAAAAAGAATCGGTCAGAAAAAAAGAAAAAGTACATGTATTCTCATAATCTCATGCATGCGGGCTTCTCTCTCTGCCTTGGGTCATATTATCTCTGCTTCTTTTTTTTGTTAACAAAATTTAAGACACGTATGTATATGATATCTCGGATTAAAGTATCTTAAATGTTAGTGTCAATCAAGTATTTAATTCCCCCTTCTTACAACTTGAAACCATCTAGAAAATAAATTATCTTGATTTTTTGGTTGTTTTCTGATAATTGAGACAGTTTTCATTTTCGTAAATAAGAATTAAAGTAGACTCACCGACAAAAGTACACTATGATTACTTGAAAATCACGATAAGCTATCAAATTTATTAGACTTTAGCCATATATTTTCTCTTTGTGAGAAAAAAGAATTATATAGAAAGTATTAGTCTCGTCGTGTCAAGCTAGAGGATTTTGCAATATAGCGTATATTCAGTTTTTATAAATGATACCCGAAACTAGTCCATAATATCACAATTTTCGAATTATTGTAATAATTTATTGTGCTTATACACGGTTTAAGTACCCGGACGACAACAAATATTTGTAAAGAGCAGTTTATGCGAATGGCGTTGGCAACACCTAGTTGTAATAAAGAGATGGATAATAACACAATCTGAAATGATTACGATCAAGGACAAAAACGAAGACAGCCCAACAAAGTCTTTGCGGGCCTCAAACGGAAACTTGAATTATAAGTAATCAGTACCTTATAGTCTTATACTAAACTATTGTGGAAAACCGAATATTCCAATTTCATTAGTTAAAATGAGAAAGTTTCAATTTAATATTCGTACGTCCTTTCGATAACGAGGTTTTAACGATCTTTATTAAAGTCTAGCTATTATTGCTACAACTACTTGTACCTCTTTTCTTTTGCGTGAGAATCTTAAAAACTAATGTGCTCATTTTATTTATATATAGATATGATTAATACATATGATATCTATAGTACCTTTGATGTATCTAACATATATATGCACTGCCGCATATAATTTAAAAATAGGTCTTGATTGTTTAAAATACGTCTTAACTAACATGACTCCTGATCATGTACAAATTATATCCAAATCGGCTTAGATTTTTTTTGAAATTTCAAAAAATCGGTTCATTCAGGGAAGGTTGCTTCAAGATTACAGATTATAATTATTTTTTTATTTTATAACTTTGATTTTTTTTTTATCTACTCTAAATCTTTTAAATTTAAGCAAAAAAATGTTGTCTCTGCGATGGTGAGAACATCATAACGTGTCCTTACGAAAGTAAAAAAAAAAAATGTCCGTATAGAGGTGAGAAATGTCGTCAACCCAATAGTTGTTTTAAATGTTTTGTAAGTATATTCATGATGTAATTTTTGTCAAAAGAGTAAATTATGATAGTACTCAAATTGGTGATAACCTCTTCATACATTTGATTTTTATTCTTTTTTTTCCTAAATAAGAAAGTTTCTATGGATAATGCATGAGAAGACTAATTAACGTCCAGAGTCAAATCATAGCGTTACTTCATCCGCAAATATTTTATTCAAAGACAATTAATTTCGTAACCAATAAAAAAAGGAACGTGTTATTATTTTGTGGCCGTGCTTAAAAAGTCAACTAAGACCAAATGATAGTGTTGGTAATCTAAATCTCTACTCCTGGATTGAGACCTGTCTACGGTTTCTGCTAGTTTTTGAAACCTCGTTTCTTCCGTCGACGTTACGTGTAATGCACACTTGCTTTGAACGAGGACGTTTCCAAAATCCATAGCTAGAATATGATACTTATACCAATTAAGTAATCATTCAAACAAAGTCTAATCTATGTACAACACAATTCTTCTTTGAATTTTGATATTAACCATAAACCAAAAAAAAAAGAGTCTAACTAAGTGAGCACAAAAGAAAAAATTCACATTTTGGTGTAAGAGATATTTAAAACTTATATTTTCTTTCTTGGGCATGCAGGCGCTATTGCGGACCGCCCAATAATGACCACAATTTATGATGTCTAAATCTTAGCTCGCATAATTCATTGTCTTGTGGCCAGAGTCTCGACCAAGCGGTCTTACATGTTTAATAATTACGTACTGTATTACTTTTTATAATAGATCTACGTAATAAATAAAATAAAACCCCATGAACCAACCTATAAATGTAATTTTAAATTATCTAAGACCATTATTGATTTCCTTATACTAGTTCCTTTAGTGCCAATAACATTACATATGAAATTATATATAAACCGAGAAAAGAGATATAAATTTATCACGCGCCAATTCAATCTAAACTGAAATCACGATATGATCTAAACTTTGTCTAATTTGATCCGATTCAAAATTGATATCTTTAAATTTGTCCAACGGATCCAACCCAAAATTCGATCTCACACATGAAATGCGACAGAGCATATTAAATATATCATAAACATAAACTATATCCACTAATTACTAATTTTGTCCACAAACTCCAAATTCTCTAATTGTCACGGTATAAGGTAAGTTTGTCTTGATTTATTCTAAAGTAACTGAATTTAATAATTATGAATGTTCTTTAATTAAATAATTTAAAGAAAGAAAAGATTAACGTATGACTTTGACGATAATGGTGCCTAACTGTATAGTTAAATATTTGTAACACCGCTAAACCTAAATAATAATATGTACAGTATCACGTTAATTAGTTATTAATTTTCATTCATTTTACTGTTGACGGACAATTTTCTAGTAATAGAAAAATATAGTTGTGCATTGCATTGCATGTAACCAATTCTTCAACAACTTAATAAATAAGACTTTGGACGGATAAGATCATTAGTATCTTATGCATTTTAATATTAGATGGCCAACCTACCATCGATATAGTCTTACGTATTCTCGATTTGTTTGATTTTAAAGAAACAAAACAGATACTAATAAAATGGTTGAATCTATTATCTATATATGTTTCATTAACAACTTAATTAGTTTAAGCACAGTTGAAAAACGTCTGAAAATGTTGGTCAGAGATCGTTGTTCCGTTCTACCCACCAAAAGCCATATCAATCAATTATAGATTTAGGTTTTGAAATTGAAGATTTAGATTTTGAAAATGTGGATTTAGTTTTTAAAAAACATTTGTATTCTAAAAACATTTTTTTTGAATTTTTCTTTTAATCCGTCTGGAATTTCCTACAGTTTTTCTATTTCCAGTGCCCTAGAACCGACGGACCATATCCGTTGGAAACGTTTATTTCCGACGGAATTCTGACGGATATGCTCGTGGTAAACGCCTTGTTTTCTTATAGTGCTGGGAGTACCTCACACGTGGCCTACTCCAAGACATGTACACAACATCCTATAATGACGTTCTCACGATAATATCAAGTTCTCTCTTCAGCGGATCTACTCGATTCATACTGAGATACGTCTTCCATACTTATGTGTACTTTATTTGGCGTGAATGAAATTGCAATAGGCAAGGGGGGATCAACAAACATCTCCGACGACCCTGTCCAAATCTATCGATCGAATCATAAGAAACCGTCTCTTGTCTTTCAAGGAACATGGGTCAACAAAGCTTGAGGATAGGTTACGAGTCCAGATTGGCTCTAGACCTTAGATATTCTTTGAATTTTTTATTTATTATAGAGTCCTATAAATTATCTAGATTTTTCGATGTAATGACGGGTTTTTGGGATGAATATAACTTAACATTCATTCAAAGAAAAAAATAATAATAGAATTGTGCAAATGGCTGGTGGTCGTATACAGTGCGCTATGGCAAACGAGTCGTTTATTGCGAAAAAACCAGTGAAAGTTTCGAAGTTAACGTTGACGGTTGATTAGTCTTTGTGGATAGCGATTACACTGTCTCTGACTCTCTGCCTTGCCTACATATAATAATTTATAATATTTTCGCTACAAACTAATTAATTATAGAGGCATGACTTTGAATTTTTACTTTCCTTCTTTTTCTTAAGAGACTGAAGAATTCGATTGAGTTTAACGTCCAAAGACGCGTTTATGCCAGTAATTTTATTGAATTTCATAACTATATATATCTTATTATATAAAGCTGAACGTGTTTAACGTAAGCGTGACACGTGTCAAAGTTATAACTCATTAGATTTTGACACATATCATCGTTAATTTAGATTGCGACACGTGTTTCTTTCTGATAATGGTAATTTTCTATAAAAAATCTTATTATATAAAGTTGAACGTGTTTAACGTGAGCATAACAAGTGTCAAAATGATAACTTATTAGATTTTGATACGTGCCATCATTAATTTAGATTGTGACACGTGTCTTTCTGGTAATGGTAATTTTCTATATAAAAATATAGAATAAATAATTAATTAAGATTTTTTTAGTTTAAGCAAAAATGTCAATAGTAGTTTTGAACTTTCTGATAATTGTAATTTTCTATATAAAAATGTAGAATAGATAATCAATATAGATTTTTGTCAGTTTAAGTAAAAATGTAAATAGCAGAAAAATAAAAAATAATAGAAAAGATAACTTACTGTTAATGTATCATCAGAAAAGATAATTGTCAGTTTTAGCAAAATATTTAATATTTATAATTTAATATTTTACATCACAATTATGTTAATTTTCTAAATTAATATTGTACTAGTTTGGTTATAAATACCAAAATATAGATTCTTAACAAATCATCTTCTCATTCATCTTTTAGCTTTTGTTTCATCATATTAAATCAGAAAATTGAATTCATAAATTCTTCTTACCCTAGATCATTTTGACAAAAATCGTGTTTATCGTCGTACTATAGTACGTTTGCTTCGAAAATGGGAAGCAAAAAATATCAAAACAAATAATATACTCATGGAAATAGAGTTATTATTGGTTGATGAAAAAGTAATAAATTGTTTTAAGAAATCTTATTATATTTTTAGAAGATGTTTTATATTAGTGTTTAATGTATTTTAATAAAATATTATTTTAAAATATGGTTTGTTAAGAGTCTTTATATTAGCGTGTAGTGTTTAATTTACTTGATTTTTTCCAAAAATATTATTTTAAAATATTTATTTATTTTCAAATTTATATGATTATTCACAGAAAATATAAATCAAGTTTTTGTGCATCATTCTCTTCTTAAATATTTGGCAATAAATCTATTTATAAAATATATTTTTTGATAAAATATATTGTCATATAAATATAGATATAATCTAATATAATATTATTTTTCGGTGTTATAGAACCGGGGGTATGAAACTAGTAATCTAATAAACTAATAGCTAACGAAAACAATATATATAGTATAAACTAGTTACGATTTCTGCTTATTCGTAAACCTATTATTTCCATGCTATCACATTTAATCTGTGTCCAATATTTTGTAGAAAGTTCGATTGTAGACTGACGTTTTCTGATTATTATTCAAAGTAACTTTAACTTGTTTCGTAGTCGAATCACAGCGTATTAGTGTACACGTCAAAAAAGATAACCCAAACAGAAAAATTAAAATTCAACATGGAGAATATGTGACGGCATGATCGTTACCAATCCATTGGTTGGTATAGACATATGTATATATTTTTTTTTTGCTTCAACTATAATGAAATTACATATTAATATATTTAATTATTTTAAAAAGCAACTGTCACCCACATCTATATAAACACATCGATTCAAGACATAAATCTCATCAATCAATACCTTCAAACACAAACTTCTCGTTTCTCAAAACATTTGGTCTTAGAATGGCTTTTCGAGCTTATATTACTACCTTTGTGTTCTTATGCATTCTCGTGGCATCGACCGTTTCCGGGTACAACCGGAAAGACGTGAAAGCGTGGTGCAGCCAAACTCCAAACCCTAAACCTTGCGAGTATTTCTTAACCCATAACTCAAACAATAAACCCATAAAGTCTGAATCCGAGTTCCTCAAAATCTCAATGAAACTCGCATTAGACCGAGCCATCCTCGCGAAAACCCACGCGTTCACACTAGGACCAAAGTGCCGCGACACACGCCAAAAAGCAGCTTGGGAAGATTGTCTCAAACTCTACGACTTCACCGTCTCCAAAATCAACGAGACAATGGACCCAAACGTAAAGTGCTCGAAAACCGACGCACAAACATGGCTCAGCACGGCTCTAACCAATCTTGACACGTGTCGAGCCGGGTTCTTAGAGCTCGGTGTTACCGATGTCGTCCTTCCTTTGATGTCAAACAATGTCTCAAATCTTATATGCAATACACTCGCCATTAACAAAGTTCCTTTCAACTACACCCCACCCGAGAAAGATGGGTTCCCTTCGTGGGTCAAACCCGGTGACCGCAAACTTTTGCAAAGCTCGACGCCAAAAGATAACGCGGTGGTGGCGAAAGACGGGTCTGGTAATTTCAAGACTATAAAAGACGCGATTAACGCTGCTTCGGGGAGTGGTAGGTTCGTGATATATGTGAAGCAAGGCGTTTACAGCGAGAATCTTGAGATTCGAAAAAAGAATGTTATGTTGAGAGGTGATGGTAAAGGGAGGACGATTATTACAGGAAGCCGAAGTGTTGGAGGAGGATCGACAACGTTTAATTCAGCTACTGTCGGTACGTAAAATTACAAAACAACAAATGATTAACTTTGCTTATTTTCGTGAGATATAATATAATATAATATGGTTTAGTGTGTCAGTGTGTGAATTGTTGCGTGCATGAACGCACCAAACTAGATAGCGAAATTAAAAATGATATACATATAAGAACTACGTCACTGCGTCTTATAGGCTGTATAGGTTCAAGATTTTAAATTTCGTCTTGAAGTTTCTACAATCTTAACCGTAGGTTAAGATGTTTTTCTTACAAAAAAAAAAAAACTTTCAATTTTATGATAGATATAAGTCAATGCAGTTTTTTTTCTTTTTTTCTTTTTGATGTTTCATGGGATATTTTGTAATGTACACAATCTTCCATTATTACTCAATAATTTACAATATCATTAACATGGCAATATCGAATCTGATTGATAAACCGTGAAATGACATAATAGTTTCACAAATCCGTACGTTTTTTTTTTTTTTTTGGGGAAAGTTTTACTCAACAAAATTATACAAAAACACATTTTTTGCAAAATTATTGATTAAAAAATAATCGATAGTTCATTTTAGAGTTGACGTTTACAAAATTCTACCAAAGTAAAGTTACAATAGACCAATACTTTATGATAATCTATTATATTTTGATCACGTTTAACATTCAATTAAATGTAAAACCAGAATTAATCGTTTGTCTCACATAATTGCAGCTGCGGTCGGAGACGGTTTTATAGCGCGTGGGATCACGTTTCGAAACACGGCGGGTGCAAACAACGCACAAGCGGTAGCTCTAAGATCCGGATCGGATCTATCCGTTTTTTACCAATGCAGTTTCGAAGGTTACCAAGACACACTCTACGTTCACTCCAACCGTCAATTTTACCGCGACTGCGACGTTTACGGAACCGTCGATTTCATCTTCGGAAACGCAGCCGCCGTTCTCCAGAATTGCAATATATTTGCACGTCGTCCACGTAGCAAGACCAACACAATAACCGCTCAAGGAAGATCCGACCCGAATCAAAACACGGGTATTATTATCCACAACTCCCGGGTCACCGCAGCTTCTGATCTTCGACCCGTTTTGGGATCCACCAAGACTTATTTAGGTCGACCTTGGAGACAATATTCTAGGACGGTGTTTATGAAGACTTCTCTTGATAGTTTGATTGATTCACGTGGCTGGCTCGAGTGGGATGGTAATTTCGCTCTGAAGACTTTGTTTTATGCTGAGTTTCAGAATACGGGACCGGGTGCTTCAACTTCGGGTCGGGTCACATGGCCTGGGTTCCGGGTCCTTCGTTCTGCTTCAGAGGCTTCACAGTTTACTGTTGGTACTTTTCTCGCCGGTGGCTCTTGGATTCCGTCCAGCGTGCCGTTTACTTCTGGTCTCTAAGGAATATAATATATGATTGATATTATATGATAAATGATGCAAAGTTGTATATACGACGCAATTGATTCGTCTATTACAAAGAATAAATATTGTTTGTTACACTATAGAAACAACTCTTGTATAATATATTAGTTCTATCATTTCATATTCCTGTAAAGATATTGTATTCTGTCTTATCTGAAATAAATTCCATATGATTCTATTCGAGTTTTTAACACCAAAAAAAAAAATGATTCAAGTCTGATTCATTCTTTATCGTAAAAAAAAAGTCTTGAGTCATTGTGTTGACTTGAGCCGAATGTCGAATATAATGGATCTTATGGCCATATTAAACTTCTCCATAGCCCAAACCATGACCCAGTGTTATAATGCTAAGATAAGATGTAAAATCATTCGTGTATTACATATCTGACTGTCATAAAAGATTATAAATACAAATTGACTTCTCTTCTTGTTAATCAAAATTGAATTATAAATAGGAGTTGTTCATTAGATTAACAAAGAAGATACCCAGATATAAAGTTTCTTACATATATACATACTGTTCAAAACAATACTAGATATGAAAACTATGATAAAACATCAAAGCAAAAGTAATTTATAAAAATATACAAATATAAATTAATCTACATTCTTTTATCGGTCTATCAATGCTATTTCTTATAAGGATATAACATAACTTATAAGTTTATTGACGTTTAAAATATGTAATTATTTATAACGTTTGAACATGAGTGATCACGACAGTAGCACAACCCATTTTTACAAGTTCTAGTCAATAAAATTTCATCTAATAAAATTTCAAATGAACCATATTCTCATTAACTATTAGCCTCATGCAGCAACAAGTTGGTATATTCCTTTGTATGGACCAAAATAGCTAATGGTTACGACCACACACGCGAATTAATGTCAACTCACTACATATATAAATCTTAAAATTGGACCAATCTAAAACTCAAGACGAATTATAGATCAACCTATGAAAATTATTTGTCTAGTTGCGGATCTACGACTAATACACCTGAAAAGGAAAGATCCCACCAATAGATATCTCATAGATGTATGCATATTACAGGTCTAGTGGAGAAAGTTATTCCAAAAACCGTGGCATGTATTGTTTCCATAATTTAGTATCAATTTACACCTACTCAAGCAGTGCCCGAACCCGCACGTCTTTTCTTCTCTTCCGTTCATACATGCATGCATTGATTGTAATTTGTAATTTACCGTAGTAGTAGTAAATATGCACGTGAGATGTGTGTACGGATTTTTTTTAGTTAATATTTTTGGTTTTTCTTTGAGATTACGATAACATGTTCTGCATAAGTGCGTAGATTCGCACTACGTCAGCCTTTTTTTTTTTTGGTAAAAACGTCAGCCTTTTTTATTTTGGTAAAATAGGTCACTCGTCCGCCTCTTTCTTTATCCCAAGACTAGTAAGACCACCTCCAACGCGTGAATCCTAAAAGAGTTCTTCACTATTAATTGTAATTAAAATAAAAGAAAACAAAATATTAAGGTAAAAGACGGTTCTAAAAAACCTTGATTAAGAATCGACTCTCAAAAACGCATGGCAGCATCTAATTGGTTTAGTGTTTAGGGGAAAAGAAAGTTTCGAAAAACTTTTCAGAACGAGAAGTAGAAGAGAGAGATTTATCACAATCTTCGTATAACCAAATCGATGAAAATCGCAAACTGATCGGCGATGGAGGGTGAATTTACGGCCGATCGAGCAGAAATGGATCGTGAAAGAGAGAGAGACGATTTCATGTAAGGAGAAATCGAGAGGGTTTACTTTATTCGCCGAGAGCTTCTTTGCCTTCTTCTTCCAAGGCGTGAGCTTTATTTCAATGGATCCATCAATTTTCATGCTCCTGAAGACGAGGTTAGGTTTCTTATCTCTTTGTTTTTTCGTAATCCAATTTCGTGTGACGCAGTCAGCTTCAGTTTGCTCAATTTTTGTCATATGCCAATCAATGCTTAAATTGATCTGACGCTTATTTCCCTAAAGGATCGAGCTATGGATCTCGTAAAAATTTTCCGATCATGGTTTACATCAGATGCATCCAAATTCGTGATTGTTGTGTTTCAGACGAACTAAGAAGTTACCGTAAATATCCCCTCAAACTATAAAAAAACGCATGTTGTTTCAATATTTTGTTTGTAGATCGGAGAATGATCGTAAGCTGTACGTGCTAATCTCGATCGATTCTCGCGCGGATGCTTATGTAAGCTAATATAATAGTTTTAAATGACTATCAGTAATTGTATCTTCATACGCCTAGCTTTTAACAAGAAGTTGGAATTAATCTTCGCATGATCAATCTCGTGAACCGTGATATATTCATGGCTCAAGATGCTACGGTGATTTTTATCATGATGCCGATCTTTCACACATGAAAGAGCCACCAATTTAGCTTTTCTTATTTACTTAATACTGAAGCTAACCAGCCACTTTTTCATGCAAATTGATATATCATGGTTTTACCCGCTTAGCCATGATATAAGTTGTTCTGCATCGCTCCGATTTTTGAGTCTTAAAGACGCTGGGACTAAATCGAGATTTTCATTGGAGCCTCGGTTAAAACCAAGAAAGCACCCTGCTTAAGCTCGAGTATCGACGACACCATCCCTACGATCAATACCGACGTGAATGACGCTGAGATGAGAGATATCCAAGGAAGAGAATTTTCACCATGTGCCCAATACTTTCCCATTTACAAAGAGACTCATCGTGTTTTTGTAATCTATTTAAGTAAGTTTTACCACAGTCAAAGGACTTTACTTTAACTTTGATTCTCGAACCACCATCGAGACTGAAAGCTTTCATGAGTGGCATGATCCAAATACTTGCTCATCATGTAAGCATCCCCAACTCGCTTTTATTCTTCTATATTTAATTTCTACGATCTATTCAGCTTATGCTTGCTTTTTCATCAATCATGCCCGAAAGTAGCTCATTTGTAGTTCAGGTTTTCATATGGATTTTTCCGATTTTGCGATTTATCGATTGTTAGTGGTTCATAACCCGAAGTAGCTTCACCACAGATTGTTCTCAAAGCTATTTCTAACCCGATCACTTAACATGTAACTTAGATTAATCGACACAATTACAGCAATTGAGTAATCCGATAAAACCTAGCAGAATTCGATTATCTGCAAAGAGTATTCAGTTTAATAATCGCGAACATATCAAACTCAATTAATTTTGCTTAATGCGTAGATTTCAGAAGAGATTGGAATTCTGATTTTTGCATTTAAGTTTTCGCAGAACGACAAGTTAACATATTTTCAGTTGTCATCAAGTTAATAAGAAGACTTAATCAATCAACTTTAACTAATTAATCGTTATTTATCATCGATTTCGGAATTTCCCTCGATGGGCTTTCTTTCCATATCTAATCCTAAGTTTAATTCAATCATTTGTTTTCCAATCAATTATTGTTCTGAAGCATAACTCGCATCTTTTATCTATCGCGTGAGTTTTCGAAGTTCTCGTGTTCGATCCCTAACTTTACCGCAAAGAATCGCTAAGATCATTATAGGTATTAATTGAGCAATATCAAATTTGGCGCATGCCGATTCTAAAAATTCACCTTTAGAATTTTAGTCGATTTTGTCTGTTTGCCAAGATCGATCGATACCCATCGTATCGATCGACACCGAACGCCTGTTTTGAATCAGTTACTTATTTTCTCGCTCTTTTGATTTTCAGTATGACTGCCAAGCTCGTGAGAAAGAAGGACATTCATCGATAAATCTCTCCAACACGTAGCAGCGCAGATCAACGCACAAACGGACAAAGAGACTACCTGGTATGGATCTTCCACATGGTTGCGCGGATGAGGAAGGCGTTTTCAAACGCAGCTGGTCGTGCAGCGACGCACCGGGCAACCGCTGACGCCGCCAACTTATCGCATGACGTGGATCGCAATGAGCGACGTCAACCTCGAAAGCCGAACGGACGCTGGCGAAGACAACCGACCGGATCAATTCTACGCAAATCGCCGATCCGTATTCCGACTTTCCAGAGGAAACGACTTTGAGCTCGAAGCCGCTTACTTTGCTCTTGCCGCAACACCCCTTCACCGGTCTCTACGAAAGCACCCTATGGATCACATCGAGAAATTCGAGGACTTGGTCACCAAAGATGAAGTACAATGGAGTACCACAGAATACCTCTCTTTGTAAGCTCTTCCATACTTCCTCGTG
Organism: Boechera stricta; assembly: GCA_018361395.1. Taxonomy (NCBI): domain Eukaryota; kingdom Viridiplantae; phylum Streptophyta; class Magnoliopsida; order Brassicales; family Brassicaceae; genus Boechera; species Boechera stricta. The sequence continues at coordinate 21,527,249 of CM031541.1, read as the reverse complement.
GAGAGCAGCTTACTCGGGTCAAGCAGCTACCTCCCTGATCTCTCGCTACTGAACGTACTCGCTAACGCATTCCCCTAACAATTTCTATGACGATGCGAGATCGGAGGAGCCTCAGAACAAGATCTCAATTTTCTCGTGGTCCAAATATACCTCTCAAGGCTGCAGGTGCGATTCAGATCCTAGACGTCCGCATCACGGTTTGTCAGAATTACTCGGGATCTTTTACGAGGATTGATTGGCGGTATCGAGATGGCACTAGATTCGCAAGCAACGGGGAACTTCAACACTAGGATTCCAACCGATCTTTGTGAAGAACAGCGTCTAGCAATGCAAGAATCTTTTTCGGCGAAATCGCTAGTATTCTTGTGATTCAGATTCAGAAGCTGGACACGATGCACAACCTCTTAGTGGGAAAGCGAAGAAGGCTGTACATTTTGCTGAGGAAGTAAGAAATTGAAGATGAGGCAGAGGATGTTAACTACATTGGTGGTTCTGGTTTTCGTCGCGATTTGGACAACAACAACGAGAAGCTTCACAACAATCAGCAAGGTGGTTACAAGTCTGGAGGTAACCAATCTGGTTTTGGTGCCACTCATTCGCCCAAAAACCACTTCAGGCGGTGATTTTACTACTAATCGACTTACGACCGCATTCTCCGAGGTCTGAAGTAGAGACGGAGATCCTCTTGGAACAAGGGGACAAGAAAAGATGACTGGAGATTTTAATAAAGCTGGATAATTTATACACGATCGAATGGGAGAATCGCTCGAAATCCATCGAAGATCTGGAAAATCAATACGCATCGGCAGCTGTCAAGGGAAAGATAGTTCAACCACGCATGGACATGTCAATGCAATCACCTCGGCAGAGAAGAGGATTTTGAGCTGAATATGTGTTCGTATCCGTGATACTAGTATCGACCGATACCTACGGTATCGATCGATACTTTCTTATAGTCGAAGGTTGCTGAAGATAAGATAAAATTCTGACATTCCGCGCGTATCGATCGACACCCCTACGTGTCGATCGACACCTGCGAGAGGCGATACAAAACTCGATATCGATCGACACTCATCTGGTATCGATCGATACCCCGCGAGCTGAATCATAAGCGAGAAAAGGGCGAGATGGTTGAGAGCGGGTATACAAACCAAAGCTACCTTACCTGTTCTTCCCAAGCGACAAGAAGGAGGCGGCTAGAAGCAAGTTTTTGTCAAAAAAATGGTTGCAGGACCTCCCGTTGCTGATACACCACCACAGAGCAGGTTGACAAGAGAGAAGAAGGGAAATTCTCGTTCCATGCTCCATCTCAGAGTAAACTTGAGTCTCGTTGACTCGTTACTCACATATCTGCGATTCTTAGCTCACTCACTCTTCTGATTCTTGATTTACTTTAAAATAGGAGATTGTCGATTCTACTGATTTTCAGGTTGTGGAGATGAGCCAAGGATCCAGGTGCCTTGATTTTGGGAAGACCATTTATGCTCTTGTTGGGCGATCATGGACACGCCTAATAAGAAATCTCTTTCTCTTGCATTGGAGGCGTCTTCTGCGATGTCATTCCTTCGGAGGAGCACCCAGACATGTCTCATCACCATTGCCTCGGGCGAGACTCGATGATCGATCTGCTCGATGAGTCTTATGATGAACCAAAAAGTCGCGAGATGTTTCAAATGAACCCCCACACCCAAGAAAGTTGTGGAAGACCAAGGCGCAAAGGAAGGCGGCAGCAAGAAGATCAGCGGTGCTCTAATTTCACTTTGATTCCTCGAAGTGTGATGGAGATTCGATCGAATATAAGGTGAAGTGCAAGGGAACCTCGAAACCTTTCTAATTAGAGTTCTCATTCTACGGAGATGAAAGAGAAAAGAGGATATGATGAGCAAAACTTTGAAGCTGGAGATGTCGGTTGTGGAGTTATTTCGAGTGAGTCCTCCACCTTGTCTGCGATATCTTAGCCAAAGTCAAGCTCGTGACATTAAACAAGCGCTTAGTGGGAGGCAACCCACTGGTAAGTCTATAAATATGAGTTTTTGTTTTTGTGTTTTGTTGTGTCTTCGAATCAGGTCGGAAGAAGGATGGTCGTTTTTTCGTGTCGATCGACACCACCTTGGTATCGTCGACACCACCGCTCTATGGTAACACCTCTTGTTCTTGACTATTCGTTTTGTCCTTTGATTTCTTTCACCTTCTCGGGCTTGATAAACACTGGGGACAGTGTTGCTTAAGTCTGGGGAGGTAGTCTGACGTTGACTTTTTGTTTTCTTATTTATATGTTTTTTGAGTCAAAACCACTTGAAGATCTGTCTTTTGCTTGAATTTGTTGTTGATTTTGCTTTTGAGTGACCAGCATTCTGAGGATTAGTTTCGATTCTAATGAAAATCCAAGGATAACCAGCCAGTAGAAATCACTCATGTCTCCAGCAAGGTTCTTCACAAGCTTTAGCCAAATTTTGCACTTCATCTGCGTTAGTGTTCTTAGAGCTTGATTCATCATTCATATCTAAGGAACCCATCATGCTTGAAAATTGTGGTATATCTCTCACGTGAAAATTGTTGGATACATATTTGCATTAAAACAGGTAAAATCTATATAAAAGATGAAATGATTTCCGCCGAGTAGAGGGGTAGGAAAATTTCCTATGACCCCATTATTACTTGGATAAGGAATGATCACCTGAGCTGAAGTGAGGGGTAGGAAAATTTCCTATGACCCCATTATTCACCTAAGACTTTTGATACATTGAGAGGGTAAGAACAGGGATTCGGTAGCAAACACTATCAATACTCGCGTTCGGACGATTTGTGTATCTTGTTCAGATCTGTGTCGAAATCTAATGAGAACGATGAGAAATAAGGGAGATAAAGAATACCGAGAAAGCAATAAATGTTGTTGAATAAATGGTTCTTTAGCTATGATATTGTATGGGCAGAATCTAGAAAGTTCTTGAACAGATTGCAGCGATGGCTGGCGATGAGAGCTTAGATGAATATTGGTGTGAGATAATAAGTGAAGTCTTGGGAAGTTGGGGTTCCTACGGAGTACATGGTGGTTAGATCGGGATCGAGGCGAAGTGGGCGCTTGGGAAAAGAGGTCATTCTGGCGATTTCGGTAGCAGTCGGTCTCAGGTTTTTCAAACCTCTTTCTCTAACTTAGTTTTTGTTTTGCTTGAGGGCAAGCAAAGGCTAAGTCTGGGGAGTTGATATATCATGGTTTTACCGTTTTTAGCCATGATATAAGTTGTTTTATCGAGTCTTTCTAGTGTTTTTGTATCGTTAGAGTCTTTTAGGTCTTGCGTTTGGGGAAATGGAGATTTTGGAACCATTTGGAGCCTTTGGAGCAAACCGAAGAAAGTACCCGTTTGAAGCTGGTATCGATCGACACCATCCGGTATCGATCGATCGATCGCAGCGAAGATAGAGATATCCAAGGAAGAGAATTTTCACCATAAGAAGCCAATACTTTCCCAGACCCATCGTGTTTTAGACCTATTTAATAAGTTTTTAGTCATTAGGCGGGGAGACTTTACTTTGAACTTTGATTCTTGAACCACCATTGAGACTTGAAAGCTTTTGTGAGGGAGACGGATCGACTTTGTTCATCATAGAAAGATCCCGAACCCTTGTTTTTATTCTTTTGTTATATTTAATTTCATGATCTATTCAGTTATGTCTTGTTTTTCATCAATCATGTGAGTAGTCTCATTTTAGGTTCAGGATTTTCTCATATGGATTTCTACGATTTATGATGATTGATTTATTAGGGTTCATAACTGAGTAGTTCTTCACCAGTTGTTCTCAAAGCTATTTAACGATCACTAGAACATAGAACTTAGATTAATCGATTAGGCGACAGTGCAATTGAAATGTCGATAAAACTAGGGTGAGCTTGATTGATTATCTGAGAGATTTGGTTTAATCGAATTGTGAACATATCAAACTTGAATTAATTGATGGTTTAATGTGTAGGATTTGCAAAGAGATTTGGAATTCTAGATTTTAGACTTAGTTAGTTTTTCGCAGGTTGGTTAACTATATTTTCGTGTTTGAGTTCAAGAACGACTTAATTGAATTGAACTTTAAGATTAATTGTTATTTATCATTGATTTTAGAATTTCCACTGAGCCTAGTTTCCTTCCATATCAATCGACCTAAGTTTAATTCAATCATTTGTTTTCCAATCAATTATTGTTTGTAACACAATCTGCATCTTTCTATCGCGAGTTTTCTTGAGTTCGTGTTCGATCCCACTACTTGACAGCTGCTTTAAGCATTATAGGGTATTAATTTGAGCAATATCAAATTTGCAGCCAAAATACTTACCAAGTTTCATCAAGTAAGAAAAAGAAAAGTTATAAGAAGAGCACCTCATGAGTTCAAGATCGCCTGTTTGGACTTTGGAGGTAAATAATTTCTCCATTTTTCTGTGAATAAGAGAATAGGGAGAAGTGGCAACAGGACACTTGTTTGTGATAAATGCTTGTTAACTATTTTGTTAGGTAAAATTGTTAAAGTTATGTGATAAATTCTTTGTTTAACATTTTGATAACATTTCTCTGTTTTCTGTGATGTTAAATGGAGGAACAATCGTAATTAATAGTTAGCTTTTGTTAGGTAAAGTTCTTTCTATTAGGTAAAGGTTTTTCTGATAAATGCTTGTTAGCTTTTGTTAGGTAAATGTCTTTCAGATTAATGCTTGTTAGCTTTTGTTAGGTAAAGGTCTTGTGATCAATATAGTTAAGAAATAAATACTTAAACCTGATCGACATATATTGGTGCAAACACTTAACCACAATCGCTAAAACCATTAAAGACAAACACAATGGCTTCTTTGTTCTAAAACTTCTTTCATCTAAACACTTAAACCATTGCTCTTTCCTCTAACACTTAAACTGTCTAACACTTCTTTGAGCTTAAACACTTAAACAATGGATTCTACAAACCCATATAGTCAATCTTCGGGCTTTGTAAACCTCTTACCTAGTCAACTAGTTAATGAGAGTTACTCGCCTAGTATTGAACTTGGATCATCATAAGTGCCTCTGTTTAGTAGTCAATGTTCGATGATCGAGCCAGGCGTAGAGGAGAAAAAAAGGCAATGGACAAGAAGGAGGATGTTGTTCTGATCAGCGCATGATTGAACACCAGCAAAGATCCGGTGATTGGTAATCAGCAAAAAGCCGGCGCATTTTGGAAACGAATTCAAGAGTACTTTAATGCAATTTCGCAGCTTCTTGGAGAGAAAAAAAGAGAGGCCAGTCATTGCAAGTAGAGGTGGGGGAGGATACACGACCAAGTTTGCAAGTTCGTTGGTTGCTACGAGGTTGCTTTGAAAGACCAATCAAGCGGATAAAACGAGGATGATGTTATGAAAGCAGCTCATGAAATTTTTTACAATGATTTCCTGATCAAGTTCACACTTGATCATGCATGGAGGGAGCTTCGCCATGACCAGAAGTGGTGTTCGACTTCTTGTGGTAAAGTTGGTGCAAGGTTTAAACGCAGAAAGCTTGAAGCGAGTTCAGCATAGTCCTCAAGCTACCAACCAGAAAGCAATGGAGAGGATGTATTAATGGGTCGTCCACCAGGTGTCAAGGCATCAAAGAAAGCGGCTAAGAGGAATGGATACAAGCCAACCGGTGCTAAAGAAGAAGGCAAGGACCTCTTGGAATTACAGAGCATGTGGGAGATCAAGCAAAAGGATTTGGAAATCAAAGAGAAGCTTTCTAAGAATAAGTTACTTGACATCCTCCTTGCAAGAACCGATCCACTTTTTGATTTAGAAATGGCGCTTAAGACAAAGCTAATTACTGATATGTTGTCATAAGTATGTGTTATTGTTCTCTGTTTGTTTCATAAGTAGGTTAGCTTAAGTATGTGTTGTTGTTCTCTGTTTGTTTCATAAGTAGGTTAGTTTAAGTATGTGTTGTTGTTCTCTGTTTGTTTCAGAAGTAGGTTAGCTTAAGTATGTGTTGTTGTTCTCTGTTAGTCTCTCTTTAGCTTCCACAGAGGGACAATGTACTTTACAGACTAGTTATAAGTATGTATGTGCGGCTTTGTGATTTGTTGCATTACTCGAGGACTGAAGTGTTTACCTTGAACATAAGGGAACAGCCGAGAAAAGCGGTCAGCTTCTCCACAACGTCAAAGGTAATGTGTCTGCTCGTTTGTCTTCTTAGTTTGTCTTCTTTTCCTCGTTTAAATTATGGTGTCTGCTCGTTTTCTTTGTTTTTTTTCTATCGACCAAGTTTGCTGATGTGTTGTTCTTTGTGCTAGTGTACAAGTTTGCTGATGTGTTGAAGGACAAGCTGGACAGACTAGAAGAGGTGAAGGGCAAAGATAGAGATCACGGATTTTGGTTTGTAGTATTGTGTGGGTTCATTTTGGTTTTGTTTGTAGTATTGCAAACCACAAAAAGTTTGATATGAATTTCCTATATATATATGTTTACAAATGTTTATTTACTTGAACACCAACTCATCTCTTCTTTTATATAAACATCAAACACTCAACTTTCTCTTCTTTTATATTAACATCAAACACTCAACTCCACTTTTATTTTATTTCTCTACCAAACTCCAACACTTATCTTGTCTATCCGTCATACAAAAAAAAAAAAAAATTATGGCATCTTCTTCAAGCAATGCTTTTGACGGATCGGTTGACGAAAGTTTTGAAGAAATCTTCGATAAAAAATGGGACAAAATGTTCGACGGCGTTCTTGATCGGCATGCAGCAACAAAGCCAAAGAAGAAACGAGCATATATTGAAAGAGAATGTGAACAAGGCCACAACCGCTTATGGAACGACTATTTCAGTAAAAATGCAACATACCCTCCTCATATATTTCGACGCCGTTTTAGAATGAACAAGCCCTTGTTCATGCGTATTGTTGATCGACTCTCCCATGAAGTCTCATTCTTTCAACAAAGAAGAGATGCTATCGGAAGGTTTGGTCTCTCTGGACTACAAAAGTGTTCAGCAGCAATTCGGATGATGGCATATGGTTGTGCGGCTGACGCGGTTGACGAATACCTACGGCTCGGATGATGGCATATGCTGAAGGAATAATATATTTGTTCGGAGATGAGTACTTAAGAAGATCCTCACCAGAAGATCTTCAACGACTACTCAATATTGGAGAGATACGCGGATTTCCCGGGATGATAGGAAGCATCGATTGTATGCATTGGGAGTGGAAGAATTGCCCGACCGCTTGGAAAGGGCAATATACACGTGGATCAGGAAAACCGATAATCGTCTTAGAGGCTGTAGCATCACATGATCTTTGGATATGGCACGCATTTTTTGGACCTCCAGGTACCTTAAACGATATAAATGTTCTTGATCGCTCACCCGTTTTTGATGATATATTACAAGGTCGAGCTCCGGAAGTGAATTACTTTGTTAACGGACGCGAGTATCATTTGGCGTACTACCTCACAGACGGTATTTATCTAAAATGGGCAACTTTTATCCAATCTATTCCCATTCCTCAAGGTCCGAAAGCATCGTTATTTGCTACATATCAAGAATCCGTTCGAAAAGATGTTGAACGTGCTTTTAGAGTTTTGCAAGCCCGATTTGCAATTGTGAAAAACCCAGCTCTTTTTTGGGATAAGAAAAAAATAGGAAGGATTATGAGAGCATGTATCATACTGCATAATATGATCGTAGAAAACGAACGAGATGGATACACTCAGTTTGATGTATCAGAATTCGAACAATGAGAAGGAAGTAGAACTTCACAAGTGGATATGACGTACTCTACAGATATGCCTACAAATCTCGGCAATATGATCGACATTCGAAATCAAGTTCGTGATAGACAAATATATCAACGATTGAAAGCTGATTTAGTTGAGCATATATGGCACAAATTTGGCAACCCTCAAGATTACAACTAAACGTTTTTTTTTTCAATATTTATATTTCATATGTTTTAAATTTCATGTAATGCAATATAAATTTGATTTTATAAAATATTGTATGTTTAATAATTTATGATTTTCTAAAATATTTTTAAAAAATAAATGAAATTTTAAAATAAATTTCAAATAAATGATTTTCTAAAATATATATATATATATATATTTTTTTAAGAACTCCTACTTGAGGTTCACCATTGGACACTAAAAAATTGATGGGGTTCTAAATTTTGAGATGATCCAAAATTTATGATTAAAATATAGTTAAAAATTTCAAGAGGGGTTTAGGAACGGAGATGCTCTAATTACATACACTATGTAGAGATAGATTGAAGGAAAACACTTATCAACAACGTAACTAACAATTTCAACAAAATTTTCTGTCTATTTTCTTCACAATAACTAACTGCTAATTAACAATATACATGACATATATGTCTTCAAATGCATATAACCGCGGATACTTTAACGTGGAATGTTTTTTTTTTTCCAACCATTGTATTCCAATACTTTTAGAAATTTTGGTTAATAGTGTTTTATAAAAATAAAAAAAAATTGGTTAATAGTGTTCCACAAATATACTTAGTGATGAAATACAAATAACGTAAATTCGAAATATAAACGAGATTCGTATACAATCTCGTGTTATTTGACATTGATTTCAAATATAAACACTTTTACATTAGTGTCTTAAACACAAACTAAACATGGTAACCACAAAAAAAAAATCAAAATTTTAAACATGAAGCTGTTAGATGTAAAATTTGTATGATGAAAGTTTATACTCTCTACTTATGAACGAAAAATTCCTAGGAAATATCAATCTAGTATTCTCTCCAAATTCATTTGGTCACGAACATTTAAATATTTATATGCAGTAATTAATAGCTTGTACGTACCAAAAAGTCGCTTGGAACATGTAATTTAGTACTTTCGTAGTTTGTATTAATATTGTCGTGGTATAAATTTAAATAATTCAAATATAATTTCGAAAATGTATGTTTGTGAACATTTAAAAAAATATGTGACCAGAAATCAAAATACATAAATGAATATTAGTTGCTCTTTCGGATATCAGTCACATTTCATTTCAGATTTGAACATCTTTCACGTCAAAGTATTTCGTATCCAAATCAGACAAGGCAACCACAAAAGCCAAAATGTTTTGTCGTCTAACCTAGCCATACTTAAATAGTATTCGAAATATATTTCTTTTGGTATAAGTAGTATTCGAAAGATTTATAATTAGTTAGTGGGTATAAGCAAGCAACAAGCAAATCTTTGCTGTTGATAGCTAAAAAAATCTTTGAGTAGATCCATAGAAAGAATAGAATCGTGTTACACTTTTTTTTTTTGGTGTTTCATCACCAATTTCATTTGATCTTTATATCAATGTTCAAAGATAAATATACCACTAAGTGTCCCCATGCTAATCACATCATTATCAATAATCACTATTAGACTCTTAATAATTATTTACATTATCACCTTAGTATAAATTGACTATCACAAGAAAAGAGTAAAGTGACAAAAAGTTAAAAAAATAGAAAATAGTAAATTAAAGGGAACAATATCTACTTAAAAAAAAGGTTGAAAATCCTAACTTTTTCCATAATTGTCTTCAATTGCGGCAAAGACGGCTCCATGGAAATATCCGAGAACTTGACCTGGATGCGATTCGGGTCTTGACCCGTTCGAAGTCTGTATACAGACAAGGAATAGTGATACCTCCTTCGTGACAAAATCCATACTCTTTTTCGGATTCTTTGAGCAGCTCACCGAACAGAGGATGGTTAAAGTAAACGACGGGTACCAAAACTCTGTGACAGTCGCCGTCTTTTTGACCCACGTAGATGGCTAAGTGTCCCCTTGGAACCGGGTCGGGTTTTGTATGATCAACGGGTATGTATCCGGATCCTCTCGTAGACCCGAAAAGTCTAAAAGTTTGCTTGAGACGTTGTCCCCAACTTTTGAGTTTGGCGATTGGTCTTAGCCAGCAAGCTTGTCGGGTCGAGTGTACACGGTTGTAACCGGAACGACGGATCCGGGTATTCCGAAAGATCCATCTAGAGACTCCTCTCCCGATTTTAAACCCTATGATCTTCCTCATCTTCTTAACTTTAAAAACAGTATTGTCACAAAGCTATAATGTTTGAGAGATCTGAGACATATTGGAGGTTAAGAGAGTGAAACGAGAGCGAGTAAAATAAAGAGTGATTCATTTGAACGACAAGAAATAAAAATATCAATCACTTTTACATTTTCTAGTGATTTCCTTTGTAAAAAAGAAAGAAAAAATAATATTCAGAATCTCAACGGCGGAGAATAACCGATCGACAGCGAGATTGATGTGAACAGAAAAGGAGAAATGTTTTGTAATGTGTAAACGGTAAAGAAGAAGAGGTCAAGACTCAAGAGAAGAGTGAGTGAATGGCAGAGAGGATTTTAAAGGAGTTTATAGAGTCTAAATAAATGAGCAGTTAGATGAAGACTAAGCCTTTTTGACCGTTGGATTAAAGCTAAAACTGCCAAATTTTTATTTTGCTTGGCAAATCATCCAAAAACCCGAAGAATCTACATTTAATATGACATGTCCCGTTAACCGTTAGCCTACGTTTATCATCTATGAACGTTTTGATGGGTTTTTTTTTTGGTTAAATGTGAAAATTCTTATATATCTTGGTTACAGATGAGAATCAGTAATCGGAGTGGACATGAATAAGAAAACAAGTTCAAAAAACTTTAAAAGGGAAAAAATTACAACTAAAGTAAAATGCGAGAAGCGAGTGGTGAAACCGTTGTTTTGATGGGTTATCAATCAAAAATCGAATAAATGACTATTATCCAATTATTATGGTTCTTTAGCGTATAAAAGTTTTAGTTACACATTGAAAGATTAATTTTAGTAGTTTAAGTTTGACTGTTTCTATGTTGAATAAGTCTCTCCTGTTTTGTAGGAGCTGAATCACGTTAGAAGTAGTCGTGTATTTCTTTCGGTCTTGTTAGTTGTAAGGTCTATATAACGACCAATTTGTTTTTTAGAAATGTAAGTGAAGTTTTCAGATCTGTTTTGTTCTCTGCTTCATTCACTAAACACAAATACGTTATTTGTGAGGTTTAACAAGGGGTATCAGAGCTTGTTACGTACCTGCAAAATGAGTGAAAAGGATACGATGATCATTCCAAAGTTTGATGGGGATTATGAGCATTGGGTTATGCTCATGGAGAATCTGCTCAGGTCAAAGGAGTGGTGGGATCTCATTGAAACTGGGATCACAAGGCCAAAAAGAAATGTGATCTTGACCGGACCACAAAGAATGGAGTTGGAGGAGAAGACTGTAACAGATCACAAGGTGAAGAACTACTTGTTTGCTTCTATAGACAAGACGATTCTCAAGATAATTCTGAAGAAGAAGACGTCAAAGGACCTATGGGAGTCAATGAAGAGGAAGTATCAAGGTAATGAAAGGGTGCAAAGCGCACAGTTGCAGAGGCTGCGCAGAAACTTTGAGGTACTGGAGATGCAGATAGGAGAAACAATCACTAATTATTTATCTAGGGTGATGGAAGTTGCAAACAACATGAGGAACTTAGGAGAAGACATGCCATATTCTAAAATGGTGGAGAAGATTCTAAGAACTCTGGTTGAAAAGTTCACATATGTTCTATGTGCAATTGAAGAGTCAAATGATATCAAGAAGCTGACAGTGATGGGTTACAAAGTTCTTTGATGGTGCACGAGCAGAATTTAAGCAGGCATGTTAGAGAAGAGCATGCTCTGAAAGTGGAAGGACAATGGAAGCCAAATGGTGGCAGAGGTAGAGAAGGACGAAGACGAGGAGGATATCAAGGAAGAGGACGTGGAGCCTATAACAAAGACATGGTGGAATGTTATAAATGCCACAAAATGGGACACTACAAGTTAGAGTGTCCATACTGGGAAAAAGAGGCCAACTATGTAGAACTTGATGAAGATGTGCTTCTGCTGGCGCATGTTGACATAAGCATAGATGAAAATGATTACGTTTGGTTCCTAGATTCAGGTTGCAACAATCACATGTGTGGGACGAAAGAGTGGTTTATCGAATTTGACAATGATTTTAGACAGAGTGTGAAGCTTGGAGACGATCGTAGGATGTTGGTAGAAGGAAAAGGAAGTTTACGCCTGGAGATCAATGGAATCACTCAGGTAAACAGTTATGTTTACTTTGTTCCGGGACTGAAGAATAATCTGTTCAGTGTGGGACAACTCCAACAAAAAGGTTTAAGAGTGATTATAGAAGATGATGTGTGTGAGATTGGCATAAACAACAAAAGAGGATAGTGATGCATTCAACCATGACGAAGAATAAAATGTTTGTAATTATGGCTACGGTGAGGAAGGCAAGAGAAGTAGAAGAACCAACTTGCTTGCTGATGACGGAAAAAACAGAGCAATTGTGGCATAGGAGATACGGACATCTTAATCACAGAGGTTTAAAATCACTGGTAGAGAGGAAGATGGTGGTCAGAATGCCAATCATCAACTTAGGAGACTGTGAAATTGTTTCTGAAATTTGTATGAAAGGGAAGCAAAATCGTGAAAGTATTCCAAAGAAGTGTGAGTGGAAATCAACTAGGGGCTCCAGCTTGTTCACAACGATATTTGCGGGCCTATTTCTCCAATTTCAGAGAGTGGGAAGAGGTATATAATTAATTTCATTGATGATTATAGCCAAAACTGTTGGATGTATTTGATATCAGAAAAATCACAAGCTCTTGCATTTTTCAAAGAGTTTAGAGAAGCAGCAGAGAGAGAATTGGGGCAATGCTTGGTATGTCTGAGAATAGATAGAGGAGGAGAGAATAATTCTAAGGAGTTTGAATATTACTGTAAGCAGAATGGAATAAAAAGACAACTCACTGCAGCTTATACGCCACATCAAAACGGGATAGCTGAACGAAAAAACAGAAGTGTCATGAATATGACAAGGTGTATGCTGCTGGAAATGTCAGTACCAAGAAGATTCTGGCCAGAAGCAGTGCAATATGCAGTTCACATCTTGAATCGAAGTCCATCGGCAGCGTTTGGTGATATCACGCCTGAAGAAAAATGGAGCCAACATAAGCCGTCAGTGGAGCATCTCAGAATCTTTGGATGTGTCGCTTTTGCTTTAGTGCCATATGAAATAAGAATCAAACTTGATGAGAAGAGTGTGAAGTGTGTAATGCTTGGGTTAAACAAAGATTTTAAGGCATATCGACTTTACAATCCAGAGACAAAGAAAATCATATTGAACAAAGACGTTGTTTTTGATGAAAGCAAAGGATGGGAATAGGAGGAACATCTAAAGAATGAGGACTTAATAGTGACAGAACCAGAAGGAGAAAAGAATATTGATTCATTACCTGTGGAATCAAATGAAGAAAAAACAAATGAAAAAGAGAACGTTGAAGAAGAAACAGTGGAAAAAGAAGAAATTCAGCAAGTAAGTCCTCATCAAGTGCTTGTGGGAAAAGAAACAACGAGACGTAGACAAGCACTAGTCTGGATGAAAGATTATGTTCCTAGAAATGCAGGTTTTCTAATCACAGAAGATGAAGAAGACATCTTTGCAATGTTTGTTGCATTTAAAGATCCTGATTGTTTCGAAAATGCAGCACAACAAGAAGTATAGAGAAAAGCAATGGAGGCTGAAATCGCATTAATAGAGGAGAATGGTACATGGGAGCTAATGGACTTACCAGATGGAGCTAAGGTAATTGGAGTGAAATGGGTGTTTAAGACTAAGTTTAACGAGGAAGGGGAGATCGACAAATTCAAGGCGAGACTGGTGGCAAAAGGTTATCATCAGAAGTATATAGTGGATTTTTATGAAGTCCTTACACCGATAGCGAGATGAGATACTATTAGAACGATTCTTGCCTTAGCCGCAAAAAAGGGCTGGAACGTGTTTCAACTTGATGTTAAGAGCGGCCTTTTGCATGGAAAACTGAGTAAGGATGTTTATGTTGAGCAGCCTAAGGGCTTTAAAGTGAAAGACTAAGCCAACAAGGTTTATAAGCTGAAAAAGGCGTTATACGGATTAAAACAAGCACCTAGAGCATGGTACAGTCGGATTGAAGGCTACTTTGTCAAAGAGGGTTTTGAGAAGTGCTATTGTGAACACACTCTGTTTGTTAAGAAAGAAGAAGACAACATCTTGATAGTGAGTCTGTACGTTGATGATCTTATCTATACTAGTAATTCAATTGAGATGCTTGAAGGGTTCAAGAATTCAATGAAGAAAGAGTTCTCGATGACTGAGCTTGGAAGGATGAAATATTTTTTAGGAGTGGAAGTTATTCAAGATGAGAAAAGAATTTTTATAAATCATCAGAAGTATGATGTGGATATATTGAAGAAGTATGGTATGGAGAGTTGTAACGTCGTAAAAAATCCCATTGTACCAGGCCATAAACTTATAAAAATCCCATTTTATAAATCATGAGATGCAGTTGATTCCACAACATTCAAACAGCTTGTTGGGAGTTTGAGGTACCTAACTGCTACTAGACCAGACTTGATTTACTCTGTGAATTTGGTTAGTAGGTATATGGAGAATCTAAGAGAACAACACATGCTAGCAGCAAAGAGAATTCTCAGATATATGTAGGGAACTTCTGCATACGGTATACAATATAAACAAGGAGGTGAGCAGAAACTTGTTGGATTTGTGGACAATGATTATGCAGGGGATGTTGATGATCGCAAGAGTACTTCGGGGTACACCTTTATGCTTGGAGGAGGTACAGTTTCCTGGGCGTCCAAGAAACAACTCATAGTAACCTTGTCCACAACTGAAGCGGAGTTTGTTGCAGCAACATATGGGGCATGTCAAGCAGTGTGGTTAAGGAACATACTAGAAGGAATTGGGTCAGCTCAAGGAGAAGGTACAGTGTTGTTCTGCGATAACAGTTCTACCATCAAATTGTCAAAGAATCCGGTGTTACATGGAAGGAGCAAGCACATTCATGTTAGGTATCACTTTTTGCGTGAGTTAGTAAAGGATGAAGTTATATTGCTGGATTATTGTACTACGCAAGAACAATTGTCTGACACCATGATTAAAGCTGTCAAGTTAGAAGTGTTTGAAGGGCTCAGAGAAAGAATTGGAGTGGGTCACAAGAAGGAATAAACTGGAAGGAGCCGTTCCAATTTAGGGGAGGAATTGAAAGAATAATTTTAGTAGTTTAAGTTTGACTGTTTTTATGTTGAATAAGTCACTCCTGTTTTGTAGGAGCTGAATCACGTTAGTAGTAGTGGTGCATTTCTTTCCGTCTTGTTAGTTGTAAGGTCTATATAACGACCAATTTATTTTTTAGAAATGTAAGTAAAGTTTTCAGATCTGTTTTGTTCTCTGCTTCATTCACTAAACACAGATACGTTATTTGTGAGATTTAACATACATTATGGTTGATTTTGAAATCTGGCAAACTTAACTAGCAAACAAGGCCTAAAAATAACATGTTATGATCTGAAAATATTTGGTCGGAGCTTCTGTTTAAACTTTGAAGATGAAGACAAATATGCCACCACACGTGTACTCGCTAAGAGGGACAAATTTTTGAACGTATTCGATAACACTTACACGATATCAAATCCCCACCATCTCGTTTATTTATTTATTAGTGATCATCTACTGTTTTTTTAATCAGGTTATAAGTGCCCTAGTGATCATCTACTTGTATGTGATTTTGTTTAAAATATGCATATAATAAAAATTATAATACGAGAACAAAATGTGTGTACGGTGTGTCCTCTAGTTGCGTTACTGGCGTACGTTTATAATGGTTAATATATAAAATCATATCAGGACAAAACAACTTTTAGACAACAGCGAATAAAGATAGATCTAGTTTTGAGTAATTGGGGAGATTCACTAAGCTTTTTTGGTGCTAAAATAGTGAATTTCCCACGAATCAGAACTGAAAAGAGAGATTTTCTATATTTTGATCTACTTTACACGTTCATTTTGTAAATTAAGATCGTATTTCTGCTGTATCCAAGAAAATCTGTGGAAGTTTACAGAAATCAAAATAAAACTGAAAAAAAAAAAGCACATGAGAGATGAGTGATTGCACTCTAATGCCATATTAGCTTACAAAAATATATATTAAAAGAAATTTTTTTATTCAGTGTCATATAATACTTGCACACTGCTTATTACAAGCAAAGAAAAAAATTAAAAAAGATTAAAGCACATGATAGATGAGTGATTGCACTCTGATGCCATATTAGCTAACAAAATTATATATTAAAAGAATTTTTTTTATTCAGGGTCATATTGTACTTACACACTGCTTATTACAAGCAAAGCAAGAAATTAAAAAGATAAAGCACATGAGAGATGATCAGTGATTGCACTCTGATACCATATTAGCTTAACAAATTTCTATATTGACAAAAAAAAAAAAACTTTTATTCAGTGTATATTGTACTTCACTAGCTTATTACAAGCAAAGCAAATAATTTAAACCGACAATATATAAACCAATATCCAATATTCCTTAAGATCAATCTATGTTTTCAACCGACAAGTTTTTTGTATATATATTAAATCATATCTGTTGTAGTCCGTATCCTAGCTAAAAGACGTTTAAACGTTCATAATGGATATTACCAGCTGGAGAAGATATTTTTCGTGATCATATTTTTCTTTTTGCCCATCACTGTTTCCATAAAACCATATTAAATGACATTTGTATATTAGTCGTCACATTTAAAACGTTACAATTGTGTTATGAGTTTTAATCTACAGTGAAAACTATGATTTGATCATAAAAAGTTAAGCACAATTTGCGAATCACAAAAAACAAATTGTTTTGGACCTTTCGATAATAATGGGAATCTGAAAGAAGTTTGTTCCAAACACTTCTCTCGATCGAGATTGTATGGAATCTTTCCCTTATAAGTCCCAACTCATCAACGTCGTGTTTTCGTACATTTCGTACGTACACGAACGTGTCACTCATTAGTCACCAACTCACCATGGGCTTAAAATACAACTTAATCGAGAGGCCAATTAAGGCTTACCGAAACTGGGCCTCAATAAGCTCATTATTAAAAGTCCATGATTATAAAGGCCCGTAACCAGTCAAGGGAAGAAGCGGAGGAGGGAAGAGCGATCCACTCGTTCGTCGCTGCTAAATTTAGATCAGTTTCAGTTAGAATCAGATCGTCGCTGTACGGAGAGCTCCGGCATTGGTTCACGGCGGAGCTGGCGAGTTATCTGAGAACGGAGAGGTTACTGATCTGAATTTTTGAAGATCGAAAAATGACAGAATCGAGTCTGGATCTGCAGGAATCTGGTTGGGAGGAACTTCGGCGGGAAGCTCGTAAAATCGAAGGCGATCTCGACGTTAAGCTCTCTTCTTACGCTAAGTTCGGCGCCAGGTTTACCCAAGGCGGTTCGTTCTTCTTCCTTTTTCAGCTTGATCATGCTCTCTGTGTTAGTAGTTTGTAATGTGATACGGATCGACGAACGACGAATGAATTTCGATATAAACGGATTGAATTTTTTGATTGATATTGTCTCTCAGTCTCTGTTATGGTTCCCCAATGCTTAATTCATGTCTTTGCTGTAGAATGGATAAATCCGAATGTGTTTGTATAGTGTTCCCAGCGGATTTTTCAAAATTAAATTGAAGTAATGCTGCAATTGATAGTGCTTCTCTCAGATTTTCAGTGATTTTTCCATGTGTAATCGACTCTGTAAAAAGAGTTTTGTGTTTGAAGCATACTGTTTTGCATTAGCTTTCAGCTTTTAAGAATCGCATTGTTGTAGCACATATTGTTTTTTGTAATGAATCATTAGAAAGTCTTGAAATGCAAAGTTCAGGTGCCTTTCTTTACCAGATTTATATGTTTTGGTGCGCCAGGGTATGTTGACGCTGGATCTCCAACCATTGGATCTGGAAGATCATGGAAGTCCATGGAGATGGAAATTCAATCGTTGCTTGAGAAGTTGCTGGACATTAATGATTCCATGAGTAGATGTGCTGCATCTGCTGCACCCACAACGTCGGTTACCCAAAAGCTTGCAAGACACAGGGATATACTTCATGAATATACCCAGGTTTTCTAAGTTATCTCATATTTTTATAGGTTTCAATAGCTAGCCCCTTCACCTAAATTTCTTTGTTGTTTTCATAGTTTGAGTGAATTTTGTAGTAACTGCAACTAATATATCGGGCATCTCAAACTTTACCATTCTGATCTCAGTGCTACTAATGCAACAATCTTCAGGTCAATACCTTTGTATATAATGCATAAGGTAGATAAGTTAATAGATGTCTTTGCATACACAGTTTTGGTACTGCTATCCACTGTTTTGGTTCCATGCATCCGAGATTCAGTGATACAAGATGAATAATTGCAGTCCCATTTTATCGTAGTACCAGTGTGGCTTTTGTTTAGTGATACTTATGTTCCTGTAGTAGTAAGACATTATACGTATTATCTGATCTATATTCTCTATTATAATGTATTTTCATGTAAATTTCTAGGAGTTTCGAAGAATAAAAGGAAATATAAACTCGATGAGAGAACATGCTGAGCTTTTGAGTTCTGTCAGGGATGACATAAGTGAATATAAGGTAATGAGTCTCCTATAGCATTTTAGTTTAGAAAACGAAAATTCTTATGATTGGAGATACACATTCCTTCTATACTCACATTTTGATTGAAAGTTGGGTTTTATTTTTGCTTCTGCAGGCTTCTGGTAGTCTGTCACCAGGTGTGCAGGTGTTAAGGGAGAGAGCTTCAATCCATGGAAGTATATCCCATGTAAGATACTTTATGTAGTCATGGCTTTTGTAATCTGAGTGTTATACTCTGTTAATTGCCCTCTTTATAATGTAATTCTTATGATGATGTTAAGGAGAATTTGACTGCAGATTGATGAAGTCATTGGTCAAGCTCAGGCAACAAGATCAGTTCTTGGCTCTCAACGATCTCTGTTTTCAGATGTTCAAGGAAAAGTAAAAAATCTCGGAGACAAATTCCCAGTGATTCGTGGCTTACTTGGTATCTCTATCAACCTCTATATGATATCTTCAACTAATCTGATTAACCTTCTATTATCCTTAAGCAACTTTTGCTTTTTCAATTTAATAGGTTCAATTAGAAGGAGACGTTCTCGGGACACACTTATCCTCTCCGCTGTTATCGCTGCTTGTACGTTGTTTCTTATCATCTACTGGCTCTCAAAATAAACAGTATGTTCATACACCTAAACTATAAAAACGACTTTGCCTCGGCATCTCTAGATCGATATTTCCAAGTTTTTCTTTCTTTCTTTTGTGTTTTTGCCATTTTGTTGGGTTATGTGTTTGTAGGACAATATCACACCCTGAATTACAAAACAAAAGTATAATTCGAAAACTCTTTTTTTACAACATCAAAGGTCAACAATCCATGTGACATCATTCAGGTACTTGCTTTTTTTACCACTCGCTTAAATACTTCAATATGGTCCAACATACAATGTGGTCCAATACACACTATGCTCTGTTTTATTATGTTAGATTTTTCTTACTCTCAATCCCTTAGTTTGGTCCTCTCGACCACAACACTTGTACGAAAAAGTAATCCAACTCATAAATCGATCTTTCAGCTTACATTTACATCCAGTCAGGTTATAATATCTAAAGGCCTCGCTCTATTTATTTTGGGTGGGGATACACTTCAATAATTATGATCCAGTCCTTGTATTTATTTCACTGCCTATATGTCCTACGTATATTTTTAACAAGTGCTAATCAATGTGGTTCGTACCGGTTTAAAGATATTGTGGTGGGCCAAAGCCCACATATCAACTTGACCTAGCTTCGTCAATAGCCAGGCCGGATTGACTTTTCTCAGTTTTCGACCCTAAAAGATATGGTCAAACGTGGACCTATCAAAAACAATTTGGATTAAAGCCAGGTTAGTCCATTGTAACATCTATAATCCAATCTATGAATAGATGAATAATCGATAAATAGTTATAGCGTGTAGTCTCGTGAAAGATATAGGCTAAACGAGGAAAGTAACAAAGAGTACTCCTACGTATGGTTCGTTAGCTAATACTAATTATGGTTTGAATATTGTTTTTGGAGGGGGAGATTGAAATTTAGCTTTTCGCTTTTTGCTTTACATTGGCTGGACATAGGACTAGGAACCAGAGGCTCTTTTTAAAAATAAAAGCTTGTTAGATTCTACGCTTCCCAATGGGAGACCGTTTCTTACGATTTTTCAGACAATAAAACACTCGAAAGGATCAGAGGAGGTTCAGTTCCTCGTTTTGGTTAAAAGTGAAAAAATAATCATTATAATTTTTGTAAAGACAGTTGATATATGGTGTCTATAGTATAGTTCTAATCAACCATTGAACCATCACCATTCACCTATATTCGATAACTCACGGATCGGGGATACAGACAATTAGGAACAATCGGACATATGAAACTCATAGAACAATTCTTCTTCTATGTTTGTTAAGACTCATTATTAATTTTGTTCGAATAAAATATACCGAGATTTTTATCTGAGATTTGTAATGATTAATATTGAGTTGGATTGTTAAATGCACAACATTATTATGTTTGTATTTTATCTTATTTTTTAAAAAAAGTTTTTTTTGGTTTGTAGATTGTAACTGCCAACTCAAAACCTTAGCGGTATATATATGTTCCGTTTGTATATCACGTTTGAGTTTACGATTTGCAAATGATGTTATGTCAAAGACTGAATGCGTCTTTAATGTAATAAAACAAAAAATATTAAAGATGTAAACACATACATAAATGCCAAAAAAAAGAAGAAGCTAGCAAATTATCGTTAATGTTGTCAATGCAATAAACACATTAATATGGTTGAAATAGTATGGTCAAAACTATTAAATGGTAAATTAAAAATAACTAAATTTGAAGATATATACTATTTAACATAAACTAATGATATTTAATGATTGATTGACGAGGTCCATTCCTTGATGATCATTTATCAAAAAAGGAAGTGCAGTACTTCAATGTTCATTGATCAGAAATGAAATCGGGACTCATCTAGTCATATTTTGCATTTTTGCCTTGATTAGGCTTCGCTGAAATGTAGGACTAAGCATCAAAAGATTTAATAACAACATATATATATATATATATATATATATATCTATTAGACATATATTAAAAAAAAAGAAACAAAAAATATAGAGGGAGAGAGAAGGCTTTTAATATATCTAATTTGGCATGTTGCTGTGCCCTAACAAGGAAATGTGAGGAGAGAAAATAATGCACGTGGCAGAGAGAAGCCTGCGACATAACGACAAAGAGACGGACCATAGGGTCGGAGCCGAGGAGCCTGGACGGTCCATAAACATGCTTAACCTATTAGCCTACATGACTCTACCCTACGAGCTATGACCTACCTACTCTCTCTAGCTCTCCACTCCGTACTCTTCTTTAATTTTACTTTTCTACTCGTTGCAGTAAAAACTACTGTAGGCAAGTTAAATACACATCCATACATCCTTGAGTTTGAAAAAAAAAAAAATTCATACATATACACATAGGCTAGGCGCTAAAGAGGCACGCACAAATTTAATTTTCTTTTTCATTTAAACTTTTTTCTAAATAGAATTGAATTTATACACAAAATTAAGTTTTCTTCATTTAATTTTATATAGAATTGAATTTATATTCTAATATTTTTAATTGTAGTTGCACGATGTCAAGATATGAGTTCAATCGACTGATTTTTTCGTAGTTGGGATAAATATGGCTTTGATCAATACCAACGTTTACAAGATCTAATAGCATATGGAATTATGGATACATGAAACATCTACATATGACCAAAACATATAGTATTGTGTTAGTATTGTCAAATGGTAAACATTCCAAATTTATATTCAAATAATTCATATTGTTATCAGAACAATAATACATGTGAACATCGTTCTCTTTTACTCACTTTTAGAGGTTGAATCCAGTCGTAATTTTTGTTTTACCCACACTGTCGCTTTCCTTGATATCCGGGAATTTGTTACTCCATAATTTACTGAGGCCAATTATATAAGAATTATGTAGAAAGCGGAATCTTACAAAACCCATTTGCTTTTAATAATTCTATGAGATTTTCAGAATCGTGGTTTTGTATGAAAAGAAGATAGAAAATAGAACTGGAGAAACCCTATAGTCTTCATACCTGATACCTTTTTGAAGCACAGAATAAGTAAATGCTTTATTCACACACATTTATGTATGTATATAGGAATGTGTGTATATATGAATATAAATATCCAATTCAAATATTATACTTTGAAAAAGCCATTATTCTCTGTTCTGCGCAACAGCCCATTTCTAACTCATCCCTGCCAAGTAGCAAGCATAGGCACATTTTTTGTTTTATTTTTATAAACAACCGAGTTTCTGATCTTAGATGCGTACATATATACTTTTAATCCGTAACTAGAATGGTTCATAAAATACTGAATATTTAACTGATCATACAACCAGTCTTTTCCCAAAGTCTTTAGTAGCTAAATTGAGTTGAGTAAAACAGAAATAGTATTTTTTTTTTCTTTTTTTCTTTTTTTGAATAAATATAAAATTTATTCATCAAAAAAACCGTTTTTACATCGAGTGTCTTTTTTTTGAAATTCTAGATGGCATTTGCCTTACAATCTAATTTCGAGTGGAAAACCAAAATATGAGAAGATCTACATACTTCAGAAATAGTATAACTACACAAATAAAAGTTGCCGATGAAAAATATTAACACATGGTTTTATCTACTTGGTCATGTATGTTTAAAAGCAAAACTGCAAAACTAATAATACATTCAACATTGAACCTATCTATACTCTATAGTCAAAACTGTGCTTTAATATAACTGGTCAGCGAATATTGATTTGTTTATAAAAAGTTTAAATACTATTTATAATCGGTGTAAGTGGATGTCGTTCCGGGTTCAATAGAGAACGAAGATATATATAGAATAACGATAATACTTCCTAAGATCGATGTATTCTCTTTGAGGACAAAGAATATGAATAATAGATCCAACTCAATCAAACTGGATACATGTATCTAAAATTACGAAGCAAGAATAACACGGTTTTATTCGGTGATGATATATTTGATATTAGTAAAACGAAATTAAATTTGTGAGATGAGATATTCAATTTGTCAACATCTGTTGCTATTTCTTATGTAGTGATGGGCTTTGTCTAATTTTTTTTGGTAGTGAACTCGATTAGTCTCTATTGATCTCTAAAGACAAATTATGGTTGACTTACATTGACACCAATATTTACTCTCAAACATGTGGGGTTCAGTTTATACCTTTACAATTTGGATGTTTGTGAAAAAAAAAACAGAATTAATATATTAAGTAAAAGATAATATTATGAGAAAGGAGAAAGTCCCCAGACAATTGTAGAAAGGAGAAAGTCCCCAGACAATCTATTATGTACACACCATTTGAAGAATTAAGTTCATTTTAATCAATTGATATAAATTAACTGATCATATATAACATCATTGGCAAGCTAGTTACTTTTCGAAAAGTAAAAACTCAAATAATTATTTCATAATCATGCATGTATATGAGAAATGGAGAGTATGAATTATTGCTTCAATTAAATTGTAAGTACTTTCTCATTAGATGTACAAATAGATTGGGGATATATGGAAAAAGATTTTCTAAACCAATCAGAAGATAAAAGAACAGGGAAATGTCAATGTCACCAATGATCTCAATACATACATGTGTATACACATAAATTCCAATACATCTTATACACACCTACATGTGTGTAAGATCTCTGAACTCCCATCGCCCAAATTGCGACAAAAGTGTGGGCTAACCCTAACAGTATATACGTTTCTACCAACATTTTCAACTTTTCCTTCATTACAACCAAAAATTATGCACGCCTTAATACTCAAAACTTCCGGCTTTATAATTGCGTCTTTGGTCGGCCTTACCTATATAAATACTAGTTGCAATATTTCAGACTTTCAGGGCTTGATTATTTCATATGTAATGTTTAAGTTATGCTGATTTTATATAATAATGTGCTTTGGGGTTACCGGATGTTATGGGTTACAAACCAGATTAATTTGCTCGTAAAATTGCGCAATATTAACCGAATTAACCACTATTAAACACTATTGATTTTACATTACATAATCTAGTTATATGGGTTTAACTAGTATGTTAGATATATAGCAAAATAACAGAACAACTGAATAACTGTTAGCGAAATAAACTGATTTGGATAATCGTAAAATAATTATTAGATGTTGGAAAGTTATTTTACTAGATTAATCACGTCTTTTTTAATTATATTTTTAACACACTAGTAGTATATAGCAGAATCATTTTTCCAAAACGAAAAAAATTAATGAATATTTTTTATGTAAAAATAGCAAAATCATATTTTCCAAACATGAAAGTATAAACATATACCTACCATTCATCTCTTTTGATTCTTCGGATTCCTAGAAAATAGTCAAATATTATTTTCATTGATAGACAAGGAATTATTTTCAGTTGGTTGGACAAACATAGATACATAAAACATAGCGTCATTTCGCAAGTAGATGCATAGATATTTTCTTAGACAACTATAGTTGAAATGAGAATGGAATATTTTCTAAAAACATATGTAGGTTTGAAATTAATTACGTGTGGAGTTTTGTTCGTGGCTTTCACCAATATGGTGTTTCTATATATACGTACATATACATGGCGCTTTTAAATCATTGAGAAACAATACATTAATATATTTGTTGTTTCCTTTTTTAATTATTGGTTTATTTAACAGAAAATTATACCCGACTGGTTTATATTAGTATTTGATGTTCTGTTATAATCTGGATTCAAGTCTGATAGTGCGTAACTGAGTTATAGACTCTATATATATTAAAACAAAAATCTCGATTAACCAGCCGGTTTACTTGAAAGTTTTAACTACACAAACAGAGTTAATTTACTTTCGCTTTCACGGAAAGTCTAGAATTGGATGATTCCAAATATTCAAATGAGGGGAAAAAACAATCATATAATTGACTAAAAAGCTAATGATAACCAATCAATAAAAATGGAGCATCATGTTTATCTCTACATATACATACATGATACATACAAACAGAGTATGTTTCTTAGTGTGTTTGATGGGACACAAAATTGAAATTTATATATTAATAAAATGGAATTAAAAATAGAGAAGGAAATGTATAGAGAAACGAGAAAAAGTAATGGCAGTGGTAATGAAGGAATGACAACAACGGGTGAATGAGGCGACGCTTAATCACTCCCATGCACACGTCCCTTTCTTCCCCCCACCTCTGCCGCCCCCTCTCTCTCTCTTCTCTTCTCTCCTCTCTTCCTCCATTGGGAACTGCGAATTCTATTGTCAAAGCATTAAAACTTTTTCTCTTAAATATTTTAAGCTTCGTCGTTTCTAAACTTACTTACAAACGTACATTACATGTGTCATCACGTGCAACGCCAACCCCGAAGCCTAAGCTCGCGAATCTTCTAATATACATGCCTCAATCGTCCCTTGTTCATACTACACCTTACTCCTAAGATATCAAATTGTGAATAGATCAAGAAGTGGTTTGTAGTTTAGTGATAATCATCACTATATTGATCGAATCTCATACTTATGTCGAAAGTATTTTTTTCATATAATATCATTTATGTTTGGTAGCTATATATTTAAAATTTTAGTTAATTTCTTTTGTTCTATTATATAGAAACATTAGTTAAATTTTGTTTTTCTGTTATACAGAAACATTAATGCCAATTTCAGATATACTAAACAAATTTCATATATGGAAATATTATTTTAATTGTATAAACCAAAATTCAATTCATTGCAAATTTAGGTTTGTAATTGTTTGAGATCAGATGGAAAAGAGTCCGTCTTTAAGCGATAATATCCTTAAACTGTTTTGTCATCAGTCTTGTCTCCTTGTGACCACAAGGTCATCTTAGAGGTACAACGGAATTGTATGATTAATGTCTACGTTTTCTAGTAAGGGGGAGATCGCATGGTCAACCGAGTTTCTAATATAGGCATTATTAATTGATAATATAGGATGTTGACAACATATATTTAATAATAACTCGCATCCTTTGATTAAATAAGAGTTTGTTGTTAAAATTAAAAATGTTTAAAGAAATATATATAAAAAAATAGACCAACTTTTAATTAATTTTATGTTGAAAATCCATAAAACTTAACACTTGTATAACTAGAAATGGTCTAATATGATGTTTAGATCCACTTATCACGATCTCGTATTTTGATTAAAGTATGCAAAACAATTTATGATGGTTGTAACTTATAGATATATATAAAAACAAAAGGTGCGGTATAGTGTGGTTTAACTATCATGTTGCAATACGATCTAAGAATATATGAAAACATTGTTTGTGTAAAAATGAACTGCATGCTGTTGAAACGACAACACAAAAATTATACGGTGTTTAATGTGCCGTTTTGAAACTTAAAAAAAGAAAAAAAAACAATGCATGTTTATTTTATCCAGTATACAATTTTTTTTTAAATCGGCCACTTGAATTAACAGAAAAATTAGTCACATTTGATATACACCGTCGTATAACAAGATTGCCCAGCTCTAGTTGATATAATTGGAATATTTAATTTAACCGAAAGTATTATTAGAAGACGACCTAGAGGCTACAATTAGAGCCTCTGTTGTTTTTTACCCTCTAATATATTAATATCTCATTTCCCTTCTCTCTCCTTTTACCTCTTCTCTCTCTATATCTTCCTTTGTGGTATATAATACACAGCAACCCAACAATCAAGAAGATCAGATCATCATGGTGGGGTTTTTTATTTTCTCCTTATCAAGAATCCTCTGATCAGTCAAATACCCATCAATCAATCAAATCCCCAAACACTCCCAAAAAAGATCAGCTTCCAATTTTTTTCCTCTTCTTACAAAAAAAGATGTCTATGTCTTCCCCTTCCTCAGCTGTTTTTTCACCGGACCACCTCTCTCCTTCCGAACATCTATGCTATGTCCAATGCAACTTCTGCGACACCATTCTTGCGGTAAATAATAAACTATCTTCGATCATTTCTCTCTCATTTTCTCTCCTCCATCTTCTCATCTTCTTCATCTATATATAATTAAGGGGGTTTTTTTAAATTCACGGTTTCTTGTGTGTGTTTACAGGTTAGTGTTCCTTACACAAGCTTGTTCAAGACCGTAACTGTTCGATGTGGTTGCTGTACCACTCTCCTCTCGGTGAATATGAGACTTGTCCTCCCAGCTTCTAACCAGCTCCAGCTCCAGCTCGGTCCTCACTCTTACTT
Organism: Boechera stricta; assembly: GCA_018361395.1. NCBI lineage: Eukaryota > Viridiplantae > Streptophyta > Magnoliopsida > Brassicales > Brassicaceae > Boechera > Boechera stricta. Next base: position 21,499,957 of record CM031541.1, on the reverse strand, counting down.
CGATTCCCAGAATATTCTGGTACATAACAACATTTAGATACATAATCTTATAGGGTCTCTCATCTAGCTTATTGGAAGTATGTGTCTCAAGCCTCAAGGATATATTTTTAATTGTAGGAGGAGCTAAGAGATGCACCGTCTAACATGAATATGATGATGTTGAATCAACATCCTAACATGAATGACATACCATCTTTCATGGATCTTCATCAACAACATGAGATTCCTAAAGCACCACCCGTTAACCGCCGTAAGATACTATATCTTCTCACTTTTTAGGTTTTTTTAACTTCTTTGCTAACCGTAATTATAATTTGGTTGTGATGATGAATCACCATTAAGACATGCATAGCTTTTTTTATTTAACCGACGCCAGATCTTGTTGAAACCCTATCACCATTGAATTATGCATAGGAGGAGACCTAAGAGATAGCTTTGTATATTTAAAATATTCATCGACGACCCATGGCCTTTTGTATGTGTTGATTGACTACATATCCTGAATGGCTTTTAGCGTCTGTAAACATTAAAGTGACGATAAAAGCAAAGGGGAGATAGATTCATGGATCCCCCGGAAATCTAGCTAAAGAGAAAGAATCTATGTAATATGTTAGAAGATGGGTTTGTCTTTAAAAAATATGATGAAGTGATGATGGGTTAGAGAGAGAAAGTGTTTGTGAGAGAGAAAAAAGACAATGAAAGTAGTTTTCATGAGTGTTTGTCTCTTTCTGTCTGAGCTTTTGTTTTTTCGCTTTGTCTTTGCCGTTGAATTTCGCCATGCCAGCTCCAGAGAAAAGACAGAGAGTCCCATCCGCATATAACAGATTCATCAAGTGAGTCTTATTTAATTTTTGCCATCGCTCATATATATTCTAATCGTAATTGTGTAACATTTATATTTTCCTTGTCACGTCTTTATTTTAGGGAGGAGATCCAACGCATCAAAGCTGGTAATCCTGATATAAGCCACAGAGAAGCCTTTAGTGCTGCTGCCAAGAATGTAAGAACCTTAGTTTTTCACATCCCAAAATTATATATTCGTTTAAATAAAATTTATTAACCAAAAAGACTCCAAACCCCTTGGTAATCGATACTTACATATACACATACATATATCTAGTCCAATAAATATTTTTTGAAAAAGGCTAAAAATCTAGTTAAAAGTTGCATTTCTAGGGTTTTTTTTCCCTTTACTAGAGAAATTAAGCCATTGATACTACTAACATCACAACTTGGTTAGATTGCAGGCGAAAACTAGGGTTTGGATTTATGTAAGCGTATATATTTGCATGTATATAGATAATATATAAAGTCATATTTAGGTATAGCTCAGATTGGGAGTAAAGTATTTTGTCGGGATATAACACAAGTTGATATGTGTCTTGTACGTATGTTGTTTATGTGTAATGCAGTGGGCCCACTTCCCCCACATACACTTCGGGCTCGTGCCAGACAATCAACCCGTGAAGAAAACCAACATGCCCCAACAGGTAAACCCTAATCTGTCGACATACCTTACATCTTTAGTACATACATATATTTATATGTGTGTGTATAGATATATACAATAATTCCAATTGACTTTGATCATATCTTAAACATGGTGTATATAGGAGGGAGAGGATAACATGGTGATGAAAGATGGGTTCTACGCTCCTGCGGCTAACGTTGGTGTGACTCCTTACTAAAGATAAATATAATCGACAAGTATTTGAGAAATTGAAATCCATTTTCATAAGGTTTATGATGTCCAACAGTTGGGTTTCTTTTTCTTTCTTGAACTTATATATATTATATATATGCATGCATGTGTCTTTTTCTGTTGTTGTAATCAAAATATTGATAATTAATATGGTTTCTTATGTTAATTTTCATTTGTAGTTGTATAATTAATTAATTTACCATAATGTTTTATTATTTTTACTCAGAGACGGATTTTAAAACTATTGATTTTTCCCAAAATGTCTTAATACATTTTTTACACCATCGATCGCCACATTTAAAAGAAAACTCAAAGGAAATTATAACTAGTATCACTTAGTCTCAAAGCTATTTTTTTTCAATCCAGAACGAATATATTACGAATAATAAAAATAAAGAGTCAATTTGTAAACTGAGAGTGAGCCAATTAGTACCCGAAGAAAAAACCAAGAAGAAATCTCATTACATCGCAAACTTAACTTTAGGAAGAAAATATAGGCACAAGCATTTGCTTCCCGGAAACATGTAACCATGCGAATCTGTCCAAATTTCTCCATCCAAAATCTGATTCTTGAGATGGTTGCAGTTGCATATTGTTTAATTTTGTTGGTCCAATGGTTTTATAATGATTTTTTAAAAACAGTATATTAAATAAGAACTGGGACAATAGAAGGAAAATATAGAAATTATTATTTTGTAAAATTAAAATTCAGTGATAGCAATAAGCTAACCTAAAAGTGTCAGAGTTAAATTTAATCTCGGATTATTGAGGTTCATGAAAAAAAAAAAAAAAGAAGATAAATAACAAACAATAGTAAATGGGTCAAGTGGCTATCTGTTATTAGGCCTACTTATAAGTCGGCCCATTAAGTTAAGTGACGAGTTTCCTTAGCAATTGGTAGGCATGGTGATCAAGAACCGATGATGATAAATTAAATCATATCCTTATCAATCTCTCATAAGCACCGTACCTCGAAGTCTGCCAATGGAAATTGCGTCTTAGAATTATTTTCTTCAGTCTCCGGTGATCTGTATTTCATTTTCTGATCACCGTACTATATACACTTCTCGAAGACATCGAGAAAGGAAGAGTTCGGTCATTCATTTCGTTACTTCTATTTCGCTTTCTAATGTGGTCCATGCGATCTGGACTTATTATAGGGCCATATGGGCCTATGTTGGGTTGGATAATAATTAACCAATGGGAGACCACGAAGAGACCCTCTAAACCAAATAGAGGTATTGAAGCAAGAGCACGAATAGTAGAGCATCAGAGCGTATGTCATTAATCTCTCTATGACTGAACGTAACTTATCGACGAGAGCTCTCGAGTCAAAATCTAAGAGAACTATTAAGCAAATACAGTTAAAGATTTTAACTAACAAGCTCAAAGATTACATCAAGCTCAATACGAGAGAACAAAGGTTGGAGATTAATTTGCATTTTTTTCTCACAATAACAATAGATAACAGTAGAAACAAACAAAAAAAAACTTGGCAAACCAGAGAGATTTCTCTTTTAAATCTCAAATCCTCAATCACATTGGAAACCATAAGGAAGTTTCTTGCCACAATAGTTCAACAGCAAGCTAAGATCAACAGGAACATTGAGATTAATCCCCAAGACATTGGCTTTAAGAGCGGTGCAGAGACAAACCGCAGCTTCAAGATTAGCAAGACCTTGAAGAAGTGTACAACAAGGAGTCTTAGGTGGAGAACCAACAACAACGTTAACTAAACCCAATAAGTCTGCGCAAACACCGAGCTTAAGTGTGTCGGTAGGACAAGTGGGTTTAACCGCCGGGTCCTTCTTTGGAGACTTTGGGGTTTTTGGGGGTTTAGGAGTAGTTGGTGGACATTTCGTGGAGGTTACAAAAGTGAAGAAAAGAAGATTAAGTGTGAGAACAAGAGCTGTAACTGCAAGAGCCTTAGAAGCCATAGAAACTTTTAGTAATGTTTTGGGATGAATGTGAAGGAGAGATAGGACATGGTTTATATAGAACAAGTTATTACATATACAGAGAGATAAAAATAAAGCATGTGAGTGACTGAAGAAAATTTGAGTAAGAAACAAAACTATCCAGCTAGTTGGCTTTTGCAACTTGAGGCCATGAAATTGATTAGACTAATTTTAGGAATTTTTTTTTTTTTTTCTATCATAAAAAGGGAAAAGACAAGATTTTTGTCTTGTTTGTTTGTGAATGTAAGGGCTCCACAAACTTTGTTGAGCCAGAGTGTCTCTCTGGGTGGTATCACTGGTATGTATCAGTTTCGGTGCAGATGGAGATACAGTATACGTTGTTGATAAGATATTATTTTTGCATTGCATTAGTCCCCATTCCTTTAAATTTTCTTATGAATTAAAGATCAGTATCAATCGATTATTTCCAAATGCAATCGGACAAGATAATCCCAAAAACAAATTCAAAAAGTCTATATCTCATCATTACTCTTTTCCAACATTTGGGTTGGATTAATTTGGTCTAAATTTATCCCAACTTATAGATACATTCTAGAGAGGTCCGTTTGATATCTAGAAAAGATTCATGCAGCATCATCAAATGATACAAGTCTAATGAACTCTTTGAGGGGGAAAAGAAGCCACACAAAATTGTTTCCTTTAGAAGAGTTTTAAGATGATAATACCAAAGAAGAGAATTTTAAGATTAGTCTATGTACATTTTAAGAAGTGAAAGAAGATAGTAATTACAATTATTTGAGAAATGATAAGATTGAGCAAACTATACATACAAATTCAAAGATGGGAAGCATTAAAAGGTGGCCGTTTCTCAAGTCAAGGGATTAGATTGAAGAAGCACCAAATGTGTTCTCGCCACTGTAAGTGATGTAAAGGAAGCCATCTTCGTCTTTCTTATCCTCGTAAACGCTTGACATTAGCTCTCCTGTAGGAGGAAGAACATTGTCTACGAATATGAAGATAGCTTTCTCTGCGCTTAATTTGATTCTCTTTCGAATCACATACACAAACTGTCCAACTGTTAGGTCTGATGGCACAAGGTACCTGCATTTATCAAAATCCAAACGATTCAAATATTACATACTAGTCTTGATTCTTGAAACATTGAACATAAACATGATCAAAGGTCCTTACTTTTTCTTGTCTATGTTTGGGACTTCACTTTTCTCAGCCTTTTCCACGATCACCTGCAACCAGTAAGATAGTGATCAGAAACTTGAAGAAAAAACATATACTATTGGATTCTCAAACAAACAAGCTAATGTTCTGTAATATTTCTTGGCTAATTATGATATTAATCCAAAAGGAACTTCTGATCAGCAACATACATACATCCCAACATTCCCTTATTGTTTCAATGAGATCATTAATACAACCTAAACTACGATTTTCACTACAAAGATTCATGTTTTTGTTTGTGCGATTGAATTAAGCATACATTGATACATACGCCAAAGAAAAAAACATAAGAAAACCTTACAAGAACAGAACAAAACTGATCAAATCAACAAAAAAACAAAGTCTAACAGTATTGGATTCTCAAACAAAGAAGCTAATGTTCTGTAAAAATTATTAGCTAATTATGATTCCAATCCAAAAGGAACTTGTGATCAGCAACATACATGAATCCCAACATTCCCTAATCGGTCCAATGAGATCAATAATACAAACTAAACTGCAAATTTACCTACAAAGATTCATGTTCTTGTTCGTGCAATTGGTTACATCATACATTGATACACACGCAAACACAGATATATAACCCTAAGAAAACCTTACAAGAACGGAACAAAATCTGATAAAATCAAAAAAAAAAACAAAGAATTTACCGGAATTCGATCAGGGTATTTCTCCCTGATCCTTCCAGCTTCAGCCTTCCTCTTTTCTGCACATAAACAATCTCCAAGAATCAGATATACAAACATACATACATACATACAGACAGACACAAAGGTTAATACTGATTCCACTTTCCAAGCTAAGATCACAAAATCGAATCAGTGAAGAAAAAGACTAACCGAAATCGTTGTCCAGCTTAAAGCTGCTGCCTTTATTCATCTTTGTTTCTGAGAATCTATACAAACAAAACAAGATTCATAAACTGAGGAAAATAAACAAAATTGAGACACAAAAGCCCTAATTTTTTCAGCACCCGAATCCAAAAGCCGCGTCTTTTCAGAAAATTTTGGATTCTGATATTGAAGAAATTGAAACAGAGTATGTAACAGAGAAATCAACAGAAAACTTACAGAGAGAGAATTTGATGGAATGGATAAGTATCAAACTCTTGAAGAAGAAAAACCAAAGTCAAAAAAAAAAGCAACCTTTTTTTTGCTTTTCGTTTATGATTGGATAACGTTAACTGCGATGATGATCACACCTCTATATTATATACACTATATATATACGTAGGGTGACGTGTCGAGAAGTTAGACACGTCAGCTCAGCTTGTTCTCCAAACAAAATCATTCCATTATTGTATTAACATCAAATAAAGAATATTTTTTTTAACAAAAGAAAATAATAACCCATGAGAATTTTTCTTAAGTCAATTCTTTCAGTTTATCTTTGACAAGTCTATAATACAGCGTAATGTTATGTCAAATCTATTTAATTTATTGTAGTTTCTTCCTCACACTTTTCCTTTTTTAGTGGAGGGCACGTCTGGATTGGCTTTCTCCCCTTCTTTTTCTTACCTGCGATGTTAATTTTTTTTTTTCCTTAATCTAACTCAATTTTGTTTGTTAAGTAAACATGTAATGCGAAATTACGCGATGTATAGTTTTCACTTTTGGCTCGGATAACACGAAATCGAATAATAACGATTACTAACCTTTAATGGGTCCAACTTAAGTAGTAAGTGGGCCTATTGTAGGTTTACGATGAATACGAGGTTCGGTGAGACAGAATATATAAGGCCCATGCCCAATGTCGTCTATGCATTGATAGAAATCGTTTTGGGCATTTGCTTCTCTTCTATTCGTGGTGAATCACTCATTTGTACGATAACAAAACAAAAAAACTAATCGAAAAACATAATTTCGTTGTCTTACCAAATATATATGGTCTAATCGAGTTATTCAATTAACCAAATTCTAACAAAAGTTATCAGTCCAATCATTTCGCCTCGACCAACAAAATGTTCAAAACTTTTGTATAAATGCCCAGGATATTTCGAAACCTCCAAAAAAAATTAGTTATAGAGATGTTAAGCCATTAAGGGACATAAAACAACGAGAGGTGTATAATAGGAGTACTTCATCATTACCAAATGATTAATGGAGAATTTATGTAATAGTGCGTTGTATAATTTTATAATTCAACTATCCCTAGATTTTAGCAATACTAATTAAGTTTTTATAATGTATAAATCGATGATTATCTTGTGTTGTAATGTTGGCCGTTGTCTTAACAAAAGAGACCATATATTATTATATTATAACCATTTAGCAGCATTATTGTATTTCTGTATTTGTTATTTTCTGCCATAAGCATATAAATCCAAACATAACATCGATACAACTATGCATGACATGTTCATCTTAATTTAGTTTTCATAATTTCATTACGAAATTTCTACAACTAGAGCTCCATTATCGATACACCTTTCCTATATATTTTTTTAAGTGACCGATAATAGTAACTCTACGCAGATACTCCTAAGGTCTGAAGCCTGTGTGTATGAGAAATGTATACGAAGTTAAAACTTAATATAAATAGATATTATAAGAAACAATATATATTATATAAAATTTAATATCAACACACAAGTGGCACGTTAGTGGTGTCCCTTCTTTAGCTAGTCATCACCTCTAAGATTGAATAAGCAAGTTGGTAATTTCTAGTCTAAAAATAACAAAAAGGCACGAAAAATAATTTAATGCGATACACAATTTTGTTTTCAGACAGAGTTACAATTAGTAGTGGTGGAAACTCACATGGAGGTTTGTGATTTGTCTTGGGAAATAAACCATGTCTCTCATAATGACAATGCTCATTGTATTTTATAATAATCTGATTTTTTTTCTGGTTCAAAACATAAATTTATGGTTAACTCAAGGCAATACTGATACACAACAATAACATAATAAGCATGTCTACTTTACATTCATACACAAGCAACCAAAAATTTCAATCTTGTCTTGGAAATCCAGCTGCACATCTCCTTGTTTGATTTTCATTTACTCCACTTATTGATTTTAATCACTTATTTGTATGTATATGTAATGACCACTTGATAATTGGTAATGCTATTATATTTTGTTGTGTGCTAATATGTCATAGTGTTAGATACGGAATAAACAATATGTTAGCGTGATCCTTGTTATGTCATCGAGGTGTTTCATTACCACGAATTTTCTTAGAAATTGTGAACAACATATTGGGACCGTGCGATTAATTCGATTTGTGCTGGCAAGAAAAACACTGTTTATAATTTAAAATAAAAGTTTGGTTTCCAACACACAGTTGTTTAGTATTTTAATATAGTATACCTAATGTAGGAGTGTCATATGGGTAAACCAAAACAAACCAATCATAACTCAATAAGTTGAAGCTTAAATGGTTTTTGAGTTGATCCAACTCATTTGTTAAATGGGTTGAGTTGACCCATAAATCCAATTAATTTGACCCAACACACAATTGTTTAGTTTTTTGGCGGAAAAACGTGAAACTGTATTTTTGGCCGAAAAAATGTAAACTCGTGTTTTTGGAGGAAAAAATATAAACTCGTATTTTTGGCGAAAAATTATGAAAACGTGTTTTTGACCGAAAATGTGGATTCGTATTTTTGGCGGGAAAATGTGAACTCGTGTTTTACGGAATAACGTTTTTGGTGGGAAAATTTTAGTATGATGATGATGAATGATGATAATATGTTGATGATGAAATATGGTATGACAATGATGATACGATGAAGATAGTGTAAAGATAATGATGATGTTAAGTATGATAATTTAATGGTTAAATGGTTTAACCATAAACCATTACATTCCAATTTATACGACCCATAACTCATTTGACTCATCAATTCATTAGGATTCAGTAAAACCATTTAGGTTGATGAGTCGATCCATGAAATTTGATCCATTTTGACACCTTAACCTAATGTAAACAGTTTATTAAGTCCATTAACTACTTAATACTTAATTGTACTTTAGTTTTAAACACAGTTAGTAGAGTGAAAATTTTGAACATAGCACTGTCATTTTCATTGACCAAAACTAATATATCAAAATTATCATTTTTAATAATATAAAATTACATTTTAAACAAAACAGTGGATATACTTCGACATACTTGATTGCTTTTACACAAAAAAATCGGTTCACATATGATAACGGATGAAATATTTAAAAGTAATTTCCATAATATATATCCGTCATTAGAAACGAATAAAAGCAAGTCATAATAAATTCGAATAAAATATATTAGTTATTTAACTAACACATGTTATGATTAACAACTTTAAGTTCTTTGCCAAAAAAAAAAAAAAAAGAGTTTTAAGTTTTAAAATCACGAGTTAAAGTAATCGACACCACCACCATCTTAGATTTTGTAGTTGAGGTTTATGAAAAGGAAATAAAGAATAGTTCGAACACAAGTTTAGAGGCGATGGGATCTTTAGCGAGAAAAAAAAACATCTCAGCCGTTGAAAGATTATGTCTCGATGTTTTAAAAAAAAAAAAAAATCTTCAAAAAGCCACACAGTGAGAGAGACACTCAAATAGAGCACCGGTCCGTCAGATTCAGTTTCGAAAACCAGGCCCAAAGCCACCTGCCAGAGCTGTTTCCTCTCTAATTACCAAATCATCCCTCTCTCTTTTTTGTAGTCCCTTCCTCGAATCTAAAGGGTAAAATTGGGAATTCATGTAATAATAGTAATGAACCATCTGCGTCAGTTTCGTCTTTTTGCTCTGTTTCCTCGGCATATGTAAGATTTTTTTTTTAAAAAATTATAAACACTGTTTCAGATGAATGACTTCTTCCTTCTTTTCCTTTTCATTATTTTTGGACAAGGTATTCAAAAATAAAGTAGGTGAAAACGGGAAAACATTTGAATTTAGGGGTGGAATTCTTTTCTTATTAGATCAATTGTTATATTATCATACTTATATATTCTACCAATTTTATATCCGGGGGTTAACACAATAAAAACTTTAATACAAACTATATGCTTGGTACCAACTAAACTTTTATTTTATATATATATATATATAACTTTGGTTTGATATAGTAACGATTAACCAACCACATATATACAAAATCATAATACCGAGCTCGAATTGAATCATCATACTTCAAAACTTTATTTAGAACTGAAATCTCATAAAATATGATGCAATTTGCCAGCTTAAAATAAATGAAAAAAAAAAAAATCAAAAACTGATAACCAACTAGTACTTTGTTGTTTTAATAACTAATACACCTAGCAACTAGATTTATATAATAATAGTACGATAGAAGTAACATTCTATTAAAGGAAAAAAAGGATTTCGAAAGCTTACGGCCAAAATGCAAAAGAGAGCAAGACAAATTGAAATAGGGAGAGTAGAGTCACGCGCCAGCATTTGCGAAGAGACTCGACAATGATGGCACAGGAACACGGTACATATAGTAGATAAGTACATCTACAGACACGAGCCACACATAGAGGAGGAGAAGCAAAACACTCCAAAAAAAAAATGTAAATTCCTTGTTACAAAACCAAAAGATTTAGAGAGAGACTGTAAAAAAAAAAGAGAGCATTGATGAAGACCACTTTTTATATATTGCACGCATCCATATAACAGCTACAGCCTACATACAGCATCAGAGAGCAAAAAAAGAAAAAAAAGAAAGAAGAAGTGATTTTAGAGAAAGAAAAATAAAGAACAAAAAAAGTTGGGGCGCCAATTACAAGTTTTGAGCTTTGCATGTGTTTTTTTCTTCCGTACATTAACCTCTCTTTCTCTCTCTCTCTTTCTTTTGTTGTCTTTCTGTTCTGAGATCTCTCTCTCTCTATCTCTCTATCTCTCTAGGGTTCTTTTATTTTCTTCTGGGATAGTTTTTTTTTTTTGTTACTGTGTGTTGAGAGGAGGCGATGCCCTTATCCTTTGAAAGATTTCAAGGGGAGGGGGTGTTTGGTTTAACGTCTTCGTCTTTCTATCCAGATTCTCAGAAAATCTGGTTTAATCAAGACAAAACCGGAATCAGAGAAGAAAAACAAGAAGAAGAGCTTGGTTATGTTGTCGGTTGTGTTTTACCGGAGCCGACGTCTGTTCTCGACGCTTTAAGGAGTCCTAGTCCTCTCGCCTCTTATTCTTCAACCACCACCACGCTGTCTTCCTCTCACGGCGGTGGTACCACCGTCACCGCCACCACCGTTACCGCCGGTGATGATAAATGTAGTCAGATGGGTTTGGATGATCTTGATGGTGTTCTCTCTGCTTCTTCTCCTGGTCAAGAACAGAGTATTCTGAGACTTATCATGGACCCGGGTTCTGGATTCGGTGTTTTCGACCCAGGTTTTGGATTCGGGTCTTGTTCTGGGCATGTGCCTGTTCCGGTGAGTGAAAATTCGAATCCTTTGTGTAGCTTCCCGTTTCAAGAGATTACGAATCCTGCAGAAGCGTTGATCAATCCTTCAAATCACTCTTTGTTCTCTAATCCTCCGTTATCACCACCGGCGAAACGGTTTAATTCCGGATCTCATCTTCAACCCGTTTTCCCTTTCTCGGATCCGGATCCGGGTCACGACCCGGTTCGTCGTCAGCATCAGTATCAGTTTCAGTTTCATCACCTGCAACAACAAATCCCGTCTTCTTCTTCTTCGGTGGCTATGGTTCCGGTTCCGTCGCCAGTAACGGCCGGCGATGACCAATCAGTCATCATCGAGCAGCTGTTCAACGCGGCGGAGCTAATTGGAACCATCGGAAACAACAACAACGGCGACCACACCGTTCTCGCGCAAGGGATATTGGCGCGGCTCAATCACCATCTCAACAGTAACCATAAGTCTCCGCTTCAAAGAGCGGCTTCTCACATCGCTGAAGCTCTACTTTTACTCATTCACAACGACTCATCACCACCGTTAACCACACCGGAGAATCTGATTCTTCGAATCGCCGCTTACAGATCCTTCTCCGAAACCTCGCCGTTTCTCCAATTCGTTAACTTCACAGCGAATCAATCGATTCTTGAGTCCTGTAACGAATCAGGGTTTGATCAGATCCACATTATCGATTTCGATGTTGGATACGGAGGACAGTGGTCATCTTTAATGCAAGAACTCGCTTCTGGAGGAGGTGGAAGAAGAAGAAACAGAGCATCATCTCTGAAAATTACAGTCTTTGCTCCTCCTCCGTCCACAGTCTCCGACGAATTCGAGCTTCGATTCACAGAGGAAAATCTTAAAACTTTCGCCGTAGAAGTCAAGATTCCGTTTGAAATCGAGTTACTAAGCATCGAGCTTCTTCTAAATCCAGCTTATTGGCCACTCTCTCTCCGCTCATCGGAAAAAGAAGCAATTGCAGTGAATCTCCCAATAAACTCCGTCGTCTCCGGTTACCTTCCGTTAATCCTCCGTTTCCTCAAACAAATCTCACCAAACGTCGTCGTTTGCTCAGACAGAGGATGTGACCGTAACGACGCGCCGTTTCCAAACTCTGTGATCCACGCGCTTCAATACCACACCACTCTGCTTGAGTCTCTTGATGCTAATCAGAACCAAGACGACTCGAGTGTCGAGAGGTTTTGGGTACAACCTTCGATTGAGAAGCTTTTGATGAAACGTCACCGTTGGATTGAAAGATCTCCACCGTGGAGAAGCTTGTTTACACAATGTGGGTTTTCTCCGGCGAGTTTGAGTCAGACGGCGGAGACGCAGGCGGAGTGTTTGTTGCAGAGGAATACTGTGAGAGGGTTTCACGTTGAGAAAAGACAGTCTTCACTTGTCATGTGTTGGCAAAGGAAAGAACTTGTTACTGTCTCTGCTTGGAAATGTTAGAAAGAAGAAACCCACAAATCTCTCAAAGCTAATTTCTCTGTTTTTCTTCTTTTTAATTTCTCAGATTTTAATATGTTGTTATGTTGTTCAATGGTGTTCTTAGTTCGACTTTTGTGTTTTAACATTTTAAGGAAGGAAGTTAGGATATATAATCAATCTCCTTTTGTTAGATTTTATTTTGCTCTTTCCGAGTTTATGCATAAATCTCTTATCCAAAAATAGATATTGCAAAAGAGGTATGCTTATCTCAAATCAGAGTCTACATAATTTGAAGTTATGCGTATAAACATTCTACATTGGACTAAACTAGATTTGTGGAAAACTCCATTAAAGAGCCTGTTCCATTGTTAAGGTTAAGGTCATACATTATTACATATATATTGAAAAATGTTATATCAATTTTGAAAAAAAAAACAAAAAAAAAAAACAAATTTATCTTGTCACTATAATGTAATGTAGAATTAGTGAATACCCACGGTACATGGAAGAAAACATATTTCTATGAAGTAATTGTATATATTAAAATTTAGAACCAAAATGTGAAAGCTAATTGAATTTATCATTTGGTTTTTGGAGCTTCCAAGGTTGAATGTTTGTTTAATCGTCTCGGGTCCCTAACGGATTTTTTCCCCTCAGTTTTGGCCATGAAAAAGTTTATTTTTCTGTCATAAAAAGGGTAGGACTTTAATTTGCGTACAATGTTTATTTAGATGTAGGGATTAAATGTATTCCTAAGCTTTTAGCTTTAAATATACATATGTATTATTGTAATTCGTGAAATCACATGGTCCTAAAGTCATTGGTGCTTGATATTATAATCACAGTTTTGATTATAGAATTTTTTTATATGTTAAATAAATTGGACGGTCTTGATTTGCGACCAACAGCTTCAATTAACTAATATCGTCGATATAGTTTTATGACGTCGGTGTAGAAAATTATTAATGTTTAATTTATGGCCATAGCCCGTTGTAGCTAAACTAGTGTAAATTTTATAGATTGGCTGGATTAAAACAAAACAAATAATGTATTTATTAACCCTACATATCTGTTTATATCAATTATTGTCGTCTTTGTTTACTAATCCACTAGGATCTTACCTAACTATTAAAACACTCGATAAAGCTTTGTTTTGGGTGCGGTTAATTTTATAAGAAAAGACAATATTTAATTTTGTTTTGGTGTTATTCTTTTTTTTTTTTTTGTAACACTGTTTTGGTGTTATTCTACTTTCGGTTTTATTGGAGGATAATTTTACGAACAAAAATCGAAATCTTGAAAGACCTTTCCAAAGTCATGTTTAAAATATTTTTTAAATAAAAAAAGCAAACAGCAACTAAATTTTTTTATTTAATATTAAAAAGTTTGGTTGTGACATCTCTAGTAGCGGATCGAGGTTTGCATGTTACTTTGTATGAAATGTTTTTTTGTTTTGGTTGCCTAATTTCGAAATTATCAGCTTTTGACAATATAAAAAAGCATCAGCTTTTAACTTATAACTTTAAAAAACTAAAAAGACATATACGTCATCAGTAAGATATGAGAATTTGAACTAGAAATATAATAACGTAAATTAAACATGGAGCCAAACCGACAACAGACACTTTTGTCTCCATGACTGCCAAAGAAAGCTTCATAATTTTACTTTAGACATTAATTAAGAAACACCGGTTCATGCACAACTACGTGCTTACAAATATTACATCTATTGCTTTTTTAATTTCCTTTTTACAAATGTATTAGATTTATAGAAACAACAATCTAAACATTTCAATATTTGCGTTAAAAATCAAATTGAACCACTTTTGCTAAACCAAAATCTGACCGGATCGATCCGGGGATATTATATAACCTCCATGAAAAGTAAACAATATATACGAATCTCAGTCTCACTAACTAAATTCGTATAATATATATTTTTTAATTTATATTTTCATAGTTTTACAAATATTTAAATGTGTGTGGTTAAAGTTTATCTCTTTTTTGTTTTGTGACAATTCATAAGAAAGGAATAAACTTTGATAGATACAAAATCTTAGGCTGATGCTCGCTCCACCAATGTCTTCGTCTTCCCAATCATTTCTTCCTTTTTTCCTCTTTATTACTATTGTTTTCTTTTGGTTCTTTAAAAATAAATTAATTTACCTTTCTTACACGATTTATAAAAGTCTGCTTGGGAACTACGCATTCTCTATCAACCCCACATCATTTTAGTCTTCTTTTTTAGTTTTCTTTTCTCAAGACCTCTTTTTGGTTTTTATCCATTTTCTACGAAAGAAGACAAAAACAAAACATAAAACCAACAAAAAAAATCAAAATCGTTATATTGTAGAAATAGATGTAATATATCGTTATATTGTAGAAATAGATCTAATATGTGTATAAAATTACAGATATATATATATATATATCTTTATGGTGTCCCAAAAATACATAATCTCTCTATTCCTAAATATTTTATTTTCTAGTTTTTTCCTTGTTTCACATAATTTGATTTTTTAGATTTTTTTCTATATTTTTATTATTGAACTGTAAACATTAATTGAAATTTATACAAATATTATTGGTTTATAATTATTGGAAATTATTAATATTAAAGAATAAATGTAGACATAAATAAGTTTTTTTTTTTTTTTTTTTTTTGTAATTTGGATTGAGCAGCGTCAATGGAGTGGTGGTAGACCTATCAGTCCATCACCATCAAAATAATTGCAATTCGGCATTAATCATGTTTACGGTAATTTAATAAAGTCAAACATTATACATTTTTCATAAGAAGAAAGAGTTCCTAAGAAGCTTACAGTTTAACCAAATATAATAAATTTAACCAAAAAAAAAAAATTTTAAAAATCGTATGACTATTAAATTATGCACGCCCCTAAAGACTGCCCTTTTGGGTCAACTATCAAACATAAACCAAATGCAAACCGGTTGTTACATCGTACCAAGAAGCAACCGACCCGCTGCAATCAGATATAAAGACCCAGGCTCTGCTTTCATCTTCTACAAGTCCTCTGCATCTCTCAAAGGCAACAACACTGAACACTGCACCATTTGTTTCACACTTACATTGCCGGGTTTTACCGTGGAAATGCTTGTAGGTTTTCTGAAGATATGGTGTTTCCGGTAGATCAATCAAACTCCGTAAAGTCTTAGAAATGTTTTGATGAATGAATAAGCTAATGCGCCGGTGAAAATGTAACTATTAACTCTATCTAATATTCCACCTGCAAGCATGTGAAGGAAATTAGAGGTAGCAGGAGTGAGAAGAACGACGTTGATTTATGTATCGATTAAGGGTGACTTTACTGTGTCCTGGGATGGTTGAGTCTTTGACGCCCGCATCACCCTTGATCATTGATTCAGTAAGATCACCAAAGACTGACCCAAAGAAGATAAGGAACCCAAAAGCTATTGAGCTGAGGAAACCAAAAACAAATGAACCAATTCAGAAACAGAAAGATAACGAGAAACTGAGTTTCGATAGAACGAAATGAAATCTTATGAGTACCTGAACAGAAATTGAGGCCAACTTAGAGATTTAGAGAGTAAAATGGTAATGGCTATACAACCAACAAGTCCTACAAAAGTCTTCTTGGGACTGATACTAGTAAGAGGTGTCCTACCAAAAGCCTGCATTTTGTATAGTTAAAATCAACTTCAAAGTGGTTATAGTTATAAACGAACTTATCTGTGAGGCATCATTATTGATGTTACCTTGCCACCAAGAAAAGCAAATGTGTCTGTCGCAATTACACCGCTAAAAGAAACCAATGTTGCCACAAGTCCAACTGTCCAATGAGCTTGACCACCCAGGAGAATTGGCCATGTCCTTCCGATACCTGTAGAATAAAAAGAAAGAAAACTGGTCAACAGGACATACAAAGTAGGAGAAAGCAGAGAGCTTTGCCTCAATAAACTGAACATTTGAGATATCAAAAAGGAGAAAAGACGAGAGCTTACCAGTGTTAAGCGCAGGAGCAGCTAAACCACAGCGAAGCTTAACCCAGAAACATGGGAGATAACCACAGTAAAATAGACCAAACATTGTACTACTCAGCTGAGCAAAACGCGGGGATCCTCTCTGTACTAACAATGCTATTGCAACAACCAATGCTGCGGAAGTCACCGATATATCAATGATACCAAAGTACCTAAAAAGATTTTCATAAAATCTGGTTTAATGATAAGTCACATCATACGGATAACAAAATAGGCTTCGACATAGCGGTTTAGCTAAACTCACAGTGTAAGTATGGGCATAAGGGCACATATAACTGAGCAAACTCGAAATACATATCGTGGAGGAGGTGTCATTCCTTTAGTAATGCCTCTACTTCTAACTAGCTCGAAATATTCGCGGGAACCGATGAAAACAGAAGCTGATAAGGCTACTGTGAAAACCCATCCTCCAGCTAACACAATACATCCAACAGGTAATCCAATACCAATACCAAAGATCACTCTTTTCTTAAGCTGGCTTGTCGTCTTCTGTTTGTCTTGCACATTGTGCAAGTCATGGATTCCCTAAAAAAGAATGGCCAATTGAGGAACCAGTGAGGGCTCAGTGAATAAGACGATGATCAATAAAACAAACAAAGTGACTAAGTCGATGATCTAACCTCTAAATTCCAGAATTACCCCCAATTCCCTATTGCTACTACTATCTTTCATCCCATCCCTACACACTATCAAGCGATTTATCAATTAAGCTAAAAATTGAGTCTTTCTATCTCGGTCAATGTCGACTTGCTTCCTGTAAAGTTAAGAGATTCGAGGAGAAGGAAGCATAAAGTGATTACCTTTGAGTTGCCATCATCACCAAGTTGGACTGATTCAGCTCGAGCAACGACCGTGAGGAAACGCCGTTTGACAGAAACCCGACCAAGGCCGGAACGAAACAATGGTTTGGAACTACCGACGAGACGCAGGCTCGAATATTCCGAGAAAAGGGGAAGAATTAGGGGTTTTCTAGTGTATATACGGCAAGGGCATGTACACAGAGAAGTAGATAAAACTGGTTCAGCAAAAGACGCCATTGCTTTCACCATGACCCAAGTGAAAGAAGAAAAGAGGAAAAATATTATTCTTGAAAATTAAAATCTCTGAATCATCATGATGTCGGATGAAGCGAGTGTGTTTGTGTGTGTCATTCTGTGAATCTCTCGTCGAGTTTTGTATAAGCTAGGAAGAGGCACCAGGTTGAAGTAGTGGTTGGTTAGAACCTTCCAACTTAGTTAGAGTCTTTGTATTCCTCACTAAAATAGTAAAGGCAACAATTTTGTTTATTTATATAATTAAGGGAAACAAAGATAAGAGATGGAGAGAAAAAGTTAGTAGAGAGAAGACAAAGAAACAAATGTCTTTTGGACTACACAAAGTTGAAAAATGAGAGAGGAAAAAGGAGATTTTTGTGAAAATTCTAAGTCTTATGAAACCGTAATACAAATCCTCTAACGCACTAAGTTCAGATGCATGACAACGATAAGGAAGAAGAGAAGATTGTCCTCCTCACACTATTTGATTTTCTTCTTTTTCGATGCTTCTTCAGCACTTTGAGACATTTGGAGTATTTTGTTGAAGCGATCAGATCATGTCCTCTTCATAATGTATCCCAAGATTAAACCGATTAGTCCGACCAGAAGAACGTACATGAACGGGATTCCACCACTCTGACTTCTCTTGCTTTCGCGCTTCAAATGGTCCTGCAATTTTAAATCTTTTTGTTATCAGAGAGGTTCTTGTTTCGCAAAAAAAAAAAAGCTTACGGTATATAAGACTTAATTGAGCTTAAACCTAACTACTCAAAAAACAAGAAAATGCCTGCTTCTCTAAAACCAGGGAAACTAGTTATGAAAGTGCTTGTCATGTTGCTAAATCATCAATTACCCATCGCAGACAAATATTTTCTTTGATTCTTAAAACAACCACCGGGAGAAATAGTTCAAAAAATACAAGGATCGGGTGAAAGTTGCTTACCAATTCTTGTTGAAGCCTGTTGTTCAGTTGAACCGCAGAGTTCTTTTCCTCGGTGAGTCTTGTGAGGAGAGCTCTTGCCTGATATCACACAAATCGATAGGTGTCAAAATTACATGTAATAGAATAACCACTCAGGTCCCCTAACTTCAATGGTAAATTGTGCCAACTTATAGCCAGTAGGTTTGTTGCAGCTTAGACCAATGCAATTGCATGCATAAACTGATTAGTAAAAAGCTAAAACTACAGCAGAGGAAACCATATTCCTGTGGACGACAGTATTGAGGTACTCAACACTGCTAAGACATTGGTGAAAGCTTCAAACAAGGTAAACATAATTTTCAGTCATAAACAGAAAGATTATGATTATTGGCCTAATAGGTTTAAGAACTTCCCATGGAGCAGTGTACAATAAGCAAGCAAGTTACTAATAACTGGAATGATCTGAATTATATATGAAAAAACATAAAACACTTAACTGCTCTAGAAAGACCTGATAGAAAAGATAATTTTCATATTTTGGATGGTAAGCCAATGAACGTCATGTAATGGTATAAAACGCATGCACTCTTTATGATGCCAAGGGAGCTCAGCTTCATGAAAGCATCATATAAGATATCAGAAAGGTTATTAAAATACCTCAGATGAGTTATCCTGAGGTTCATCCCTGTACGCGCTTAATCTTGGAGCCTAAAATTAAACAAGATAACGCAAGAAAATCAACAAAAGTACAAAAGAAGAAACACATCTACTATATCCCTCTCTTCTAGTTAAAAGGTTATATTTGTTGGCTATTTCAGCGGAGATGTATACTTACAGCAGTAAAATCAGAAGCATTCCCATTATCTGAGACGGAAGCTCTTGGTGAAGATCCCTCTTCAGATCCTTCTCGAACCGGTGATGGTGGTCGTGGTGGAGCAACATAGACAACTCTCAATTTAGTCTCCTCAACTCGATGGCCCTCCTCTTTGTTAAACTGCAGTGTTCATTACACAAAAAAAACACAGTGATACGTAACCAAAAGTTTCAAAATTTCCAAATCAGAAAGTGCTCAGATAATAATCAGAATCGTAGTGTAAAATACCATCTCATGAGTAACATCCTTGGCCGTGGCTCCGGGACCAGCCACTACACATTGAAGCAAGAACTTATCTTTACACTGCATATCAGCCGGAGCTTCCTTTTGAGCTTGCATGGTCACTAAATTACAAGACAAAAACCGAAAACAAATCAAACCCATGATCCCAAAACTAGTAAATTCCTCATATTTTTTTGCCAATTTTTTCCATTGAGATCAAATTACGAAAAGAAAGAGACAGAGAGAGACAAACCTACAACTTCAGAAGAGGATCTGGGATGAACAACACCAGTATTAGGCCTAACGCAATACTTCTTTGGATTCGTCGTTTTAACCTTTAAAAATTGACCATTGAAAACATTAAGATACAAAAAAATCTCCAAGATAAACAGAAAAATTGAAAAAAAGTTTGAATTCACCTTGAAGGCGACATAATTGTCAGTCTTGTTACCCAGATAGAGAGAACAAGAGATCTGCTTCTTCAATTCAACTATACATCAAAACGATTCACAAAATCATTTAAACTAATTAGGAAAAACTTAGATCTAAGACATATGCGAATCATTGAAAAAAAAACCGGAAAAAAAAAAAAGCTTACAAGGGAATTGAAGGTCGACAGGATCGATGGTGAGAAGCTCGTTACTCATCCTGATAAGATCGCCTGAGATATTAATTCCGATTCAGTCGACAAAAAACAAATCTTTAAGAAGGCAAATGAAATTGTCGTACGGTGACTCTCTTCTCTGGTGGTCGTCAACAATGGAGGCGAGAGAGAGAGAATACGTGAACAACAACAACGTGGGACAGCAATGTATGTTTCTTTCTCTTGCCTAAATAATTTAAACCGGAGACTCACTTAATATTATTATTCTTATGACTCTCAAGGTGCGTGAAAAAACTACGACCCTTTTTTTTTTTTTATATAAAAAAAACATTTATTTTGGGCTTTCTCTCTAATCTCTTTTTTGATTCTACTCTAATAAACATAGCCAAATTACAGCAGAAAGAAGCAATTATATTCACGATTCGTCGTATTATACATACCAACATTTGTATTAATGATCAACAAGAATAATGATTAGTTGCTCAAGCACTATGAATCAAGATATATATAATAAACTCTGGAATTTGGTTTGATGTGAGATTAGAGATGACAGTGACCAAAATAACCCAGATCAGTGATCAGAATTCCAGGGTTAAAATGGTAATTAATAAATCCTCATAAATTCCTTTCAAAGGTTCCAATAGAACCAAGCATCTGTGGACTGTGGTTTCCCATTAAAAATAGATTCGGTGGTTCAAGGCACAATACATACATACATACTCGTCAATAGGTAAGTCCATAAAAACAAAACCTCATATGAGTTATCAACCAAAGTCTAACTAAGAAAATGAAAATAATTGATAAAATTAGTAAGTAGGAAAGAGGTCGATATAGGTGACGTCTAAGTGCCAGGCGCTTTATGATATTACAAAACTTGATGTAGTAGCAAGATATCCACACAGTAAAGCCGTGTCAAAGAAAGCACTACAAAAACGTGACTAAAGAGTTAGTTTAAACAAGATAGAGAAAGCACAGTCCAAAAACATATATAGCATACATCAGAAATTACCAAGTTGGAGATTACTAGCGGAGAAGAGTCTGATAAGCATCTACGGCATTGATAATCAATAAACTGGCTTCTTCATGCCTGCGAGAACCACAAGTCTGTATAAGAAAAAGTCTTCCACAGAAAAGCAAATCTAATGACACATAGGCCAAAGCCTACTATAGCTGAAAAGATGGACTATTATTAACAAGGTCACAGTTCTAGGATTTGATAGAATAGCCCAGACACACGATGTTAGCAATTTGGTATCAATTTTTTGGTACAAGAAAACGTTTCTTGAAGCCTCTTTTCAGATTCAATGGAAAGACAAAGCCAATACATATGCTCATATGCTATCAGCTATTTAGTTGAGAGAAAGACCCGTTGTGACTCAAAAGGTTTTTAATATATAGTTTCTCTTTTGAAGGAATTGCGCATGAGTATGTTTTTTAACTCATTAGTTGTTGCTCATAGTCAAACCACGTGATTTAACTCAAAAGGTTTTTTTATGAGGGAGTAAAAAAATAATAAAGTAAAATCTGCTCATTATAATCCGAAAAAAAAAAAGAGTAACAAAAAATATTACGATAATGCCATTTGCCGTAGAAGCTGATTATACTTGTTCTAAGATGACTTGAGGTGACAATAACATCAAGGAATAGGTATCGGAGAAGAGAGATGAACAGATCGGAGAACAAGATCGGAATCGGAGAGATTTAGCGGCGGAAGTGAGAATGCACTATAAGTGGAACTTCCTCTTCTCATCTCTCTCATCGTCAACAACGCCGCAACCGTATTCCTAAATATCCCTTCTCCCGCCGCTGCCGAAGTCACTGCCGCAGATCTCTTGTATCCCTCCGCCTCCGACACCGTCACCGTCACCGGAAACACCGCGTCCATCGTCGTCTCCCACTCTCTCACTAGTCTTGAAACAAGATCAGTCTTGAAAAAAGGTTGATGAAGAACCTTCTGTATAAACGGCGATCTTAATCCTCCTCCTCTTCTCTTGTCGTACTTCTTTAAAATCTTTGCTAATCCTATATATATATATATAAACATATTTTCTCCCATCAGATTTTCATGTTTTTGTTTTGGAAATATTTGGTAACTCACTCACCAGTATAATTGATGTTACTGTAGTTGACCAGAAGAACCATTTCGCCATGGAAATTGACAATGTCCTTTCTGATCTCACCAATCTCCTCTCTAAACATTTCATCATTGTGACCACATTTTTCAACTAATCTTTGATTCCGATATTGCAATTCCTGCAAGTTGTATTTCGTATAATCATAGTGATTAAATCCCACTCTATTAAAAGATTGATTTCACATTTATTGTACACAAACATACATTTAAAAATTCTCCAGATAACACATAATAATCCAAGTTTCTGTATTAGACAGACATATTGCTTACAACTTTTGGAATATTACTTACATACAAATCTCGGTGGATGATTTTTTTCTATATGTCTCACTTTTATTAAATAATTCCTCCAATTTTTTTAATATTAACAAAATTAATTTAATCCCACTCTGTTGAAAATTTCCTCAGATCGATTTCACATTTTATAGTTATAATATTTATCAACCAATAAAAACGATTTCTATAATCTCTCTGCTTTTTTAAAAAAAAAAATTTATACCTTGTGGTGGATGATGAAATCTTCTTCTTGTTCCACGAAAAAAGCATTAAACTTGTCGATCTCTGCGTTCAACAAACCAACGAAAATAGATTCCGCCGGCGCCGGAGAAGAGATCAGATTCTTGAGTTCCTTGTAACGGAGAAACTTGTCTCGCCACTCCGGCAACGACTCTTGTATCTGTTCTTTAATCCTCTTTCCAAACTTCATCAAAATATAAACTCAAAATTCTTACCTACAAAAAAATGTATGTGTTTTATTTTCTTTCTTGTAGTTAAGAAAGAAATTTATTATAATGAGATTGGAGGAAAAAGAAGAGGGTAATATAGAGATATATAAATAGTGGTTGTGTAAAAAGAATATGAAAGAGGATATGCTTAGCTTTGGCGTGACGAAGTGTTGTGAATGTGCCATGTAATAAAGAGATGGAGATAAATAATGTTGTTGTTATTGATGTAAAAAAAAGAGTAAAATCCTCCGCATATTCGGTCTCTAATTTCTCTTTCAGTCTTATGTTTGAATTTTTTTATAATTATTTTTTGGGTTTTTTATTTAATTTTTGAGCGGACCTTTTATGGTATGTTTGGTACATTACATGTGTTTGCTGATTTCATACTATCTTTTTTTTAAAAGGTATAAACTATAAGAATTTAGATTGATTCCTCGATCAACTATTGTTTATTATCATTTAGATTAAATTTGTTTTTGATTATTTTGGAAACGCATGCCTATTGATGTGACTGTGACTCGCGTACTCGAGAGACCGTCGTGCAGAAAGAAAGAAAGGAAGAAATTGCCCGGACGTTTGTGAGATTAGAGAAGAAAGTGACCAAAATGACCCGGACCCGTGACCAGAGTTCAGGGTTAAAATGGTAATTAAAAAGACCTTCATGAAGCCCAATAGTTCATAGACAAAGAGAATTCAAAGATTCCAAGAGAATCAAGCATCTGTGGTTTGGTTTCTTAGCAAAGAGAAAAAGTGTGACGAAAGTAAAGGTTTAGCACAATACCCATTAAAATAGACTCGTTGTTTCAAGGAGCAAATACAACAAACTCATCAATAGATAACTCCATAAAACAAAACTTCATGAACTATATATAGATATAGCCATCTTAACTAATAAAATTGATACAACCCAAGTCTTAACTAATAAAATTGAAATAGTTGACAAAGTCAGTACGAAAGAGGTCGACATAGGTGACGTCATTGATTGGGTATCTGAAGATTGATCATCATGCTGGGATTGAAGTCTAGTATTAACATCAGCCACCAGGATATCTATAAATCGATATGAACTGACGTCTTTCCTTAGTCAAGGTCAAAGGTTATATTGTGGTTAACAGTAAATGGAATAACACAAGAGGTAAGAATGGTTTCTTTTACAGATTTTTCGGCATTCGGATAAAATGCTGATTTTTTTAATATATATTAATTTTTTTATGAGATTGTATAATCAAATATAGAAAGAAAGATATCAAATCTCGCGATGTTATTCGTGCGTTCCATAAAAAATGTTTGAGGATTGGTATGTTTTATGATGGTGGTCAAGATTGGGTGAACAATGCATTGATCGGTCTATATATGGCGAGGTGAGTCAAATCAATTTTATGACCGCATGCGAGAAACCATTCCAAGAAAACGATTTCAGAGTTCTATAGCTTGTACACATCGGAAACTATAAACCATCCATTTCAACCGTAAAAGCAACATTAGTGGCATGTGATGCAAGGATAGTGCCTTGCGCAAGTTTACCAAAACCTAATACAGAAAAAATATGTGGCCTTTAAATTTAACGTTCTAAATTCATGTTTTTATATCTATTCTTTAAATTTATTTTTATCGTTTCTTAAAAACAAAATATTTTCTTGTTTCTTTTCTTATTCTAATTATTTTTATTAATAAATGTGATCTTATTTTACTATATACTAAAATAAAAATGTTAAATATGCATAATTTTCTTAGAAAATAAAAATAATAACAATTATAAATATATAAACTTTATCAAATAAAATCCAAACTGTCAAAGTTATTTAACAAATTAAAAACATATAATAATCCATATAGAAAAAATGTGGCTTTTAAAAAAAAAATCGGTGACCTTAGGCGAATGTTTTTTTTTACAACACTAAGCACGACTCTGTGCAGAGAGATTAATTTCCGAGGCCGAAGAACTCGTGGGATTACCTCCAAGGTTCCTGTGACTGTAAGCCAATGAAGTTACATATTCAACACTACAGGTCCATTATTTCAATGTTGGTGAGAGCAGGTAAATATAGCGATGCAATGAAGGTGATCGAATCGATGTCGGCATGTCGCTCCCGCTGAGTAAACCCATTTATCAACTCGGTATTTGCCTTCTCCAGAACGCATGATGACGTCTAGTGGTTCGTTAATTTCCGAAACAGTAAGGATATACAATTTGATTTACCTTTATTATCTTTCTTTCCATTTTAAAAATTTTCTTATTTTCTTAAATTTTTTTTGTTAAAAAACGAATAAATTCCAACAAGTAGCCAAGAAAGTTGAACTAAAGTCTTGTGTCTAAATTTTCTTATATAAATTTTATATGTTTGAAAGCGAACGTAAATTTCAATATAATCATGTAATATATTGTTGCATTTATTAGAAATCCAATCGATTCATATAATATATAATAGTAAAATATGATATACATTTTACTCTTTTAAAAAAAATTTAATTGTATATTTTTACTACTTTAGTTTTTGTATATGATGAATACTATATTATTTGATTATCAGGGCCGGCTTAATTACACGGACAACAGTGCGACCATTCCGAACACATAAATAAAAGAGTCCAAATGTAGAGATCTAAAAATATAGTTTGCTTGTGTTTTGCTTATGTTTTGCTTGTTTAGTTTTTGATAAAAATCATATTTTTGTCGAAAATACATAATTTTTTTGATTTTGATATGTTAGGAACCTATTTTTTATGGTGGAGAAAATTACACTACTTAATGTTTCTAAATTTAACATGTGAAGATTGTAAAATTGTAGAACCTCAAGAATATAAAATCTAACACACTTTATTGATGTTTAGAAAAGCTTGCACCAAAAACTAAACATATGAATCTCTCTCTCGGTTACTTAGAACACATCTCCAAGAACCCTTATTTATAGGCTAGCTACTCCTAAACCTATTTGGATTTACAAGGCTTATCTCTATTAACTAACCTTATCTCGTTAGTTAATAACATTTCCTCAAAGCTTTAGGAACTTAATCTAACAACATGATGAGTCGATGTGTGTGTTACATGCAAGAGGGTATCCCCTTTCTTGTAGATATATAGCTAAAAACGATAAGATCGTATTTGAAACGCATTTTAATCTACGTACAATCAATCTACCAAGTATCAAATGTACGTTTCATATTAAAAGTTGCCAACAAACAATTTTAAGAAAATTGAAGTCAAAGGAACATGTTCTGTTGTTATTTGTACGTGTAATATGCAACACTGAAAGATATTAACAGCGTGAAAAATTTAGTGAACAACAATGCTATAGTAAAGAGCAAAACACTAAAAGATATACAATCGTTTTTGATACATTCCTTACACCGTAACAATTTGAACAATATTAAAAACTCTTGAAAATTTACCCAAAAAAAAAGAAGAGAAAATACTCTTGAATCACAATTTTATTAAAAAAAACATTGATTACTAATACTTTGTAAACAGTAAACCAAGTGATTAGCCACCAAGCAAAAAAATGGATTAATGATTTTAATTTGTAAACATTAAACACCAGTAAGTAGCCACCAAATTGCGTGATAAGACTAGTTGAACTATCACAACAACTTTCAATCACAACTTTGTTGATATCTATTGAGTCTTGAGTGGTGATTATGAACATTAGTCATTGGGTTTGTTTCCAATCATAAGAAAAGAATAAAGTATACGTGAAGAATAATTCTAAGTAGGTGGTAGCTCAAAACCCAAAGCCAAAGGCCAAATTTGATTCTACAGTGAAAATGATATGGAAACTAAGAGCAACAATAAAGTTTTTTTTTTTTTTCTCTTTTTAGATTTGACTTCTTTTTTCCCCTAATAGTAGGCGAAAGAGATAGATGAAGTGGGCACTCTTAGTTCTCTTCTAGCTTCTAAATTTAAACAGTAATACCTAAAATTGCCAGAGAAACCAAGAATTGATGTAATTCGATTACCTTCAAAAAAATGAAAAAAGTCTAACAAAAAAACTTCACAATTCTTCTATTCACTAATGAAAATTCAATGCTCTCTGATTTAGGCCAACACGACGTGAGGCTAGTACTGATACAACTTGGCGTTAGAACATGTAAAAGTAGCCTCCTTTGCATTAAAAAAAAAAAAACATAAAATTGATTTAGTTCGATCAACCCCAAAAAACAAAAAACAAAGAATAATAATAATCGAAAAAAAGATTTAAAATTTTGACAACCCGAATCACGCAAAGTCTGTTACCTTTCGTTTTCACCATTCATCGAACACCAAAGAGGTTTCATCTTCTTCATTAGGTGCAGGAAGATTAAGATCAATCATCCTCTGTTTCATTGATACTTCTTCTTCTTCTTTATCGATTCGAACAAATTGATTTACAGACAATCCTCCTGCTCCGATGCTGCTTCCGTGAGATCTCTTATGACCTCCAAGTGCTTGTCCTGAAGTAAAAACCCTAAAACAGATCGGACATTCATGACTTCTCTTCTCCGCGACTCCATGAACGTGCTCTGTTTTCGTCGTGCATGCCTTGTTCTTCTTGTGGCTTGCTCTGTGTCCTCCTAATGCTTGATACGATTTAAACACTTTACCACAAGTCTCACACTTGAATCTACCTCTTCTGTTCGTGCTAGATTTGTAATCTTCACATTCATGATCTGTTTCATCATCTTCTTCTACACTTTGCTTTGTCTTCTTCTCGTGTTGCTTCCATTTGTCTCTAGAGAGCATAATGAGACAAAAGGCGAGATCTTCCTCCGTCGTTGTATCAGAAGCTGAGCTATGATGCTCTGGCTCGGTCACTAACTCACCGGGTTGGCTCGTTTTCAGCTTCTTAAAGTCGAAATCAAACGATCCAAGTTTCCGAGTTCGCTTAGATCGTCGCCGAGTTGGATTAATCCTCGATGACTCGGTTTCGCTTTCAACGTCGTCTTCTTCCGCAAAATCAAACTCCAATTCATCATCAACCATCTGAATACGATTACTCTTTAAATGATCAAACTCACCACAATTCACATGATCTTCTTCCTCATCATCAGACGAAGAAGAAGCATCCGACTCGGTATCGTCGTCGTCACTGAGTTGACTCGGCCGCTCCTCTTCTTCTTCTTCTTCACCAGTTAATTCATAAAGTTCACGTTTTGCAGAAAGACTAAGCATGTGAGATCTCATGTGACCACCTAAAGCTCTTCCATTGATAAAGCTCTTGAAGCAAAATCTACACTTGTATCTCTCCATCTTCAAACACGACGAAAATTACAGAACAGAGAGAGATAAAAGATTAAGAGAAAAAGAGCTTTTTGGGGTTTATCTCTCACACAGAAGAGAGAAGAAAGAGTAGAGAAACTACAAAAGGAGAGTAGGTGATAAAAGCATTCTTCTTCTGCAACCAACGAAATAAGAAGAAGACGAAGAGAGAACAAATAATAATAATAACAAATTAAACTTAAATTCTTTTATTTAATTTTGTTATTTTTTTTTTTAACTCCCATTCTTCTCTCTTCTCCTATATTTATAAAATTCTTTGAAACGGAAAAAAGGAAGAGTAAATTTTGTTTTTGTTTGAACTTTGAATAATCTAATTAAAGCGTTTGAGATGGAAGGGTGAAGAAAGGACAATGTAACATGCGAGCTTTGCCCGTTTCCGCAAAAAAAAAAAAAAAAAATCTCATTGAATTTCCGAAAATACCCTTCTGATCAATCGGATTAAAAATAGCAAAATATATATTTTAACACCCCGAAACGAAATATCAGAAGCAACGCGGCTAAGTTGTCTATTTTCGGCAAGAGCTTTAATTTCCAATGCGCCAAAAATAATTAATTAACCTTAACCTCTACTAAGGGTATTTCGGTACTTCATGTTATAGAAGAAAGTTTTTTTTCTTTTTTTCCCTTTTTCTGTAACGAGTCGGAGAACAGAACAAAACGTTGTCCAAAAATGAAGGGAGAATGTTAACATTTTTTTATGGCTGTCATTTTTTTGTTTGTTCAGTTTGTGACAGCCACGTAGTTATTCGAAACGACGGTTTCATAACTTATCCTCACCCACAGGTAACTTTATCTTTGTAATGTTAAAATAAATAAATAAAAAGTTCAGATTCTGCTTGCCCTCTTCTCTTTTGATAGGTTTCGCCAACTGTCAGTGCTAGTTAAAAAGCCGGCTTAACATCTGATTATCTAAATCTTAATTTAATTCCACTAATCACTCAAATAAAACGATTAGAAATGCAAAAAAAAAGTGAAGTGTTAGGGATTTCTCCTTTGATTTTGGATCTTCCAAGTTAGATATTAATAATAAGAAAAAGTCAAGAATCCATAATTTTCGTTTATCAATAACACTGCCACACGTTCTTGTTCAACAAAAAAAAAAAACAAATGTCAACTAAAGTCTTTTTAGATAGACTAACATAAGTTGAAGATTAAACGGATTGGATTAGACGATAGATATGAGCTTCATTGTTTTTGTCAAAGTGTTTGCATACTACGAGTTTAATTGTTAAGCTACAAACGCATTTAACTTTGGACCCACTAAAATTGATGTCTTTGGTTTAATACGAACCTAACCATCATCGCACTTTCTTTTTCTCTCGTAACATTGTATTAAACGTGATCAACGACGCACACAACGATCATGTGATCTTTTTCAATTCATCGAACCTGATCATTCGAAGATTCAATCATCCATAAATGCAAAAAAACTTGTACAAATAGGAGTTTGAGTCTTACTCATAACAACAATTAGTAATAAGACAGATCACAAATACTTAAACTAATTAATTAAAGTTCAACGTTCCACAATGTGTCGGTTACAAATGCATTCAAAAAACTTACGTAGGAAGGTAATTTAACAACACACAAAGACATTTTTTTTTCCTCACTGAAATTTGGAAATCTTTAAATACCAAATTTGTGGAAGCAATTCGTCTACGCAAAGTGTAAAGTTACGATTATTCTTCAATGGCATGACTTAATGGTGGTGCCAAACCACTTACGCCACTCTCTCTCTTAAAGGGAAAAACTCATAACTCCTTTAATTCCTCCGTTGACTCGTCTCGTTAGACCTTCAAATTAATATTTTCTTGTTAACTAAATAGTATATGCAAGAATATGTGTTACTTATTATTGTCAGCATCTTACATCCTTACATGGTAGTGGCTTTTTTATACATATAGGTTAATCAAATTGGTCGATGAATGAATTGAAGTAGCAATACTCTTGATGAAGTCAACTAATAAGAGGCGTAAAATTTACATAAAACAATAATTGCAGTATAGATCACGTAGGCTCATATGTTGTTATTTATTATTTTCTTAAATATTTGATTGAGAGAAGAAATAAGTCAACTAAAATGGAAAAGAATAAACTTTAAAAGTTGCCAATGGAGTGACAAGTATCTCCGGTTCTCCAAGTCGCCTGAAAACCGGCGTGAGCATTTGATGTTACGAGTCTTTTTTTGTCATCCAAATACGTTATACAAGTTTAATTTACATTATTCGTTTGACATTTCTTTTTGGTAACATTCGATGCTTCTCAACTTGCATAAGAAAAGCCCTTTAATATATAGGCCCATTAGAGATAGGGAGTATTACGACTTTATTAACTTGAATTGAATAGGCTAATCTCTTAAAATTTATCATCGTTTGATTCGAACTAATGTATCTGTTTGTATATGGGAAGTGGAGACTGGTAGAGGTTGGATTCATAGTAGTTTCTCTATATAAAATACCAATTTTTTTTTTAATATTTTTGGCAAAGGCTCTAACGTGTATCATTTTTTTTTCTTATGTAGAATTAGAATCGAATTGGTATATAAATTTTGAGATTATTTGGAAATTGGAACAAATCAATTCTAGTAAAATGATTAGTCTGAGTATTCTATTTTTGCTTTCATACTTTTTTAGTATGCACTATGCAGAGATAAGTTGATGGATTTGGTCTTCGTAAATACCTCTCTGATTTCTTTTGTTGTCATTCATTCAATACCTCTTAACCAACTTGATAGTTACTCTTTAAAAAAGACCAGCTCAATTATTCAGAAAAAATAAAGGTAGGTAAAATTCTTACATAGTTATCATATTGGTAGATAATTTTTTTTAGTATCAGTTCTTTTGATGAAAAGAGCCCTAATTAATAAAGGAAGGGCAGAAAAAATATAATAGATGGGCTCATAATGATAAGTCATATATCTTTTTATTATCCATTATTACTTTATATTATAAGTTTTCTATATTGTATTCTGACTAGAGAAAACGAAGAAATGCGTCGAATTACAATATGATAAAGAAAATTCTAATTAAAGTTAACAATTGAACGGTAAGTTCCGTTGGCCCTCCAATTTGCTGGAAGAACAGTTTGAGCGACGACTACTTTATGAGACTCACCAGAAGTAAGTCTGATGTTGAATGGACCTCTTAGAGCACTGCCGGAGTTTATCTTCCATACGGCAGACCTCATTTCTTGCATGCGGATGAATCTTCCGCCGACCGGTTGAATCTCTACGGAGGCCAAATTTCCATCGCCATTTTCATACTCGACAACAAATGCAATGTAGTACGGATTTGATCCAGCGTCCATATGGAAAGCTATGTTATTTCCTCGATATAAACATGCCGTGCTGATAAGAAAACAAATTAAAGTCAAAATTTTGATTTGGTATATCATATAAATAACTGAATAACAAAATACTTAGATATGAGAAATATTTTAATTGAATAGATCTTTTGTAAAAATAATAATAAACGTTAAAACATAGTACATAAAAACGTAATAAACTAACGGATGTCTTAAATGATATAAGAAAATTAAAACCAGAAAATCGAAATATTGTATCAAACTCATCTTGGTTTCTGTTTGATTTCTATCTTAAGTAAAACCAAACCAAAAAAAAAACTCACACCAAAAACTAGATAAGATATCCTAAAAAGAAATTTTTTTAAACAAAATATTTACAAGTATGTAAGTACCGTTTGTAGTAAACACGTAGAACACCAGCGGATCGAAGTCGATCGGCTTGGCCAGGTTTGGCTAAGGCACCCATGGCTCTGCCGCTAAGATCTAAGTGGGCTGGTTCTGAGGCGCAAGGACCACCGGGGCACTCGTCAGTTATCGTCACCGTTATTGGTCTCCCCGAGCATGCTGGATTCCCGCTGCACACAATCTATATAGAAAAAAGGTTAACATATACAATATAGTTGATAAAGATAAAATCTTGTTGTAACCATATAATATACATTCAGACTTGCAAGTCTAATTTTTTCCCAAAACAAATGCAGTCTGACCACAACCAAATATTTAATGTTCATTCTATCTAATTAATTAAATATGTCAAACATATTATAACATTTTTAAAAATATATAAAAAGAACTGGTCACTTTATTGAATATAATATATACTCAATTTTTTTTATGTTTTATGAACGATTTTAGCTATAAATAAAATTGTGTCCACTTAGCTGAAAATGCTATACTTATACATTGCCTTAAAAAGATTAATTCAGCCGACAAGAAAGGCATTAATTCTATGTTACATATATTACTACTGCCCTGCCCTATATATATCCATACGAACCTGATAACATGTTCCACATCCTTTTCCATTGTTGAACAGTGAAGGGCCTCCGGCTGAAACCATCGCGTATAACGGTGGATTAGCAACCACGAAACCGTACCCACAAGCTCCTCCTACACATATTTAAGCATCATATACAAAGGAATTACTATTCTAAAAAATTATGTATTTATGCATGCTGTTACAAATATGTAATATTATTACGTACCGGTGCTACCGGCGCCGTCAGGTTCACCGTACCAAGTAACTCCGGCGGCCCCCCATCCAGCAACATCTATAGTCTCATTTTGACAATAACAAAAATTTAGTGAGACAGCGAAAAGAGATAAGAGAGCGAAATATCTATGTGATGATGCCATTGATCTAGCTACTTTGTTTTGTATAAACAAGTTTTTCTTATATATTTTTAAAGGTACTAGTGAATTTGATTCATTAGATGACGAAGATTTTTATAATGGTTTTTTGGAATACGCTCACGAGTACGTTCAATGTTTTAGGAAATTGTATATTGGCAATATAAGTGAATCTTGGTATATATGGAAGTCAAGCTGTCCAATTTACAGGGAAAGTAAATTTGAAATGAAGAAAGTCAGACTTTAAGTTTAAAAAAGAAATGCATTTAAGAAAAAAAACTATGTTAAAGGAAAATTTGGTAGTTAAGTTGAAAATAATTTATTAACGTCTTATATATTTTTTGGTAAATAAATAACATCATTTTTTGGGTCAACAAATAAATAACTCCTCATATAAATTATAATTATATTGGTATATCTATGTCATTTTTCTACGACCAATTTTCTAAAACTGAATATGAAGTATTTTATTAAGTTTGACAATTGACTAAAAGTTTTGGTATATAACATTAATATAATTAAGCTAATATTAAGCAACAATAAATTTATGGTTTATTATGATGTTGGAAGATTGATAAACTCTTAAAGCCAAAAAACATAGAAATTAAAGCGAATACCCTTTTCCATCTAGATTTATTTTTTTATTATTGATTTTATGATTGAATGTAAAATACAAACCCTCAGACACACTTATATAAGTCAGAAAATCTGATCCTATTAAATATTGGAAAAAAAAAAATCAATTATGTCTACTATACGGTACCCGTATCGTATTTCCGAGTGTGGCATCCATCTACTCACCCGGATAGGATTTTTGTAATACAAATATATATTTTAAATCACCTTGAATGAAGATGCTTATTTTTAGTTTTTTTTATTTATTTTTTCACTTGATGAGTTAACTTTATTAGAATGAGAAGAAGGAATACATGGGTGAAATACGGGTTTAACACATAAAACTAATAGAACCACGTCCTCCAGAAACAAAGACCTAAAGAAAGGAAGACTAAAAAAGAAGCTTAGCCCACAAAAAAAAGACACAAAATAGGCAAACATCAAAAGGAACATAAGAACTAAAGTTGAAAGTCGGAGCCATCAAAATCCCACAACCAATCCCAAATTAAAGAAACAATAGACGTTGGAGCTGAGCCAAAGGACATGAGCCTCGAGAAGAAATAAACAGACATCCTCCATTAAACTGGAGAAATCCAAGAAAGAACTAATCCGAGACCTTAATCAGCAACAACCCGACAGAACATATGATGCTTAATTTTAGTTTAAAAGTTTAAAACCCACTTTTTGATAAAAACAAAATAAAAGACCGAGTACTATTTGTTAACAATAATTGTTTGCTGCATTCAAATTCGCCTCTAGAGGCAATATACATTAGTTTAAAATCCATTTGTTTAAAATGTGATCACCCGGAATACGAGTTTTGCCAAAGCATTCGACTAATTACGAAAATAAACATACTTTTTTCGTAAACCTACCACGTATAAAACATTTAAACCAAAATCCAAATGAACAAGTGGTTAGTGGTCTATGGGCAGTGTTTTTTTTTTAACACAATAGAATCGAACTCGCATTATTTACACACAGCAAAACTGAATTCTTACTGTAGGTTACAGCAAGATTAGTAAGTCTTTGGTACGAGACCTAATATTATTGTGCCACCATACGGGATTGAACATTTAAGTAAGAGATATAATTTATTAATTTTATTTTTGTTAAATGGTAAGCGATATCATTTATTTTATACTATATAATTAATTTAGTCTAGCTACACTTGAAAGTTCACGTTCGATTTGTACTTCGCACCGGGTTGCCAGCCGTCCGGAATGACATCGGAAGCCACAACAGTCTCGCCGGAGTCCAGCGAAGTCACTCGGAGAGACAGCGGGGCCCGCAAAGGTGACGACACCTCGAGGTTCCACACGGCGCCCCATGAATGGCTCATAGACAGCCACGTGTCAGAATCTTGAGCTTTGAGTTCGACTCGGCCAATTTCGCCGTCTCCGTCGGCATACTCAACCAAAGCCGCGAAGTAGTTAGCGTTTGAACCTTCCTCCACTTGAAACGTCACCGTTTTGCCAATATAGTTGCACTCAGCTCTACAAATGCACACATCAATATGAAAAACAATTAAATAACCAGTAAATCTAACCTTAGTAATTATTATATTTTAACGTTATACTGTTTTACTAATTAATGTGAAATCCTAAGATACATACTTTCTATATAAAATCTGCAAAACTCCGGCACCTTGAAGCTGAATTTCTTGACCAGATATCGCCATGGCACCAAACGCTGTACCGCTCAAATCGAAATGTACCGACTCTGTAACGCATCCAGCACATTCGTCTGTAATCACTACCGTAACCGGATGTTGCGAACACGCCGATTTCGAAGTGCATTTTATCTGTACGTGCACATATCAGTATATAAGCTATTTCATTTATTTTAAATCTCTTCTGCTTAATTGTAATTAGTAACCTGGTAACATGCGCCACATCCTTTCCCTGACTTGAACAACGAAGGACCTCCGGCTGATACCATGTCTGAAAACGGAGGTTGTGCAACAGCAGTTCCATAACCACAAGCTCCACC
The DNA here is from genome assembly GCA_018361395.1 of Boechera stricta. NCBI lineage: Eukaryota > Viridiplantae > Streptophyta > Magnoliopsida > Brassicales > Brassicaceae > Boechera > Boechera stricta. The sequence goes on along the minus strand of CM031541.1, from coordinate 21,464,262 downwards.
TTCATTATAATCAATATATCGTGGTTAGTAATTAATTAAATATATAGCTAGTTACTTGCTTGTTTATCTAGAGATGTAATTGACATAACACATGTATATATATATATATACCGTCGCTTCCGTATCCGGTGGGGTCGCCATACCACGTAGCTCCGGCGATAGACCAATCAGAATCGCTGGTCGTGACGGCTGAAATGTTGAGTTTTTTGGGGCTAAAGCAATGAGTTAAGTTTAAGAGAAGACAAGTTAGAGCAAAGAGCAAGTTCGCGATCACGTAATATCGTTCTACGACAAGAATTGCCATTGTGATAATAAGTAGCTAATAAGGATGACTTGTGCTACTTATAGTATTTATAGATTGATCGAATCCCGTGAAAGACTCTAATACGCCCAACTGTTTTAATCCATGTGTCACTTTGTCTAAAAAGTAGTACTATAAGACACGTGAAGTCTTTCCTTCTTCTTTTTTACTTCTAAGGGGGTCCAGTGTGACGGTTAACAGTTAGACCCATAGTTTACGTGGCTGAGTGATTGAGTCATATGGTGTCGTATTGCGTATTAATTATTTTTTTCCCCCTAAATCAAGGTCATTTGGAATTATATTGGCGAAATTTGTACGTTAATGTAGCCGTTTATGGTGGTTTGATTGGTCGTTGAATCCTAATCGCGCGGTTGAAAACATGCATAAAGTTCTTAACGTGTTTGAAAATAATCGCAGACTGTGAACGTAAAACTTGGCGTGAACCAGGTTGTCGTGACGATTTACTCAATTTTATTTACTTTATCATAAAATTAAAACGTCAAGGTTCCTTTTTTTTTTTTTTGAACTACACGTCAAGGTTCCATGAATTAATTTTTGAAATGAGTTGCAGAGTTCAGATATATATAAATATATAAAAGTGCTCATAAACTAATTGTTTATTATTTCGATGATGCACATCCGGCCCACGAATATATATACCTTTAGATGATGAGAAAATATCTCACTAGACCGGCCCGGTATAAATTAACCGGACTATCAAGCCCATGCACTTTAGATACACAGCACATGCAATGAACTATCCTCATTAAAAATAGTTTTTGTTTGTTTTGTGTATTTGTATAAAACATTTTTTATAACAAATTAAAAATGAGGAAAAAAAATATGAAATGTGGATTTCTATTATTCAGATTATCATTTGATAATATCAAAGTTGTAGAATATATTCAAATATACTAGTACTATTAATGGTGGTTTTTGAAGATTGAACCCTCAATATAATTGTTTAAGCGAGTGATTAGTGAAAACGAAACTGAAAGTTAGAGAAGATTGAGTCGACGAGCTAAATTTTATAGAGTTCATGGTTCGATTTGAACTGCTACGTCTCGTCGAATTTATATTTTCTAGAATCCACTAGATAATGTTTTCGTCAAATTTGAACAAATTTGTTCTTCGCTTCTTTTTAAAACTTTTTCTAACTCACGATACAACTGTAATATCTACTCTCTTTCAATCCCCTGTTGCGTTATATAAATATAGACTTGGTGTCTTCGATACACTTGGAAGTTGGAAGGAGGACACTTCTTCACAGATATTGTTCGTTCTGCGCGTAATGATGACTCTAACAACTTATGTAATTAGTAGTGTCAATTATAGCTTTACCTCTAACAGTTTGGTACATGCGTCGAAATCGAGATTGGTCAGGAAGTTAAGTGGCACAATAGTGACCATTTTTGAAAACTTATCATATTAAATTACAGGTTCGGAGTTCGAACCGTCTCCTCTACGATATTAAAGGCTGATATAAAAAAAAAGCATGCCAATGAAAAAATTAAAGTCCTGGTATTTACAATATAAATATACGTATACCTATTTGACTATTGTGAGGCAATTATTAGACATCATATCAACACACCCATCCTAATCTTATCTTTAGTTATCTAGTTCAAAGGATTAGATCAAATGATTGATGTCTTTAATTAGGAATATGCTCGTGAGCTACACTACGTGCACTATTCTTTGTATAATGTTTTTCCAATTAAACACAAATATATCTATTTATTTATGTGTGTTTCCAGTAAAAGTACAGTATTCGGATAAGTATTTTTGTTCAGCTGGATAATTGAATTCTGATTTACCATATTTTCGCATACAAGACATTGGAAAGATTCAATGAATAAGCATAATACAAATTTTTATATATTGTTAAAATGGTTGATGCACATCATTAAAGTGAAAGGAATATAAACTATTGGTACTACATGTTTATGTGCCACCGATAAATCAATTATTGGACACCAAATCAGCACCCGAATCCTGACTTTGTCATACTTTTATTATGTATCCAAAATGATTAATGTGGATACAATTCATGTTTAATATCTGCATGATTGTGAACATAATGATTGTCAAGAATTGTAGAATTGATACTTTCAATACAACTTAACCAAAAATACTTTCAATACCAAGTAATATTTAATTATTATTTTTATAACCGATTAACAAATTTTATTCTGTGAACTATATAATTCATGCATAGTTTATAACCGACTTAATTAATTGAAATAGTTTCAAAGATATCGTTTTATTTAGTATAATTGTTTATATAAATTTTCAAAACTACCACCAGATTGTTCATGAAACATTTACAAAGACTTGCGCAGAGATTTTTGAAAACATTGGCAAAGCTTCATAATATGTACTTTGGTGTTTTTTTTTAATTTATTTTTAAATTGTGCTATTTTAGAAAGAAGTGAAAATATATGGACCGTCCGATTTCTTCCGCGCCTATCTTATTTAATGGTATATTCCAATATAAAATTGTCCATTTGCTGGGTTTGATCACAATTCGTACTAACGACCACTTTTCATATTTAGGTAGACAATAATCATAGCCACTCAAAAAAGTAAATAAATAAATCATAGCCACTCAAAATAACCTTACTAATACTGTTCATTTTATGAATAACAAACTGGTCCAGCAAAATGATAAAACTTCAAAAAGTTAAACAATTTAAATATTTTTTTGGGGATTTAGTGTATGTATAATATTTTAAGATTTCGAACTATGAACCTTCCATTTTCTAAAAAATTATTCTTTCTCATACTAAACTAAATTAGAGAGTTGCCAGTAATATTCAATCTTGAGATAACAGGTTGCATCAAACTCGATGAAAGAATTTTGTTTTGTTTTTTTATAATTACCCGATGAAATAATACATAGGATGAAGACTTGGAGTTTGTGCAAAATGAATGATCCGAAAAATCCAAAAACTGCTTTCTAGTCTTTGGCGGATTTGAATTTTTCTAAATAGGCATGGTCTGCAACTCATATACAATACGACTAAGGACCCTATTAAAAACCAAAACGACCAAGGAAACAACATCCATGAGTGACGTGAAATTTGCATGCTGCATCAAAACATTAACTGCATTACATGTAATGTATATATTATTTAGGAAAATAATAGTTCAAAAGTTTTTTTTTTTTTTTTGGTAACAATTTTTGACAATCTTTGAACTATTTCTTCCCTACTATTAATGACAAACAAAAATCTTTTGAACTATTATTTTCCTAAATAAAGACAATCTTTGAACTATTTCTTTCCTAAATAAAGACAATTGGTGATCTCATTTATGAACTGTAATAGTGTCTCTTGTTTCAACATCTTTGCAGGGTAGAAAATGTAAATACGTGTGTTTGCTTTGCTAGTTAAAAACTTAAAATGTCAAATTTAAAAGCAGAAAAAAACAAAACACGCAAATTTTGTTTGGTTATGAGTTGAACATGACCCTAAGATTTCCAGCAATCTTAACATATCTAATGCATTAACAAATCTATTCTGAGAAATAACAATCTCGGACCATAAAAAATACCTTAATAAATCCATGGATGTAGTGTCGAAACCGATGTCATTAGTTCACATGTCTAAGAAACTATTAAATGACATAAACGATCTATTAGATGACAAAAGAACAGATTAACATAGATTTGGCAAATGAAAACCATCTCCTTAAATTTTTACAAATACATAGAATAGAGTCTACGATGCTGATACACATACATACATACATACATACAACCTTAGTCTCTATATTTTCTCTCTATTTACATTTACATTTCAAGAAAACAACAAACAAAAAAACCCAACCGACAAGGTAATTAGAAAGTCAAAGTCCCTCCTCAAAAGCAAGACGACAAAACAAAAAAGAAAAAAAAAAAGAAACAGAGTTCTTCTTGACTACAACAAGATTCGAGAAAATTGATGGTGATGATGATGTTTAGGATCCTGAATAATTTGTCTAGATTTAATTTCCTCGGCGCAACGTAATGCTTTTTCGATCTGATAACCTCCTCCAATACTAACTTCTCTCTCAAGATGACAACAATAACTCTCGAACACACTCACATTCACATGCAACTTAAATCCCATCAAGAACAAGAACTCCAGTTCCAAATTGTTCAAATCTTCTGTCTTTAATCCTCCTACTTTCGCAAAGTATGAGTTTCTGTAATTCCTGAAAGAGACAAAGATAAAGCAAAATGAGTTCAGAGAAAAAAAAAAACAGAGGATTTTTTATTTGGAAGTATTCAAAATTTGTTTTTGGAGGTAATTAACTTACATATCTTCGACGTATTTGGATGCGATCATGATAGTTGTGATGAGGAGACGATGTACATTGGTTAAACTGATTCTGAAACCTTGGTTATTCTGACAGAACCGGTCAATGTATACATAAGCAACGACGTAAACAGATGGACCGGCTTTGGTATACCGGAAAATCCTCTCTAGGTACGATTGAATACTCATATCAGGAATCTCCCGGCAATCAAAGACACGTGTCTTACCAAATCCACCGTAGCTTCTGCTGATTCTCTCGTTCCGAGCTAAAGTCCGTTCGATCAGAGAAGAGAGAACAGAGATGACGAGAGGTGTGTTGGAGTCATCTTGGTAATAGTATGAGTAGAGGTCTGATCGGAGCTTCCTAGGAGAAATCGCTAGAGAATCCATTAGTCGGAGAAACTTAATGGGGTTTTGAAGAAACTGAAACTGAAAATGAAAATGAAAAGAGGTTTTGAGAGGCTTTTTATATACAGAACAGAGTAGTCAAGATGATGGAAAAGGGTAGCTTTCCGATGTAGGGCAACTTCCTCACCTCTTCTTTATTTTAAATTATTTATGTTTATAAGTTACTACTAACTATAGTGTGTGTGTACTAAATATTTTATAGTATTAAAACATAGCTCGTGCAACTACGAAAAGTTCAGGTTTTATTTTGAAACGTAACAATATCTCAGATTTGAATCTCTTTTGTCTAGATAGAGGAATTTAATTTTCACCTACTATAAGAAAAAAAACGTTTCAAAAGTTTGTTCTTAAAAGCTTTTGTTGGTTTTAAATACAAAACTCAACCAAACGGTAGTGATTTGGTGGTAAAAACATCTGTTGCATATGGCGTCAACCCACTCTTTTTTGGATATGATTTTTACTTACAATGATAAAAGTTTTACATTTTCGTTTAGCCCGTTAAAATAGTATCATACTTTAGGTTCGTTAAAATATTATTAATGAAAGATCTATTCGACATTGCGTTAATTAATTTTTACGATTTATTTTGATCAAGATTACCCCTTGGGTAAAAAAAACACAAAACTAAACAAAATCATCAGTTTATAACACATATTTGAATTCATTTTCGACTTCCTACTTTCTTTGGAACGCAAACTATAGTAATTTTTTGACAAATGAATCATATATTTTTCAAAACATGATACAGTATTTCTAACCACTGAATAATGTAGTTGACGATTTCAATTTTTAATACATTTAGAGTGAGAGGATACAGTAATACTACAGAATTTTATAATATGGAATTTTATCGAAAAGAGAATCGACATAGGTTTTTGGAGTCATATGGAAGCTGTAGAGAAGTTACTAAAATAAGTAATTAATTATTATTTCAAACTGAACCAAAAAAAAAAAATGTGTAAGAGCAACAGCTAAGCTTTTGGTTAGATATTCCATATTTTATTCACATGATATTAAAATCAAATGAACCAAGTCCAAATTACAAAATTAAATTAAAAAATAATGGAATCTGAGACTGAAATTATATAAGTAAACAAAGAAGACTCCGCCGACAGTCTGTAGAAGACGGTGAAGAGAGAGAGAGATGTCAACTCAACACGGCGAAACACTCTGGTGGAGCCGGAGGGTTTAGGTGATGGGGCTCACTCATGTTATTTTTTTTATTAACAACCAAGTGGTTTTAACGCGTGTCATTGTTTAGACACAAGTGTGAATTCCGTCAACGTCGACCGTCGTGAGCTTTCGAAAGATCCACGAGGACACTCGCACGCTTGGAGGTTCCATCAAAGACAAAGCACATAACATCTCGTTTCTTTTATATTCATTGATTATATGTCTTTCAATTATAATCAGCTCTACATCCATATTTGCACCAAAATACACCAAATGTGCAACACGAGATTGTTAATTTAAAAATGCTATAAGTATATATTATCTAAAGGGTTTGATGATTATAGTGGACGAAGCGGATTAATCCATTTGCAAACACTTATCATTCATAAATTTTGGTCTATAATGATGTATTTAGATTCATTTCAAAGATAATCCGTTACAAACCAACTTCGAAACGTGTTTATGTTATGATAACAGACCAAAAATTTAGCGTCCACCTTAAAATCGAGCGGTTCACGAATTAGTCCGCCCTACGACTATTAAAACTCCTTACCAAAATGACTTTTTGAATTTTTTTTTTTTTGGGTTGAAAAGGCGTCATGATTACAAAGGCTAATAAATAGCAGTGTGATTTCACTATCATCTTCGTCGTGCTATTCCAAACGAAATAAATATGTTGCTATTCATTTCTTACGTATCTGCTCGACAACTGCAACTCAAACTAAATAAAATAGTACAAGTTCTGATCTTAGGGTACCAAGTACAACCTGGTAAAGAAGATAAACTTGATGATTTATTTATTTTTCCTGTGGTGAATAATAAATAATAATAAAATAATTGAGATGAAAATGGAGGGACAAAATAAAAGTACAAGTAATAAATTGAGATAACCCACCGCCACCGCACGAATTCGTTTGATAATAAATGCCAAAAAAGGGGCCCCGGTTTAATTTTTCTTACAGAAAAATATCGTCCCGTCAACATAATTTACTGCGTCATCATTGCCTGATTCAATTATTTTTCTTATTTATTTGTATCTCCCCCACCTTATTTATAAGATTTAACATCATATTTTTTTTCCTTAATTTATGTTCACATTTATGACATATCCTTGTCATTTTAAAAATAAGTAAAGAGTATAGTGTGAACATTGATCTTCTAAAATCTAAATCAATAGTATGTGATATGATCCATTCGATAATCAAATTAACGAGAAGCAATGATTGTCCGTGATACGAAGCATAGCCATCACCGCATATTTAGACTAAATTAATGTATCAATATCTATACGAAATATTAAATTTATATGATTAAATGCACAAACTAACGTAACCAACATCATAACCATTATTTTTTTGTCTCTCGATTTAATTCGATATTTTGAACGTTGTGTCATTCATCAGAAATGTGTTTTTCTACCAAATTACTTTTTTTTTAATGTCTTATTGAGTGGTAAAAATTTTATATGGCAATCAATTAGATTCGTTGAATTTTATATTTTTTTTGGCAGTTTCGTCTTCTGAACTAAATTTGTTACTAACATTGAAAAAATACAAAATATCGAGTCAAATCGGAAAACAGTAAATGATGGTTATGATGTTGGTCGCATAACTCATGTTAGTTCATGCATATCACCATGTAAATTCAATACTTCGTATATGTTATTGATATATTAATTTAGTCTAGATGTGTGGCTATGTGCTGAGCTAGACTTCGTTAGTAGTCAATCATTTTTCTCATATCTAATTCACTAATAGAATTTCAATTTGGATATGCATATTATCAAAATATATATATATTTTGGTATGAATGTAAATTTTATTCACAAAAAATGTGTTAAAATAAATGAAGCCTTTTGCTGAAAAAAAAAACTTAAAAGTTTCAAAACCAATAGAAATATTAATTAAGATCTGATCCCAAACAAATATCAAAAAAATATTAACATGTGTTTTCATTTTTTTGGCTTGATTTAGATTTGAAATATTAGATTGTTTTGATAGATTTTTTGTTTTAACTTTCATCATTTATATATTTTAGCTTTTATCAAGGAATACGATTTCGATCTACATTTGTTTGTTTGTATGAAAATATATATAGCGAAGAAAAGAGTAATATAACATTCGGTATAAATTCAATAAAACAAGAGCATCACTGCTTTCTGAGAGTAAAAATAATAAATATATACAAACATAAACATTGATTGATTGGAACATATTGATGAAATTAGATTTTGGAATGGATCGATATGTACGAAGGTAAAACAGTGATACAGTATATGTCGACTCTGTGACCGTACACAAAATGTCAGGCTTCCATAACCTTATGCCCGATAGATATGTATCGTTATCATTACACTCTCTGATTCACATATCTGTCTCCATCTCGAGCTTCGTGTTTCAGATCTAATAAAAAAGATGAAATGCATTTAATGTCTACGTACTTTGGTACGTACGTACGTGCCCACGTACGAAACTTCTTCCATGATTCACATTTCTTCCGCGGTTTTCTCCGTTAGTCATTTACTCATTAGTAATGAATTACTACTGATTGAGATTACTCATCAACAACTAAAACTCATACGAGACTTCTATTTTTTTTTTTCTATTAAAAAAAACTTTTGGAAAAATAAACAAAAACAGCTTCAATCTGTACTGAAGTGGGGGCTAACTCAACATTTAGTTGGCAGATATTTTGTTTATCTAGCTTAGATTTTGTCCTTTGATTCAGGGAATCAAAAGTCATAAACATTAATTTCGCCTGTAAAATCACACATTTCAGATTTCACTTCAGATTGCTTCTCATATGACCAACATATAAAGTAAATGATTACACAATCAATCTTTAGGTTTATTATCGGAGAACTATGTCCCTACTTAATAATAATATCAGGAAACAGTTTTTTTAAATTCCTTAAAAATTTCTGTCGTCCGCAAAGTTGTGGACAGAGTAATGAGTTTGGGCTTATTTGGGCCTTCATTTCGGGCTCTAAGTTAGCTATCCCCAACAAACTCTACCCACTTACGCGTAAAAAAAAGCTCTGATAATTAATGCTGAGGTGGCAATTTTTAATTGGGTAATACATTAAAAGGTGCGTGGCGAGTATTTCTCCTCCTATAAAAATTGTTAAAAGAGTCAAGTCAACTCCGAAGGTCTTCAAATCTCTCCGTCTCGTATCGTTCTCGTCGACATCATAATTTGTAAGCCGAATCAGGTGAGTTTTTTTGTTATCGTTGTTGTTTACAATCTAAGTCTCTGGAGATTGTGGAATTGCTAGATCTATAGTTTGTTAGATCAGCGTTGTGCGTAGATCTGATAATGAGATCTCGATGTTGAATCCGAGTCTCGGTGTTTTAGGATTTTCCGATCTGGATTCGATTTTTGCTTTTTTTCATGCTTAATATTGCCTACGCATATGTGAAATTTATGATTTTTGCATTTTCATTGTTATATAGGTCTCGGTGTTTGATTTTGACTCCCTGTGTTGAGAGAATTATGCATTGTTTCATCGAATATATTCTTGTATGCTAATAGTTCTGTAGACCCGATGCTGAAATTGATACTCTGTGTTTGTGAGAGTTTCGAGTATTCTCATTTAATTTCTTGAATGCTTAAAGTATCTAACAAATTGAAAATAGTTTATTTCATTTATAAGAACAGGATTGTACCAAGTCTTAACATGATTGCCAGAGCTTAGAGCATAGGGTTTAAACCCGAATTTGTGTTGAGTTGTGCTAAATGGGGAATGGATTAATATTTTAATACTAGTTAAATTTGGTTAACTTAGTTGCCTTGTTCGATTAGGAGAGGTTTTTGTTACGAGAGGTTTCTATTTAGAATGTATGACCATGGAAAACTAAACATATCTTTAACTAATGGTGTTTAGATATCTCCTTAATGTTTCTTCTCTTAAACATATCTTTTATATAAGATCAATCTTTTGCTTTCATATTCTTAAATGGCAAGTGGTTTCATACTTATAAAATAGGTTTTCTGCTACATTTTTTCCAAAGCTGTTAATTTCCTAACTTTCTTACACTATATCTCAGATAGTAAAGAAGAGAAGCAATAATGGTGGGTAGTGGTGCTCCACAGAGAGGAAGTGCAGCTGCAACTGCAAGCATGCGTAGGAGGAAGCCGGGCAGCGGTGCTAGTGGAGGAGGAGCCTCTGGTGGTGCAGCAGGATCCATGCTTCAGTTCTACACCGATGATGCACCCGGTCTCAAGATCTCCCCAAATGTTGTCCTTATCATGAGCATCGGTTTCATTGCTTTCGTCGCTGTCCTTCATGTCATGGGCAAGCTCTACTTTGTCAAGTGATGAGAAAGATAATAGTTGGAAGACATTACCTTAAGTGACTGCTAGTGATCAAAATATTAGACAGTGGTTTCAGTTAATGTTTTAATTTTGTGGTTTATTACCTGAGTATAAACGATCTCCAGTTTCTTGACATTCAAAGTTTCAATATTTTCATACAAATTATAGGCATGAGCTTTCTATATATCTCACAAATGAGTTTTATCATCATTCATCACCATATAATTTTCAAAGAATTCATCAACATGATCTAAACTCGAAGAGTGCAATTTAGTATATTGTTGAGGCTTAAGACGTCATAAAGGATTATTAAGATTTTATAAGTGTTAACAACCATACTAAAGAGTAAATAAAAACTATAAAGTCTCTGGAGTTAATTGAATACCTAGAAATAAATAGGAATATTGCAAATAAATTGAAAATTTAGGGGCTTAAGATGTAAATTTGAAACGGGGCCCGATTAATTATAGTCGGGTCAATCTTTCATCCACCGGGTTTTCTCAGAACTGGAGCGAAGGAGGTCGCAGTTTTGGAGAGATCTTTTCTAATGGCAACCTTAGGAGAATCATCCTCAGAGATGAACGACGCGAATCCGCCGGCGATTCCTCAATCTTCGCCAGTGCATCCGCCGGAGTATCAGAAGATCGCAACGACGACGGTGGAAAATGCGGCTTCCTGGATCGATGATGCACTGCGTCAGGCGCTTGTTTACCAGAAGACGATCACGGAGACGGTGGATTCTACCATTGACGCCTCTAAAGCTCGATTATCTCAGATTCGAGACACTTCCGTAGCGCACACGAGCCAAATCGTCGTAAGCTTACTACGACCTCCTATTTTTCATTGGAATCCAAGCGAATCTGAAATCCACACCATCTATTCTATATGTCATTCGTGTGATTATTTGTCCTCTCACGGAATCGAGGTTTGTGATATAGGATTCTCTTCGAGAGATAGCTTCTGAGTATAACGTTTACGAACAAATGGTGTTTGGGAAGATTAAAGGTCTGTGCTACTTTTGCCGGCTACCTTTTGTTGACTATGTTGTTGTGCCTTGTTTCTCTCGGCTCATATAATTTTTCAATTTTGTATGCAGATGGTGTGAATGTTGCTGCATCTCACCCGCTAATATCAGGCACCTTAGCTTTTGGATTTGGTATTTTTGCTCTGAAAAGTACGTTTCTGGATATTCTTTTTTATCTCCCTAGAGTTGAATCTCCTAGGATGTTATGTTATGAACTCTTTTAGTGATTGTTCTTGTTTGTTTGCAGAGACGAGAAGATTTGTATATTACAATACTGTACGCATGTTTGCAAGTGAAGAGGTCAGTGCTGGACAGCATCATTGAATGTATAAACTATGTTTGTCTGTGGTTAAAGATGTTCTTGACTCTTGACACTATGTTTTGGATTCAGGTTTTGCTTTCTAGAGCAGATCTAAAAGTAAAAGAGTTGCGACAATCACTGGATCGTCTTAAAGCTGAAAGTGAAAAGTTGGAGGTAAGCCTTTTCTTTTGTTTTAAGAATTGTTCTTTTTAACATGAGGTTGACGTTTATGGAGAAGACTTCCTATGTTATGCATTTAGTTAGCTATATTACTCTTTTTTCGGTTTGCTTCAGCATCTCACTATTTTTGAAATAGAATGTCTGGCGTTTAGTATGAATATTGAAAGAGGTTAGGTTTCGAATAGAGAACTACTTTCATAGAAGTAGCCTTCACGGGTGAAGTAATTTAGTACAAGGATATTCTTGAGTTTAACTCTTTCTTAACCCCAGTCAATAGATATATACCCTTCAATTATTAGTCAATGGTCTTGAGTAAAAGCAGTCTATTGGAAGCTGGTATTGGATTATGGTTATTGTATTCCTAACGACTTTTAAAAACTTTGTTTGTTTCAGAGAGTCGCAAATGTGGCAGAAGAGGAATTGATTAGAGGAAGGATGAAACTCAGGTTTATGATCCAGACCAAATACAAGATCAATGTATTGGATATGTATCTACATGAATATTATGTTAACTTTATTCATCTTCTTACACAGACAAGCAGGCAAACAGATCAGAGGTGCGATCCGCTCAGCATATAAGATAGAAAAGCAAGCAGCAGGTATGTTTTATAATTTTCTGTGTTATAATGCCACGGTTTGTGAAACCAAATATATGCACAGAACAGAAGAAGAAAACTATCCCCATATCAAGGCTTATCGACTGATACCACCATCATTTTGTACATACAGGTTTGAAAGATGTACTAAAAGAATTGCCAACGAGAGAAGCTTCTCGATTTCGCACTCAAGTAAGTATTACTTGTCTCTATGCTCTTCGAGGATACAGTATAGGAGCTGGATCTGGATTTAGGAGCCGAACTTGTTTAGAGTAAATTAGTTACCTTATATACATTGTATAATGGAGATATCTTATTTGTTCAACCTCAGATATCGAACCGTGCTTCTGAAGTTAAGCAAGAGAGAAACGCTTTGACAAAGGAAGTGAACAAGATTAGCAACTATGGTATCTCCATATGAGGAAAACCAAACGAAACCCCATTTTCGAGTTATGAATTTGTTTACTCTTGGGTTCTTAGATGATGGAGCAAGATTACACAATAATAATGTCTCAAAACATGATTATAACTTTTTTTTTTTGGTTTGGTGTCAAATGCCAAAGATGTAATCTCTTGTTGTCTTGTGTTTTCAAGGGCTTAAGTTCTTTGGCAATAGTTAGCAATACAAGTTCATGTTGATGTTGTCACGTTTAAGTCTCCCATGGTGTATTTTTAAATCCAGTTTTCCCTTTGAATTTGATTTTGAAATCATACCTAATATGATCAGTTTTGTTATAGTCTCAAATTCGATTCTTGCTTAGGTATACCTTTAGTGTGGAACTTTCAAAGAATTGTTTTTAAGTAAAACAATATTTGGGGTTGATCGGTTAGGTTTCATGTTTTGCGTTAGGAACACATTTGTGTGGAACCTGAAACAATTCAGATATTCGATTCAAATGACAAGATCTAAAATTCAGACTAGTTTTCAAATTGTTTTGTAAATTTAGTATCAAAATTTTTAAAACAAATTGAAACAAAAACATGAATACAAAATTGTAAAAAATAAATAAAAAGATTGAAAATCAGTGAAAAAAAAAATTAAATCTTTTTACAAAATTATAAGCCTGTAATATAAACCTACATAACGATGCGTAAACAAATTGAACTTGTAAAATTTATAATGATCAAAAGACTAGATCAAATGACAAAATCCAACATCCGCCTAGTTTTCACATCGTTTTGTAAATTTAGTATTTTAAAATTTTAAAAACATTAAAATCCCTATTAAAAATATCAAAATTTTAATCTTTCGTTTTTACAAATAAATTAGAAAATTGAATGCTAAACATACATAACGATGCAAAAAAACAAATTGAACTTGTAAAATCTCTAATGATCAAATGACTAGGTCACATGACGAGATTCAAAGTTCGGTTAGTTTTTATTATGTAAATTTAGTATCAAAACTGTAAAAACAAAAACAAAATCTTTTAAAAATCCGAAGAAAAAAAGTCAAAATTTTTAAAAACTATTTTTAAAATTCGAATTAAAAACTTGAATGTAAATATACATAACGATGCAAAAACAAATTGAATTTGTGGAATCGCTAATAATCAAATGACTAGGTAAAATGATAAGATCCAAAATCCGATTAGTTTTCATATCGTTATGTAAATATAGTATCAAAACTGTTAAAAACAAAAGTTTTTAAGAAAAAAATATTACAATTTTAAAAACTATTTTAAAAATTCGAATTAAAATTTTAAATGCAAAATCTATAAAATGATGCGAAAATAAATATAACTTTTAGAATAGCTATTGATCAAATGACTAGGTCCATTGACGGCATCCACAATCTAGTTAGTTTTCATGATTAAATTAGTTAAAAAAAAAAAAAGCTTTTAAAAATCTAAAGAGAAAAAAAATCACAATTTTAAAGAAGTTGTCTGAGGAAGAGAGACATTGAAGCTTAAGCAGACGGATGTAGAAGGATGTAGAGAAGAAGGTTGACGAGAAGGAGAATAAGGAAGAGATGAAAGAGAGTAAGAAGGAGAAGAAAGAGCAGACACATCAGAATATTAATAAGAAGACGATTGGAAACATACGTAGTTTCAGTATCATGAAGCTCGCTCATTACAATCACAACCAGAGTCACAGGCACAACAAAGAAACGTAGAGGAAAAGACAAAATCCTCAAACGGTAAATGTAAATGCAAACGCTGGGAATCATCAAGAAGAACAGTGATGAAAGTGGTGAAGGAAACTCTCCAGGTTTAGATTCTTATCTCTTCCAAAGGTTCGTTCATTGATGTAGCAAACCGAACTTAAAATTAATAAAAAACGTAAACCGGGGTTAAGACTCCATGATCTTCTCTTCGTCTTCTGGTTCGTACCTAATAAATTTGGTCGCAGTAAGGGTGCAAGTGGATAATTTATACGACTCTGAACACTGACGCCGTTTAGTGTAAGTGGAAATTAATGTAGCTTCAGTGAAATGATTAAACCATTTGTAAACATGTTTTTAAATTATTTAAGGATGAAGTAATAACGTAGGAGAAAAGGCAAACCAAAAGATATAAAAATTATAATAATTAACAATTAAATGAGGTTGATTTTGCGACGTTCGATTTTAACACTTAAAATTCTTTAGGCTCCCGTCGTCGTCGGTCACGTGATTAACGCCGCTAGGATCGCGACACGTCATCATCACGTGACACTATCCCAAAACCCAACCTCAATTAAGAACCAAAAAAAAAAAGAGACGACTAAAACGGGTGGTGGTGGTGGTGGTGGACTTGTGGTGGTTGTCTCATAACTTCTTTCTGCCGTCGAAGCTCCATAACTTTGCGGTGTGAGTTTGAATGCTGAGTCAAAACAAAAGTGGGACTAGAAGCCGGTCTATATTCCGGTACAAGTCTACCGGATTTAAACCGGACTCCACAAGCGTTACATAGCGTTTTAGGTCCGAGTGGTCCTGTCCTCCATTGTGGCGTCTTCTCCGATGCACAGTGAGTACATCTCCTCATCCCTCCTCCACCTTCCCCAGACTCCGATGACGACGACTGATGTCTTCCTCCTCCTCCTCCTCCTCCGCCGGATTGTTCTTTCTTCAGCTTGAATGAGTGAATCTGTTGTTGATGCTCGGTTTCCGGTGTCATCGGTGACCATGTTCCGGCGAAAGGAGCTGGAGCTCTTGATCGTTTGCTTCTTGGTTTCCCCGGAAATAAAGTTTCAGTTTTGACTGAAGTCATAGTTCCTCCTAATGGATTCGCCGGAAAATCAGCAAAAGAATCGTCGACGAACTGCGAAAGCCATTCCAGGTGAGCTGCGTCGTCACTCTGCACACAAAATCAAACACACAATCTTTAAAACTCGAAACTTGAGCCTTTTTGAATTGGATAGAGAGAGAGAGAGAGAGAGAGAGAGATAGAGAAGTTATACGGGAACGCAAATGTCGTGGAGGAAGGAGTGGTGATCGGAGGAGGAATTAGGGAGATGGTGGTGGTGGAAATTAGGGTTATGAGGAGGAGGGAAGGAAGAAGAGGAAGTAGCGGCAGTGGAACCACCGGAATTAGAAGAGGCGGAGAAGATGTCTTCGTTGGAGAAATCAAGAAGGTCGTCGATTCGAAGTAAGTCTGGCGAAGATAAGCCATACATGTCCATTACTAGTTTTTATGATTGATCGGTTTGATCTTTCTCTATTGCACAAGACTCTCTCACTCTCTGTGTCACTGGTTAGACTCTTTAATAGGGGAGATGATGAAAGAGAGAGAGAGAGAGAGAGAGAGAGGGCAAGAGAACGTGCAGAGTGAGTGACCATGCACCGTGAGCGACCGACTCGACCTTTCGCTTCTCTCTCTCTTTTTTAATTATTTATCAATCAATTCACCTAAAAAAACAAAGAGATGAAACTATATGCACTTACTAAAGCTATTGAAATGTTCAAACTTACACTACATGGATGAATAGAGTTAGTCTAAACTTACTTACATTTATGTAATCGGCATTAAAAAAAATCTACAAGAAGATCATTATATATGAGTATCACAAAACTATATGAATTGGTAGAGTTTATTGTGCGGTTCAATACAACATTTAAGTTGTTTAATTTTGAAACTACTTTTTTTTTCAAACCAGCATATATAGAGTTAACATGACCCTGAGTATATAACTTCATAATTTGTTTTTTTTTTCTTATATATTTACAAACTTGTTTTCAGTCATCATATATACGTCTCTTTCATTGCTTCTCTACTTATTTAGTGAGTCTATCTATTCTCTGTGCTCTTTTTCTTTCAAATAATCATTCGAATGTACGTATATGAAACTTCATTTGTTCATTTTATCCAAAAACAAAAAAACACTTTCTCTGGCTAACAAATCGTTTGCTAGAAGAGAGATATAAATATGAAAGAATTGAAAATGTTGTAAAATCTCAAAGTGAAAATGTATATCTATGTATCGAACTAGATTTGAGATTTTGCTGCGATAACACCTGCTGCATTGTCCAACTAAGGCATACAACGATAAATATAATTAATTATGAATTTTTAGCTGAAAAACTTAACAAAAGTTAGAACTAAATACATTTTCCAACAAAAAAAAAGAAGGTAATACCTAAATAAGGCTACGCGAAATAACACACACATACGCATATATATGTATAGGATGAATATATGCTGCAAACGAATAATGTAAGAAAGCCAATTAGTCTGACATATTTAGTTTTCAAGTAAAAGAGTTTGTTCGGCGGATAAATTATTGATTTAAGTATTTTACCCTCTCTTATTTTTCCAAATATATATAGGCAATAACACATGCTTTATGGTACGTCCCGACAATTTTAGTTCTTGACCTATCCACACAGGTTCTAAAGATAAACTATATTCATCTTTACGAATATAAATAAACGAATTGTAAAATGGAAAAGGTAAATTAGCCACGTGGCTGCATGTGGGGGCCATAAAAATTATAAAAAGAAGAAGAATAAGATGATGCATTAAAAAATAACAAAAGAGTATAACTAATAATAAAATCAATTGAATATTTTTGGAAATGAACCTCACATGTAAGTATTATACAGTCTATGAATTTTTCTTTGTTTAAATTGAATTTGTTGTGAACACCATGCAGTTTCCTTTAAAATGAGAAATTAACAACTATTGATTTCCACGAAAAAAATGTAGTGTTTTCCCCTAATTTTAAGAATGTACACAAAACTTAATGAGTTTAATTAAAGTGAAGGAGAAAGAAACGGGCCGTGTCGTGTGACGCTTGCTAGGGTTTTGATCACATTGAGATAAAATTTAATTTATAACAAAATATTTGAATTATGTGAAATCATATACTAATGTATTTTTTTTTTAATTTGTTACTAAACAAAGTGACTCCCCACAACTCCACAAGGGCCCAATTCCACTGCACATTCAGCATTAATTAAACACGATGGCACGGAACGAGAGGTACCCATATGAGATATTTGTTTTTTATAATTATTTTAATATTTGATTTAAAAAATTTCACTTACTACCGACAGTGTCTTTTCCAGCTGTCACCTTCTACTTGGCTCAGAAGGTTCACTTTCGTACTCGCTAAATTCCATGTACTCAAATTTACTATTTGTACCATAATTTACCAAAGCAAATTTAGCTATTTGCCGCAATAAGATATGTATGATTCCCAAAAAAACAATGAAAAGAGAAAAAAATAATAGAAAGAAAGTACAATGACGTACGGTGGCACTAACTTCTCTTTAGTCTCTCTCTCTTTCAATCAGAGTCTCTTTGTTATGGTCTTATTTGAAAACCTTATTTTTGTTTTTGTATTTTTGTTGCCAAAAAAAGATGGTATAGTTTTTATAATTGACTTATGGATTTGATACTCCCCAAATGTTGTGGTCTCGTGACTCTAGTAGCGAAGTAAGTAAGTGACCACTAAGAACGCTCGTAACTCCCATATATTGATATTATTATATATCTAGCAACGAATATATACGTCATTATTGATATTACTATATACTAAACTTTTTTTTTTTGGTTTATTCTTTTGATGTTTTGTTTTCTTGAATCACGTGACGTGACAGAGGACGGTGATCCCAAAGTAAACAGCAAGAACACGTGCGGCCTCATGTGCCCATAATGACACCGAAGATTATTATATGAGTTTTTTCTCAACAACACTCGATCTTTTTTTGTTTAAGTCAATTTTTTAGAAGAAAAGAAAGTTATATATAAAGAAAATAAAAGAAGACGTTTTTTGGTTTAGATAATAATCTCTTCTGACGAATAACATGCAAAGATGATAGACCATATGCTCTTCCTTTATCCCTCTTGTCTCCTTCTTTAATATTTATAATTTTCAAATGTTTACTACAATTTTTTCCACATATATCTAAATTAATTACACATTTTCATGCAAAACCCAAGAATGCTAATTGGTTTAATGGTTATGGACCTATAGTTCCGCAGATTTATTACTCAAGTTTTACTCTTACATACCTTAATTCTACCTAACGATGAAAATTGATGAGCCTACGACTTATATAGATAAAATGGAGAAAAATAATAGCGTGCATATTACAAAATAAGATAACGTATAAGAGATGTGTCTTTGTGACAAAACAAAAGATTGCTGTTAAGCAATAATCTGTCAAATGAACTATAGATTCCGCCCCAAATGTAGGGAACCAATGAAGTTGAAGATGATAAATTATAGTTAGAAGGAAAAAAAGGTAATGCACATAGATATTTTCTCAGCCAATAAAAATTAATGACGAACACAAGAAACAATTTCAGAATAATTTGTCAAATGAACTATATTCCGCCCCAAATGTAGGGAACCAATGAATTAAGTTGAAGATGATAAATCATAGTTAGAAGAAAAAAAAGGTAATGCACATAGATATTTTCTCAGCCAATAAAAATTAATTACGAATACAAGAAACAGATTCAGAATATTGTGTTTTACAATCATCAGAATTCCAAAATAGTACTGTAAAATCCATCAAAACTTAAATAATCTTTATTTTATAGTCTTGTAAAATTTTAAAAAACCAAAATTTACATAAAAAACGAATTAACCTCAAAGTAATGATATAAACAATTATGTGTTATCAAAGACTAGTGTGACACTTTTTTTTGGTTATCAAACGACAATTGCAATAGTCTTTGGCTAGGCACTTATATTTCCCAAATAATGAAATAATTATGAATACCAACAAAACCCAAAAATGATAGAGAGAAGAAAGAAAGCGATTAAACCAGGCCGTACCGTTAATATGATTATGGGCCATGGAGCCTACTTTCTTTTTAATGCGACAGCGACAATTGGGGATAGAGATATCCAAAGAAAATGTGTCGGATGTCTTCAATTTTTTTCTTTTTTCTTATAAATAATTTACTCTGCATTTAAGAAGAAAAAATATATTTGTCATTTTCCGGTTAGAATTTCTGACAATATCCGGGTTTAAAGAATCCTTTGGTGATACCTCTTCCAAACAAAAAAATGGTATAAGCGAAAAGAGCTGAAAATTTTAAAAACA
Organism: Boechera stricta; assembly: GCA_018361395.1. Classification (NCBI taxonomy): domain Eukaryota; kingdom Viridiplantae; phylum Streptophyta; class Magnoliopsida; order Brassicales; family Brassicaceae; genus Boechera; species Boechera stricta. Next base: position 21,444,184 of record CM031541.1, on the reverse strand, counting down.
TAGGCCAAATTTAACAATTTTTTTCCAAGTACCATTACGTATATATAATTATCCAACGAATTGTGTTAGCTCTGGACTGAGTTCTTATGTTAATATATCTCGCAAAAGTCGAAACCCAACCTAAATTTGATATCAGTTTGGCATCATCGGCTATCCATTGGGCCATGAATATCTGAAACCCAATCTAATCGATCTTGTTGTTAAATTGAATAGTTTTTTTGGCATATGGAATAATATAAACATTTTATACTAAACATAAACATAAAAATAGACATTTTCCTATGTCTGTATGATACTATGATTCTATAAATTTTCAGATTTCTTTGAACGAATGGATCTTTCTTTTAATAAAGAAAATCTATCTAGTCTACGAACTACCAATTAAGAAAAGAGAGATAGCGATAACAGTACTCAAAGTCGAATAGATGATTCCTTCAGACCGGATCATCAAACCATCAGCTTGGTTGGTCGAAGTTTCTGATGCAAGTAAACTACTTAACGTGAAATTAGGGTTTGTTCCGTACAAAGACTGTACTCCACCGACGTCGTCAATATTCAAATTCACTTTCTTACTTCTTGGCTTCAACGTTGGATACATAGCCGCGTCTTTTACCGAGCTATGTCCTAGTCCAAGCACGTGACCAATCTCGTGCACCGCCACAGATTCCAAATCCACGGCCACCGTAGATTTTTCCTCATCGAAATCAACGGCCCACGTCTCTGCTTTATCCAGATGAAGCCTACCGTTTTCCGGCGAGAAAGTGTGCGCTAAAACACCTAAAACACCGTCGAACGGCTCACCGTCGCCGTGATCTCCGGCAAAGAATCCGATTTTGATGTCGGCGTTGACGTAATCCTCTGTTTCGATGAAGCTTACGGGAATCACCGAAGCCCACTTGCCGAAAGCGCGTCTGAACACGCGCCGTATGTCTGTTGCTGTTAAGTAAGGGGTTAGGTTCTCCTGTGAGAAGGCATACGTTAGTTTCAGTGGGACGTCTTTTGTCCACCTGGGCCGTCCAGGGAAGTACACGTATTTTTTGTTTGTGTGAAACGGCGCCGTTTTGGGTTCCACGTCATCAGGGAATCCACATCTTGGTAATAGAATATGTGACAACGTGTCGGAATCTGGTTTCCCGGTTATCGGTAGACCGAGATTTTTCTGGTAACGAGCGAGAGCTTGCTCGAACGAAACGTCGTCGGCATCGTTGTTTTGTGGGAGGTAACCGTACCGTTGAAGGTGACGTTTGATTTCCGGTATAGAGACGTCAGGGGATGGGTTGGTCGTAAACTGAGATGGGTTTCGAGCTTCGATGGTTTGTGGGTTGTGGAGATTAAGACAGAGAAGGAAGAAGGAGAAGATGGTGAAGGGTTTGCGATTGCATAGATGATGATGATGATGCATGGTGTGATATGAAGTGAAGAGATGTTTTTTTTTGGATATTGATTGAAGTTGCGTGGAGGGAAAAGCTATGTTATAACTTATAAATATGAAAATATTTTGGTTTGATGGGGTTGGACCGTTCGTTATTAATGATTAATGGATTGTGTTTAGTTTAGTAGTAAGTTATTAGCTAACCAAAACACACCAAATTTGGATTCGACTTGTTGAATAAAGAATAAAATATATATAGATGTTGACTATTGAGTGTTGAATAAAAAAAATATATTAGATATCTTTAGTGGTCGGTATCGGGTCATCTGTCTTCTCATATTGTTTTGGTTTAAGCATATTTTGTTTAGGAAAAACTATTCAAGTTTTGGTTTAAGAAAAAGAGAAGCAAAATTAGATACAGGAGTAAGAGCAACAACTAAACCGAAGGTTATGATGGTAATTTCAAGGGAGATGAAGTGTCGTCATCACCAACTCCTCTTCAAGAAATAAAGGAGAGGCTTTGAGATGAAGTTATAAAGAAAAATCTGACCTCGTTCGTTAGAAACTGTTGCTTCTTAGTCTCTTTCTCATATTTGACGTGAAGACGACTCTATGTCAATGATTGTTTGTCTCTAACGATCTTTGGTTGGCTTATTTTTGACCCTATCTTATTATATAGAGAATTAATGTAGTAAACTGTTATTGTGTGAAAAAACAGAAAAAATATTTGCTGGTTTACAATTATCAAAATGATTGGGACAGGTGGAAATATAACAAAAATGTGACCTACCTAATGTCCCAATAAACATAGTGATTTTCTGACAAAGCTCATTAGGCAATTTATGCTGAGTGATTTTGTTGGTTGTGTGAACCGTATAAATAATGTTGGAATTCAACAACATTATGAATAAACAAACCATAATATCGATCGAGGGCTTGCTTATTCAGTAGCTTTGCTGGCGTTGTAAGCATTGACGAGCTGAGCCTGGACTTCATTGGACACAGCACAATGTTCTTTGTATTCCATCGTGAATTCTCCTTTTCCCTGTGTCATGGACCGGAGAGAAGTGGAGTAGCCAAACATGTTGTTCAAAGGCACCTGTTGGAACACAACATATATACATGTTATTAATTACGATTTCAAAACTTGATAAGAGGAACATTTGCTTTTTATTGGTTCTTACATTAGCTGTGATTACTGAATCGTCGCCCTCTTGATCGTTTCCAACAATTATACCTTTCCTCCTGGAAATGAACAAGTTAGTATATTATACCAATAGGACAAGGAGAAAAGCTATTGTTAGAGTTTAGGGTTTAGAGTTTACTTGTTGATGTCACCAGCAACAGTACCCTGAAACTCTGTTGGTACTTTTAACTCAACTAACATTACAGGCTCCAAAATCACCGGTCTAGCTGCTGTGTAACACAGTCTGAATGCGTATATTGCAGCCATTTTAAACGCAAGTTCACTGGAATCTACAGCGTGTGAAGCTCCATCTGTCAATACTATTCGGAGATTCTCTACAGGGTGACCAATAAGTGATCCCCTGCAATGGAATAGGGGGTTTCACAATCACTTACAACATTTCCTCGACCAAACCAAGAGGAAAAGGAGAAATTGAGAAAGACAAGAATTTGAGAGACGAAGATCACTCACGAGTTTGCAGCTTCTTTGAAACCTTTCTCAATTGCTGGAATAAAACCCGACGGAATTGCTTGTCCAACAATCATGTTTTCAAATTCAAACTTCTCTTTAGAGCCTGGGGGTAGCGGTTCCACGTACCTAACAATTATAACAAGTTAACCAGAAATCGTTAGGAATGGTTTAGCAGGGATCCATACCACATCATTTAGGGTCTATAAGTTTTTGATACTCACCCTGTAACCCTACCGTATTGACCTGCTCCTCCACTTTGCTTCTTATGTAAATAATCAAACTCCGCCCGCTGAGTAATAGTCTCCCTAAAATTGACACGGGGTTTGCCCACAGTCGCATCAACCTATTGATATTTCCAAAAATAAGCAGAGAATAAGGGTTTTGTCGAGAAGCGATAAAGTGAGAACATTGTGAAGGTTTAAAATCAGGTACCTTATATTCTCTCCGGATGCGTTCAACATAGATGTCCAAATGCAATTCCCCCATACCAGAAATAATCGTCTGTTCCAATAAGGATAAATGGAAGAATCATCTATGTTTAATATTATGGGGTGAATTAAGAGAAAGGTGCTGAGAAGCTACGGAGTTCTTAGATGATACCTGGCCACTCTCAGGATCCAATCCCACCCGGAAAGTAGGATCCTCTTTCTGGAATCGATTCAATGCTTTCGAGAACTAACACCGGAAAATAATTTTCAATTGCAAATTTCTTAAACCAGAAGTTAAAGGAAAAAAATGTTGTTGTTTTAGCTTCAAAGTTCATAGAAGATACCTGTCCTCCAGAATCTTTTGAAACAGGTTGAACAGCTAAGGACATAACAGGTTCAGGAACATTCATTGATGTCATTGTGTACTTGACTGATCCATCCGTAAATGTATCACCTGATTATGTATTGAGGTTAGGAATTGACCCAACAAGAAACACAATATCATAATTATATCCCCAGAGAGGCAAATTATGTTAAGTTTGAACAAGTACAGAAGAATTTTCTACTGTACCTGATGCACACTCAACACCAAATACAGCTACGATTTGTCCAGCGTGTGCCTCTTGAATATCCTGAAAATAGAATAAAAATTTAGAATCCAGTCACATGGCAATAGAGTTGCCACCACGGAGCTACCATAATGAAATCTTAAGGAGAAAAATAAACTTCAACCTACCTCCATATCATTCGAATGCATACGGACCAAGCGTGGAACCTACACCAAGAAACATTAAATAGCTTTTAGGTAAAAACAAGTATCACAGGCACTTACTTGCAAGGGTCAAGAAAAAAATGACAAAGTAGTCTGAAATTCCGACATTTTGCATCTACGAAAAATGTATTCATGCCAGGTCGGGGACAAGAAAACTAGAGTTATTCAGTGTAATTTGGCATAAAATAATGCACAGGACTTTCATGGCGTTTAAAATCTAAAAGCAATACTAAGAGTCTAAGATCCAAGAACTAACCTTAATTCTCTTTCCAGTATTGACATTTATGATAAAATCACCCTTCTTAATCACACCTTCGTAAACTCTTCATAAAAAAAAAACAACATGAGTTAGCATTCAGACATTCACAAATTCATGCATGAAAGAAGGGCGAAAAATACTTTTAATATTTAGTAAACACAGCACATATAATCAAGAGGGAGATTCAGCATTTACCTCAAATATGTCAGCTGACCAAAACGACCCTCCTCTAGTTTGAAAGCCAGCGCCACAAGAGGTCCATCTGGAGATCCAGTCAAGGTTACCTGAAAATCATTCCTTTAGAACCGGTATATTTCTCTATAAAACTAAATTACAAGTTGAGTACCCTCTCTTCATTATTTGTCTGGTCAAGAGCATGGTTGTTGACTTCATTTGGAGAAGGGAGATAACTGATAACACCATCTAGTAGAGGTTGTACTCCCTGCAGACACAAGATAAGGGAGCACGGCGGATGTTGAAAACTTATTAATACAGACACAAAAGGACCAAAGAGAAACGTAAGTGAATATGTAATCCAAACTTGTGCAAATATCATATTTAGATTCGAAAATTCAATTACCTTATTTTTGAATGCACTACCCATAAATACGGGAACAAACTTTTGTGCTATGGTAGCCCTGCGAATAGCTTCCTGCGAAAAAGTTACAGTAACAAAACTGTAAGTAAAAGAGCAAAATATCTAACGTAGCAATTCATGGACGCTAGAAATGAAAGATAACACAATGAATTTAAGACAATGCCTAAGGCAAGCTAAGAAAATATCTGTTTAAGTGAAATCAATAACTAAATAACATAAGTTGCCAATAATATCTATCTATTTTTCGGGAACCATCTTCCTGTGTATCATGCAAAGAATTTGAGTGTCATCGTGATTATATGTGCCACAGCACACACTGCCAACACCAAATGAAAAAGAACAAACCTCAAGCTCAGCAGCAGATACAGGCTCATCATTTAGAAATTTCTCTGCGAGTACATCATCTACTTCAGAGACTGTCTCTACCAATTCTCGCCTCTTCTCCGCAACTAAACCTTCCATATCAGCAGGAATATCACCAGCGACAACATTCTCACTGAAATTTATAGACAATAAAAATGTCACAACATATACATGTGCCCCACTGCAACATAAGCGCTTCTAAAAAATGAATATATAACAAACCCGCTTGATCCATGGAAGAAATAAGCTTTCACATGAATAAGGTCTATAAGACCCTGGAAATTTTCTTCTAGACCAATGGGCACTTGCACAGCTGCACTATGATGTCGGAGCTTAGCTCTTGCCTAGTGAAGTAAAAAAAAAAAGTTACAACCAGTAAAGCCATACTTGATCAAACTCATTCAATAGGTAAAGCATAGAAGGATCATAGGTTCACACACTTGGTTCAAGACTTTCCATGGATCTGCCCCCATTCTGTCAAGCTTGTTGATAAAAGCAACTCTCGGGACCTCATATCTCCTCATTTGCCTATCGACTGTAATAGACTGACTCTGTACACCACCAACACTGCATAGGACTAGAATCGCACCGTCTAGTACACGTAACGCCCTCTCCACTTCAATGGTGAAGTCAACGTGACCAGGAGTATCAATTATATTAACCTGACAACAATCATAAACACAAATTTCAAAGCTCAATTGAATAGGATTACTACGCAATTAAACAAACGAGACCAATTTTGACTAAACAGGCTCAATTTAATCTCCAAAAATAGACGAATCTGAGAAGAAATTAAGAATCACAGAGTCCACAAGAAAGATCTCTCTCTATCTCCTCACCTTGTAATCCTTCCAAGTACAGTAGGTAGCGGCGGATTGAATAGTGATACCTTTCTCTCGCTCTAAGTCCATGGAGTCCATTTTAGCGCCGACGCCATCTCTACCTCTGACTTCGTGGATCTCATGGATCCGACCCGTATAGAACAAAACACGCTCAGTCAGCGTAGTCTTTCCAGAGTCTATGTGAGCTGAGATCCCGATGTTGCGAAGCTTGTCCATCGATTCTTTCCACCATGGTTCCTTCTCATCCTTAGCGGCACGAGCAGCGGTTCCGGCGGAGAAATGGCGCAATTGGAAATCTCCGGATAAAAGCGCGGCAGTAGGAGATGAAGACCGTTTGTTTGACGAGAAGAGCCTCAAGAGGAGGTTAGGCGCCGGAGAAGTCGGAAACCTCGCCATGGCTTTGTAGGGACGAGGGTTTTAGGAAATGGGTTTGAGACTTGAGACTTGAGACTTGAGACTTGAGAGCGTGTTTATCATCAATTTTGATTCAGATTCGGTTTGATATATTAATTATTATGGTTCGGTTAACATCTGGACCCGATGGTTTGGTTTTTCGACCCTTAAAATATTCGGGTCGGGTCAAATCTCATCGTGTATATATTTAGACCTGATTTCGAAATCTGTGTCTTTCTCTGGGAGCATTTCTAGAGTTTCAATTCAACCATGGTCGATTGGGCAACACTTCCGAAGGATATGTTAGACCTGATTTCAAAATCTCTAGAATCCGCTGACTGATAACACAAAGTTTGTTCCTCAACATTCCCCTAGCGTTCTTGATATGTATAAATTCAAGGTTCGCGAATTGGGTTGTGGATTCAATCTCCATTACATCGATACCGATGGTCATAGTAAACACAGTCCATACACTCATAAAACTCTTGTCAAGTATCTAGATAGTGAGTAAATCATAAATGTTTTGAGTTTAGTCATCGGTGTGAAAATCAGTAACACCAATATTTTATAATTCTAGACCTTGAATTGGGTCATGCCGTGATGACGAATAACAGAATATTTTAGCAAATAAAATATCAGGGAAATAAAAAAGTCGGGCATAATGTTTTTTTTTTTGGAATTTATTTCCTTTATTTTACGGTTTTAAAAAGAAATATAGGGAATATCTAATTTGTTTTCGTCAATTTCAGCAAAAGTTTGACCAGCACACCCGGTGGGACTCGAACCCACAATCGTTTGATTAGAAGTCAAACGCCTTATCCATTAGGCCACGGGTGCTTCTGGAAATTATTTAACATTTTCATAACTAGAGTAACAAACTAACGAACGGTGTGATAACTACTGATACGAAACAATTTTATCAGTCATATAGTATTTAATCACAAAATAGCTCAGAGATTCAATGAAGTCATGAATTAAGTACTGTAAAATGTAAAGTACTAATGAACTTGTTCTTAAAACAAACTTTGCATATTTAAAACCTAAGGGCAACAGAATCATCTGGTACGAAAACTTCTCTGCACAGAAAAAACAGCTTAGAGCATAAGCAGCAGAGATTAATAAGGAATGTTTCCTATAGAGGGACCATCTCGAGATCATTGTGTTGGCTTTTTGCAGATGATGGGGATGAAGACGAAGAAGATGAAGCGTCTCTTTTCTCCTCGGTGTTCATCTCTTGAACTGGGGGAGGATCCATAGTAGTTGATGATGAGGCTTCTGTATCAGAAAGATGATTCTTCATCTCCCTGTGTTCTTGACACAAAGCACACCAGTGCAAGCAACAGTGAACCATGCAATGATCACAAGGCGCATTCTGCAAGAAAATCACAATGATCAATCAGAGATAATATCTGAAATATGAGAATGATCTGATGTGGGATTTTTACTTACCTTGAGATGATATTTCTTCTGGAGTTCTTGGCGGAACAAGCCTGAATAGATTCCACACATCCACCACGCAAAGAAGAGGCCTTCGCATATCACAACTGTTGTTTGAGGATCAATGTAGCCACTGAAGAGTGCGGTTACTGCTGCAAGTGCCATGCCTCCTTCGACACATATTGCATGGCATACACATGGTTGGGTCCAAGGAATCTCTTCCCTCACAGCTTCAATGTTACGCCCAAACAGTACACACGGGCAAAAGAGACCGGCCCTGCCTGCAAAATCCAAGAGCATTGGGTCAAGTGTCTTCCGAGGCGATTATCTTCCATTAAGAAAGGAAATTAGAAGCATATTAAACTACAATGGGGACATTTCGCCAAAAGTAATAGAGAACTCATGTACAAAAACAAGTGATTAAGGATCATACGTTTGGACAGTTACAAAACAAAGAAGAAATCTTACAGCTTTCTGGATCTTCAGCACAGCCAAAAATGCCGGTGGTCCAGTTTTCATCAGAAGGGGGTTCATATGTCTCAGGTAGAACTTGCATACATTCATGGCACTTTCGGACATTTAACTGTAAGCAATTTGAAAGAGAAAAAGCAGTAGAGTGATTAAAATATTCAGCTCAGTTGTATAAAATGTCACACTACAATGAGTCCCATACAAAAAGAAAAAGAAATTCAAATTATCCTATAAAGATAGTCTCGAGGTTCTCCATTCCATCACACATTCTCATATGGAAACTTCAAAGGAACGTCACTACTAGACTCTAGCCTTATTTTAATAGTTGATGAGACTAATCAGTGTTGATGCCAAAAAGAAAACAAGCAGTGACAAAGCTTTTGCTATATCACATCACAAGGATCTAATGCACGACAAATCAAGAGAAATCCAAGATTGATCAAAGAAATCAAATCAACAGAGACTAGTAACTTTAATCCTCAATCAAACAGGACAACGATTCCATCTCTTACACCTCATAGAGAGGTCTAGATCGACACAAACAATGATCGGAATCAACAAGAACTCTACCACCACAGACAGATGATCAAAACCATCAAATCGATTAAGACACAGATCTGAAGGAATTACGAGATCAGAGTTCTCTAGAAACGTGCGTTAGAGTAATGCAGAGAGAGAATCTAACATACCTGAGGAACATCAATGGGCTGATTGAGTTCGCCGGGTGTGATATCTTCTTCGACAGGAGCCTGCTCTTTCCTCAATTTCACGTAACGCGAAGCGGCGTTTCCATCCGCCATCGAAACCGGTCAAAAGTGTAAGCAAAGAAAGGTATAAATAATAGTAGTCACCAATGAGGTCGCCGGAATCGAAGAACTGGAATTTTCTCTTTGTTTCGATACGCGTGAGACGTCGTGACTCGTCTATATCCATGTGAGAAAGTCTTTGTTCATAGAAATATACAAAATATAAAAGGAAACAAATCCGAGATGCCACGTCGTCGTTTTACCCGAGTGAACATTATAAGTCTTCTCCTCTGACTTTCATAAAGTAATTAAAATTGGGATAGCAACAAACCAGTCAATCCATATTCAAATGATACAAATCTTTATGGTTAAAAATTCATCATGTGCAGCTGTAAAATCAGACACTTCTTGCATAGAGAAATAACACGAAACTAAAAGAAGATATCCATTTCCTGAGATGGATGTGTTTTTTGTAATTCCTATCAAGACATCCAGTGCTTTGGAGCCATCAATTCACGATCTCCACCAGAACCACCTTGAGATGCGATTTTTTGAATCCGAGAAGAGAATTCCTCTGCCTGTTCAATGTTCAATGGTTAAGTTAACACAACTGTAGTTATTGTAACAATGAGCAGAAGACAATTAATTAACTAAATTACCAAAACTTACTTTCTCATCAATCCACATTAAGGAACTGAGTTGATTGTTCAAGATTCTGACAACTACATCCAGTGGACTCATCCCATCAATTGCTTCAAGTTCTCCGCCCTATTTCACACCAAAAAGGTTTATGATGTATGTTCACAGGAAAAAGGAATAGTGTGTGATAAAGTTATCGCATACCTGGTTTGCATTTACGGATTGTATAATCGATCTGATTTGTTCAGTCATATGCTCCAATTCTCTTTCTACAAGCTCAGACTGTTCATACCTGGGATGAAAAACAAAGTATATTGTAATAAAGCATAGAATCAGGCTAGGATGCGCAAGATACAGCTAATTCTTAGCATAGATCACATCATGTCTGTGGTTTTTCTTTCATTATTCATCAGAATAATATGAAGCAGAAAGGTGATGATGGTGGAAAGACTTAAAAGAGTTCTCACATTGCATCTCTAGTTGATGCTGCTTCATCGTCAAGAAGTGATTTCCGCTCGTCATTATATATATGCTCAGCCTCTTCCTCCATGCTTTGCAAAGCCTTGTCAACCTTAAGCAGAAACAGAGAATTCAGATGATTAGCACAGTGGCTTCAGTATTGACTTGCCCAATTTTGAATTAAACAAGGTAGAAGATAGACGATCTCCATGTCAGAGAAATTAATATAAAAAAGAGTGTGACTGAGAGAGATGGTGAACAAGAGAGATTTGATTTCCCACAGATAAGGCACAAATGATTTCCCGCTGCACGTTACAAACAGAAACCTCATTTACAGATTAACATAGAGATATAATGGTTCTATCGCATACCTCTTGCTGATGAGTCTCAATTAATTCCAGCTGTCGTTCCAAGCTAGATTGGGTTTCAACCACTTTTGCAACTTCAATCTGTTTGTTGGTGAAGGACACAAAAAGGATGAGCTAATTATACAGTAGAGGCCTATATGAGCTAAACAAACAAACTCAGAGGTCTGCTCAGAACAATGTCTCTGAAGATACAAAACGGAAAGAAAGTTTAACAGAGACTCCATAATATGACAAAGTAATTTCACCTCAAGTCTCAAAAGAACATCACGGTTTTGCAAGATCCGCTTATCCCACTCTGCTATTGCATTTGCCTGTTTCCGGAATCTCCCTGTGCGCTCTTGTAGCTCAGTATTCCACTCCTTGATAATCTACAAACGTCATAAAACAACATTTGAAGATTCTGTATATAACATGGCAAAAAAAAGATAAATGTAGAACTGTAGAAAAGGGTAAAGATCTACCTCCTCAACAGTTTTGCCAGTTATTTCAGATGGCAACTTCGGAGAACCAGCCACTGGAGCAACAGCTGTGCTCGTCCTAATAAATAACAAGAAACATATAACACGTAAACATCAGCTACAACATAATCGAGGTGAAAGTAGAACATGTACAGCCGTTTAGGTCATAATGTGTTGGTCAAAATATGAGAAAAGCATACCCACTACTCGAAGCCACAACAAGAGATGTCTGTGTTGTAGTAGCAGAACTGGTAGCAGGAGCAGTAGTAGAAGTCGAAGATGGAAGACCTGAACAACAACAATACTTCTTTCAGAAAAAAAGAAAAAAAAACTATAGCTTCTGATCCGTAAAACAACTCCGCAGGTATATATGTATTCATGTCATAGACTATAAGCAGAAGGCAAACCAAAGCATAATAAATTAATAACGAGTATATATAGATTAAGGTCGATCAAGTACATCGATCATATCTCTAAACCTAATCAATGATTCCCATAATTCTCCAAATCCTTATTCCGAATCATCGTAGCAAATGGGATAGGCAAAGTCGCAAACAAATCCTGAGACAAAACATAAACAACTTACTGAATGAGAATGCAGGACTAGTAGTTTGTGGTTGTGAAGATGATGCAGGTGTTGATGTCTGGGGTACAGCAAACCCAGTAAAAGAGCTAGTAGATCCAGCGGCAGGAGTCGAGCTAGCCAAACCAAATCCTGTAGTACCGAATGTAGCAGCGGAGCTAGTCGGAGTGGTGTTGGTAGCAGATGAAGTCACACCAAAAGAAGGGAAAGCCATTGTAGAAGCTGCAGGTGAAGAAGCTGGTGCACTAGTGGCAGTAGGAGTCGAAGAAGAAGTAGTAGTGGTGGTTGCAATAGAAAACACTGCTCCGGATGTGCTAGATGCAGGTGCTGAGCTTGCGGTTGAAAGGTTAAGGCCTGAACTGGCGGTTGTACCAAATGAGAAGGAGGAAGCAGAAGAGGAGGAAGATGATGAAGCCGTTTGTGGAGGAGCAGAAGCAGTGGTGGTGGTGGTGGAACTTGCTGTACTTTTCAGGAAAGAGAATCCAGTAGAAGCGGAGAAAAGAGAACCTGAGGCAGGCGAGGGATTGGTTGTAGTTGAGGAATTGATGGTGGACACTCCAAACGGGGATGGTGAAGAAGCTGTTGCGCCTGACGAGGACGACGCAAAGAGAGACGCTGTTGAACCGGCTGACGAAGACGAACCAAAGATAGACGGTGACGAACCGGTGGCTCCAAAGATTGACGGTGAAGAGCCAGAAGCTGATGAGGCAACACTGAAGGAAGGTGATGAGCCGGTGGCTCCAAAGATGGATGATGAGGAGCCAGAGGCTGATGAGGCTGATGAGGCCACGCCGAAGGACGGTGACGAACCGGTGGCTGGTGAAGGCGCGCCGAAAAGCGGGGATGTTGAAGCAGCGGCGGATGAGGATCCTCCGAAGAGAGGTGAATTCGAGGTGGAGGCAGATGAAGAAGCGGAGAATAAAGATGAGGAAGATCCAAAGAGAGATGATGAACCACTTGCTGGAGCCGCAGCAGCTCCGAAAATAGATGACGATGGAGCTGCGGAGGAGGAGGAAGGAGCTCCGAACGGAGAAGAACCAGACTGAGAAGCCGAGGAAGTTACGAATCCGAAAGGAGAAGAACCAGGAGCAGGAGCAGCAGCAGAAGCATTGGTGGTAGATGAACCAAACAGCGACGGAGCAGAACCAGATGAAGAAGCATTGGTTCCAAATCCAAATGATGGAGTCGAGGAAGCAGGAGTCGATGAAGCAGGAGTCGATGAAGCAGAGGATCCGAATCCGAACGATGGAGTGGATGAAGCAGAGGATCCGAATCCGAACGATGGAGTTGATGAAGCAGAGGATCCGAATCCAAACGATGGAGTCGTGGAGGAAGCAGGATTCGATACGGTGGATCCGAAACCAAATCCGGTGGAGCTAGGGTTTGAAGATTGGTTGAAGGAGAAAGATAGAGGTGAAGAGGTAGATGAAGCAGAAGAGGAATTAGTTACGGAAGAAGATCCGAATGAGAAACCTCCAACGGAATTGGATTGACCAAACGGAAACCCCGACATTGCGGTTATTGATTCTCTCTTCTCTCTTCTCTCTTCTCTCAGTGCTTCGCTCTTCTTCGCCGGCGTTTTGAAAAAAAAGGGGTTTTGCAGGAACCCTCTTTTGGACAGAGCGGGTTTATGGTTGGTCAGTAAGAGCGTAGAGTCAACGCAACCGGATTATGGTCAAATGAGAGGGAACAAACAGAAAAGGATAACTTATTCTCGGCCCAGCCCATTAATATGATGATGACGTGTACTAGACATCGAAAAATGGCACGTAAGCACATAGTGTTCCCTTATTGGTATAAAACTAGATCATATTATTTAGTGAATTTAATTTTTTTCGGGGCTTCCTCTTTAGATTTTGGATTTTGGATACTTATTTTGTCACTCAGTTCCGATGTTTATATAATATACCATCATTTGGTATTTCTTTTTCTTATATTTATAAGCTATTCCTATATATTTCAATTCATTTTTTCTAATCTTTATGTTCGTTTTCTATTCATAATTTAAATTTTTTAAAATCATATAGAAATGTACTTTTACCATAAATGCATAATGTTTGTTTTGCTATCAAATGAAGTACCATATAGATAAAAAGTAAATATCCAAGTTCGTTATTTTTATAATATATTTATGAAAATCTCAAAATAAATATATACATAATCTTAAAATTTTATTTCCTCTTACTAATTTTAAACTTACAATAAAAATAATGTTGATCTATATTTTAATAATTCATTTAGTTGGTTTTATAAGATAATCATTATTGCTTCAAATAGTAATATGTAATATATAATAAGATTAATCACTATATATTTTTCACTATTTATATAATTTTACAACTAATATTCTTAAACATAACTTTTGTTAAAATTTGAATTATATTATTACTGATAAAATACTACATAGTCTAGTATTTATTATTTTCTATATTCATTAATTTAATTTAATTTAAATTAGTTTTAAGTAACAATAAATTAAACATTTTCAATATATTTTAATTGATGAACATTTTAAAAAGAAAATAAATCTCTCTAAAATATATGTTGTTCATTAACTTGCGTTTTTATCGCTCCTTAAAGGGTTTAAAAAAAAAACTTTCATTCTTCTTATCATTAAGATATTAATTATCTAAGTAATAATCTCTTATATATTAATTGAGAATTATTTTAGCAAAATAATTTTATGTTTATGTGAAATATTACAATACTGCCATGCTGACGCTTCAACATCTCATTATTTTTTAATATATATATATATATATATATATCGTTTATTAGAGAAATTATATTGTACTGCCATTATACATTATTTGACACATTTGGTTAATTAATTTTTTATAGAAAATTTATTACAGTATTTTAGGCAACATATATATATATATATATGGTATAACTAAACATTATTATTACTAAAAAAATTACAATATAAAAATATACATAATCTTTAAATCTTATAGTATATCTGATTTAAATATATATATATATATATTTATACTTAATAACACATTTTAAATCTCATGCATAGCATGGGTACATCACCTAGCGGTTATTAATCATAAAATTAATACCACAAAACACAAAAAATCAAATTATTTGATGATATGGTCTTGTTTTATTAGATGTTTAATATGATGACGTGGACATCCTAAAAGGAGATAAAACTCTCCCATTATATATATATAATCTTAGAAATAATTTTTATGTAAAGTACACATTTTTTGTAAAGTATATCTAATTATTTTTTTATTCGTGTGAAAAGCATCAAAACGATATTTACATTGAAACGAAAAGAATATAACACAAATAATGTAACTGATTTTTGCTATACACTTTTGTTTTACGGTACTATAGACTTCTAGTTTGTTAAATACACTATACTCTTGGTTACACTATTTATAGTACAACAACTATGGCTTCTGCTGGGAACAATTTCAACACCTTTATTTTTATTTTTACAAAGTTCCTAATAGTTAAAAAAATTATAAAATTGATAATATATATATACAAGTAAAATTCAAATGAAATCATTATCCACAAAGCTCAGTCGCTAGCCCATAAACCGTGAAAACCCATTGGAAACGTCAAATTCCTCGGAACCTCTAATCTCGACACGACCGCATCGGATTCACCGATCTTCTTAGCATCCAAAATCACAAGGTAACATCTCTCCACCGAAACCGCATACTAGAAAAAAATAGTAGATGACTAATTGTATCAAATATTCGTACAAAAACCATCTAAGAAAGAAGCGAAAGTATTTTATATACGTACCTCGACGACAAGAATGTAGCCATCGTCCTCTTTTTCTCCTTCTTCATCGGAGTTTCTTGGGACAAACATGGGCTCACCAACGAATCTTCTAGCTCCGGTAGACCACGTACGGACGAGGTTTGAGTCTAAGTCAAACTTCACGACCATGTCGAATGGGAAATGGGGAAGTTCACCTCGAGTTCCCGAAGAGGCTGCACTGTACATGTACTTGCTCTTTTTTCCGGACCAGGATGAGTTTATTACCGGAAAATCTGACGGCTTGTTCCAGCCGTTTAGAGGCTCTACATCACAGCTCTTGCAGTTTCCGACAGGGTCCAAGGTCATAGACACCTTAACTAAATGAGGGAGTAGTTTGTCGTCGCCGCGATTTAGATTCATAATAGAAGGATCCAACTTGTTGCTTTGCCAATCGTAGCCTGTAAGAATTTGTTTGAAAAAAATGTTCAATAACTGTCTTTTGAACACTTGAAAGCCTTAACTTGTGAAAGAGGTTATTTCGAAATCGTCTGATAGTAATCCTGAACAAGCAAATGTCATGAGAGGTCTTTCAATATGTTGTAACTTACTAACGTACCAAACATTTTCTGGAAATCGAACCAGCGGTAAGAGCAAGCGGAAGCTTGTATCTGAATCTTTAAATCGCCGTTATCCTCTCTAGTCTCATAAGCGTTTCCGGAGTGAATTAGCCATAATTGAGAAGACACTTCGACAGGAACTCTCCAGTCTCGATCTCCCCTAGATTTCTCTGAAAATCTAGGGAGGATATAAATCGGGGAACTCTCGTTGCTTGGATTCAACGATAACGCTGATATCATCGGTGATAGACCACACATCGCCGCCATGGAACCTGACAATATATTTATCCACATAATCAGATCTCTTCTAACTCAAGTATTATTCTTCTTGTAAATGATTTGTAACAGAAGTAAGTTAGCTTATATTACCAATTGGATCAAGCTTGACGCGGTTGGCAAAGAGTATGTAGTGAGTATCCGTGAAGGCCCAATCATGAATCATCATGTGATCATCGATCTTGAATTCTCTCGTTTGTATCAACTTGAATTCCGAATCATACTCTGTAAATAGTAATTTGCCATTATAATAATAGTAGAACTTTATTTTTCATAATGTTTTAGGAAAAATCAAAAGATCAATTACCACAAAATGTGAAGTTGCTTCGAGGTAAAAGCATATCTTCAGCGTTGCAAGTGACCGTTAAAAGTCTATCTCTTCGACCGTCGATTTTGTAATGTGACAAGAACCGTTTAGGTGGCATCTTAAATACACCTACATAAATAAATATAAATGTAATTTTATTAAATTAACTATTTTTACGCCGCTGTCTGAATAATGGACTACATGCTTTTAATTTTATTAAACTTTACTTTAATAGTAACATAAAAACATTACCTTGAAGTATGGGTTTCAACAAATCTGCGGCTGTGTCCCATATATCATGACCAGCAAAATCTTTGTCGGAAGAATTATCATCATCATCCAAACCGTTGATCTCTACGTTAAATCTCCCGACGGTATCCAACGATCCAGATTCAATCTCGTACGGCTCACCACCTTCCCATAAACAAAGCAACCGCCCAGCCCATTTCAAAACGCTAGTATTAGCCACGTTTTTCATTACTTTCGTGTTTCCAAGTCTCTTCCCACCTTTTAACATCGAGAAAGGACCTCTGTGAGTGAACCGCCACGTGTCAGTCACTGGATCGTGCTCTTCTTCTTTCGCTTCCGTTTTAACGTACTTCGCCGTGAAAGTTGCTTTCCGTTTGTTTCCGTCGATGTGAAACGCACGGAGATAACCGTGACCGTCTAAAGG
The DNA here is from genome assembly GCA_018361395.1 of Boechera stricta. Taxonomy (NCBI): domain Eukaryota; kingdom Viridiplantae; phylum Streptophyta; class Magnoliopsida; order Brassicales; family Brassicaceae; genus Boechera; species Boechera stricta. The sequence continues at coordinate 21,426,737 of CM031541.1, read as the reverse complement.
ATGAACCGTTGAGCCATGGTCGTCAGTGAATAGTCCTGGACCGGCTAAGTAATATGTACCGGAAGGGAAATTAACAGGTATTGAACCTTCGACAGGTTTGATTACGACAGGTTCGACCGTCTCGGAACGTTGTGACACGAATAAAGATTGGTAGTCACGGAAAGCTGACGACGTGGACTCGTCGAGGATGGTTCCGGTACGTTCTAATCCGGTTTCTGGTATAGATATTGATATTGCGGCTCGTGGCGGTGCCAGAGGTGGCGGAGCTTGGTGATGATGAATCGGTGGAGAATTTAGCGGTGGAAGAAATTTCGGCGGGATAGGGAGAGACATTTTGGTCAACATTTTTTTGTAATATGCAAATTATTAGTATATAGTTTTTGTTTCATACACGCAAAAGCATATGTTATATATAGATTTTATACCAAAAAATAGTAATATTATACATTGAGTGAATTAAATGGACACGTGGCTGTGTGCATGTTTAGGAACTATGGTGGGGTTAAAAAGTTGGGTGATTTTGTGGAAGACATGAGCAAATTTGGACATGAAGAAAGAATCGAAAATGGCAGACATAATACTAAGCCATTGCTTTATGTTGTTTAATATAAATTTAACTTAGTGTGATTAGAACTTGGAAGTGAATATTATTGCGTCACACGACACATGTACGGTTAATTAATTAAAATATTTTTAGTTGTTGCTCATGAAACTAACAAAATTATTGTTAATATTCAGTCATAATATTGAATTGTTGGTTATAAGAAATACGTGTACATCAAGACAGAAGCCTGAAGCAGACAACAAGAACTGAGAAGTGATCACCGACACTTCACAAGTTGATCCTAATGATAGATATGGACATTTTATGTTGTATGTATGCGTCTTGTGGATAATTATGTTGTAATCAATTAAAAAACTAATAAGAGTTCCTTTTTTGATAACTAATAATTAATACTTGTATGAAATCTCCACTAACATATCGATTTATTTTGTGCATTAATCTCATTGGTTAAATCAACTAATATTTTGTGTTAATGAAGCTTCAAATCGACCCACTTCGATTATAATAGAATTCTACTGAGAGTTGAGACTGATACATTATTAAATTATTAAAGAAACTCATTATGGTTTCGGGTTTCAACGTTAAAATCATAGAACCCTCATTCATATGTCTTCAGTTTGGAGAACATTTAGAGACAAGTCTTCGGAACAATGATCTTCAATAAACCATGTCAAACCATAGGCCGCCCATATTTTATCATTTATAAGTATACGCCATGATATCAGTTTACATGTTTTAATTTTGAACATTATGAAATTAGCTGGTTAGATACTTGATAAACATGTGGAGTTGGTAGTTGTAAACCGTTAATTAAGCGTATTCTTTATATATAGGAGTTTGCAAGTATTTATACATACAAGAGGAAAAAATTGGTAAAAGATTCTAGTAGATAGATGCAAAACATATACAGACAGATATGTATGTATTCTAATACGTCCCTTCGATACAAATTGCGGTTCGCAAAGCCGATCTTAACAAAAAGTGAGTCAAACCGGGTTCGAGCTAACTGTTTAGTAAGACCATATGCAAGCTGGTTCGTAGAGGATACCTAAAAAAAAGAACCCGATTGAAATTGTTTCTTAATAAAATCTTAAGCGATGTGTTTGTATAAAAAAAAACAGATTGACACTAAGAAATTTAGCTCCCATATTATCACAAATCATAAGAAAAATGAGAACTACGTATTTTATTGCCAATCCTGTTTTTCATTTGAGCATGAACCACATCGCTTTAGGATAATAATTAATCATAGATCTCTTTGCATGTCATATGTCTTTTAGACTTTTACAAATCAGCTTGTGCATATATATGGTTTAACTAAACCATTAGTTCGAACCCGTTTTTGATGGTGGACATAAGAAGACTCATAATAAAGGCTAAACTGGATATATTACTGCAAAACTATTGATTTTGTTACAAATTTATAACAAAAAGAGAAAAAAAGAAAATATATGTTACAAGGTGGAAGGCGGTAACTAAAAACTATCTCAAATATTTCATATACAAAATCTTGTACTCCCTCTGTTTTACAATATAGGAATTTTTAGCAAAATGCACAATATTTAAGAAATCAAGTAAAATAACTATTTTAACCCTTACATATGTCTCTTAGTTAAAATAAAAATATAAATTAATGAATTTAAGTATCTTTGACCAAAGACAAAATAGGTATAAAATGATAATTAATGTATTGAAAACTGTAAAACTCTTATATTTTGAAACAATTTTTTTTGGTTAAAATATCTTATATTGTGAAACAGAGGGAATAAATTATGTCTGTTAATTAGTAGCATCGTCAAGATGGCATGAATAAAACAGTTTTCTCCAATTATTATGTTAAAAAGTCGTATTTCTTGGGTACACGCGAAACCAATTTGGTGCGATCAGTCGATGAGATAATGACCAAATAACAAAATATGTGTATTCTTGCTAAAAAAAGGCGAAGGTTAATATGCAATTATTTCAGAAATTGTGATTCAGGTCTTTCGTTGGATTACGTAACTAAATGACCAGTCAAATTACTTTATCATGTATTGTCCATCCACACATAAATACATTTTAAATCACAAAAAAGATGAATACATTTTAAATTTACTTATGGGATACGGCAATAGAAGAATGGATGTGTGATATGCGTTGAAACATAGAGATGGATCCTTCGTACCATAAAGCACTCGAGGAGTTTAAAGAGTGAATGGAGGAGTAATGGTGGGAGAATATTAGTGCTACCAAAATATTTAAAAATCAAAAGAGTCTTATTATGATTATAAGTTTGATTAAATGTTTAATATTTTGACCCCATATTGCCAACGATGGAATTAAAGGTGATTGGCGTAGGTCCTATGTGTCTCTTCTCATCATTTGAGCCGTCGATGCCGAATCTGCTGACGTCACACATTCACACCACTTGTCTGTATTTTGGAAGCTTTGTGATTTTTTTTCCCCAAATGGAATTTCGTAGAATTATTTTGGGGGTCTATTTAATGATGGATTTTTTTTGGATTTGGAAATTCTTGTAAAATCATGTGTTATTCAATAATTGATTTTAAAATTTTTATCAAAATCATGTGTTATTCAATCATTGATTTTAAATTCTTTATCAAAATCACATGTTATTGGTTTTATGATTTACAAATACTTTTAAAATCACCCTTTATTCAATTTTAAAGATTTGAATATGGATTTGATTTCATAGTGGATTTGAATGGATTTGAAAATCCATTTTAGTTAAAAATAGAGAGATTGAAATCTGTAGTCCCAACCATGTTATTTTGGTGGATTTGCAAAAAAAGAATATATTATTAATTTAAAAAACCAAGATCCAAAACACGTGATACTAGACATAACAAATAATAAAGTACTCTATAATAATTTATAGTACTCTATAACGTTACGCTTAATTCAACCATAAAGTTCATCAGTAGACATAAGACACAAACAGAGATTGTACTTGCATGTGTTGGTTTACATAATTTTTCCAAAAATTTTGAACGGATAACTTTCTGGAAGAAACGAAAGTGCAGAGAAGTTCTTGAAGAAAATAACGACAATAATGATAAACTTCTTACAGCCCAAGACCAACAAAGAGAATATGTCAATCAGTGGAGAGATACAATAACATCAGATATGTGGAGAAATGCAACTGAGAATTCATAAATAAAGATATGAAAGATTATTTATTATTTTTATAACTACATTTTTATTTTTATCATAATAATTACTTTTGAAATCTCTTTTTTATGATTTTGAAATCCCATTTTAAAATCTCGTTTGTATGATTTTCAAATCCAAACTATTTAACTTTCAAATCCACATTATTTGATTTTAAAATCGATAAAAATTTATGGATTTCCAAATCCTATAAAGATTTCTAAATCCGTTAAAATCCATGATTGAATACACCCCCCTTAGTATTTCCCCCATATGATTTTTTTTTGTGTCGTTTTGTTTGGTATAAATTCTCCGGGAAAATGATTTATTTTCCCACGAACAGTAATGAAATCATGACAAATCTCCACGAAATTTCGAGCTCGTGCCAGTTCCCCCCGAGTATATACTTCTAATTCTTATTCCCCCCGAAATCGAAAGTTTTAAAGCTAATTCCCCATTTTCGATCTATTTTCCCATAATTCTGGGTTTAGTCGGTTTAATCGATCTAATCAAATACCCGAGTAAACCTAATCCAACCCTTAACCGAAACTAAACCTAAACGCTAAAACTAAACCCGACTAACCCGATTTCTTCTTCATTCACAAAAAATCCTCTTCTTCTTTCGGGTCGGGTTTTGCCCGGACCCGAAAACTCGACCCGGATCCGATCCGAAAAATCCGATCGGGTTTTATATATCCGAACCCGAAAAACCCGAATCCGAAAAACCCGAACCCGAAAAACTCGACCCGAACTCGAAAAAATCCAAAAACCCGATCTAAACCTGACCCAAAATAGGTTCGGATCTTAATCGAGTTTTATATGTTCCTATCCGAATTATCCGAAACCTGAATAACCCGACCCGAAACTCGAATGCGCAAGATTCGAGTTTGCAAAAGAAAATAACTCAATAAAGTCAATAAGGAAAACGAGAGAGACAAAAATAAATACGACGTCGTCGCATTGAGTTTCTATTTTCCTTTTTCCGGTCTCTTAGTTAATTCCCGGTTGAACCGGCCCCGGTTCTCTGCCTCGAAACGGCAGCATATAACAATGAAAAATGTCAAAAAGAGAGTTCACCGCCAAAAGTCCCTTCCACGATGGAGTACGAACGGCGACTTGAAGCGGCGGCGAAAATTATACTCGAGGAGGAGGCGAAATCGAGCCACACACCTCCGGATTGTAGACAATTTGGGGTCACGGCGACTCTAAAGCCTCACCAAGTCGAAGGTGTCTCTTGGCTTATACGGAAATATCTACTCGGCGTCAATGTCGTTCTCGGTATGTCTTCGAATCCATTTCATATTCTTATTTGTGCATAAGTTTAGGATAATTCGATTAAGATAATACAAAATCAAAGTAACCGAACTTCGATTAATTCATATATGTTCGATTCTAATTGCAGGAGACGAGGTACTGCTATGGTTTTTTTGAAATGCTGCATTGTTCTCTTTGATTGTGTTTGTGTGTTAGTCTAATCAAAGGATTGGACCAGATGGGATTGGGAAAGACTCTCCAGGCAATTTCTTTCCTGAGTTATTTGAAGTTTCATCAAGGCTTGCCTGGGCCATTTCGTGAGTCAACGAGATCTGCTTGTCACATTTTCCTACTTTCTCTGGTTAATATGTAAAGTATACTAATTCTGGTATCATATGGGTTAATGTTCTACTTAATTTGGCAGTGGTGCTATGTCCCTTAAGCGTAACGGATGGTTGGGTATCAGAGATAAATAGGTTCACTCCAACTCTTGAAGTTCTTAGATATGTTGGCGATAAGTATTTCCGTCGGGATATGCGTAAGTCAATGTATGATCATGTCAAGAAGAGTCCTAAGGTGAGTTTTGAACTTAGTCATTGAAATAGTAAAGTGAGAGTCAAAAATGGTCTTTGTGTTACTTCTTATGAACTTGAGTTTGGAAGTTGTGTATATTATTTATATCCTTCTTTTAATTTGTTTTCAGGGACATTTGTTACCATTTGATGTGTTGCTGACAACATATGACATAGCAATGGTGGATCAAGACTTTCTTTCTCAAATTCCTTGGCAGTATGCTATAATTGATGAAGCTCAAAGACTCAAGAATCCCAACAGTGTATGGTTCACTAGACATCTATTGAGTTGTGAACTGAATTATAGATCATTTGGTTGCTAGATACCATATGAAAACTTCCACTCACTTCACACAACTCTTCGATCATGTGTACCTTGATAGACACTCTTTAGGCTTATATAGTTTAAACCCTTGGTTAGTTCTTAGTTTGTACATGACCTGTTTGTATGCACATTAAATTCGAGGCAAGTATCTAAGTAAAAAAGTTGGTTATGTCACAGGTTCTTTACAATGTCTTACTTGACCAATTTCTCATTCCACGACGTCTCTTGATTACTGGCACACCTATTCAGAACAATCTTACCGAACTTTGGGCTCTGATGCATTTTTGCATGCCACTAGTTTTTGGGACACTGGACCAGTTCCTTTTCGCATTCAAAGAGCCTGGGGAATATTTATCAGGTTCACTCGCACTAGCCATATAGTGCGCTACACACTCTGACATTTTTGTGTGGATATTCAATATTCAGAAGATGTAAGAGGTCTAAACTAACTTGTGCATTCCATCTGTGCTAAAACAGGTCTAGATGTATCTAATGACAAGGAAACATATAAGAGTCTGAAGTTCATTTTAGGTGCCTTTATGCTGAGGCGTACAAAATCTTTGCTCATTGAGTCTGGAAATCTGGTTTTGCCACCTCTCACGGAGCTAACTGTGTAAAGTCTTGTACCTTGTATCGCTAATCCTTTCAAGTAAAAGTATCTGCGGGTGCTCTATTTATATTGTATGGTATTCTTATTTTTCCGTATTTTCATGATAGAATGGTTCCGCTCGTCAGTCTTCAGAAGAAGATATATACTTCCATATTGAGGAAAGAGCTTCCAGGGCTTCTCGCACTGTCTTCTGGAGGATCCAATCATACGTCATTGCAAAATATTGTGAGCTAGTTTCTCATGTTTATAATTAAGTGGCTCAACTTATTTCATAAAATGCTTTTGTTATATTCAGTGAAAGATATGCAATTTTTATTTATCTCTCGATCTGTTTCCTTGAGCAGGTGATACAGCTAAGAAAAGCATGTAGCCACCCTTACTTATTTCCAGGTATTGAACCTGAACCTTTTGAAGAGGGTGAACACCTTGTTCAGGTATCCCAGACGTTTACAAACCACTTAAACAATCCTCGCTATATGTTTTCATTGAATAAAAGTTTTGTTCACTAATAATTGTGTTCTGACAGGCAAGTGGTAAGCTTTTAGTTTTGGATCAACTGCTCAAGAGGCTCCACGATATTGGACATCGTGTCCTTCTTTTTTCCCAAATGACATCTACACTTGACATTTTGCAGGTTTAGTTATAGAGCTATTTTATTTTCTGTAACCTGTGCAGCATTGATTACACTGACATATAGCTTATACCAAATACAGGATTTTATGGAGCTTCGTAGATATTCGTATGAGCGCCTTGATGGATCCGTACGAGCTGAAGAACGTTTTGCCGCAATAAAAAGTTTCAGCACGAAAACAGAAAGCGGATTGGATTCTGAAGTCGATGCAAGCAATGCCTTTGTTTTTATGATCTCTACAAGAGCAGGGGGAGTCGGTTTGAATCTTGTTGCTGCTGATACTGTTCGTTATTTCTGGCTTTTTTTCTTCCTTATTATTTCTTCCGGAAATGGAATACATTGGCATAGAGAAAGATAAGTATAATTTGTTTCTAGTGCTTATTCAAGTGTTTTTTAATATGCAGGTTATATTTTATGAACAAGATTGGAACCCGCAGGTGGATAAGCAAGCTTTGCAACGAGCTCATCGAATTGGACAAATCAGTCATGTGTTGTCTATAAACCTCGTTACTGAACATACTGTGGAAGAGGTCTGTCATAGTGTTTCCAGTGTCCAAGTCATCAACATGTATTATCAAAATCTAAACGCGTGTCTATTCAGGTTATTTTGAGGAGGGCAGAGAGAAAGTTGCAGCTTAGTCATAATGTTGTGGGAGATAATATGGAAGAGAAAGAAGAAGATCGTGGTGATTTGCGGTCTCTAGTGTTTGGTTTACAAAGGTTTGATCCTGAGGAGATTGACAATGAAGAGTCTGATAACCTGAAAATGGTAGAAATAAGTTCTCTTGCTGAGAAAGTTGTTGCAATACGTCAGAACGTTGAACCAGATAGGGAAGTAAGAAAGTTTGAAATGAATTCGAGTGACACTTTGCGAGGACACACCATCAATATGCAAGGAAACTTATCATCTGCAAGTCTGGATTCCGAGCTTGATGAAGCTTCTTACCTCTCATGGGTTGAGAAATTAAAGGAAGCTTCAAGATCAACCAAGGATGACAAGCTTCTGGAGTTGGAAAATAGAAAGCACTTATCTGAGGAAAGACATCTGAGAGTTGAGGCTGCCAGGAAAAAGGCAGAAGAGAAGAAGTTAGCCACTTGGGAAGCACACGGTTATCGGTCTTTGTCTGTGGAAGAACCGATTTTCCCTGATGATGCTGACTCCAGCTCAGATGCAGGATCTGTTCACTTTGTTTATGGAGACTGTACAAATCCATCAACTGTCTCTCACGAGCCAGCAATCATATTCAGGTAAAACTTCGTTTTAATTGTTCTACTAAAATACCAAATTTCAAGTAGCTCTAAAACTTTCAAATTTGATTTATGGCAGCTGTGTTGATGACTCTGGAAATTGGGGACGTGGAGGAATGTTTAATGCTCTGTCAAAACTTTCTAATACTGTGCCTGATGCGTATCACCGAGCATCTGAGTTTAAAGACCTTCATCTTGGAGACCTGCATCTCGTTAAAATTGATGGTCTGCCACCTTTCTATGCCTTTTTTCTAATTTCCTTTCAGGTTTTCTAAGAACCTCTCACTGAGTTCACGTGCCTCTCATTATTTTGTGTTGGACAGACTATGATGAACAACAAACCACAGAAGAAAGTAAACCTCTTTGGGTGGCACTTGCAGTTGCACAATCTTACAACTCGAGGCGTAAAGTCCCACGCAGTGGCATCTCAATTCCAGACCTTGAACGTTGCTTGGCCAAAGCTTCATTCTCTGCTTCTCAGAAATCAGGTATAAAAACTTAATTGCTTTCTTCAGCTCTTTAAAAAATGCTCCCGAAGAGCTTAACGTTTGTTTTCATTGTGGTAATGTCTTTCTTAAAAAGCCTCACTCCATATGCCACGTATTGGTTACCAAGACGGATCAGACCGATCTCAATGGTACACTGTTGAGCGTCTTCTTCGCAAATACTCCTCCATCTTCGCCGTCAAAATATTCGTGTAAGTATTTTTTTTTTTGGTCCTTTGGCAGTCTTCTTCTATTGGATAATCCGAAAGCAAACTCATCTCCGCCATTCTTGTTGCTTTCTTGTAGTTACTATTACTGTCGATCTCCCTAATGCAAATCTCAAGACTCCACTTCGTTGGATGCTACTACTCTGTTCTAAGTCTTTTGACACTGTACATTACTTGCTTTTGGTTGTGCATGTAATACGATGTCATTTTGCTGTTGTAAGGCCTATAATAAGGCCCATTATATCAGCCCATATATAATTAAATATACAGAGCCTGATCTTATATATTCATCTTGATCTCTGAGCCAATAATGTACACGTGTTGCGTCTCCACTGCCTCTTGTTCCACGTTGGTCGTCAAAATTGAAATAGCGTTTTAATTTGTTCACCAGGTTTCTTTTCCCCGCGGCTTAGGAAATGATCCGAATCGTTGAAGGTGGCTCGTCGTCGTGCGTATGTTTCGTTTTGATCCCACATTCCTAAAGCTCCAGGTACCTTTTTTTCTTGCTTCCTCAATTCTGATTAGTTGATTCTTCTTCCTGAATCGGTTCTTCGCAAACTCGTTGGCTATTTTTTGGATCAGGTCATAAGTTTTCTTGTTTATTTGTCATCGATGGAAAAATTTTAGGTTTTTCAATTGCATGTTCTTCAATTCCTTATATTGCTGCCCGTTTTCTTATCCGGAATCTAGACTCTTCCCACTAGATTTTAATTTTACGTCTTCTTTTCTTTCTAATTTCGTCTGGACTTGGAATTTTTTATATTTTAAGTTACCTTCGTTAATCAGTTTAAGTCGGTGCGCTTGCTTTTTGTTGATTTCTGTATATAAAAATCATATTCGCGGTTGGAGTATGGAAGCCAATTACTACGTTTAGGAACTTAAATTTTGAAATTGATCATTTGGAAAAGCAATCAGAGGCTTAGCCTTTGTTATTCTTCTTTACTTGTTGTTGATCCCTTTAATTGGCAGGAATATAGTAACACGTCTGTTGCTTTTATATGATCCTGTGTTTGTTTATGTTGTTAGAAATTGATCATAATGGGAGAAGCTGGTCAATCCAGAGACGGAGAATCTGTCACGCCTCTTGTTGTAAGCATTGTGGCCTGATGGCTTCCTTTTCTCACTTTCTTTATGCTCATCTTAATGTGATTCAGTTTGGAGTGAATAGAAAGTTTTCTTGGTAATAAGGTTTTATATACCAGTAGGAACAATTAAATTAGTAATGTTTGGTTGATTATGCATGAGAGTGCCTTTCTAATATCAGTAATTTTTCCGAGGCCAGGGCGGTGGAACTGGGGACAATGCGGTTGCACCACAACTGTTTAATTCTTTACCAGCTCTCAATGAAGCTGCTTCTTATATAACCCAAGCAACGTCTTACTTGGGCAGCTGTTTTTCTGACTATTCAGGTACCCTCTCTTTCTCTCGGTTGATCTCGTACTCAGCATGCAATTCCACGTTCATCTGCTAGGCTATAATTATGGAAAAATAAAGGCTTCACAGATATTTTATGGCTTTAGGATCTTATTTTGCTCACTATATAGTTACCTCGTCACCATAACATAATTCAGGCTTTTGCTTAGACTCTGTTCTTCCAATGTTTTCTGCAGTAGAGTATGGTGGTAAGGATTCGTGTAATTCTATTTCCCACCCCCATGAGTTGATTCGATCAACATCAGAAGTTGACTGGAATTCTCCAGTAAGCGTATGCATTTCTCCTGGTGAAAGGTGTTCAACTTCTTCAGAGCCATCTACATCTGCTGCCAACAGCCCATCAAGGGAATCTACAGAGAGTATGCCGCAGGCAACAAATGCAATTGTGACATCTAATCGGTTAGGTTTAAATGGAGTTTCGATGTTCCAAGGGTATGTACTCTTTGTATGACAGATACAAATTCTCCATACTACGAGAAATGATAAATGTTAATACTATGAATATGTGAAACTGAAGCTATACTATTATCTCAATACACTACTTCTTGTCAAGTTTTCAGCATTTGGGTGATTGCTTTATTTTCTTTCAATCAGGCTCATTGAGCGGGCACGGAGGACTGTCCGTGGCTCGGCAGATGACATAGGATGGTTACAGCGTGACCCACAGATGCCTCCTGTTGAAGATGGAACTGATAGGTTCAATAAAATTCTGGATGACATCGGGTATAAATTGGTTGTAGTTGCATGTTTTATGTACTTGGCTTTTTGATATGCTGTTTAACACCCTGTTTTTACCGAATGGCTGAGTTGATCGGTTTTTCATTTCCAGGCATGGTGTACACAGGCTTCCAAATACAGTGGTGTACTTGTTGGTTCCAGGTACCAATTCTTATTCTTTGCTGCCAGCCACTTAGACTACATTACTATATATTGTAGGACTCACAGAATTTGTGGAAAAAAAAATTTCAGGTCTTTTCAGCAATCATGGACCTCTATATTTTGTGGATACGAAAACGAAATTCTCAAAGATGGGGTTGGCCTGTCATATTGCGAAGATTCACAGCGAGGTAATCATAACTAATTCAACTTTATTATGCAGTTACGTTTCGTGTATAGCATACTAATATATGGAAAAATGTTTATGTATCAGTCTTCAGTTGAGAAAAATGCGAGAGAGATAAAGGAATACATAGAGGAACTCTGTTGGGGATCTAATAAACGGGTTCTACTTCTTGGGCATAGCAAAGGAGGCATAGATGCAGCTGCTGCTTTATCATTATACTGGCCTGATCTAAAGGATAAGGTCGCTGGGTTGGTATTGGCACAGAGTCCATATGGTGGAAGCCCAATAGCTACAGATATCCTCCGTGAAGGACAACTAGGTGATTACGTCAATTTGAGAAAGATGATGGAGATTCTGATCTCCAAAGTCATAAAGGTTTGCAACAAGTCTCTCCTTGATTTAATAAAGTCATTTCAGTTGCATTATATCGACTTAGGTTAGGTGGAACCTAATATTGGGGTGAGAAACTAGGGATAAACTAAAAAAGAGCACTTGGAACATTTACTTCAACTAGCACTATGAGATTTTTTATGGATGTATTTATGACCAAAACATATATATCTAAAAATCCCATACTAACGGATAAACTCAAAGGTATATAAGTTTTGTGTGAACAAATGCAAGTGACAGTTGCAGTAACTTATCCGAAAAGGACATATTCGATAGTATTTACATAAACTTATTTTGTTTCTAGATACTATTGCTCTGCTGATCTTTCTGATGAATTCCTTGGAACATTGTGAAGGGTGACATTCAAGCATTGGAAGATTTAACCTACGAGAGAAGAAAAGAGTTCTTGAAGAATCATCCGCTTCCCCGAGAACTCCCCACGGTTTCATTCCGCACAGAAGCTAGCATTAGCCCAGCGGTTCTAGCCACTTTATCACACGTCGCACATGCCGAACTTCCTCTCACAAACCAAGCCGCAAAACTCCCAGTGGTAATGCCGCTTGGTGCTGCAATGGCTGCTTGCGCTCAGCTGCTTCAAGTCAGATACGGTGAAAAGAGTGATGGACTCGTGACTTGCTGCGACGCAGAGGTTCCTGGTTCCGTGGTGGTTAGACCCAAACGAAAACTAGACCATGCCTGGATGGTTTACTCTTCCTTGAACGAGGTTTCTTTAGAAGCTGATGCTGCTCAAGTTTGTGAAGCTCTCTTGACTTTGCTTGTCCAAGTTGAGGAAGAAAAGCAACGTAAACTCTCGACGAAGATTGATTGATAACGTACTCTTATAACTAGATTTTGTTCTTTCTACTTTCATCTTCTTGAGACGAGACCTTGAATTGTTTTATTTGTAAGACTAATTTCATCTACTACAATTCACAGACGTATATTATCAGGTTTTGAAGGTAGATTATGTCGCGGAGTGGTACTAATACAAACCGTAGTCTCAGGTGTTTGTAAGACTATTGTATCTCTGTGTTTTTTTCTTCTATTACTGTGAATGATTTGATTTAATTGTTAAGAATGAATGATTAACGAAATGAGGTTATAACATAGGAAAATTGTATATTAGCTGAATAGTTTTTGTGATCGTTGAGTGAATGTTCACCCAACAAACCAAGATCGTACGGCTCGGATGGTTCGAGATTCTATGGACGGCCGATGCTTATATCCTGTAAGCGGCATGTTATTTATTTCCCAAATTACCCTCCAGATGTTCACAAAATTACGCCATCGTACTCGAATTAACTTCAACTCTTTCTCTCTCTGTCTCTCTCTCACTCTTGTGTATTTTCTCTGAGTGCTGTGTGTTCGCGAGAGTGCTTTGGGTGGGAGTTAACAGCCGTTTGTAACAATCTTACAAGGATCAGACAAGGTCTCTCTGTGTGTGAGATAGGATTAGAGAGTATGGTTGAATTGGAAGACCGGTGAGATTAGGGTTTCTTTGTAATTCCGGGGGGAGCTACGGAGCTGTTGAATTACCTCGGTTGAAGCAATCACGTAGCTTGGATCGTTTAGGGTTTTCTCATTGGGTCAAAGTTTCGATTGGTTTGGGATTTGTATTGGACTTGTTTGTATTCGAGCTTCCTCAACTCAATCTGATTATGATGTGAGAGAAGCTTAATCCTGTTGGCGATTCTAGGGTTTTTGAATGGCGAGCACAGGCGAGCCGGACCGTAAAAGGCGTCACTTTAGCTCAATATCACCCACAGAAGCGGCAGCCGCCGTCAAGAAACAGCCTTTCTTTTGGCCCTCCTCCGAGGACAAGGTTCTTTCTTCATCCCCCTGGTGCATGCCCTTTACATATATGTCGCTCTATTCTCTAACTTATCCAATCAATTATTCTTCTTAGATTTCCAGCTATCAGATTCATATACCGTTTTGGCACTGAATGTCTTTGTTCTAGTTGTTGCTGTTTTCTTTGTAGCTCGGTTAAGAGTTTTTGTGAATTTGTTTTAACTTCGTTGGTTTCTTTTTCGTTATTGCTTTGAAGATATTAACCGTGAGTTTACTTGCTACATGTGTTGTCGATCTAATCAATGCTGTAACTTTCCAACCCCTTAGACCATGCCTCGACTTTGGTCTGTAACGAATTCGTGGATTTGTAAAGCAATATATGCTGCTTTGCTATTTCAGTTGAACTTATCACAGCTGCCGGTTTGTAATAGGGATTTTGTCTCTTAAGGGTTTTGTTTTCGTTTGATACAGCTTGATACTGCCGTTCTTCAGTTCCAAAATCTAAAGCTGTCACAAAAATTAGAGGCTCAGCAGGTCGAGTGTTCTATTCTTGAGGATAAGCTTTCTCAGGTCAAGGAAAAACAACTATCATACGGTTCCAGTTTGAAGACTGTCCATAAGTCTTGGGAAAAGGTAACACTCAATTGCTTTGGATTCTAACATACCTTGAATTCCTCTCCTCCTACCCGCCGTGCCATAAAAAACTAAAAAAATACTTAAAGAAGTAAGAAGAACTAATGACAAATTTCAGTTGTTATTCCGGTCTTTTTCGAAGAGATCTAATTAGGGCTTTTGTAGCAGCTTACAGCTGCAGTGGAATCATGCTCCGTTCGTGTGAGTGATTCAAGCAGCGGAGCTCATAGGTCTGTAAACAAGGAGGGTATGAACAGCTTGGCCTACCTCTTCTTCGTTCTCTTAGTGCTAGGATCTAGCTAAAATTTGGTGTTATATGTTACAAATATGACTTGTTGAAAGAACAACTTAAATTTGCTACGCAGATGGGTCGTCTCCGGCCGTGAAAGACGATTTCATTAACCGGCTACTCGAAACTGGTGCCACTGAGAGCTCCTCATCCAATATCTGCTCGAATCGGATGGAAGAAAATGGAGTGAATACGTCAAGCCAGTTGACGCAAACCTTGTATAACCTAGTAGCCGCGACCGATGATTTGAGGTGTCTGAAGGATGAATTATATCCCTCAGTTCTCAAAACTGGTCTTGATAAAGGTAAGCGTCAACTGCAATCGATTATCAGCTCTTGTCATGGCCTTTATAACATATTAGTATTAACCCAGGTCTTATATGGAATTGCTTTCTTTTCTAGATTTGTGCGGGCAGCTAGCGCTGAATGAGTTGGAATCAGAAATTAAAAGTTTCAGGGTGGATCTTGATGATGTACTTGTGAAGTTCAAATCACTTTCTAGAGAATTGCAGAGTCATCGTGATGCTGATGCTAAAGTCAGAGTAGACCTCAAACGAATAAGAGGTAGCTACTTAGTCTCTTCTCATTTCGAATATTTACTGTTACTATTTGGTAGAGCCATCTGTTAAACAAGATATGTAGCTGTGGAAGATATACTCATTAGTGAACTAATTGTACAAATGCTTCTGAGACATGAACTTCTTATATTTATTTTAGACCATTTGAGATAACCATGTTCATATGTTTCAATACATTCTAGGAGATAGAAAAGCTGGTAATTCTTTGAGAATGACATTCTTCAGTTCTGGAAGTTAATTACCTATTTACCTAAAGATGTAAGATTTTTATCCGGAAATAGTCAGTAGGCAGATCAGAGATTCAAACAGAGTTAAATTTTTTTTAGTTTACATGCCCGGTTAAGGATTAATGCTTTTTGCCGGCTGTATGAACTGAAATTATACTTTATTTGGTCTATTCGAAGGGGAGCTAGAGGATGGGGTCGTGGAGCTTCAACAGTGTAATGGTGACTTGTCAATATTGAGAGCAGAAAGGGATGCAACAGCAGGGGCGTTTTTCCCAGTGTTGAGCCTTGGAAATAAGCTTGCTACCAGCGATAGGGAAAGGGATAAACAAAGGGATCTGCAAGACATGGAAACAGTTCTGAAAGAGTTAACGGTATGTTCATTTTTCTGGTTTTGTGTTTTCATTGGTAATGCCTTGAGTTTTGGTTTGATAACAGCCTGGTTTTTGTAGGTTCTGGCTTCAGGCAGGCTACAAGAGCTAAAAGATCTTCATGAGGAGAGGACAAAGATGCTTGAAAAAAGGAGTAATTTACAGGTCAGTGTATGATCCAATTGGGGTATCTACTTGTACTAGGTTATTTCTGCAAGAGTTTTGATGTATGAAAACTTTTGGAATGTAGCTTCTTCCTATTACTAAAACTGATATAAGAGTTTTCTAACAGAACAAGTCAAAGTCTGTGAGGTGCATCTCATCTTCTCAAGCCTACCTTTCTTTGAAAGACCAGCTTGAAAAATCCAAAGAAGCAGTTTTCCAGTATATGGCTTTACTTGAGAAACTGCAGGTTATATCTGGATTACGATTTTCAATTTTTTACCTATCTTTATATAACTTATGTTGTATATTCGGTTGTGAAACTTTCTTCCATTCGAAAATTTCAGGTTGAAAAAGATAGTATAGTCTGGAGGGAAAGGGAGATGAATATAAAAAATGAACTAGTTGATGTTTCTAGAAGGACTTCTGCTGTTGCTGATTCTAGAATGGCTACTTTAGATGTGGAGATACAGAAACAACTGGATGAAAAAAATCGAATCAAGACTAGGCTGGGAAATATAACAAGAGAGCGAGGTCACAAATTGATTACTTTGACTTCCAGTTCTGTGTCTCTCACCCGCCCCTGTGTCACTTGGAGTCTGATTAAGTGATTCATATGTCAGGTAGAAAAGAAATATTTGCAGATATGAAGGCATTAATTTCTTCGTTCCCAGAAGAAATGAGTTCCATGCGAAGTCAATTAGACAATTATAAAGAGACTGCTGGAGGTATTCATTCTCTGCGGGCTGATGTCCAGTCCGTCTCTGGGGTTCTATGTAGGAAGGTGGGCAATAATGTTGAACAGTAAATGTGTATGCTGTTACAGTTTATGTTTTGCTTACTTAATAAGCCTAATTGGTGAACAGACAAGAGAGTGTGAAGCATTGCATTTGAGATCAGCTGATTATGCTTCTCAGCTAGGTGACCTGAATGCTACGGTATGATGCATTATATTTACCTTTTTCAGTGTACTGCCCATCACTTATGTATTGACGGTGTTGATATTGGTTATCGTTATGTGCATTATGTCAACCTTGTTTGATAATATATTTCTTGGAAAAAGTATTGCGAAAAGATGAATGTGCAATTTAAAATTTGTTAAATGTCGTAGTAGTTTTTGGTTGGCAAAGAGGCAGTTGTTATGTTCTTTACTTTCAAGTAATTTGAGTCTGTCATGCAGGTTCGTGATTTGAAGAACAGTCATGAGGAGTTGAAGTTGTTTCTGGACATGTATAAACGTGAGTCCACTGATCCGAGGTAATCTCAACTATATCTAACAAATCCAGTGGTCGATATCCAAGATTTCAATTCTTAGAGAAAATTTCCTTACCTTCCCCTTCTTTGTGGCCGTATATATTGTATAACAAGTGCTGTTATTAATCTTGCCTTTGGACCGAACTATCCAATCTTGCGGAAAATTTGTTGCTAACTTTTCTTGCGTTCTGAAGAAACTTATGTTCAGTTTACCAATTTATTCTTCACAAATATCCGATCCATTTTTACACTTTCATTAGATGAATTCTCTTTTAGGTGTTAGTATTTGTTATATTCGCTTCTTGGCTGAACACAGGTTATTGTTATGCTCTTGGTGCATTGCCCTAAGCATTACTGTGGATATTGTGTTATGGTAGGGACATAGCTGAAGCTAAGGAACAGGAGTACAGGGCTTGGGCTCATGTTCAAAGTTTAAAATCCTCCCTTGATGAGCAGAATTTGGAGTTGCGCGTTAAGGCAGCAAATGAAGCGGAGGCAGTTTCCCAACAAATGTTGGCTGCTGCCGAAGCTGAGATTGCTGATTTAAGGCAGAAAATGGATGATTGTAAACGGTGAATAAATCAAACTCGTTTCATGCTGCATAGCCACTCTCCTCTGCAATTTAGAAGACGCATTACATATTCATTGAAATCTTTCTACGGATTGTTCTTCCATAGGAATTCTTTGAGACCGTTTTTTTGACAGGGATAGGTCTTGTCTGTTTCAGGGATGTCGCAAAGCATTCTGATATCTTGAAGTCTAAACATGAAGAACATGGAACATATCTTTCTGAAATACAGGTTTGCTTATGAAATTTCTTCTTTCTTTGTTTTTAACATATTTTAAAAACCTTGATGTTGGGTATCGATTTACAGTAACTATCTTCTTTTAGACAATTGGAAGTGCCTACGAAGACATTGTACCACAAAACCAACAGCTTTTGCTTCAAGTTACAGAGAGAGATGACTATAACATCAAGGTGTTTATTCCAAACTCTTCTTGTTCCTCTAACTGAGTTATTATGTAACTTTACACTTACACGTATATCTACTAGTGTTACAATTAGTTGGAGATTGATGGATTGTTTTAATGGCATGGACCAATTTCTGTTGTTATACCTTATATGTTTTACAAGAATATCATGAAATAAGGATGGTTTGTTACTTGGATCCGACTATGAGATGTATTTTTTTGCTCGCCCAATGTTGTTTCAGCTTTTCTTGGAAGGCATAACTTCAAGGCAGATGCAAGATATGCTGCTTATCGATAAATATATTATGGATAAGGATATACAGCAAGGCAGTGCATCTGTCAGTTTCCTATCCAAGAAATCCTCAAGAATTGAAGATCAGGTATATCTGTGTGTCCATGTATACACAAATTGTAAGTCTCCTTATTATGAAACTTTGACTGGAAGGTGTTTTTTCATGCAGTTGAGGTTCTGCACAGATCAGTTTCAGAAACTAGCGGAAGATAGATATCAAAAGTCTGTTACTCTTGAAAATCTGCAAAAGAAACGTGCAGACATTGGGAATGGCTTGGAACAAGCTAGGTCAAGGCTGGATGAGTCACATTCTAAAGTTGAGCAAAGTCGGGTGGATTATGGGGCATTGGAGCTGGAACTGGAGATTGAAAGGTAAATCAATTGTTCCCTCCCACTTCTCCGTCATAAGCAAGTGTTGGTGATGAACTTATCATTATCTTCTGCATATATCAGGTTCAACAAAAGAAGGATAGAGGAGGAAATGGAAATTGCCAAAAAGAAAGTTTCTCGTCTTCGATCTCTCATAGAAGGATCATCGGCCATTCAAAAGCTCCGACAAGAACTCAGTGAATTCAAAGAAATTCTAAAGTGTAAGGCCTGCAACGATCGCCCAAAAGAGGTAGGGACTCACTGCTCTCCATTGTTTAGATTTCAGCAAGATGCTCAAATCATGATGTTCTTTCTGATTTTCATTTGAATCTTTAATCAACTGCGTGTATTCTGATTGTTTTTGGTTTTTGTTCTTAATAAACTAGGTCGTGATCACGAAATGCTACCATTTGTTTTGCAACCCATGTGTGCAAAAGCTCACAGGAACTCGACAGAAAAAGTGTCCGACATGCTCAGCGAGTTTTGGACCTAATGATATTAAACCTATCTACATCTGACCGAACCAAAACGCTCTGAGCATGATGTATGATGATACTGTGAACCACAGGGACTTCTTTTCATATAGATAAAACATTAGATCCCTCTGTAATTATTACTCTCGTTTTATTGGGAAAAGGTCATGAAGAATTATGGGATATGGCAAAACAGAGTTTTTGAGGAACCATTGTGGGATTTTGATCATGTGATAAGAGAATAGGTAAGAATCTTAACACTTTTAGGGTTTATGTCTTGGTGATCCTTCCGTTTTGTTTGTAATTTGGAACATGGTTTCCGCAATTGATTTCTAAATAATCTTTTTAACATTTATTGTATTAACCAAACGTGTGTTATTGTCTGTAATGTTCTACGATTCTCAATTTAGATAACATGTGGCAAAATCTTGGCTATTCGTGATTTGGTATGACTGATAATTCTAATCCCATTTTTTTTTTTTTGGCATCTTCAAGACTTTCGATCCTACGAAGCATGATTTGAGATTGTCCGTTAGAATCCTACGTAGAAATTAGATATAAATTGGTGATGGATCTCCAATGATCTTAAATTTAAGTGAATATACTAGTGTTCTATTTTTCTCTGTAATTACGGTTTCTAAAATTGGCTGCTTAGCATTAATATAGGCTCTATCTAAGGAACTCTAATTTAATTTAAATACTCATGTTGGGACAAAGAAAAATCAGATCGAAGTTGATATAAACTGTTGAAAACAAATAGTGAAATG
The DNA here is from genome assembly GCA_018361395.1 of Boechera stricta. Classification (NCBI taxonomy): domain Eukaryota; kingdom Viridiplantae; phylum Streptophyta; class Magnoliopsida; order Brassicales; family Brassicaceae; genus Boechera; species Boechera stricta. Next base: position 21,406,609 of record CM031541.1, on the reverse strand, counting down.
TGTAAGATGCATAATCTAGTAATCTACTACATTATATAAAAGAAAAAAGACTTATATCATTTCATTCATTGTCGATTTTGAGCTTTACATTTAACTTTGGAATGTATAGTCAAAGTATCTTAATTGACCTAAATACCATGTTTTCCCACTAACTTATAGAATACTACTTATATTTAAAGTATTTTAAGTGTCATTATAAGATTTTGTTTTTGTTTCACAAAAAAATGTAGGTTTGTATTTTCGATACAGTTTAAAACAAAAACAAAAAAAAATAATACTACGTAAGAAAATGTAGAATCTTACTAAGAAAAACTATTAAGAGCATCAATAAATACTTTAAAATATGTATAAGTTCTTTTTGAACCACACTTAATTGGAATGGTATTTTCTTTTCACTATTTTTTTTTTCTTTCTTTTTTTTTTCTCAAGACATGATCATTGGTATTGCCGCACATGCTCTTTTTCTCTTTTCCTTCCTTTAAAAAAAATGGCTGAGAGGCGAAAAGAAGAGTTAATTTATTTGAACCATATGCTCTTAATTATTTTCTTCATATTATTATTATACTTCTTGCTACTGCTTTCTGTTTGGTCTTTCCAATTGCTTGCTTTTTCTTTTTTTAAGCCACTTTATTCCCAAAGATAAAGATCACATGTTTTAGCTCCATTCTGGTTCTATCTCTCGATCTATATATATACATACATATGTATATCACTAATCAGATTAAAAAGTCATAAGTGGGTAGAACTATGTTTGCGTTACGAACAAGATAATTAACTATAGTAATTAAAAAAAAAAAAACGTTTTTATAGCAAGGGAACTACCGACTACATAACAATGTATAATAAAAATAAAAGTAATGTTCTTGTGTGTATTAAGAATATGTTTTTCTTGTTTCTGTTAAAAAGTCTGAAAGAAAGAGTAAAACAAATACGTGTATTTATACATGCACAAAGCTAGAAAAGTAAGTCTGAGGATAATTCATATGTTTCAATGTAAATGTAATTTTTCACACGTATAGTAGATATACTAGAATTTCCATTAGATTTAAGATATAATTTAATGAGTAAGGCTCGATATATTTGATTTTTAGTCCATAAATTATAGTATTTAAAACGGAAAAACATTGTTTTGAAGCCAACATATAATTCTGAAACTACATTTTCCAAACATATGTAAATTATATACAGTAGATTTTTTTTTTGTAAAAGTGTAACGAGAGAAAGAAAATAAGCTTAAATCAACAAGAATGAAAATAAGGTTACATAAATAAGTGAGAGAGAGAGAGACTGTGTCAACCTGCATCTTCTCTTTTTTTAAGCATAAGTGAGAGAGAAAGAGAGAGACTGTTTCAACAACAATCATACACTTAGTATCTAATGACTTTTCCCTAAAGCACTCCATTTTCTTCAATCATGTTTTTTTGGTGGAACTTGATATTATTTTTTATTTTTTTATATACAACAAGTGAAAATGTTAGATCTTATAATCTTATCATACTTGTCGACTAAATATTGTCTCCTAATTAACAGTGATATCACCATTACCTAGATTATTCACGAGACAAGATCTATTTCAGATCAAATAATTGTAATAAGTTTGTGTTCTATTTTGTAAAGTTATTTCATCAACGGGAAGTAAGCTGATCCTGCACATACGACCTCGTCTTTTTCTTTTATTAATCATTAATTGGGTATCCTTAAATATAATCTAAATCAACAAATCATATTCATTGCTCTAATAAAAGTACAAATGGGAGACTCGAACTAATTAATACATTCCAGATCATTTGCTCTCTCTTGGTACATGGGGGGTTCTCATTATTTTTCAAAACTAGATGATATTAGTAGTTTTACACAATAGTAGTAAAAAAAGAAACATATATCATATAGTAGTCGTACCTTCCAAATAATACGGAACCATAATATAGTGGCAAATAATATATTGGACTTACTAATTAATAGTCTGTACATAGTTAGGTTTGCATGCCACAAGATGCCAAACAACAAATTCACCTTCTTGTAGTTTGTCAGTCATAGTATCGTCCAAACGATCCAGGTACGTGTATATATCTATTTATTTATTTATAAGGAAATATTCTATATCGTCATTTCTATAATTTTTATTGTTGCCATTTGACGTATTGTATCTACAGAACCAGTACTTAATATTCGTTTCTAGAATATTTGTATATACGTGTGGTTAGAAACGTTTACTGCGGTTTTTGCATTAACTGTGAAATCTAATCATATTTGTATTACATATTCACAATGTGTAATCTTAAAGTTTTATTTTTGTTTCACCAACAATATCGTTTTATATTTTCAATGTAATTTGAAAACTTAATCTCTTTTTATCCCTATTATTTCAGTTTATTAATTAAAAAAAATTCTTTTAATGTATTTATAAAAAATATATTAAAATTTTACATAGTTTTCATAATTGTTTGAAACATGTCGAAATGACACTGTTGTGAAACAGAATGAGTAATAAATAATTTTAAATTTTAGTTAAAATAAGATGTTATTTAATTTAATATTTTTTAAGTATAAATTAAAAACTGGTGTCATTTAATTGAATTTTTATGTTTTTTAATTAATAGTTATCACATCAAAATTTCAATTTGTGCTATTCTATCGGTGACACTGAAATTATATATTAAAATAATGCAAACTATAAACATTTAATTAATCTTCATGTGTTTTTCTAGTAAGATACAAAGTGATAATTTTAGATGACTTGCACTTTGTCAAAAACTTTATAAATTTTTGATACACTTCAAAATTAAAGTTAGAATTGGTTAAAATTGTATAGTCGATAAATTCTCTTTAGTTTTGATATTGGGTAGATTCAATATTTATATATCAGTTGCCATATTTAAGAGAAGAAATACATGTCAGGTCGGAAAATTATATACTTCATATATAACTAAAGTCTTTTACATATAAAAATATAATCCAATAACAATCAGAAATTTCCAAAAAAGAGACACGAATGGTAGATTAGGAATTGTGGAAGTACGTTACCTAACGTGTATATATATACAGAACACGATATAGATAATAATTGATAGACTGCTATCAAATGAAGACTTAAATGTGTGTTGTAATTGTATACATATAAACATTCAAACCTTAAAATCATGAGAAAATAGAAAATTAACCCAGCATTTAATTATTATTACTATTTATTGAGATAATGATATATAGTGAGCTCACTTGGACACCCACTATGTTTCTATTTAATGACCTGTCTTCAACTATCCCTCTGTCTCACCAAATCGATATATTATATATTCATGTATAATTCGAATATTACCAATTGTCAAGGGGCAATTATAAATCTAACCTTTCTTCACATTCGATATGAAAGGACGAGTTCTAATCTCAAAACTAAATTTTCCCCCTGGATGAATACACTTAATATATGAGTTAATACGATTTTTATTGTGGACGATAAATCTATTTCTGAAAATGAATGTATAACGAGGTTGATGTGATTTTGTATTTTTGTTTACTAACCTATGTATGAGGAAATCGTTTCATGTAGTGGGCTTTCACCTATTTTGCCATTTACTGTTATGTGTTATGACAAAAAGGTACTATCAAAAAAAAAAAAATTATATATAACAAAGTTATATGTCACTCTCAAATCTAAGGGTCCAATATGTTTGGGAATCAATAACAGTCTTAAATTGCTTCATAGTGGTGAACAAAGTAAGGTTTTGGCCAAAAGCAATCACCTTATTACAGTTTATATCCTTTCACTTTTGACATATATTAAAGAAGTGGAGAAACAAACAAAGTAAAAAATATAAAAAATGAAAGAAAATGTAAAAATTGTAGATAAAAGATCTAAAGACATCATCACCATGTGACTCATTTTATTTTCCAACACCTAAAATAGTTTATTTTAATAATTAAATAATTCATCAAAAGTTTGTCTTCTTCACTATCAATTTTCACAATCATCATCTCATCAAAACTCACACACTATATATGACATATTAATCCGAAAATGAAAAGTTAAAAAAGAAAAGGAAAAGTTAGTTATAAAACTAGCCCAAGAACGTGGATTACGTGTTACTGCGTTAATTAATGAAACCATTTACAAATATGCATGTTAAATGTTAGTAATAAGTGAACAATATAATGATCTTTGTCAACAAGAGAATTATTACATATAAATATAAATTTACCAAATTAAATGTATATTTTGTTAAAATGAATCAATTCCTAGTTTACTACTCGATTATTGGACTTGTAATAGCAACATGTGATTAATTGCGGTAGCCAATAACTAGAGAAAAGGACTTAATTTGAAGAAAAGGACTGCATAATGTATTTTGTGAAACAAGTATAATAACAAATATTTAACTCAAACATATGGATGATAAAATTTAACTGTACAGAAAAAAATATTATTTTGACCGAGTGTTAACAAACAATTGGGTTTTATTAATATTTTTTGTTCTTTGGTTCATATTTTCGTAACAAGTTCTCATCACATTTATATTACACAAACACACTTTTTTCTAGAAAATCAAAATGAACCGGTTTCTTTACAAAAAATCAATATCACTCAAGTTGAAAAAAAAAAATCAAACGTAAATATAGAAATTGAAGAAAAAAAAAGAAAAAAAAAAAGAAGAAGAAGAAAATGGTAAATTAATCAAGTGTTAGTGATCGAGCTCTCGAAGGATATTTTAGTCATTCAAACAGAAAAACGGCTCTTCAAGCCGAAACCCTGCATCGGCTCCGCAAAGCTGCCACGTGGATGAGTAATAACAAAACGCATCGTTTCGTATGATCATCTCATTCTCATCGGTAAACAAATCCGGCAAATCAAACAGCTTCTCTTCGTCATTGTCTTTGTCCGTACACGAAGTTGAAGCACACGAAGAAGCTTCCGAAGACTCTTGACTTTGAGTAGTCGTCGTGGTGCTTGTGTCCGAAGAAAACACCACCACGGCTCGACTCGGCTCGACTTCAGATAATTCAGCTACTTCCTCCGAATTATTAACATCGTTGACCGGATCTTGCCAATTAACGGCGGCTAAAGAGGCGGCGGCTTGAATGTCTTTAGGAGAATTGGTGACGGGACGAGGAAGCTCGCCGGATAATTCAGGAAAATTGAGGTAAGCCGTTGTACCTTTAATGGCTAAAGCCGCTACATCATGAGCTCGAGCTGCCATCTCAGCCGTTGGATAAGTCCCGAGCCAGATTCTTGATTTCTTCTTCGGCTCTCTAATCTCCGACACCCATTTTCCCCAACTCCTCATCCGCACTCCTCTATACGTCGGATGCTTATCTCCGCCGTTGATCTTTCGCTTTTTTCCTCCTTCACCGGTTTGATCATCGTCTTCGGCGGAGGCTAATGATGATAATGATCTTCGAGATGCTTTTCTTTTAGAGTTGTCTTCCTCATGAGGGAAATTAGAATTTGTTGATGATGATGACGAAGAAGATGATGTTGTAGGTGAAGAGGACAATGAGGCGGCGGCGGAGAAGGCGGAGATGGCGGAGGAGATAAAGGTTACTTGAGAAACACTACTCTCTATGTTGATTTGTCTTTCCATTGTAATGAGAGAAGCTTTAGAGAGATGGTTGCACAAAAATAGATGTGAAGTGGGCTGTATTAATATTCCTCCACCGATCTTTTTTTTTTTCTTTGGCTTTTTATATTATAAAGAAGAAAATACTTGAAAGAAAAAATATATATACATAAATGTTTTTTCGTTATAATAAAACGAAGGAGGCAGTATGGAATGGGGTCCCTGGAACAAAAAGATATTATTGCGATTCACAGTTTTAGCGAACCCGTTTTGTTCCATGTGAAAATAAATACATACGACATGGTTTTATTTATTATGTATTTTTCTTACAGACAAAAAAAAAAAACAAATTCTTATGTATTTTATTAGAGACAATGAACTAGAATTAATTCCATGGCAGCCGTTGATTTTTTTTTTTTAAATTTCTCGTCTAATATGGCCCGACCCTCGTGCATGTGCCGTGCGTCACCTCTTAACACATGAATTTCTCATCTTCCACTTTTATTTCGTCCAAACAAAATTGGGGTTAGTGTCACGTCGTCATATTTTAAAATTTAGCATCTTTTCTTTCTATTTCTCATAGAGTTTTATCTTTTTCGTAAGTATGTTTGATTGGTAAAATTAAGAAATAGAGTACGATGCAAGACTCGGATAGAACCCATACAAAAATGTTGTTTCGACATTTCCATTGACAGGCTATATATATTTTTAATTCATATACTACTAATTAAATTAATTATGTAATTTTTTTTTTTAAAAAAATTGTTAAGTTAGATTTTGATTAAACTGTAGCAGAACTTCTTTCGTGTACAATTTTAATTTGAAATTTGAAAGCACATTTTACAGAAATAACGATCTTAATCGATATAACTATATATATATATATATATATATTATTCAACCTAAAAAAAACCTATATTAAACGGCGGTAGGTTTTGGGGTGTATTAAAAGACTCTAGAATTTTGTTTTTTTCTAAGAACGTCACTTTTCTCGAGTAAATAACCTAAGTTACGACTTAAGATAGTAATAACTCTGTCCGAGTAATCAAATTATATGTCGGCCCGAGGTTTGGTTACACGTGCCGTATATAAGTCGAGTACAATACAATAGGAGTAATAAAATATAAACACAAGATTCATACCTCCTTGACCAAGGCATTAAGCCATCTCTTTCAATTAATTTCATAATTAAATGTCATTGCCTTTTGTTTCCTTCTAGAGAGGAAAAAAAAGACATGGAAGCATAATTGTCCACGTCATAAGATTTTAATTAATACGAATGGGTCAAGATACGTACACGTACCATATCAAATTTATGTGAACGAATATGTACAGAACTATATATAGATATATGTTATTGTATATTAATATGACACTGTTAGTACGTCGAATTCATATATGTTATTGTATATAAGTATATTCATGCGACACTGTTAGTACGTCGTATTCGATTCGGCGCCATGATAATTAATTAAGAAACCACTTTATTTGTATATATGGTCATTTGGCCACCACAATAAATAGAAAACACTCCTTCAATTTTAATTATTTTCCCCAGCTGTGATTTTACAAGAATCATTGAACAATGAACGACATTATTCACACGTAAATATATACAGTATACGCACATATACACATGCAGACATAGATTCTCTATATACTCATAGTTATGATATATATTGAGCTAGTAGCTTGGTACTGTCCACTTCAGGGAAGTGTGGCTATTGTTCATTTAGAATCTTTTCAGTTGATTGAGGAATATTGACCCCATTGATCAAACTGATCTGCAGGTTCTCATTTGTTTTATTATATAGTCCAATTTTATTTTATATGATATTATTATTCATCCTTCGTGATTATAATTTGACATTACGGTGTGATAGCTGCGATGATGGTACATAGTAGTAAAATCATGAAAATAGTACAGTTGAATAACGTTTTTATATGGTAGGTAGTAGGTACATAATAGTAGTAGAATAATGAAAATGATGACAATTGTACAGGTGAATAACGTCAAAATATTAGTTCTAGTTAGAAATTGACACAAGTTGATTGTTGTAGAAAATCAGAACATTTATATTTGATCAATGATTTATGTTAATATTCGTATTTGATCCTAGCATTTTGGGTATTAGCTGGAAAAATCAGATGCGAGTATCTATATTCAAAACGACGACCGACTTTTATATCGTATACAAACGATTAGTTCCTAGTACTGTTGAGTGTTGATAACGTGTGTGTGTGTGTGTGTGTTAGTGTTAGTGTTGATCAAAAGAGATTAATTGGTAAGAGAAACAATTTAGGAATTCAAAGTATCGCTCAGTATGAACTCAAGTGGTAAGACTGGGTGTAGGTTTGAAATAAATTAGGAAATTCGGTATATTTCTATATATTTAGTTAGAAAATATACGAAGGTAGGTTTGAAAGAAATTAAAAACACAACGCAACTGTGATTAAGCTTGATAGATTAAAAGAAGAAAAAAAAAAAGCTTTTCTACACATATACAATTGTAAGTTATAATTATGCAGATAGATACAAAATAAAAGTCTAAAACTAAAAGAAAGGAGAGCAGAGGTCGTAGAAAAATCTGCGAGCGATATACGATGATTGATGCGAGTTAGATAATTTTATACAAGTCAATGGGCACACATGGCGCACATGCCACTCATTTTTAATTGTGAAAAACTAAAATATCAACGACTAAGGAAATTTAATTATTCTTTTTCAACAAAGAAAAAAACATTTTGTTAAAAGGAAAATGCTCATCTACTAATTAATTTTGCTGAAGAACCAATTAATAGAATAAGAAAATTCCACTAATCTTCATGTTACGTTATTTAATTTTCTATTTATCTTAATTCCATTTACCATTCGGAGCCTTGAGAGAAGAGTTAATACAGTGTCAGCATGCAACCGAAACACGTCGTTAAGAAAGAACCAATTAAATTGTCGCCATCTGGTAACGGTGGAGATCAGATCTCAACCAGGTAAGGATGTTTATTTATAGAACTTTTTAAGATACTGACAGTCACATATGATAAAAGGTAAATTTTTGTGAATGTAACCACACGCCACACGGTAAGGGAAAAAAGTGGTCCTAGTTCGTCAATCTAAATGCCTTCTATATCGTGGGAAAAAATGATTATGTGCATTCTTTTTCATATAGAAACTATACACATTTATATATTGGAGTGTAAATATTATAGCTACGTACACATATATTAAAGTACAAACATGTGCATATAAATGCATCGATACGTATCAAAGGGGTAAGGGGGAGCGGTTCAGAAACTTAAATATGATGTTCCCTCTCACTCTTTTGTTCATTCAATTCTCTGTTTCCCTCAAAAAGAGGTAACCATTATAATATTAAAATAAAATATAAATTGGGAATTTTTTCATTAGGCGATGGACAAGAGTCATGAGAGACGTATTGCTTTTCTCGTCGATCCAGCTTGTTTTTATTTTATTTTATAACAACTACTACTAGTATTAAGATTGTAATAAACATTTAGTTCGTAATTTGAGCTACTACTTTTGTGTTGTTTGATAGTGCAAGTAGTTTACTTTCCTCTTGAGTGAGGAACTCACGTAGAATTTAAAATTATAAACTTTTTGTCTACATTGAATTATACGATATTTTTTAATACATTGTTTAGACAAGATAATTAGCAAAAATCGTATTTTATTTAGACATGAATGATCAAAAATGTCTTATTTGTATTTCAAAGTTCAAACATTATTATTAAATATATTGCTATATGAATATGAAAATCAACCAAAAAAAAATAGTTAAACTATTTTACGAATATTTCCAATATTATTTTGCAAACGTCATGTTACTTTGATGATGACAAAGTTTGGCAGCTAAAAACAGGAGAGTAATCCAAAAAAATGTTTTTTCTTTGTATTTTCCTTTGAAATCATAAACGTATCTATCATAGTTCTTTTTGGTAATTGTGGAAGTTCGTTGAGTGGTAACATCCATTGGGCCACACCAATTCAGATCCTCCAAATCTTGCTTTTGGTCCGACTGAATATCATTATAGTTATATAATAACAACACGGCTGTAATTAATATTATATTAAAACGCATTGTAATTTCAAAGCCTTTATGAAAACATGTATTGAAATTTCTCTTTGTGTTCTACATAAATCTAAGGACTCATTGTTTCCAAAAGCAATTTTTTTTTTCATTTGCATCTGCACATGTGAAACGAAAGCACATTTTTCTGCTGACATTGAAACAAAATCACAAATAATGAAATAAATCAATAAAAATTATTTACAAAATATAAACGACTTTTATGATAATAAGGGAATGACAAGAAAATAGTCTCAAAAAGTTGGAACATTACACATTAATGATGATTACTAAAGATTTCTTTCACGTTGGATATTGTAACATTTCATTATAGATTAACGGCTATGGGAATATATTTTATTTATTACAAAAAAAATTATTACCAATTTATTTTGAATTTAAAGCCATAAAACAAAGACTAAGCGACATCAAACTTAATAATAAAAACCATAAAACTTTTTAATCTATCGATCTTTAATAAATAATATTTTGAATTACAAGCCATAAAATTAAGAATAACGTTGGTACTCGACATCAATATTTTCGAATATAAAGATAAAGAGTTAAAACAAAAAAAAACACGGAGATTTAGACCTTTCATGAATACCTTTTCTCATGGTTAAAACTAAATTAAGACTTAATTTTAAAAACAAATCCAACCATGCAAGGGAAAAGGTATATAATATATAGGAATAACAAAATTAAGAGAGAAACAGATCTACATCACATCATTTGTATATCTATTAGTGGGTGCCCTACGAATCGTCTTGTCTCCATAATTTTATTTGTCATATTAAATTGCATCATTAAAGAGACAAAATTTGATAATGATCTACTTTTCCTCTCTCCTATTTTTCCACCCTCACGAAAAATTCTTGAAGTTTCTGCTTCTTTATTTACTTTTTATTATTATATTTTCATCTTTATTTTGGATTATATGCTCGCTCTTGTAACTTTTACGTCCTTTTTACATGAAAATTAATATTTTATAGTCAATGAAAATTAAATATTGTAAATAATCAATGATGTGTCCTTCATCCATACGGTGAGACTTTTGTAGGTCTAAATCTTGATATATTTTTTTTTCCACAAAACTAATCCAACAACCGGTAACTCTCTAATATTTCCTTATATTCGAAACCGTAAATGAAAAATCAACATCGCTAGTATCACCTGACAAAATAATTATTTGCATATGATTGGAACGAATAAAAGAAGCGCCGAAATTGTAGTTTGTGTTAAGATTGCCTTGACAACTATATATATAGCTCCGATCCAAATGAAAAATATAGGGACAGACTTAAAGCCCAATGCCCAATGGGATGATATTATTTATGATGGGCTCTAGTAATTGTTAAGAAACCTGTGTGAGGAATATCAGATGGTCCAGTGTGTTCCGCGTTGGACCTTCACTCCTGACAGCATAATTCTTTGCCCGAAGGATAATTAAAACAAAAACATATAAAGGAATGTAAAAGTTGGGATGCTTTCCCAAGGCAGAAGCAATATAAAAATGCTTGAATTGGTAGCTTCATACTCACGTCATTATATTTCTCTATCCTCCTTTTGTGATCTTACATAAACCCCTAACCTCGTATTGTAAGTTGTAACAGACCACCCATGGACAATTAAAATATATTCAAAGAAGCAACGTGCCTAATCCAAATCTCGTCATCGCTGATGGGGGATCTAGAACAAGGAATACAACTAACCACGGAAAATGAAACTGGATCTGGTAACGTGGGTAGATGGAGTGAAGGATTTCATGATCCATGGGTTCCGAAACACGGAACAGCTGAGAAAGCAAAAGCTATTTCGTCCAAGACTAAGCCGACTAAACCGGATTCTTGCTCTGAGATTTCCGGTATATGGCCTTCTTCGTTTAGCAAAGAGTATTGTTGCATCTATAGGGTGCCAAACCGGCTACGGAGAGTGAACCCAGAGGCATACACTCCTCAAATGCTTCTCATCGGTCCACTTCAACATTCTAAGAAAGCTAATGCCCTCGAGCTCTCCAAAACCGATATAAGGTACGCGTGTATATATATATATAAACCATACATATAAAAGTCCAGTTTCCACTACAAGAAAACAAATCTTTTTCCAACGATCGGATTAGTCGAATTTTCGTCAGAAGTCGACTATTCTGACTAACCGAAATTCCTCGGAATATGCTGGTCGGAAATAGAATTTGGTCGAAAATTCATCGGAAAATTTCCGACCAACAAATTTCCGTCGGAAACCACTTTTTTTTTTCATTTTTGAAAAGAAAAATATTTTTTTTAAAAAAAAATTAATGTGGTCAGAAATTCGTCAGAAAATTATTAATTTTTTTTTTAAACGACTAATTTCCAACGAAATATTATCATTTATTTTTTTACATCTCCTAAAAGTGTAAAAAAACTTTAAAAAATGATTTCAGTTAAATATTACAAACTTCAATAATTAAAATCGTAATTATAATTGAAAATCTAAAAAAAATTACTAAATTTTTTCGAAGAATCGTAGTGAGAAGGAGAAAATTAGTAAAAGATGTTTGACATGTTTGTGATTTGTGATTTGTTGGAAGAAGGTTTTAATATATAAAAAATATTTCTGACGAATTTCCGACTACATGTTTTGATACGTGGAACATGCATTTAATGCACAAATTTTCGGCGAATTTTCAACTAATTGAAGTAAAGTTGTCAAAAATTCGTCAGAAATTCACCTATTCCGACGAATTCCGATGATTTTTTTTTAAAAATTATTTCCGACGAATTTCTGACTATTTAAAAAAAAAAAAAAAGAGAAATTTTTAAATAATACAAATAAAACGAGAAATTTCGTACAAAAACATTTAACAAATTTCCGATCATTTAAAACAAATTAATTTTTTCTTTTAAGTCTGTCAAAATTCCAACCAGCCTTAAAAAAAATAGACGAGTTTACAACTACCGTATATATTTTTTTTGAAATTTTTCGATGAATTTCCGACCAACTTACGTTTCCGACTATTTTTCGACCACTTTTCCGGCGATATTCCGAATTACGAGTTTCAACAAAAAAAGTTGTCCATTTCCGACGATTTTTCCGACAAAATTCCGATGAAAGTAAATTGGTCGGAAATGGGTCGGAAAGTTATCGGAATACCGTCGGAAAAACTCCGACCACCTATTTCATTGGAAACAGTTGTTGGAATTCGACATGTTTCCTTGTAGTGTTCGGATTTTGTGTTTGTGTTTGCGTGTTATGTTTACATTTATAACTTGCTAAATTAGTGTGTTTAATCATAGCTTTATAGTATTTTCTCGTATCAAATATCATTTGTAATATATATATATATATATATATATATAAAATAGTTAATTAAAAACTATTTTGGTGTTTGCGCTTCTGTTAACATCTTAAATTATAGTGTTTATGTTAAAAATACATAATCATATTGTTATTCTAACAAATATCATGTAAAAGTTTTATACCCAAATAAAATTTATTTGAAGTTTCACGCTTGCGTTAACGATTTGTAAATATAATTTTAAGTAGTATTTTTTTGTGTTTGAAACATACAGATTTTTCTTTTTTCTTTTATAAAATATCTTATCGTTATTGCCAATGCGTTTGGATTGTTCCAGATATTTGGACTACATGAACATGGAGCTTCACAAGAAGAAGTACCTTACGGCTATTGCAAATAAATATGGGGAGAAAATTGTCGATGATTTGAGTTCGATCATAAAAACGAATGAGAAATTCATAAGAGAAAGCTACGCCGAATCAACGGATTGGATCAAATCCCAAGAGTTCGTGGAAATGATCCTCCTCGACTCGGTGTTCATACTAGGGTTCTTCATTCAGACCCGAACCACACAAAACAACAACAAGAAAGAAGAAATTCTTTCCCATGAAGAAGATATTCTTTTCCAGGAGCCTTGTCTCATAACCACTATTCTTGAAGACCTAATCTTGCTCGAGAACCAACTCCCTTATGCCCTTTTAGAGGAACTCTCCGAACTTTTTTTCTTAAAACTTGAAACCACGGAAACGTTTCTTGACATTATCCTTCGAGCTTTTAGGTTGGAAGATGAGGTCAAAGAAGGAATGAATTTCCGACATTTTACAGATTTGTTTCGACGTGTCCGTGTGGAAACACTTTGTTTGACAAAAGAACAAATTAAAAGCGCAAAGGCTAAGCCACCGAAGAGCATAAAGAGTCTGCACAACGCAGACAAACTAGACAGTGCTGGAGTAGATTTTGTGCATGAGGAAAACGAGTTATCGTTGGTGATTACTTTCGAACGAGGAATCTTGAAAATACCTTATTTCTTAGCGGACGACAACACTGAGAGGGTTATGAGGAACTTAATGGCACTCGAGCAATGCCATTACCCTTTCACTGCTTATGTTTGTAACTACATCGTCTTCTTGGATTTTCTCATCGACACCGAGCAAGACGTTGACTTTCTCGTCAAGAAAGGTAAAACACTTTACAAAGATCTCGTTCATAGAGCAATATGAGACGGTAAGTATTCGGGTTGCTCAATCCAGGTTTTCATCAATTTTGGTCTGTGAAAGCGGTAAACCGGTTTACGTCTAGATTCTTGTTTTTAGCAAAATCTATTTTCGTTTTAAAGATTTTCGAAAACAAATCATGTTATTACTTATTAGTCAGATTAATTTTTTTTTTTTGGTTTCAATTTGTCTTGTTAGAAAAGAAAAAGAAAACAAAAAAACTAAAACATTTATGTTCCATATATCTTCGATATTCTATTTCAAATCCGGTGATTGGTAACGCTTTGGTTTGGTTAAACCAGATTAAACATTCCTATATTACGTACAATTACCTTATTTTTCAATTATGACATTCCTAATTAACACATATCTCCACATTTTTCGTTAACAGGAGTTGTAAAGAACTGGTTAGGACATCAAGCATCGGTGGCGGAAATGGTGAACAAACTATGTTTAGGGCTCGTGGATTTTGGATCTTACTATTACGATATAGCCGAAAGACTCAACAATCACTACGAGAGCCGTCTCAACAGATCCATCGCCACACTCCGGCGAGTTTACTTTAATGATCTTTGGACCGGAACTGCCACCGTTGCCGCCGTCGTTATCCTCGTGTTGACTTTGATTGGGACGGTGGCTTCCGTTCTCCAAGTGACGCAGAAGGACAATAATTCTCCGCCGCTTCCAGCTCCTCTCCGAGGACCGTAGATTGTTTCTTGTTATACACGAAACAAAACAATTATTTGTTTTTTTTTTCTCCCACACAAAACTATGTTTAATTTGTTTTTCTCTTTAGCTCGACATGGTTCCTCAAATAATGCTTCTTTTTTTAATACGTTTATTTATCCCATCATGTCTAACATCATCCTTCCAGTTTGACTATGTATCTTCAAGTTAATAACAATGTATTTGTTTGCTTGATAAAAATAAAATTTGTTTGCTCAGAACGAATCGATCTGAAGAATACACAGTTATGAATGTCTGTTTATGACTCAATATAAAAATGCTGTTATGTACATCCAATCAAAACGAGGTAAAGGGCTGGAACCAAAGCCCCACGGGCCAAAACTATGATGGGGCTCCAATAATTATTGAGAAAAGGTGAGAAAGTAGAAAAAGTTGAGAAAAACTTGTGTGAGAATTATTTGATGATCCAATGAGTTCCACGTTGGACTTTAAAAAAAATCTGAAGACATAATTCTTTCCCAAAGCTTAAAAGAAAATAAAACTAAATAAAGGAAACCTAGAGTGATACGTAATATAAAAATGCTCGAAATTAACTAGCTTCAAAATCACATCATTTTGATTGATTCCAGCTCATGGGTAATGCAATGCGTGTCCATTGTCACTTACTCTCTATTGATCATTAACCAAGCTTTTGGTATGATATCTCCTGGTAGAGGACTCAGACGAGGCGATACTCTCTCCTATTTCTTGTTTGTCATGTGTACTGAAGGCCTTACTCACTTGATGAACAAGGCGATCCTCTCTCCCCTTTCTTGTTTGTCATGTGTACCGAAGACATTACTCACTTGATGAACAAAGGAGAAAGAAGTTGCCTCATCAATGACATTTGATTTTCTAATGAGGGCCCAGCCATTCATCATCTCCTCTTTGTGGATGACAGCATGTTCCTTTGGAACGCTGAAAATTAAGAATCAATGCCTTTCTAATGTAATAGCACCTCCCCTAAATGGTTTCTGAGAACCCAAGCACAATCACCCAGTCCTGACTGTTTACTCCACGAACCTGTCAAATTACATTTCAACCTACCACAATCAGGCGGAACCAAGATTTTCCCCCACTAGGTTCTTGCATTTCATCCCTAACTGTAATGGTTTGATCCACAATATGAGAGATGAACCAAAAATCAACTTTTTCCTTGATTTTCTGAATTGTCTCCAAGGGAGGGAAAAAAAAAAAACTAGCTTCAAAAGAGAACATATATATTTCTATTCTTCCAAAACCTCCACATGACCCAAGGAACTATTCTTCTGATCCCTCTCAGAATAATTATACTCTTAGATAGCACCATTATATAGTTGATGTTTGAATAAAGAGAGTCCTGGTCAAAACCACCATCCGGAAGAGGAGCCTCTGATAAGTCCCATATTTGTCGGGCGATAGTGCAAGAGAACAGCACATGGTTGATTGATTCAATCTCAAATCCAACTTATATTAATAACCCATGCACAATTGAAAAAAGGACCATATATTGAAGTAACGGCTAGGGCTGCCTTTTTCGGCAAACATGGCTAAGGTTCGAAGAGAAAACTAAAACTTCTTTGTACGTATAAAATATATTTTAAATTCTATTATCGTCTTTATCTTTTCTGTCGTTTCTTATTGTCGATTTGTGTTACGTTTCGTTTTTTTTTTTGTAATCTAAAATAAAACTAAAATTTGCATATTTAGTTTAAGGAATAACTAAAGCAGTATGAGTGATTAATGAGATCTTGTTTTTAAGTTTGTTTTCGCATCTTCTGTTTGTACTTGTTTTCTTTAACTGACTAAAATTTTATAAATGATTTAATGAGAATGAGTTTGGTTGTTAAAAAAAAAACTAAAACGGTATAATAAAATCTCTATACAATTACTAACTAACTAGAAAATCCAAAATAAAGGTATGTTACTAAACAATAAAACTAATTAATGACTGTATGAAATTGTGCATGTTTCTTTAATCTCAACCATCTCTATCTTAGTATCTTTTCTATCTAAATCTCTTTTGTAAGCTGTTAAAGCCCAAAAGCAATCCTCTGTTCAGCCATAAATGAATCTTTAATCAAAAAAAAAAAAAACAAATTGAACAGACACCTATATATACAATTTTATTTCACTAAATATAAGATATGGACTTTTAAGTCTTACAAAAATTTTGTGACTATAAGCACAAACATTATGAAGGCATAAATTATTTTATCAATAATTTTAGTTTAGTAAGGTTTCAAATGTGTAATATATATTGATTGGCTTACTCGTAGAACAAGAAACCGCTTAGGATGGATATAGAAGAAGGATCACAAGGAACAAATACTAGTTCCAATGAACTTAAGCCGATCTCGAATCAAGAAAAAGAGCCTACCAATGAAACAGAAATTTGTCGCGTTGACTTTCCTATAGAGCGAGTAATAGCGGGCTCTTGCTCTCAGTTCCCTTTTTTATGGTCTTCTTCGGATAACCACAGCTATTGTTGCATCTATACACTCCTCAAATGCTTCTAATCGCGATCGGTCCTCTTCATCATTCTAAGAAAGCTCAAACTTCTGAGCTCTCCAAAACCGATTTGAGGTATACTACTTAATTATCAACTTTCATCATATTTAAGGTCTAGGTATTTGGATTTTCAGTTCATTCGATTAGTTTCTTTTATGGGGTTTGTGAAGAGTAAGTCCAAAACAATTTCCCCTTTAGGTTCAGTTGGATTTTGTATTAAAAATAAATAAAAATGCAAATAAATGATAAATTCTATTTATAATGTTTTGTTAAAATTATATTTTAAAAATACTACCGATTTTAAATGAGTTTCGGTTTATTTGATTTGGTTTGGTTGTACTAAATTTGGTATCTCTATTGTTATTGTTTGGTTTGGTTTGGTTGTACTAAATTTGGTATTTCTATTGTTACCGTTTGGTTAAATATTTCTTTTTGATTTTTTATTTAAGGAATTCTCGTTCCAATTTTATGCGTCTCGTCTCGACGACTTTCCCAGATATTTGGACTATATGAAGATGGAGCGGCACAAGGAGAAGTACCTTGAGAATTTTGCCCGGTATGGGAATCAAACGGTCGAGGAATTCAGAAGAATTATCAGAAGTGGTGAGAAGCGCAAATCATAAGGGCATGCTATGCAGAATCAACGGAGTGGATCGAATCACACGACTTCGTTGAAATGATGCTCCACGACTCGGTGTTCATACTGGTGTTCTTCATGCAGCTCGGACCTCGATACATGGACAAAACAGGAGATTTTCTTTTCGACGAGCCTTGCTACCAAAACACTATTTTTGAAGACCTAATCTTGCTTAAGAACCAACTTCCTTGTTACCTTTTAGAGAACCTCTTCAAATTCTTTTTTCATAAAACTTGAAGTTAACTTAACGTTCCGTGACTTTATCCTTGGAGCTTTTGGCTTCAAAGAAAAGAACATTTTACAGATTTGTTTCGGGGTGTTCGTGTCGAAACGCTTGGTCTCTGTCTGACGGAATAAGATCAAATTAGAGAAGAACTTGAGAGAAAGATGATGATAAAGAGATCGAATGTCATTTGATCCAGCTTGATACAATTTTATTTTAGTTTTTTCGAGAAAATCTGAATTTAAAAAAAAAAAAAAGGGTTTCGATCAACTTTTTTAAATAGTTTTGGTTTTGTACAGTTTATTTAAATATGTAAAAAAAAAAATCCTCTTCAAGTCGGTTCTGTTGGAATTTTGATATATTTTTCCTTATTCTCTATTTCATTGTGCACAAGAAACCAAAGAACAAGAATAAACGCGTTTACGTAAGTTTACATAAACCTTGCTGCATTCAGAGGCTTTTGGTGTCTCTTTTTCATGCCCATTTTCCTTGCTTCAGAACCTTCCACTCATGCGAGAGGCCGCTGCTACAATCTTCTTCTTCACGTGCAAGTAGAGCGCTTACTCCCGAGTTACTCCAACTAATTGGAAAACTCTTATGCTTCATTTTAATGTTCAATATCCTTCATCTAATATGTATTTTATGACTCTTATACTTTATACGAACATACATGAAACTCAATTACATTCCAATAGGTTCTATTTTCAGAATTTTAGAATTCAATTTTTTTTCTTTTTCTATATAGTTTGTTTAGATATAGATAACAAAACACAAAACTGATTTATTTACATGGTCGGATCAATTAAACTGAATTGGACTCTCTTATATATGTTTTATTTTTACTATAAGGTATAATACATAACTAGTTGGGACGCTCAAAATCGGTGGCGTAAATGGTGAACAATCTGTGTTTAGGGATTGTTGATTATGGCTCTCACTTTTACAATATAGCCGATAGCCTCAACAGATACCACGAGGATCCTTTCAACTTTATCAGAATACAAAAAAATGCACATCTTTCGCCATTCTCCAGCAGGTATACTTCAAAAACCTTTGGACCAGAACTGCCGCCGTCGGCGCCGTCGTTATCCTCGTGTTGAATTCCAAGTGACACAGAAAGACAAAAATCACACTAATTAAATCTCTGCCACCTCCGCCTCCCTCCCGAAAATTGTAGATTGCTACTTCCTATATGCATTAAAAGAGACTATATATGATTATTACAATATATTTTCATCCATTCTGCAGAAGCGAACACAAAACAAAATTGGTTGCTTTAATTTCTTTATATGTAAGAAATTTTCTAAAATTATGTGTAATCATGTTTGTTAATAATAATAAATCAATAATTCAATCCTAGTGTCTACATATTTATTAGTCAAAATTCACAGTCTTCCTCCAACTCATTTTCCTTATAACGACCTAAAAGATAATAGCCAGATAGATTTCAACCACTTAAAATAAAACATATTTCAAAATAGTTTGTCAACAACATTAAAATATCTCTGAAATGAGATAAACATGTGATTCCGGTCCACATGAATGGACAATCACTCCCTTATTCATGAAATCAATATTTAAAGAAAACAACAACGAAATTTATTCAAGAAACCCTTTCGTTGATACAACAAAAGGGGTTCACCGTTAAACTCCCAAATCACTCACGACGATCACGGAGGGCTGCTGCTGCATTGTCTGTTCTAGCCCTCTGACTAACAAACCTTCTACAGTACACAGGACGCCCATCGACGGAATAGCAAACCTTTTCATAAGGGCCCATCACAAGGTCTGGTATGGAAGGAGACTTGAACATCACTTTCCCAAACAAACCCGACTTAGCCATCCTCCCTGTTGCCCTAGGCCTGTGTACATACACATCCACCACACTCGATGGAAACATCCTAATAATCATCATCACATATATACACGTAAATGAACCAATTGAATCGTATAAAATATGTAATAGACTACACAAAAAAAAAGTAAAACAAATAGTTTGAATAACTATTATATCACGAAGCGCGATGTACTGTGAGATGCAAGTCGAGATCTATTAGACATAGCTTTTGTACAAACTAAACCAAAATTGTTATCCATCTATAGACTTCGTAGATGTGTTGTCTACGCATAGTCAACCTTCTATGACGTAAATGTAACGAAAGTTGCAAGTTAATGTGTTATCGTTTTCTGACAAAGCATTTGTACGAACCAAAAACTATTATCCATTTATAGATTTCATGAATTAGGGTTATACTTGCCTGTTGAAAAAATTGAAGATCTGTATTTCTGTGAGGGGAAAGCCATTGGAAAACGTGAGGAATAGACAACGTTGGTCAGGATTCGGCTGAAACTCCGGCGCAAATGCATTGAGCACAAATCCCGCCGAAGTACTCATGGCTTCCCTCTCTCTCTCTTATCTCTTCTTCCCTCTCCTTTTAACAACAAGAGAAACGCAATTTTTTGTTTTGTTTCTATATAGATTATAGCATGGTATATATGTCCGGATGCAACGGTTGGGGGTTTAAGGAATAATATTTTCATTTAATGCATAGTATCAAAAAGTTGATTAATTTTAATTTACAGTGAGTGCATGCATGTATATACTACGTTTTTTAAGAAAAATAAATATATTATTATTATTTTTATTTTATTTTTTTGTCATTTGAAAAATAATTCGTGGGGTTTTGTTGAATCATTTGTTTTTGTAATCAATAAATTTCAGCCAATTTTTTAAATGATCAGAAACAACAATTGAAAGTTCGCTACTTTTCAAGGGATCAAATTTATACAAACTGATTTTGTTAATCAAAATTCATGAAATTTACCAGTAAAGTTCCAAAGAAATGTCATAATAATTGTGATTCACACCAATAGAATAAAACAAAAACTCAGCAGTCACCTCCACGGAGACGGAGCATAATATCTCAAGGTCATTCTTGAGATTAGTATATAATATATACACATATTCTCTGCAGCAACATGCAAAAAAAGCTTTACCAATGGTCAAACCTCAAAAAAAATGTAAGAAGAAGACCCACAATCCAAAGCTTTATTCACAGTTTAGTTGCAGAGCAATGTGTCCCGCGTTGCATTCCCAGTAGTCGCATTAACCCTAATGAGTCAAAGAAAAGAAAAGACACACAAACAGTTTAGTCACATTCTGCTGAGTTTCAGACAAAAGATAAGATAGATCCTAGGAGATGAGTGCAGAAGAACTTTACCCATCTGCTATTTTGCAAAGGTATTCTCGTTGATCATCTCTTAGAGGGACATCAGTGAAGTCTAAATCCAATTCAAAATTATACACACAAAAGTATCGAACTTGATGTGAAGCTCAAAGGAAATAAAGAGATGTGCTTATTGTTATTATGAAAGTTTTTCTTCTTTTTACCTGCGCCTGTAATGTTTGATCCCTTGAATGATGTGTTTCCAGTAGCAGTCGCTCCTTCCAAGTTAGCGTTCGTTAAATTCACCTGCAAGATATAACATTTTTAACTATTCACCATTAATGTCAAGGATCTGTTTGTTTTCCCTAGCTTTATACACACACATTTAGGTACATACATCTACAGATATATGTAACATTGAATACAACCTTTGTTACGTTTGCCAAGGAGAAATCTGCACCTCGGAGATCAGCTTCAGATAAATCAGCACCTGGATTTACAATGATAAGAGTTAACATCCATGAATGAGAAGTCATCTCTATTACAGTTCTTCTACTACCTCAATAAAGAAAAGAGAACAAACCTGTTAGATCTGCATCAAAGAAGCTCGCACCTAACAACTTTGCACCCTTGAAGTTGGCTTGCCTTAGGATGGACTGCCGAAAATGTCATCAAATAGAGGATAATTAAACGAAAGATATGTTGTTCACGATAACAGTCTATAAATGAATAATGTATACCGTCTTGAAGTCCTGCCTGATCAGAGTCTGGCCACTGAAGTCCTTGCCGGACAAGTCCTGTCCCCTGGTGACTCCTTGTCCATAAGGACCTCCACCCTTTGAATTTCATCCAAATCCAGAAAATCTTATGATATCTTAGTCACAATGAAATGCAAATTACCAATGTCCCTCATTGGAATGAAATCCATCTAGTTTCTTAAATCACAAAAGACCAAATAACATATTCAAGAGACACTTTGGTTCCCCGCCTTTTCGATTATTACCACAGACACCTCAAATTAATTGGAGGGCAAGTCTACATGGTAATCTAAATACCAGATCATTCATTAGATTGCCTGTGAAACTACAGGGAAGACTGTTTCAACTTATCATTCCAGTTTCCAACAAAGAAAGTGCCTAATCTTAACACTTAACGATAAATTTCCATAAATAACAACAACTAACGTTTCCTCACAATAACTTTTTCTATTGTGATCTATTCATCACTTGCCTAAAGTTCCGAGCTTTAGAATTTATACCAATTGTGTACCAACACCACCATATATAAGTCCTTTTCTTTTTTCTTAAACTTTCTTTACAGACTACAGAATACAGTTAAAAAAGAGATAAGAACAAAAGGTTACCTTAAAAGCAAGAGCAGGATCAACAAAGAAGAGAGAAACAGAGACAAGTGCAAGTAGACTTCTCTTTGAAACCACTTCCCCTAATGACCAAACCACACTTCCCAAAGGACTAACCACTTCTTTTCCTTCCTGCCCAATAACAAAAGACCGCAAAAAGAATTAACTTTTTCTCTGGGTTTCAATTTCAACCAACACGTCGTTTCAAAGGTTGGAGACAACAAAAAAAATGGAGATTACCTGTGAGTAACGAAGGGGACAATGAGAATTGCGAGAAGATAGAGAATTAGAGAGTGAAGAGAGAGATTGTTTTGGAGAAATATTGCAGCAGGAGAACAACGAGACGTTGCTGTTGCTGAGAATTACCATTTTTTTGGTTTTTGTGTTCCTTCACGAATCAACAAGTCAGTTTAAGTGGATAAGCCAAAAGACTCCTCCTTGTGGATAAAATATGTTTAGTATTATATGACCGGTGCAATGCAAGTTACTTACTTGAGAAAAGGCCAGCTTTATTTGAGCCTATTTAGGCCCAACACATTATTGTTAAGTAATTTACCTATGTACCACTTTTACTTATAAACACAACAAATTAATTTTGAAGAATTTTGTAATGTCCAAGTGCTATGAATCTTTTAATCGATATCACTTGAAAATATTTAAATTTTCGTTATACTAAAGAACAAAATTTAAGGCCTTGAATGACAGTACCTTTTAAATGCAATTTCTGGTTTTTGTTTTTCAAAAACTCGCTAAATTATTCAAACATAATTTTACAAAACTAGTGCTGAAAACTGTTTCACTTTAGTTTTAATAGAAAATTTTAAACTATTTTACTTGAAATTTTATCAAAGACGAAAAACTCAAATCTAAAAGCTTAAAAACTAAAATAAAGAAACTCTACAGAATCTCCAACCATCGTAAGTCTGAAATAGATTTTGTCTTAAGAAAAAGACGAATTATCTATACTCTTTCCTTCACATTGTCCCTTGACCAATTTAGTGTCATCAAATCTAATTTCTCAACAAGGCGAGAGATCACGAGCAAGTCACATGGATAACAGCTGTACACACACAATCCAAAACGCATTGGATCGGTTCGAGGCTGTGATCATAATAACATCATGAGAAGAGCCATAAGCGTTAGAAATGTAATTTTGTTGGAAGCTCGTGTCGCATCAAATGATTGGTGTCCGGTGAGAGAGAGACAACGAGACACGCGCGGGGTGGTGCGAAGATAGGACAATGTATCCCTCTATTATTTCACTTGTGAGGTCGACACGTGGTCTCTCCATCACGTGACTTCCCACGTGAATGTCTGGCGTATCTAATTTAATTTTCTCCTCACTCCCATTCTTTATACATCTTAGTCACGTGGCTCTCACTCGCCCTGTCTCATTGCTAACTTTTTTTTTTTTTTAATCTTGAAACTTTATGCTTTTCAGCTTTTTTATTAATTTAGGATTTCGTAAAGATTGCGAAAACTAAAATACGTTAGATTCTAGTATTGTTTTTGTTTCTTAAATATAATTTAATATTAAGGTTCTTATGGTTACAAGTTGCGAATCCGAACTGACGGAAAAAATACGAAAAAAACAACGTACATATGTACTATATCTATGCGATTCATCTGGTGAGCGTCAACCATTTAAACTTATCCCATACTAAAGTTTTATTTGAAATTAAGGGTTTTTATTTGGTACCCAGTATGACTATCCAGACGTTCTGAGATACATTTTGTTTATATGTTTGGTAAAATCATCAAATATTTTGATCTAAAGAAGGTTTATTATGTTCTATCAGAGTAACAACACTTGAAAGTTCGTCTATTTTTAAAAGACCTGACAAATTTACTCTGGTAGAATTCGATCTAGTGCTTGATCACCTAAGTAATACTAATGATATATATATATATATGTATGTATGTTTTCTCTATTTAGAAATCTAATTTCTGCATGCATGTGAACAGCTGTTATTCTGAAATTCTAAAATCTTACAATCATGTCCAGAGCGTAGCCTTATTATTATTATTTTTGCTCCCAAAGCGTAGCATATGTTATTAACAAATTGCACGGATTCCAAATAATAGATTATAAGAATCAAATCAAATCTCGGACCGGACCAAAATAAGTGACGGGCTTCCCACGTGGACGTGTATAATGATTTCGAGAAAATTGTTTAGATTTGTCGATACAATCATGTGGTACGTGAAAAATATAATAATTATTTTGTAATGATTAAATTCGCTCAGCTAACATTTATTGATGGATGGACTATATAATATATCTACAAGAGTACTATGGTTGAATGATTCTTTTTTTTTTACGTCATTGATGGTAAAATAATTTATTCGTATAAAAATATGTTGAGCAATAGACTATAAATTGTTACTTATCAAAAATATTATGTTGAGCAACAGATTATAAATTGATACGTACAATTATATGGAGTATGTCAGAATAAGTCATTATTATGTAGACGTTTTAAATTATACCGCAAGACAGAAAAACACACACGTATATAATCATGTGCCTATAATAGATTGTTTTAATAGTGAAATTTATGATATTAGATTACTAAAACTAGTACACTTATATTTTTTTATGTGCCTATAAAAAATATATACTAAAATAATTAGAATCTGAATTATATATATCGAGAAGGTGATAAATATCAGTTCAAACCGAATCTTGGAAAATGAAAGGAGAACACATGCATTGGGAGAGCTTTTGCACATGGTTATGGACACACACGTGGGGCCATATTTTGTGTCTTCTTTTTAATAAAGATATGTCAAAATTATTGAATTTATAAACTCATGATAAGTAAATATTTTATATTCATGCATAATTACCTCAGAAACTCGTTATTGGTGAAACATGGGCTTTGGTTGCTTTGGTCGGTTTTCATGGGATCATGTTCTTAGCTATCTCTTACCAAAAGCGATATGACTTATTCTTTAATTCCCTCGCCATATTGTATAACAAACTTAAAATAAGTAACTATACATATATCCACAATTTAAATCAAATTTACGTATATTAATATAATATATTAAGTTGTTTTTTGTTAAAGATTATAATATCACCCTCATAATGATTTTGTGTCCAATTTATTGTGGTTGGAGGATATTTAATGAAATGTTGTTTGTGGTATTGATTTCGAAATTTTTGTATTGTTCTAATAAACGTTCTCTTTTTTACATTCTCTCAACGCTTTTACATGAACAATTAAGGGCGTGATATGCACGCGAGGATGTTAAGAACCACCGGGTCGGAGGAAGATAGAGAGAGAGAGTATCCAATGATTACAGAGAAGTGGATGTCTGGTCGTGGAGGAACAAAAATTACGCCGCACGAGTGTGGTCACTGGGGACCATGTGCTGCCGCCACGTTGGCAACTTCCCCACGTGAACCCCTTCCCATTGCCCACGTGACCTCCACTTCTTCGAGTTCTTGATCTTTGCTTCAGTTCTACACTCTCCCACACCATCTCACGCTCACGAATATGTATGTACTCGAACATATTCTAATCTGAAACAAATTCAACAGATCATGAAAACAAATGGATTGATCTGGTTTGAGTTTTACACGGAACTTTATTGTGACTTATCCAACGATATGAGATTACAATATAATCAATTTTGTCACTAACAACCGGCAGATTTGGAATAAATTATAAATATACCAATGATATTAATATAAACAACTAAATCACAATCAATTTCGCATGTTAAACAAAACAAAATGATAATAGTTGATACACTAATGAATTTTTTGCATGCTAATAGAATATATATAACTGGATGTGAAAATTGGATATAAATTATTACTGATTGACTATACTAACAACGATTTAATCAACGCATATATAATCTTTCTCTTTTCTTTGTGTCATTCACTCATTCCATTTATAAGGCATAGTAATGAAGAAAATGTATCAACGAGATATTTTCATTTTCAGATTAATTACACTTCGTATAGTTTTGTCATGATACATACATACAAAAAATATAGCATAACCATATAACAAAGCAGAATCATACGTAGGTTTTCTAGACGCATAATAAAACAAAATGTCATAAGATTTGAATAAAAAAGATTTTAAGCTTAGAAATAACCGTATATAAATTAACATGGACTATGGATTGTAACCTACACCCAACTATGAACTATACATTTATATGCATTGTACGGTTCATAACCCATGTTAATTTAGTTCAAAGCCCATATTATTTATGAATACATACCTTTCGTTGTGTTTGTGTTTTAGATAGAAAATTAGAGTATAATCTGTTTGCATAACTATAGTTTTTAGAGTATAACCAACTAGGCTCCCAATAAATCAATTATCTAAAAGTAATATACCAGAAAAAAATTATAAGAAAGGTCAAAGCAAGTTTTAGGAGTCAATGAAAAGCATGACCGCATTGATTGCAGATACATAAGAAGTCAATACATATTAATTAAACATTAAGAATAGATTTGGAAGTAAAACACACATTAATTTGTAATTGAAAAAGCGTCGGACGTTATTTAACTTTAAAATTAATCAACGAACCCGACCTGTCTTGTCTGTAACTCTCGAAGAAACTGAAGTAGTAATAATGATGGCATTATCAACAACTTTGAAAACAATAAAAGGAAACATAAACCAAAAATTATTGTTTCAATGACAGGAAGTAGCCGTAAACTCTACCACCACTAGTCATTTCCAAATGTCCGTTTTATATTTGACTTAGCCATAAAATTCAATGGAAAAACTTGAAGTTCGCTTTTATTAGTTGACCAAAAGAATTACTAATCAAAGGAGAGTTTTTTGGAAAAATAAATAATAAATGAATTGAAGATTAATTAGAGAATCAAATGCATGTTGGGTTCACAGGTAACTCTAAAGTCTTAAACCCCATGCAGTGTTAAGGCTCTGTGTAACCTATCAATACGATATCGTTTTCTGACTACCATACCCATTTTGAGCCCAACGCCATTGTCTTCCGCTCCACCTCCACGCACGCTACCTCGCGTTTGTAATTCACGAGCGTCCCTAGTTTACCTTATACATCTGTCTTTTCCTCTTAAAATACCCTTCTCATGGATTAAGAAATAAAACAATTCAAAGAGAGATCTTTGGTATATTAAATATTTTAGTAGATCTACAAAGCGTGTGCATTACTTTACTTCCTAAAAGAATCAAGTTTGAAATATGAAGAGAATAAAAACAATAATTGATTAAGATGAATGTTAAAAACGTAAAACAAAACCAAATATTAGTCAAACATAATAAAATATCTGAGATTATGTATTAAAATGCTAACGTTTGTTATTGACTTGTAGGAAGAAAATGAACAAAAAATCATTTGTCAAAAGCTCAACGTATTGAAAAAAAAAACGCATTGGAGTTGAATGAGTTTTTCATTTCCTAGCAATGGTTAATTCTTTTTTCAAAGAGAGAGGAGCAGGTAACAGTATATATCATCATTCAAATTACAAGGGTCTATCTGACACAAGTCATCATTGAAACCCCAAGCCCCCCTACCCCCACATAACACCCTCTCTCTCTACATATCAACTTCTGTGTATATATATATCAGTCGTATCTTTAACCAGCATTACTACATTCGAGAAAATCTTTCAAAACCCAGAACAAAAAGCTATTTTCTTTTGAGAAAAATGGGTGAAAGAGATGATGGTTTGGGTCTGAGTCTAACCTTGGGAATCAGTCAACAAAAAGAACCATCTCTGAGGTTGAATCTTATGCCTTTCACAACGTCTACTTCTTCGTTTCCTCACATGCACAATCAGAATAATAATTGCCATCCTCAGAAGATTCATCACAACTCTTGGACTCATCTGTTTCAATCTTCTGGTAATAATTTGTTCTCTTTTTGATTCCGTTGTTTTTAAAAAAAAAACATTCACTGTGTTAAAATTCTGTTTATGTACAAACTATTCGAAGATTTCTCTGTACTTTCATATATACTTATACATATCTTCGGATCTATGTTTCACATCCATAGATCCGATCTTATTTATCCTTTTCAATAAAGCTATTTTAGTTTTAGTTATTTAAGACATTGAAGCTAAAAACGCTTTTAATGTACTCTAGGAATTAAACGTACAACTGCAGAGAGAAACTCCGACGCCGGATCTTTTCTAAGAGGTATAGACGTGAACAGAGCTCCGTCTTCGGTGGCGGTGGTGAACATGGAAGAAGAAGCCGCCGTCGTCTCGTCTCCGAACAGCACCGTCTCGAGTCTAAGTGGGAATAAGAGGGATCTTGTGGCGGCGAGAGGAGGAGATGAGCACGAGGCGGAGAGAGCTTCTTGCTCACGCGACGGAGAAAGCGATGATGAAGACTGCGGAAACGGCGACGGGTCAAGGAAGAAACTACGGTTATCAAAGGAACAAGCTCTTATTCTCGAAGAGACTTTCAAAGAACATAGCACTCTTAATCCGGTTAGTGGCATTTTTAGTAATTTATCTTAACTTATAAAAATCCAGTTAATAATTGCATTTTCGTAATTTATTGCTTCTTATTGCATGGACGCTTTTTGATTGGCTTCTTTCGAAAATCTAAAATTGCGTTTTTTTTTTCTTGAATAATCGGATTGGGCAGAAGCAAAAGTTGGCTCTAGCAAAACAGTTGAATCTAAGGGCAAGACAAGTGGAAGTGTGGTTTCAGAACAGAAGGGCAAGGTAAAGATATTATCTGTATTTCTAGGGGTATTACCGGAAATTTGATTACACAAAACCTTAGTAATTACTATGATGGGGATATAATTGTCCTTTGATGACCCAAAAGAGATTTCAGTTCCCTGTCCTAAAAGAAATCCTAATAAGATCTCTGGCTCTGTACTGTCACATGAGGAGTTTTTACTTTTTTACTACAGCCTTAAAGATACATGCATGCGTACAAATTAAATTTACTTTTGTCCTTTTTTTGGCTTCTTCTGTTTCTTAATAAGATTGGTTTTTAAACTATTATCTTTGTTCATTTTTCACTAACTAAGATGATTTTGATTTATTATGTGTACATAGGACGAAGCTGAAACAAACGGAGGTCGATTGTGAGTATTTGAAGAGATGTTGCGATAATCTGACGGAGGAGAATCGACGGTTGCAAAAAGAAGTGTCGGAGCTGAGGGCGTTGAAGTTGTCTCCACATCTCTACATGCATATGACTCCTCCTACTACTCTCACCATGTGCCCTTCTTGCGAACGTGTCTCCTCCTCCTCCTCCGCCACTGTGACCGCCGCTCCTCCTCCTCCTGCTGCGGTGGTGGGGCGGCCAAGTCCACAGAGAGCGACTCCTTGGACTGCTATATCTCTCCAGCGAAGATCAGGTCGTTAGGGATGGGTATTTTCGGTAGTTATAGCTTAGAATAAATATATAAGTATGCAAATTTTAAAGATTAGCTTCAATCTGTTGAAAATGAAAACAAAAAAGGTTCAATTTGAGGCTTTTAACTTTTAACATTCTAAAAGACTGTTTGGCATTTGGGAAAAATTGCAACAACCTGGCTTTTACGGAAATGGTTATTATAGACGAGAAATTGGAATAAACACCCCGAAATGTCATTGTGGCATAAAGGCTTTGATCCATGAAAGAGGATTCCATTTAACACACTGTATCTATAATATGTGCGTTTTAGTTTTATTAGTAGTTTCCTGAGTATAATAGGGTTTGGAAAACTTGTGAACTGTAATTTTACAACTGAATTGGTTTTCTCATTCTGAACCTGTAAAAGGATTAGCCTTTTTAGAATTCAATTTTTGTCAGTATTGTTTATTACCTCTAAAATTCTGAGAGAGGTAAAAAAAAAAAAAAAACTTCTAGGGGTTGTACGTAATAAAATTTGATGGGCTTAGATAAAAGATAAACCAACACAAAAATGATAATGATGGTGGTCTTTTTGCCGGATAAACTTAATGGGTTTAGATGTTTTTCTTCTTCGTGTGACCATAAATGTTCTTTATGTTTTTCTGATAGACTATAAATGTTCTTTATTTTTCTCTTTTATTTCTATTTAAATTAAGGTTTGATAACCTAAATATTCATTAATATCCACCGAACAAATTAATCTAAGTGGGCATCACATAATCAAATCATTTTCAAATAATACCTTTTTATTCATTTTATTGATAACATCAAATGCATTTTACATAAAAAGTATATAATTGATATATTCTACTTTTATTAAATTACAATCTCAATACTCAGTTTCAAAAATAAAGATAGTCGAATATAGTTTTCAAATAGTTAAATGAGCAAAAAAATGCAATTCATATTCATATAATTCATACCATATTTGCAAAATTTGGAATTTTTATTAATATTATGTACAACTAGTGGAAGTTAGAATATTATAGAGTTAAAATATCAAAAATATTTTATTTTGAAAAAAAAATATTAGAAATATATTAACTTGGTGAAAAAGTTAAGATATTATCTAATATCGACTAAAGTCTAATATTATATTTAATTTACATAATTAACCCAAAACATAAACTTAACTGATATATATATGTCAGTTGATATATTCTCTCTCTATATTATATTTAACACCAATCATATTAATTTATAATATATTTTTTAACTTGAAGATCATACTGGTTGATTTACAAAACACGCGTTCATATAGTAGAACAGTTAGAATTTGATGTTTTCACGACTGCGA
This sequence comes from Boechera stricta, assembly GCA_018361395.1. Lineage (NCBI taxonomy): Eukaryota > Viridiplantae > Streptophyta > Magnoliopsida > Brassicales > Brassicaceae > Boechera > Boechera stricta. Next base: position 21,375,205 of record CM031541.1, on the reverse strand, counting down.
TTCTCTACGAGTTGGTTCGCCAAAGCATGCAAACTCTTAACCAAATTTTGTCTTAAATTACAAATATAACCCCTAGTTAGGAACATAAATCTCATAACAAATGAAATTATCAATAAATAGAAGTAATTCAGAATCTTATACCTAAACAATAAAATTATTGGCCTAGCCGGTTTTGGATCCAAATCAGCGGCTCGTCAAGATAGTCGAGCCACCTCCTTTTTTTTCTGTCTTCTTTGGTTTGCCCCTCATTTTCAAATTTCGTATCTCTCACCCCAACAATTTCTATTTATAAGACAGCTTTAAACAATAAATGAAGGGAAACGGTATAATATTGCATGCTGCAAACAATGTCAAAACTCTCACTAAAAATAACTTTCACCATATTTGAACAGTTATTTTGAGTATGATTTCAACTACTCTCAAAAGTATTTCGTATGTGTGTGAAATGTAAAATTGAAAGTATAGTGAAGAAGTCGATAAAAAAGGAAAAGAGTTGTGCTAAGAGATGCGGATTCCTATATTCAATATGGCCAACATATATCTCATACCTTTCTAATTTCAGTACTTTCAAAAAGAGTAACTTTTAAGTTTTAATGATTTTGTTACCAAAATAGATGCACAAAACCAAACCTCGATCTATTAAAGTCCAGTCTCTTAATGTTCAGTTCAACCAATAATATGAAAAAGATACGAATTAAATAATGATATACACGAGAAATTTCGGGAATAATATGACTATGAAAAGTAATACTGTATTTCTCATTTATTTTTTAAACTGCAAATTCCGCTTTTTAATACTGTATTTTCCGTTGAAAAAGCTAAAAAAAAGTATTAGAATGGTAAATACTCGCCAGACCTCCAAGTAGAAAACCGGATCCAAGAAGCCTAACATATTCAAAATGATAGTATATATAAATATAAACTGTTGTCATGAGTTTGTGCCTTTTTATGCACGGTATTATACTTACCCGAACTCAAAATGGTCCTCCAAATTGAACAGATTCCAACGAAACCTCAATACCAAATTTCTTTTATAGATTACAACTCAAAAATTGGAAACAGACAAAAAGAACTATACTAACATGAAAAAGAAGAAACAAGCAACGATGACTTAATTTTGGAACAATGTTTGTGTGGTTCAGATAAGAGAAATTCTCCTGACAAAAAACAATAAACTTCTTATTAACTCCTTGCTCCTGTTTGTAATGGAGTAACAACAATAGAAACAATATGGTAGACTTAGTAGTACATATTTTTACTAAAGTGAACACTAACAAAAAAGAATAATATTAACCCCTAAGATGGTAATTGCAATAATATATTTGAAATTTCATCCACTTAGATGTTCACATGTGGCATTGTTGCATTGTTGTTTCGCTCATTAATGGTTTATTTTGCTTAACATTCATAATTGGTTGACCAAAAAAAAAACATTCATAATTATTCTTTTAGTACTAATTTGTAACTTAGATTTCGAATCTGAACCGAATGATTTCAAAACTAAAGCCTAAAGGAGTGGTCAACTTTGCAACAAAATTGGGTGAATTAGAGGTTTGTAAATTTTTTTTATGCGAAATTCGTTTTAGTTCATGAACTTCGAACGCAAAAAAGCAAAGCGGGTTTTCTTAGGAAAAAAATCTCTATTAGAAATAATCGTATGATCAACATTTCTCGACAATTTTTTTTTTGACTCTTTTAAAATGTACATATATAACTATTTATTCGAAGATATAAAACATTTTAATAATGTAATATAATCAATAAAATGCAGAAAATCAAATTGAAATTAAAAGGTGAAAAAAATGAATAGAGGGAAATAAAAATAGAAAATAGACATATAAAGTAAACCGTGCAAAGGAGGTGATTTCATGCTCTCTCTATATCATATTCGTATATGAGCTGTGTTTTCATCACACGAAGCCCTCTTCTCTCAAAGCCCCGACCCGGAATTTCCAATTCCCCTCATCATCATCACCATCTTCTCTTCTTCTTCTCTCTCTTTGTGCCGCACATAAAAAAGGGAACGTGAGAGAGAGTTTAACGGAATTTACTTGAGAGAGGTCTTTGGTTTCTTACAGTTTTCGGCTTTCGCCTGAATTCTCTCCGACCATCACTCTCTCTTTCTTTTTTTTTTCTCTTCACTTTGAAATTCCCATTGATCTTCTCATCTGTGAGTTTAGTGTCAATACAAATCTGTTGAAGAAAGGTCAGAGATTTTGCTCTTTTTTTCTATTCGAGGGTTTTTGCGTTCGTTGAGCTCTTGAATTCGTTTTTATCTAATCGTATCGTGTAATGTGTTATTGATTCGATATGGTTACTGGGTTTTGAAAAGTCTCTGAGCCATCCAAGTATCTAGAATTGCCAAATTCGGGACTTCTCTTGCGAAAGGTTTGGACTTTTGTTTTTGTTGTTGCTATTGAAGATCTGTGTCTTCGTATGATTATACCCTTTTAAGGAATTTGTGATCAGCGTTTTCGAGGTTGAGACTTGAGAGATATATAAAGCAAAAGTTTCGATTTTTATTCGGTAGCTGCAAGAGGATTTATTGCTCTTTTAGAGAGTTTTGATTAAATCTGATCAAAATAATGAGTCGTAGGGTAAGGAGAAAATTGGAGGAGGAAATAGGGAAAGATAAGGTTGTTTTGCCAAGTTATCCTGAGACTAGCAATGAGGATTGCAATGAGGATTTAGTAGCTCCTGAGCTTCGTCATGGTTTTGTTGATTGGACTAGTTTGCCTTATGACACAGTGCTTCAGTTGTTTGCTTGTTTGAATTATCGCGATCGAGCTAGCTTGGCATCGACTTGTAAGACATGGAGAGGTCTTGGTGCTTCTTCTTGTTTGTGGAGTTCGTTGGATCTTCGTGCTCACAAGTTTGATGCTACAATGGCAGCTTCTCTTGCTTCTAGGTGTGTTAATCTTCATAACTTAAGGTTTCGTGGGATTGAATCAGCTGATTCCCTTATACATCTCAAAGCAAGGAATCTACTTGAAGTGAGCGGCGACTATTGCAGGAAGATTACAGATGCTACATTGTCAATGATCGTCGCACGTCATGAGGCACTTGAGAGTCTCCAACTTGGACCAGACTTTTGTGAGAAGATCACTAGTGATGCTATAAAAGCTGTAGCCTTTTGTTGTCCAAAGCTTAAAAAGCTTCGCCTTTCCGGGATAAGAGATGTTACTTCTGAAGCCATTGAAGCTCTGGCCAAACATTGTCCACAGCTCAGCGATCTCGGGTTCTTAGATTGTCTAAACATCGACGAGGAGGCTCTGGGAAAAGTGGTATCTGTTCGGTACCTCTCTGTTGCTGGGACATCAAACATAAAATGGTCAATTGCATCAAATAAATGGGATAAGCTTCCGAAACTGACCTGTTTAGATGTCTCGAGAACCGACATTGGTCCCACCGCAGTTTCTAGGTTCTTGACATCGTCGCAGAGCTTAAAAGTATTGTGTGCTTTAAACTGTCATGTCCTCGAAGAGGATAAAAGTTTCATCAGCTCCAACAGATTCAAAGGAAAAGTCTTACTTGCTCTGTTTACTAATGTTTTCGATGGACTTGCTTCTATATTCGCCGATAATACAAAGAAACCCAAGGATATCTTTGCCTATTGGAGAAAATTGATGAAAACAACCAAGGATAAAGCCGTTGATGACATTATGCGTTGGATCGAATGGTTTATCTCTCATACGCTTCTACGCACTGCAGAGTGTAATCCACAAGGATTGGATGATTTCTGGCTGAATCAAGGAGCCGCGTTGCTGCTTACTTTAATGCAAAGCTCACAGGAAGATGTCCAGGAGAGATCAGCTACTGGACTTGCAACTTTTGTAGTTATCGATGATGAGAATGCTAGTATAGACTGTGGAAGAGCTGAAGCAGTTATGAAAGATGGAGGTATCCGTCTTCTTCTAGAACTTGCGAAATCATGGCGAGAAGGGCTTCAGTCAGAAGCTGCGAAGGTTGCTTCTTCTTTTTTTTTTCTAGTCACTTTTCATATTGGAATTTTGATACTTTCGACTGGACACACTAACATTGTTCTTTATCTGATTTTGTAGGCTATTGCAAATTTGTCGGTAAATGCTAATGTTGCAAAGTCTGTTGCTGAAGAAGGAGGAATCAGAATTCTCGCTGGTTTGGCAAAGTCAATGAACAGACTTGTGGCTGAGGAAGCTGCTGGTGGACTATGGAATCTCTCTGTCGGAGAAGAGCATAAGGTATCCTCTAAATATGTATAAGATTCTTGTTGTTACTCTTGATTGTTCAGTACTCATTTTTTTTGTTTTCTCTATTAGAATGCTATTGCTCAGGCTGGTGGAGTGAAGGCACTGGTCGACCTTATATTTAGATGGCCAAATGGCTGTGATGGAGTCTTGGTACAGTTTCGCCACCTTGAAGCTTCACCCTTTTTGTTCTGTTTCTAGAGATACAATCGTAATAAACACTTCTGGAGTTAAGTTAACGGAATTTGGTACCACAAAATGTTTCTTTAACAAAATCAAACAAAATCTTTCTATTTTATGACCAAAATACCCATATCTCTACAATTTTTTTTCATTACTAAATTTAAAAACCTACTAAAAACGGATAAATCCTAGGATGTTTATGTGAATCCATTTGTAAAGAAGTGGTAGTTTCGATAAATCATTTTTTAAAGTGAGGCTCGCGATAATACTTTTAGTTTAAAAGTGTCATTTTTGGATATTTCCCTTCTTTCTATATGGAGGATTTACATAATTTGTGTAATTAGGAACGAGCTGCGGGAGCATTAGCAAACTTAGCAGCAGATGATAAATGCAGCATGGAAGTCGCAACAGCAGGAGGTGTACATGCCCTTGTGATGTTAGCTCGGAATTGCAAATACGAGGGAGTGCAAGAACAGGTAAATTCCATTTCTTAATTTTACAAAATTTCTTTGTGGTCTAACTGTGTTTTTATTTGCCAGGCTGCTCGTGCTTTAGCTAATTTGGCTGCTCATGGAGATAGCAACAATAACAATGCTGCTGTTGGACAAGAAGCAGGTGCATTAGAAGCTCTTGTCCAACTTACACAATCGCCTCATGAAGGTGTTAGACAAGAAGCTGCTGGTGCTCTATGGAATTTGTCGTTTGATGATAAGAATCGAGAATCTATCGCTGCAGCTGGTGGTGTTGAAGCTTTGGTATGCTTCCAATTTGTTCAATATTATTACATTGTTCATCTGCATATATAAGGGGAATTGATCATTTCTGTTGATTATTTTAGGTGGCACTCGCGCAGTCTTGTTCAAATGCATCGACAGGTCTTCAAGAAAGAGCTGCTGGTGCACTTTGGGGATTATCGGTGTCAGAAGCAAACAGGTGCTAAAAACATCTGAATCTTAGTTTTATGCGTTGCGTATATAGATTGTCACGTGATATGTTTAAGATCAATGCATAAGCAGCATAAGGACAGACCATCATGCTTTAAAATATCACACATACTGATACTTTTTATTTTGCTTGCACCAAGTTGTGGCTTTGGTTAGCAGAAAAGTTTTAAATGAGTTTCTTATCAATTTATTGTTACTGTCATTTTCCTTGATAATAATCCTGCCATTGCTCTTTTTGATCTCCATCAGCGTCGCGATTGGACGTGAAGGTGGGGTTCTACCTCTAATTGCACTTGCACGGTCTGAAGCCGAGGTAAGCAATTTGTTCTCAAGTCTTGTGGTTTTGAGCTTAGCCATTAGGGATAGATAATCTGATAAAAAAATTCCTCAATGTGTTGGGGTTTTTTTTCAGGATGTACATGAAACTGCAGCAGGAGCTCTATGGAATCTTGCTTTCAGTCCTGGTAATGCACTCCGCATTGTTGAGGAAGGAGGAGTTCCAGCTCTTGTTCACTTGTGTTCGTCTTCCGTCTCAAAAATGGCTCGATTCATGGCTGCATTGGCTTTGGCATACATGTTTGATGGAAGGTATATTTATACATAACTCAGCTAATAAACATTCCAAATTCAATCGGACTCTTACGGTTTTTGATATCTTTTCGATCTGAATTATTAATCTGCAACAGGATGGATGAGTACGCTCTGATGATAGGAACTTCTTCATCAGAGAGCACATCTAAAAGCATTAGCTTAGATGGGGCAAGAAGGATGGCTCTTAAACACATTGACGCTTTTGTTATAACTTTCATGGATCCTCAAATCTTTGCAGCTGCTCCTGTTTCATCTACTCCTACTATGTTGGCACAAGTGACACAGAGAGCTCGCATACAAGAAGCTGGGCACTTGAGATGCAGGTTAATCTTTTCGCCTCTCTCCCTATCTCTATTGCGGCGTTTTGTATTTGATCAAGCAACTGATTTGAAATTTTAAATATATTGCTTTCTTTGCAGTGGGGCTGAAATTGGAAGATTTGTAACAATGTTGCGCAATCCTAATTTGACACTCAAAACATGTGCTGCGTTTGCGCTTCTTCAGGTATGTAAATATGTGAAAACAAACATTGTGTGTGTTCTCTGTTGGTTAAAAAACTGATGCATTTTTCTTTTTGTTCTCTCTCTCAAACAGTTTACAATACCGGGTGGTCGTCATGCAATGCATCACGCAAGCCTTATGCAGAATGGGGGAGAAGCAAGAGTTCTTCGTTCTGCAGCTGCTGCTGCAAAAATGCCTCGTGAAGCTAAGATCTTTGTGAAAATAATCTTACGCAATCTCGAGCATCACCAGGCGGAATCTTCCATCTGAGCCTTTTATAAAAATGATTGTGAAAAGTCCCATTTACTTAGAATTACCTCTGTATCTCAAATACACAAGAAGCCAAGCCAAGCCAAGCCATACTGCAAAACCAAACTCTCAAGATGCTTTATCATACCAAGAATGTCCTCTCTGTGTGATATATGAGAATTGTGTTCTTCTTTATCGCGTTTTGAGAAATTTTCTGTAATAACAGGTCCAAAGGATTAGGAAGGTGGTGTTTCTTCTATCTCCTATCTTCTTCATCATTCCTTTTTTGGCTCTGTTCATTTCTTGTGACATATATATATTTGACTTTACCATTAAAAAAAAAAAAAATATTGACCTTTTGAGAGATTTTGCAACACTTAATAGTTAATAAGGACGGAGCAAAGCTCTGATCTAGCGGAAGCTGAATTGACCATATTACCCTTAGATGAATCATATGGGCTTTTAATTAGGCTTAATAACTATGGGCCTAATTATTTACTTTTGCTATTATAACCAACACGTCACATCAAGAATTGATGAGCGATTACTATTTTAGTATTTACGTCAAACATTGTTTCCCTTTTGAAAACCTGAAACTTTAAGTAACAGAAGCTCTGTGTTGTTTCCATTTTCATAAGCTTGCGTGTGTAGCCGTGTAGTTTGAATTATTGTTTCTCTCTCTCTCTCTCTCTCTTAACACTTAATTCTCTCTTTACAAGGCCTTGGAAGTAGCAGCTGAAAAGGATCTCAACTCAAAACGAGAGAATGGAAAAGATGAACACTCAAGGTTCCAACGGAGATCTCAGTCAGAAATTCTTTAGAGTCTACATACCAAATGTCACCCAAGATGATATGGTACGTTGCTTCTCTCCCTCTCTCGTAGTTCAGAACATTCTTGCTCTGTTTTTGCTTTTTTCTGAGTTTAAGTTGATATATATATATACCGAAAACTCTTGAAATTATGAAAAAAATCTACCTTTTACACATTTTTTTGGGTTTTAGGCTGTGGTTTATGTGATAAATCCACCGGAAATATGAAGATATGTTTTAGAAACTTATGTACTGTTTCTACGAGTAAAAAGTAAGAGATGTGTTTTCAATTGTTTCTACAGAATCTACCTTTTGTTTCGGACAAGATCTCAGGAACACATCTTCCTCGGAAAGTGACCGTTAAAAGCGTGTCCTCGGGAAACATTTGGAGAATGGAAATGACAACAAACGGTGAGAGTGACACTGTGTTTCTCCGGGACGGATGGAAGAAAATCGTCAAGGGCGAGAATCTGATAGAGCCAATGTTCTTGCTCTTTGAGTTTGATGGTTCTCGTGTATTCCACTTTTGCGTGTACGAGCACGGTTCGATGTGTAAGACGATGAGATCTCCTAAGGAAAAAGAAGTGACTGAAGTGGATAGTGAAGATGATGATGATGATGATGATGATGTGATTGTGGAGGATGAAAAGAGCGCAAAAGGGTTTGATGAGTCGCCAAGAAGAAAAGAAAGAGGTATCAAAAAGATTCTGCATTTTTGAGGTTTATATGAGAATCAATTGATGTCTTTGTAATTGTTATGTTTCCGAATCATTTGACAGGTGGTACAAGTAGGAGACGTTGGTATTTGAAGACGGACATTCATAAGTTTGATGAATATCTAGACGACGAACTGAATCCGTCTTTTCTGGTTGATATGACTCAGAATAGAACGGTAAAAAAAGCAAAATGTGATAGTTCTTTTCATATGACTTATATGGTTTGTCATTTCATTATGATGAGTCTATCAACTGGTTTTGATTTTTCAGCGCATACCGGCTGTACTTATAAAGGACTACGACTTGACATTTCCCAACTTGGTTATTGTGCGTGACAAGATTGGGGAATTGAAGAGGAGAATCTCGGTTTGGAAGAACAGAACCGTGTGTCTCAATGGAATCAACAGTGTCATCCGAAGGAATCATGTGAAGCGAGGTGATAAAATGGTATGCGAACTAAAGATGGTCGATGGTTATCACGGTCTGGTTCGTGAAATCAAGGTCCACATTATCAAAGGCTGATCGTATATTCAAGATGGTATCCAATCTTATAGATGATTGAAATGTTTAGGTTATTTATGTCGTTGTGTTGAACATGTTAGTTTCGCATTTGTTTCGTTATGCATTTCCGGACACCATTGTATATGGTCTTAGTGATGATTCACAAATGATAAGTTTCGTCTGTGTTATCAACTTGACTCCAACATGCTTCTGAATGAAACTAGCAAGTAGCAAGCAATATTTTTTGGTTTTAGTGTTGAGATATATTTATCAAGAACGTAACTTATAACCTAAACTACCCATTTTGAGAACAAAACACAAAAGGGAACGAGACAGTTTTTCAAATTACAACGGATGCGAAATACAACCAAAGTAAAACTCAAGGAGAGACGAGGAAGAGAGATCTTCGGCCGGTAAGGACATGATCTATCCACACTTGCTTTGAGGGCAGATGATGTGGACGAATTTGATGAGAAAATCATAGAGTTACGTTCTTTCCAGATGGTGTAGGTGGTGAGTGGTGATCTGTAAGAGGAGCTACATGATCTTAGTTTCTGCTTGAAGAGCAGCCATGAGGCTGAGAGAAGGATTGGTAATGACTCCTCCTGCAAGCGATTGCCTGATTTATGCTGAGAAATGGCATTGAAAGAGAAGGTGGGCATGAGTATCTGAACCCGTAGAGCAGAGAACACAATCTGAAGAAACCGTCATTCCCCAGCTTCGAACTAGCTAGCAATCTTGATCCTAGACAGCGACCAATTTCTGTAGGAACTTGCTGTTCTTTCGCCAGATGTTTCATCATACAATCAGATGATCTGTGTGCCTTGCTCTCTGAGTCCACTGGTCTGAACATGGAGGTTCCCTCTCTTAGAATGCAGCTACTAACTCTTATTGCCCCAAGTATTTCAAATTGAGTAGCATTTAATGACCCAACATGAAACTGTGGTTGCTTTCACCAGTTGGCTTCCTCCTCTTTCATGTGCATAAGCAGCTTCTCGAGAACCAAATGTATGCTTCGCCGATGAGCATGGGTTGTATCTCCTGATATAAACTCAGAAATAATATAATTTATCTCAATCAAGCTACATCCAACCTCTTTCTTGGCTTCGTTCTTCCTCATCATGTTTTTCACCATCCCGAAATCGTCCCATCTTTTATCTGCAGCGTACAAGTTCCTCAACAGAACATAATTCCCATCATTCTGAGGCTCCAATTCGACTGCCTTCTTCAGAATTCTCTCAGCCCTTTCTATATCCTTGTATTGACCACACGCAGACAAGAAAGAGCTTAGAATTATACCGTTTGGCTCAAAAGACATATTTGAAATCAAGTCCTCTGCTTCTTTTAGGTTCCCTGCCCTGCCTAGTAGATCAACCATACAGCCATAGTGCTCAATATTAGCATTCAGGCCAAATTCTTTCATCACGTAGAACCATTTTCTTCCTTCCTCCACTAATCCGCCATGGTTACAAGCTGAGATAACCGCGAGCATTGTGATCTCATCTGGCTTTTCTTCTTTCTGCATTGTTAAGAATAGATCCAAAGCTGCTCGTGCATTCCCATTCAAAGCATACCCATGTATCATAGCATTCCAAGACGCTACTTCTTTCTCTGGCATCTCATCAAAGATTCTTTTCGCCTTCTCTATCTCCCCGCATTTCGAGTACATATCAAGAATTGCTGTATACACTTTCACCTTCTTATCGAGCTTTTTCCTCTGCACAAAACAATGACACCATTTACCAAGACTGAGAGCACCGATGTCAGAAATAGCTGGTAGCACACTCAAAATAGTCACATCATCCGGATCTAGCAAGGTTGTTGCCTGCATTTCCTGAAACAATCTTATAGCTTCCTGAGGTTGTTTGTTCTGACAGTATCCTCCTATCATTGTATTCCAAGAAATTAGGTTCCTTTCTGGCATAGCATCAAACAATTCCCTAGCGGATTCTATGTCTTTATTGTTGCAGTAACCATGAATCATAGTGGTCCAAGTGATGACAGTTTTATGAGTCATCTCATCAAACAATCTTCTTGCAGAGGTCATGTCACCAGATTTAACATAACCATCCATCATTGCGTTATATATCACAACGTCCTTAACTTGAGGCATCTCACCAAAGAGCTTACTCGCCAAATCCAGCTCCCCACACCTAACATACCCACAGATTAGAGCCGTCCACGAAACCTCACTTCTCTGAGGCATTTCATCGAACACATTCCTCGCACATCCCATCTTCCCAAATTTAGCATACATATCAACAACTCCAGTCGAAACATACATATCTGCACAAAACCCAGATCTCCAAATCTGGCTATGCAACTGTAGACCTTGGTAAACACACATACTCAAAGTACAGGACTTTGTCAAAGTTGTGAAAGTAAAATTGTCAGGAGCAAAATAAGTCTCCTCCTTCCTAAGATCTCTGTAAAGAGCAAACGAATCAGTATACTGACGAGTTTCAAGATAGGCCTTGATCATGGAGTTACAGAGGAAACTGTCTTCTCTGTGAGGCCTTTGATCGAAAAACTTACGGGCATAACCAATCCCAACAACCGACGAAGAACATACCAAGAACTTGGTGAAGATTTGAACGTTGGTCTCAATGGCGTGCCTGAGCATGAAAGCATGAATCTGAAGAAGAGAGAATCTGCCGTGTCGGTGACATTGTTGGAGAAGATTAAAGCAATTTCTTTCAGTCGGAAGCCATAGCGGTTGAGTTTCTCGCTCGTATAACATCATCGTCTTATTGCAAACTATGAGCTCAATGCTCTGTAAGTCTTCATTCATCGACCTCGTGAGAGAGATCTAATTCAAAATTAGACAGACACTTAATAATAACCATATACTTACTGTATGTATGTACAACAGTACAAATGTTAAAAAAAAGTTTTAATATGGTTATCATTCGATATTGCAAGTACGGTTTCAATGAGTCAAGTCAAATTAAGAGGACGTTTAATTCTTTTAACATTATGAAGTGATGTTTGTTTTGAGTAAGCAAGGTCAACGACATTATGCATTATGAAAATGTTCATCTTCCCACTACAAGCACACCCAAAAATAAAAGACTTCAGTGACGTTAATTAAAAAGGATGATTATTTTTAACCATAAGTATAATCATCATCATTGCAAAACCATGTTTAAAACCAAACGCTAACATGTAAATATGTAATGCTTTATTACCTGAAATTGTCTATTTTCTTCTTCAACCCCAAAAAATCTGAAATTTCCATTTACAACGGCAAAATGGGCCAAAATACATGACATATGGTTGGCATCATTGTTGGGCTATGGGCCTAAAATTAATTTAATTATTAAGGGAAGGGCCACAAAAACGACGACGTTCAGAGGTTTACATAAACCCTAATCGTCTTCTACTCGCAGCTGGTTACTTCTCTTTAGAACTCCTTTTTTTCAGGGGCTCAAAGCGAAACCCTTTTTCTTGAAATCGGTCTCGCAAATTAGAATCACCTACAGGTTTGCGAGATACTGCCTACAAATTAGAATCGTATCGTTAATTCTCTATTCGCTTTTTTCTAATTTATTCTCCTAATCTATCTCTTTCGTTTGGTTTTTGTTATGATTCTTCATCTTTTGTTGAAATCTAGGGTTTTTTATGTTGAAATTTGCATGATAAATAATCCTAAGTTCTCCTCCTGCTTACATCCGTGGACGAATTTATTGAGTAAAATACTGAGATATCTCTTCAGCGAAACCATAAATTTTGATAAAAATTGGAGCTTTATCATTCTGCTTCATACTTCTCCTTATAAGTAACCACTTTATTTCTGGGAATATATTTTCCTTTTTTTGTGTATTTATTGTAAATTTTGTGGTTTTAGTTTCAGTTTTACATGTCTTAACTTTGCGGCAGTCTCTTGTAGTGGTTTCCAAGACGAGGCAAAATGAGATTGGTCAAGTGTTGGTTTTGCTCGTCCACAATATATCCTGGACATGGTATTCAGTTTGTCCGCAATGATGCCAAGGTAAATTAATTTGCCTTCATTAACATGCTTGAATCTTTAGTATGTTTTAAAAGTTTTGATATGATCTTGTGGTTTTAACATTTTCAATCTTTTGCTTTGCACAGAAATAAGTTATGTTCTTCATTTTTTCTTAGATTTTATATATGTGAATGTCTCCTTGCTCGTATCTTGTATGGTTCTCTAGCTTAAATGACCAATTTTGATATATGTAGTTAGTTGTATGTTTCTTTAGCTAAAAATGACCAGTTTTGTCTATCCTTACAATTTGATTAGTGTTTTGAAACTGATGGCATCTTTGGCTTGGAGTTTAGTATATAAGAGAGTCTACGCATGTTCTGTCCATGTTTTGAGCATAAATGCTAGTCAAGCAGCTCATTGTTTTTCATGTTATCGGTTAGCTTTGTTTCTTATGCATATTGTGATTCAGTTTACAAGCAAGCTATCTTCTCCCTTGCAGATTTTCCGGTTCTGTAGGTCAAAATGTCACAAGAACTTCAAGATGAAGAGAAACCCACGTAAAGTGAAATGGACTAAAGCATTCAGAGCGGCACACGGAAAGGACATGACTAAGGTACATGTTAATTTGAACGAAAGTTTTTCCTTGTTTCCTTGGGGTTATCTAGTTAATGCTCACCGTTTGTCTTTTTTTTTTTGTTTCCTTTACCCTAAAAGGATAAAACATTTGAGTTTGAGAAGAAGAGAAACAGACCTGAGAGATATGACAGGAACGTAACAGAGAATACACTCAAGGCCATTAAGAAGATTGATAAGATCAGAAGCGCAAGAGAAGCCAAACATATTGAAAATAGGTATACATTCATTCTCCTAGTCTCCTACAAAACCTTGCTTGTATGAATTCGAAATTAGTCTCTGTTTTTGATTATGATTGGGTTTTTTTTTGTGTGTGGGACTTAGGTTGAAGCCAAACAAACAGAAGAAACTCATTGATGAGAAGAAGCTGTTAGATAATAACATTCATTTGATCCAGGCTCCCTCAGGAGATTCAGAGAAGATCAAAGTTGATGTTTCCAATAAGAAGTCTGTTCAAAACGAAGCCATGGAAGAGTGATTCTGTGGAAACATTGTGATCCATTCAAAAGCCTCTCACTTACTCTGAAGCTGGTGTCATCTTAAAGAAAAAGCCTTCTTTAGTTTCGCTTAACATTTCCTTTTGGAGGTCTTTAAAAAAAAAGTTTTGGTTTAAAATGCTTTCATTTTGCAATGTATTAGTATTATACTTTCTGATAGAAAGCAAACAGAATTAAGAGTAACATTATGTCTTTGTCCTCTTCGTTGGTGATTTCGTTTTAAATAAGCTAAATTATAAAATCTTTGTGCAATATGGGAGTTAATACAAGCCGTTTCATACTATTACCATTAATTTTAATCGGTAACTATAGCGATTCATGGCCACAACTTAAGTTGTTAACTTTGACAAAGTGACACTCATCATGCGAATGGTTAGGAGACATCCATAGCATCAATTATATCAAAGTGCATCTGCAGATCAGGAAGTCTATCAGAAAAATAGAACCTTTCATGGACCTTTAGTTTCCTACGGGAATTTTCAGTTTCAGCTTTGAGCAAACGAACCAACTCATCTTTTTCTTTGAGAATCCAGCCACGCTGCTCATCACACCACTGCCTGGGAGTTCCATGAATGACAATGCGTACCGAGTTTATTCCTCGTGCAAGGCGTTGGGAGATTCTCTGCACGACATTGTGATCAGTAATGTAGGCACCTGAAGAGTTCAGTCCTACATCGACATAATGAACTTCAGAAATGCTGTCGAGGAAGCTTTCTTTGGAGGTTGGAATGATCTGAATCTTTCCATGCATGCTCTTAGATTCTTCTACCATTGCAGATGAACTTTCCGCAAAGTTTGTATCCAGGGAGCTGATCTCACTCATGAGCTGGTTAATCACAACTCCACCCTTGCTAAATCCAAGAACAGTTGTTCTGGGACAGTGATGAACTGATCCAATCTGGTTTACCAAACACACTTCTTTACCTTCCTTCAAAATGAGCTTCTTTGCCTGATTTGACAACCATATAATTGTTAAATCAAAAAACAATAATCGACTTCTCGGTTAGCATAAACAAGAGCAGTACCTCCTGAAGGAAACTGGATAAGAGGGAGACAATAGATGAAGAAGCTGGGAAGCCAACTGGGGAATAAGATTTTGGTGCTCCCCATTGATTCACTGATGGAAGAAAGTCTTTGTAGATCGCAAAGGGTCCATTAAAGACAGAAGCTTCAACAACCCAAGCATTAACAGAGTTCCCAAATTTAGAAACAATGATTTCAGCTACTTTCTGCAAATCATAGAGTCTCTCAATCACATGATTCCCAGTGTCCTGAACTCTGTCCCCATGAAAGAATATTGCATTTGCAGAAGGCACCTGCTGATAAAAAATGAAGCATTTTTAAATGAACATAAAGCAACGATTTTCTTTTTTTTCTTTCTGAAAATTGGAACCGAATAAAAGAGAAAGTGATATTCACAGTAAGAGTATTGGAAGAAGAAAGGCAAAGAGATGCTGCAACTCTGTAGTAGTTTCTAGTACTAGAATCCAACGGAATCTTCAAAACGCCGGACCATCGTTCCATGATCAAACAAATTCTGAATTCAATTCATCAAAAAAGGCAAGTTAATAGATTAAAGATGTGACTTTGACAACTTCTAAGTTGGGACTTTTCACGAACACCTGGTGTGCAAGTCAAGTAACAAGGGCTGCGCCAAAACTGGGGGGAAAAAAAAAAATGAGACTACAGGAGAAAATGTGATCATTGTGATCAATGCCCAAATGAACGATAAAGAATGAATGCGGAAAAAAAATCTTACTTTTTCGCAACAGAGAAGCAGCCCTTCAACTTAGACAAGAGATTCAAGAAATATCAAAGAAATTGAGGTTGGCATGTGATGAGACACTGGATATGTTGAGGATGCTGACATGGAGGTTGAGGTGGACCCGAAGAGGCTGTCAATTTGAACTAAGATTTTGTATTGGACTAGGGATTTTCTAATTTGGTGGGATTTATGGGAGTTTGGCTTTTTTGGTGATTTATTAAATTTTCTATTGGTATGACAAAACAGTGATCATATTTTTTTTTGTTTTATTTGATGTTCTAAAGTTTGTTTTGTATTTCATATTGTATATAAATTATATTTTATTTCTCTTTTATGAAAAGTTAAATAAGATTTTATAACATATTTTAGGGTGATAAATGGTATGTATAATTGTGGATTAAGCTCAAAAGGATAGTTTAGAGTTTGGTTATTAATAGGAAACACGTGTATTAGAGTCGGAGGGTTTTGATTGTTGAACTAACTTTAATAAAAGTCCTTGGATTGTCAAAATAATCTAAAAAACACATTAAGTTGAACTAACAAAAGCTCAAGCCATCCATACAGAAACCGTAAAATTCACCTACCAAAAACCATAAAAGATATTGTACAAAAAGTCTTTGCAGTACATAGAAGACTCTTGCCACTATATAAACTCAATCACATATCTTTGAATTTCTCATCAACACAAAGCAATACAAGTGAAGCATTTAAGGAGGCTTAACCATAAATAGAGATTCATTAACACACCCAAAATGGCATCATACAAGCTCTTTCTCATTGCTTTTTTAGTGAGTCTCTCTTCCTCTATTATGATCAACACTTGCTCGGCCTCACGAAAACTTCTCCAGCAACAACCTCTTCCTCAAATTCCAAATCTGCCTATCCCGACAATGGGACTACCTCCATTTCCATCAACATTGCCACAACCATCTCTACCAACTCTTCCCACAATGCCCACTGCAATGTCTCCATTTCCAATGCCATCAACTTTGCCACAACCAAACCTTCCCACAATTCCCACTGCAATGCCTCCAATGCCAACTTTGTCTTCATTTCCGACGATAATTCCTTCTCTTCCCACTAATCTCCCATCCATTCCATTCTTCTCTCCCCCGCCTTCTACAACTACATCGAGTCCTTGAATTATCATTTCATGTAATTGATGTATCATTTTATTATATTATTGTTGTGATGAGTTGTTTCATTTTGGTGTGTTTTGGTTTGTTTAATTACTCATACCGCCGTTTGATGATTTGTACCTTTAATTTCCTTTTGATTATCAATACGTTGTATTTTGTAATGTTTTGTGTGATAGCCTAAATAATCTTCTAAAAGGAAAGAAATACGTGTTCTGGATTCTATGATGCAAGCTACTTTGTGACATCATTATTAGTTTCACCAAGAGCAGAGGTTCAGCGGAATGTTAATGATGCATTTCATTCTAGTCTTTCTAGAGAATTTGTTTCTTTCAGAAATATTAAGAGAACCAATCATAATTTCTCATTGCCTTCATTCAACCAAATCTTCCGGCAAAAGCGATTAAACCAAGAAAGAGGATTATCCTTCTCTAGCATTCTCTAATTTTGGCGCTGAATGATTAATAATATATATATTTAGTTGATTTCCTGATCCGCTTGGGAGACCTCGACGATCTTAACCTCTACGACTACTCACTGCCCAATGACGTTACGGAATCCCTCATCTCGAAAGGTTTGGTCGACGCCGGGAGGCTAGATGACGCCATGGATCGATTAAAGCCGAGAGTGTTTTCCGATTAGAACTCAGACGTGTAAAAGCCCCTGTTTCAGGAGCTATGCTTCAAGGTAATGTAGAAAAGGCCAATGAGGTAATGGGCGTTCTATTGGGGAGCTCTCACGTCTACGGTGCTGGATATCACAAAGTTGCGGTTTGGAGTCACACATACATAAAGTATTGGTTCGACCAAGGTAAGGAAGAGGAAGCTATGGAGTGTTACAGTCATTTGCAGTTGAGCAAAGCAACGGAAGCTACTGCTGCAACGCACTTTTGGTCCTTCTTCTTAATTATGGAAGCTTGGTCCTTGTTCGACGAGGTTTTGCATAGCGAGGAATTGCACAATTTGGATGAATATACACTAAATATCATGGTGAATGAATGTTTTAAGATGGGTCGGTTTGACCGTGCAATCTAAACTTTCCACAAGGTGAAAGTATCAAAGCTGAAGAAACCATATGTTACATGTTACAGAAACATTATCACAAGGCTTAACAAGCAGCGCATATTGTTTGAGGCAGACCGCGCACTTGTTTGAAGACGTGTTCAGACAAATTAGTGAGCCCTGATGTTTCCACATACACAACAATAATTGATGCATATCTAAAAGCTGGGAGAACCGAGGATGCTCTTCGAATCTCAAACAAGATGGTTGATGCAATTCTAGGCCAGGTTGCTTAGCTCGCTTGCCTCTAATTACATTGTTTTGTTTTGTTTTCTTATATTAAGTTTAAACTTGAGTTTTTGTTCAGAATTCTTTTCCTGGTGTTTCATCTTACTTGTTAGTCGATGTTTCTGTTACATAGACGTCAGGCTTTTTGATATATCGAACTTCTAATAGAGCTCTTCGGATACTTAGCTCTTGAGCATCAGACAACTCTCAAATCTTGTCAAAACTCAACCCTAGTGGTTGGACATACTTAACTCGAAATTTACGTAAATATACTGTATCTTAATAATAAATAGTACATCTTCAACACATATTGTTATATTTTTAAATTATTGAGAAACATTTTTAAACCTTCAAACTTAAAATTAAAAATACATATTTATTACACATAAATAATGTATATCTCAAATCCTAGCAACAAGGGCTGTGCCAAAATTGGAAAACAAAAAAAAAAAAAGGTGAGACTACAAGAGAAAACGTGATCATTGTGACCAAATTAACGAGAAGTGATTGGATGCGGAAAATTCGACAAGATTACAGAAATATCAAAGAATTCTTTTCACCTATGGCAACTTTTGAGTATTGATAATTTACTAAAAGGAGATCCCCAGATTCGAATGGCCATATGTTTTCTAGTGCAAGCTGCATGATCCATGCATGTAACATTGTTGTATTTGAAAGATTAAATCATTTTGTAAAATTAAGATATATATAATTATAGTCTGTTATAGAAGTCTTCAACTTGTTACACTATGGAATCGAATTTAAAAGAAAAAAAACAAACAAACATCCATATATATGTTTTCCATCACATTACACATGATCATGATCAAAACCTCTTGAGTCATGGATCAAATAGTTCATACAGCAAATTCCATATTAGAACTTTACTTAAAACTAATCATATACGATTATCAGAATACGAACATTCCGATTGATCCATTAATAAACTACCATCGAAGTAAAACTGATCCACCGGGAAATCCAACTCCGGAACGACGAACCTAGACTCGCCGTCGTCCACGTTGCTTTCCGTCTTCTGCTCCGGCGATAACTGCTCGGAAACATTCGGCTCCGGCGAGCGACGGCGAGGCCTAATCCTAACCGGCTCATATTTACAAGAGCCAATCAAATGCGGAAAATTAAGTTTAGCTTTCGATCCCCTAAGCTGAAACGCCGCTCGGTCATAAGCCACCGCCGCATCCTCCGGCGTTTCGTAAGTCCCAAGCCAAACCCTAGCTCCTTTCTTCTTCGGATCCCTTATCTCCGCTGCAAATTTCCCCCACGGCCTCCTCCTCACACCTCTGTACTGCATCCCTTTCTGCCTCGGCGCGTGCGATCCACTCGCCGTCGCCGGAGGCTTCTCTTCTCTAACGGAAACTTCTTCCGCCGTCACCGGAGAGGAAACGAGAGGAACGGACGGTGTCCAGCCGGAGCTAACGGCGTCACGGAGAGTGTTGTAAATAGCCATGTCTTGTGAATCGTCGACACTTAACGGCAAATCGCTCCAGTTATCGTTTAAGATAACGTTGCTGAAACTCGGGTTCCGGAAGAACATCTGTGAGTTAACGCCGTTATTGACGGATTCAGATGAGCTTATTGAGTCGCTGTAATGAAAACCAGACATTAGTTAATGACGTGATTATATATTAATGGATTTCTGAATGCTTCTGAACCGAAGAGAAGGTTTTGATGAGAGTGGATTAAGATAGTGAAAGCTGTTTTTTTTTTCCGGATTTGTACAGTTTTGATTATTTGTTTGGGGAACGAATGAAGTGGAGAAATTATATACACGTGGAGGATATTATAAAGGTATGGTGTATGGAATGAGAAGGTCCATGGAAGGTTCTTTGAGGTTTTGAAACGACGTCGTTGATTCAGGACACTTGTTACGTTCCTAGAAGATTCGTTTTGTTTTTGCTTCGTTCTTATTAAACAGAAGAACATCGACAAAATATTAGTTATTTTATTTTTGTTTGGACTTTTTGGTCTTTGTTTTTCAATACTTCTTTGGTCCGACCAATTTAACTTGTTTTGGTCCATGATCCGCTTAGTATGTCTAAGACTTGAAACTTTTTTTTGTTAAAAGAATATAATATCCACCAATTTTTAAAACTAAGAAACTGTCTAAACTCCATATCTCTTTGGATGTAAATCAAATAATTGTTTACTGCTAAAAAAATAGTTTTTCAATCGATCATCTTTTGCCATTGGTTTAGTAAAGTCACATTTAATAACTTTTTTCAATATTCAACATGAAAAAAAAACGAAAAAAAAGAGAGAGAGAAGAGCTAATATATGTATTGAAAATACTTGAAACGTGCAACACAACAGTGGAAAACAAGAAAGCTGTGGAAATAACAAGATTCGTTAACGACGAGTCTAACAAAGTATATTAGTACATAATACAAAATTTCCCGGTGTGGAATTGAATATAGGTACCAATCAATAAACAAAACATAAGATTTATTCTTCGTTTTTTTGGGGAATAAAGTATATAAGCTCTCCAAATTAAAACCATTAATCAACTCCCATTAAAGATATATAACAAATCGGAACGACACAACTTTCACGTGCTGAATGTTATTAAAATATTGTTAAGTCTGACGTCGAAAGGTAAGTCGACCAACTGTACTGTCACAGACTCAAAAACACGTTTTGTTAGTTGCGACTTTTGTATTATTCACTCTATTCATTTCACTGTAACATCTCTATACAGACAAATGATAAACGTTTAAATAATTAAAATTATTATGTTTGAGTATTTTTAGTTATCCGAATATAAAAACAGTGAAGATACGTTTGTCTATGTTACGTTACGTATCTTCGCGGTTTTATATACGTGAGAAAGATGACGTCAGGGTTCTACTACGTTAGATTCTTTTCAATAATGGGCCAAAGGCCTAAATAAGTGATACCTCATGGAAAGCCCGTTAAAGTCGGCTCAATCAAAATCAAGTGGAGTAGTTATGGGACCAACGTCCAACGCAACGATTTGGAGTCTTATAAGTATTATATTAGACAATATTATATGACAAAAGACAACAGTCCACATGGCTGCTCCGGACACTATAAAGACGAATTGTTTTATTAAAAATTTATAATGTATGTTTTGTTTTTTCAACTATTGATTCCTTTCAGCATAAATCTTTATTTAAAAGGAATCATTGTTACAATGATTCCGTATATCGTTGAATACTATAGAGAAAACACTAAATCAGACATTAGTAACACACTTGGAAAACAAATTAACCACTTTAGATTCACCTAGAGAATAGATTCATCAGAGCTCGGAATCTATATGAATCTCTCAAAATCTAAAACTTAAGAGTTAAGAATATTCGTAATCAAAAGATTACAACCAAAAAAAAAAAGATAAGATAATACAAAAAGTTGTGCTTTTTTAAAAGGAAAAAAAATCAGATAGGTCACTTTCGAAGGTGTTGACGTCTCCACATACTTGATATTTTTTCGTATCCATCTTTTTTTTTTTTTACCTTGCAATTTTTACATTGTTTGTATTCAATACTCAAATAGTTATCATCATGCTTAATCAAATCCAAAAGAAAACAAAGTATGCACGTTACATTTCTGGAGGCAATCAAGCATCCATCAAAAGAGAAGAAGAATTAGATGCTCATCCAGGGAGCATCCAAGCTCACTTTAGAAAAAGGGAGAACAATTTCTAAATATACTAAAATATTTGAGTCTGATTTGTAATGTTCTTTTTACATGTCGTCAGTTTTTCTTTCTTTTTCACCGTCGCTGATGAGCCTCTTGTACAAAGCTAGAAAGAAATATGGTAAACGCATGTGTTCTTTCTTTCTTTTTTGGGTTCTGATTCGACTTGGATCAAAGACTTTTTTCTAACGACATTTTACACAGTTTTCAACCTCCAAGAGAGTTAAACATCCTGCCGTTTTAGCCAACGATTAATAAAATTCTCTAAAAAACTCAAATATTTCCATTCTGTTGTAAACTAGTCTATCTTATTAATGAGATAAGGGAATATATATATATGAGTCTCGGGATACAAGGRAAAGATAAAACCCTAATGGGTCTAATGGGACCGGTTAATGAGTCCACAAAATGTTTTATAACACATTTGTAATTATTACGTTTTAATAATATACTAGTAGTCTTTGACTAATACACCAACTTTGGTCTTTCCAAATTTAATCCACTACCTACCAAAACCACAATAAACGACACAAAGCATCCTTTAATATGTTTTTCTTGTCATTACTTACATCGACATCAACCGACGCACCATCTTAATTTAAATAATCAGAATAACCATTAACAAATTTAAACTCTTTTATACTAGTGGTCAAACTTGTATACTGCATTAAACTATAACTTGGTGGGAAATCAAATTTGTTATAACAAAGTGGAAAAAAAAAAAAAACACTAGTCCAGGTTAATGACAGTCACTGACTCGTTATCACTACTCACTGGGGAAAATAAAATAAAATAGAAAAAGAAACCTTTATATATAATAGCTTTTTATTTCTTTTTAAAAATTAATAAAAGTGATAACAAATAGAGTCCGATCAAGTGGAAACAGCTAAGAACTTTCTCCCCCATTCCTTTTGTGTGATTCTGAATTGAAAATGCAGAACGCTTCGGAGGTGATTTCACGCGCCGCCGATGCCTTTTAAGTAAACTCAGGCGAGTGAATTATGGGATGTGCAGCGTCGAAGCTCGATAATGAGGATACCGTACGGCGGTGCAAGGATCGCCGCCGTCTTATGACGGAATCTGTTAACGCACGACATCACCTAGCTGCAGCTCACGCCGATTACTGTAGATCTCTTCGTCTCACTGGATCTGCTCTTTCATCTTTCGCCGCCGGTGAGCCTCTAGCTGTATCAGATCAGACTCCGGCTGTTTTTCTCCATACCCCTCCTCCACCGCCTCAACACTCGTCCGCCAAATTTGTACCGCCGTCACCTGCTCCTTCTTCAGTCTATACTCCACCGCCAGCTCCTCCTTCACGGTCTCCTTCCGTTGCTAGCTCAAAACTACCTCCAATTCTTACAGCATCATCTAATCGGCGCCGGAAACAACAACAACCTAAGTTGCCTCATATTCTCTCAAGTCCTTCGTCTAGTGAGAGATCCAATTTCATGCCGAGTTTCTTCCCTGCTGCTTACCAGAACTCTACTTACTCAGCCACTCCTTCTCAAGCTTCTTCGGTGTGGAATTGGGAGAACTTTTACCCTCCTTCACCTCCTGATTCTGAATTCTTCAACCGGAAATCTCAAGAGAGGCAACAACAGAACCGCTATGGCGATCTGGTTGATGGAGATGATACCGAAACAGAGAGATCGGAGCATGATTTTTTCCATACGAAGAAGCAGAAGCAGTTCGAGTCTATGAATAGTGCGGTGGAAGAGGAAGAGGAGACTGAGAGAGAGGAGGTTCAGTGTAGCGAATGGGATGATCACGATCATTACAGCACGACGAGCTCATCCGACGCCGTGGAGGAGGAGGAAGAGGAAGAGGATAGAGAGTCAATGTCTGAGATCGGGAGGCATTCCGACTTCGGATCTTCTGTGAGGACTAGTTCAATGAGACGGGAGTACCACCAGAAGCAGGCCCAAGCAACGCCGCAGGAGTATGGAGGTGTTGCACAAGAGAAGTATGGCAAAGCAGATGACGCGACGACGTCTTCCGGCAGCTACAGAGGCGGAGGAGAGATGGTGGTGAGGCATAGAGATTTGAAAGAGATTGTTGATGCTATCAAGGAGAATTTCGATAAGGCGGCCTCGGCGGGCGATCAAGTCTCTCAGATGCTTCATCTTGGCAGGGCTCAGCTTGATCGCAGTTTCAGCCAATTGAAGAGTGAGTTTGATTCGTATTGTTCATTTATCTCTTGCTTGATAACTTGAATTAGCTCTATGTGTGTAGAATCTG
The DNA here is from genome assembly GCA_018361395.1 of Boechera stricta. Lineage (NCBI taxonomy): Eukaryota > Viridiplantae > Streptophyta > Magnoliopsida > Brassicales > Brassicaceae > Boechera > Boechera stricta. The sequence continues at coordinate 21,351,299 of CM031541.1, read as the reverse complement.
CCATGTATCTTCGGTAACATTAACTCGCGAACTAAATTGTGAACGCAATTTGCAAGTTGATTTGATTTTGCATTGTGAATTTTGCAGAGACGGTGATTCATTCGAGTAGTGTATTGAGCAACCTGAGCTCAACCTGGACCTCAAAACCGCCGTTGGAAGTCAAGTACAGGCTTGACACAACCGCACTGGACCAACCAGGTGGCCCGAAGAGCCTTTCTTCCAGTCTAGACCGCCTCTTGGCATGGGAAAAGAAACTCTACGAGGAAGTCAAGGTCTCTTCTGTTTATTTAACCAGTTTTTTGTCATTTCTCGTAGGTTTTGGTTTTTACTGATCATTGGAGATACGAATGAACTTTCAGGCTAGAGAGGGGTTGAAGATTGAGCACGAAAAGAAGTTATCAAAGCTTCAAACGCAAGAGTACAAGGGAGAGAATGAGATCAAGTTAGACAAGACAAAGGCATCTATAACGAGGTTACAGTCTCTTATAATTGTTACTTCTCAGGCCGTCAGCACAACATCTACTGCAATTAATCGCGTTAGAGATACTGATCTTGTCCCGCAGCTCGTTGAACTCTGTCATGGGTAAGTTTGCATTGTTTGATTTATCTAATTTGGCTAATTGTGTATCAATGATTATATGATATCATATGCGCTATTAGTTGCACTCCTACCAGCTGCTTGCATTGACAGGTCTGTATCATAATTTACTCGTAGAAGTCCGTAGGTATACTTCCACCTACTTTCACATCTATAAAAGAATCGTGTGGACTCATCAAGTAGGTGAACATTAGTTGAAAAAATTGCTAGCTTCAGCAGTTAGTTATCCCATGCCTTCCTTAAGCTATTCTGTAGAATTGTAAATTCCCAAATATGATTGGCTGCTCCTCAGATTGAGACAAAGATCCTTAACTCTCTTAAATATTGTAGGGTTTTGGGCTTTTATAGCTTATCCTGACCAAGAAACAACTAACAAGTAAGCTACTGAATTGGTGATCATGTTTTTGCCTAAATTACACAGGCTGAGTATTATGATTAGGCTTATTGGCTAATATCCAGTTCTGATTTCTGGTATCCGTCGTGTTAAATAGAGATTAGAGATAGATCTTCCCCAATGTGAGTGGCATGGTGGTTTAGAGCCTGCATTTTAAAGGTCCCTAGCCAAGTTTCAAGTGTGGTAGTTGTAGTAATGCCAAAAACAAGAGAGTGATCAAAAAACCATTTTGACAAATCCATGCTAAGAGTCTAAAGATTATGTTTCAGTAATTGCTTGAGTCCACCAATTGTGCAGTATAGGCATTTGCTTTAAACATCAGAAACTTACACGCTAATCTCTGATATTTCCTTTTACAGCTTCATGTACATGTGGAAATCAATGCATCAGTTCCACGAGATTCAGAACAACATCGTACAGCAAGTTCAGGGGCTCATTAACAGGTCTGGCAAAGGGGAATCAACATCTGAACTACACCGACAAGCAACACGTGACTTGGAAACAGCTGTGTCTTTATGGCACTCTAGTTTCTGCCGGCTGATTAAATTCCAACGGGACTTCATACATTCGGTTCAAGCCTGGTTCAAGCTAACTCTTCTTCCAGTTTGCCAAGACGACAATCCCAGTCACAAAGAGCCAGTAGATGCCTACGCATTTTGTGATGAGTGGAAGCTTACTCTAGACCGAGTCCCAGACACAGTGGCTTCCGAAGCAATCAAAAGCTTCATCAACGTTGTTCACGTGATATCCGCGAAACAGTCCGAGGAACTAAAGATAAAGAAAAGAACCGAATCAGCATCAAAGGAGCTTGAGAAGAAAGCTTCCTCGCTTAGAAACATCGAAAGGAAATATTATCAGTCGTATTCCACGGTCGGGTTTGGTCTCCCGGATTCAGGACCAGACAACGGACACGTGTTAGACGCTCGGGACCCGCTCACGGAGAAAAAGTTGGAGCTAGGAGCATGCCAGAGAAGAGTGGAGGAAGAAATGCTGAAGCATTCAAAGGCAATAGAAGTAACAAGAGCCATGACTCTGAATAACTTGCAGACAGGTTTGCCTGGTGTGTTCCAAGCTTTAACGAGTTTCTCTGCTCTGTTCACGGAATCCTTACAGACGGTATGCACTCGCTCATACTCCATCAAATAGCACACTAAATTATATACTTTTACTATACTCTATAGTTGGAAAATACAAGACTATATAGTTACAATTTTCCTATCTTTATTTCTGCTTATTTCGGGCTTTGTTGTCTGATATAGTTGCCTGGATATTGTTTATTGCTGCAAAGAAAATGTATATATGTGGATCTCTAGGACTTGGCTTTTGATTTCTGGTTATGAAATGTGGGGATTTTTGTTCATGTAGTTCTCAGCTACATGTTCTAATGAAATGAATAAAGAACAATCTCTTGCTTGTTCGTTAATGGTGATATATAAGTCATAGCAGGTGTTGATTACAATCTAGGACGGGCCTCGAACTGTGTCCTTTTGGCATGAAACTGGTCGGTTACTACTTATGTAAATGTAAAATGTCTCTAGTCAGTGGGTCCGTTTTCATCGGATTCCCTGAGAAAGAGTTAGTATCTGAGTCTGACAAGTGATCATTTCTCTTCTTTGTCTGAAGCACATGGAGTTCTTGGTAGACTAGGGTCTACGATTAACATAAACAAGCGTGGTTTATATCTTTTGGTCATAGCCGATTCTCATTTTTGTAATCTATAATATATTATAGATGTGATGTTGAGATCAAGTGAATATCATGCCGACTCTTTTAAAGAAAACACACATACAAAATTCCAAAATCAGTTCAGTTTTGGGATTAGAATACAAATAATTGGATCACTGATTCGTTTTAGATCATACAATTTTTTGGGACCACAGAAATGTTCATATAGATGTACCCAAAACGTGGCAGTGACATTGACATTACGATCTATTAGTTTACTATGGGTAGGAAAAGGATACCGACAAACCTAACAGTAGTACCAAAGGAGATTTTCTTAAATAATTTCGACTTGAGGCTTTCCATGTCCTTACAAAAGTTGAGGTTCCATGGAAGAAGATTTAATCTCCAATACAAAAAAGATATAGACCTAAGTTACTAAGAGAAATAAACCCCCCACTCCTGATCTGTTAAAGCTTGAGGCGTGGTTACAATATATATAGTGACATAAAAGACTAAAAATGGCTAAGAAGGAACCAAACACAAACTCTTGGAAGCATTAGAAAAACTCAAAGTCTAGAAATTTACCACCAGATTTCGTGTCTGCTGCTGCTGATACTGCTGGTGGTCCCATCATCCTTTTGCTATTACTACCAAACCCAACCGGATCAATCGGTCCATACTTTGGTGGCGGTTCGGACTCCATCTGTCTCGGTACTTCAGGAGGAGTGCTACACCTTATCAATGCCCAATTAACACCTTCAAAAAATGGATGCTGCTTTATCTCTGTTGCTCCTCTTTTTGTCCCTAACCTGTTCTTTGGATCTTTCACCAGTAAAGCCTGTATCAAGTCCCGGCCTGCGTAGCTAGTCGCTGGTGACTCGGGGAATTTCAACTGTTCTCCGACTACATTGAACAGAGTAGCTCGATTTCCTGATCCTTTGAATGGGGTTTTCCCGTATAGGAGCTCATGCACAAAGATACCAAAAGTCCACCAATCCACTGAGCTTCCATGTCCTTCTCCTTTGATGATCTCTGGAGCTAAGTACTCGTGGGTTCCAACAAAGGACATGGACCGTGTGTTAGGTTCAGCAACTAGCTCTGGGAGAGAACCGGAGTGTGATTTGAAGAAATCCGTCTGGGTTTTACGGGACTTATTCTTTTTGTTTTTGTTAGGGAAGATGCTGCGTGGTAAGAAACATGAGGGTTGGATGATGCAAGCTGATGTAGGCTCCATACAAGTGGGTTGAACGCAGAATGCACTGCGTCTAGATGGATCGGAGTCGAATGTTTTGATCAGTGTTGGAGAAACTGCGCATCTCAGGGAGAGATCAAAGTCAGAAAGCATTATGTGACCGTCATCTCGAACCAGAACATTCTCAGGTTTCAAGTCTCTGTAAACAACACCGAGCATATGGAGATACTCGAGCGCTAGCAACACCTCTGCAGCGTAAAATCTGGCCAAAACAAAAAAAATATGAAACATCTAAAGAAAGTGAGAAAACGGTGAATGAAATTTAGCTTCCGAAATATTGAAACCGAGAGAGAAAACATACCGAGCAGCATACTCCGAGAAATGTTTCCCGGGTTGGCGTTGCCTTAAAGTGTGCAGATCACCTCCAGGGCAGTATTCCATGACCAAACACGAGAATCTGTCTGTCTCAAAATGAGTGTACAATGTCGGTAGAAACGGATGATCCAATAGCTGTAGAATATCCCTCTCGGTCTGAGCTCGATTCAACTTCTTCCGGTTCTCAAGAGACGCTTTATCCATCACTTTCACAGCAAAATGGCACCGAGTTCCGCTTAACTCAGCCAGATAGACACTCCCAATGTCACCACAACCTAACCGTTTCAGCAACTTGAAGTGGCTCATTCCCAAAATCCCATCTCGAGTCCGGATAGCCAAGATAGCATTCCACCAAGGATCATTCCCTTTGTGTGGCTTATTAAGGCTTCCCGTGAAATTGCTCCAGCTGCTCTCTTCGCTTAGGCCGCTACTATCGCTAGCTCTGCTTGCACTCGTCTTGGCACTTTCAAACGAATCCAAAACCATATTGATACTCCTGTCACAGTAGTTCTTGTCCATACTAAGCACAACATCGCTCCGCTGCGTAGTACTTGTTGCAGATGAGCTATTAGCAATACTCATAGCCCTGGCGAAATTCATACTTTCAACACTACTGCTATGTGGGCTCACATTGGTACTGGGAGGCAGAGAAGCATCCCAAACGCATTCCTTGTCTGAATCTGGCGGTAGCAGAGAGTTTTCTGTATTCTGCGATGCACGAGCCACAGAAAACGGGGACAGCAATGTAGCAAGTTCCTCGACTATGCTTTCTGCAGGTGAGAGTGTTCCCGGGCTTGGCTTCTTCGGAGGCATGCAGAGCGAAAGATCCTCGATAAACGGTCCTTTAGTAGTAGTAGACATACCCTTCATCAAGCAAACCGAATCAGGTTTGCTTTTTTCGCTGATGGGCACATACACAGTTGTTATAAGATCCATGTCGTCAGGCTCTGGAGGATGGCTAACTCCACGGAAGGAGCTAGAACCAGCTTCCTCAGACATATCATTGCTTCCCTTACAAGTAACATCATCATCAGCAGCCCCAATTTCTTCAATCTCCAGCAAAGGATACTTGGCTTTCATCGTTCTAACAGACGATACAACAGGCGCAAACTCCTGAAAATCATTCATGTTACCACCAAATTGAGTCATTATCACATCTTCTCTTTGCACATTCAAAACTTGGCTTAGTTCTCTCCCCAATGTCGTAGTTGGATTCACTGATCTTCCCGTGTTGTTGTACCGAGCAGCTCGTTCCCTCAAAGATTCCAAATGCATACTCGGGGCATCTCTAGTTTCCAAGTCCAAGTATTGTCTTCTTGATAAGTGACCAGAGACAGGACCTTTACTAGGAAGTCTCTTGAGCTCAGCAACTCTTTCCATATCCAGCATTCATGCGATCTTTAACACCAAACCCAAATCTCTAGATCCCTTCAAAAGCAAATAACGTCAACTAAATCAAACTCTGACCTCAATTAACATAAGCACTAGAGAGATACAAACAAAACCCACCAGCAAGTTCGGGACCATATTCTAAAAATCTTGTCGGCGAATAAATTATAACACACACACACACACACACACACGAAATAGAATAGAAATTGTAAACACGTGATTTGGGAATAAACCTCAGAACTAATTATCATTTATGGTTTCAGGACAAATGATAAGAACACGAGTGTGTGTGTGTTTGTGTTTGTCTCTGGAAGTGTGTGTCCCCTAAGATTTTTTCCATTGTTCGATCTGAAATTTCCAGAAACCTTGTCGAGAAAACAGGAGAAAACATGAAAAATCCCAAATAGAAAACGACAAAGGAAAGAGATTTTCAAAACAGGAACTAACCGGAAACAAAGAATCAATAATCGGCGAGATTCCCGAGATCGAGTGGTTTTCCGATACACAATGTAGCTGATACAGTGAGAGATTTAGAACCGGAAAATGTTACAAAGGAGGAGACTTTTTCCTGGAGAAAATTCAAGAAATCGAATTGAAGCAGAGACGATAAACAAAGAAAAAAAAAAAAACCCCCTCAAAGGCACGAGAAATAAGAGGAGTCTGGGATTTGGGAGTGGTGAGAGCTCAAAGGCTTTTGCTTTATGTGTGTGTGGGCGCTATCTAGCTGCTGCGACTACTGACGGTAACGGAGCAAGTTTAGAAAAAAAAAAAAAAATGGCAAAGAGAGAGTGGGGCCCAAAGAGTGTAGGGTCCAGTAATTAAAGAGGACCCACATGTGTTCCTTCTTCTAACTACAAAAATACATTTCTTTGAGACGTTTCTTTCTCGTTATGGTTGATCAAACGTTTTTTTTTTTTTTTTTCTTTTATGTCGTTAAGATCAATGTCTTGATTCGTTTTTAAACTTGTTATAATCAATTTTCTAGTGTAATGAATCAATATTGGGTTTCAAATTTTATCAATATCTGGTAGATGAACATTGAGCAAGGGTATTACAGTATGAAGCTATAGTTGTTTGTACACATTTTATGAAAAGTTAAAAAAAACAACATATATGTGAGAGATGAAACTATTCCTTTTGTTGTGTAATAAAATATAGAAAAAATGAATAGTGAAAGAAAGAGAAAGAATCAAAGCCTTGTGGATTTGTGAATAACACTTTTTTGACCCACCACCGCAATATATTATATTCATTAGCTTTTTATTATTTTTCTCCTCATTTCCCATCACTTTTATTCTTTTTTTTCTCTTTTGTTTTTGTTTTTCCTCTACTCAAGATTTTGTCTTCATTTGAACATGTGTTCTGTGAATTTAAAATGGTAGGCACTTAACAAATGAAGCAGAAAGAAAACAATGAGTGGAGTAAGTGCTATAGAATGTGATAAATAACAAGAAGAGTGGGAACTTGAATTACATAGTAATACAAATATATACAAATCATGAATCATCACATATGATATTAACTTTTAAAATCATTATGATGAGTTGCATGGGTTTTAAAATGACTAGAGGCTTCTTAGTGATAATGTTACAAATGTTGTTCAAACAAATCATTTAGGGCGAAGTGTATTTGACACAATGACACATATGGCAATGAATTGAGTTTCTTGAAAGGAAAAACAAAAAAGATCACTAGTTTAATTAAAATCTTGTCTCTCCAATTCCACTAATTTGTCAGCTCTCTCTTTATGCAGATAATTATATTGGAACAGTTGAGTTTCAATTGACATTATGTGTTTGAAAGCAATGATTAGTGGACAAAGTGTTTTGCGAGTTATAAAAAAGAAATGTTTAAATCATATAATATTGTCTTAATTTCAGCAATAAGAATAGCATAGTTTGATTAAGAAAACAATGTTGGACCTCGACGCTCTAATCATGGTGGGCTTAGTGAGTGATGCTTTATTTGTCTGCAAAGTAAATAAAAGCTGCGAAGATAATTTTTTAAAGATTAACACACTGCTAATAATGTATAAAAATCTTAAGTAAACTTATAATAATTTGGAAAGCTGAGTTGAAAATTCTCTTCTGAACAAAAGAAAAAACAAAAATTATAAGCAACAGAGATAGTTGTCGGCTTAGAGAAACTAAAAGACGATAATACCCTTTTTAGTAAGACGTTGTAAGGCTTTCGATACGAGGTTCGGGTAGAGGGTAAAATCGGTATTACAGATCAGGTGGCTTGCGCATGGATTGAGGAAATCTATGTTTGGGACAGTTTTATCTTTATCACTCTAACCAAACGGTCCAAAACACATGCAGTGTCTCGTCCTTTTATTTACTTTTTTTTTTTCCTTGTTTTTGTAATCGCTTAAGACAAATTTTAATGTCCTTAGAAATATGTATAGTATCGATCAAATCCTGTAGTTCTAAGGACATTAAAATTTGTCTTAAGAGAACAAAATATATATATTTCTAGTCAACAAATTGAATCTTAAAACATGACAATCTTAGGAAACAAAAAAAATTTAGTGTAAAACGACATTTTAGTGAAACAAAAAAATTGTTAAATGATGGTTTCTTTAGATTCATCAATCTTAGACACATTTTTAAGGTTTGTTGAGTTGATACAATGTGAATATTTACAGAAAGTTCTCTAAAACGCATGCAGTTTTGTATGAACATTGATTAATCATATCCTCTCTTTTTTTTTTTTGTTTGGTCAACCATTGAATAATGATATTGATATTCGTTTTAAAGTTATCTCATAGTCTCCATATTATACAACTTTCTTTTCAAATGGTAAACCATTTACTAAATACCAATCCGTAGGTAATGATTATTTGATATTTAATTATGTGGGTGTATTAGTTGGTTATGTGGAATTAATGGGTGTGAATGTGGGGTGCTAAATATATGGTATCTTTATAGGTGGGGCTTGAATCTGAGCCTTCTCTTTTTCCAAAAGCACTAAGAAGAAGAAAGAAAAAAGAAGGGTTTGAAACTTTGAACACAAAATAGACGTATCGAAACAATACAAAGGGAAAAAGCAAACACAATTCTTAAATTTTGGACTCTCTTCTGATTCCATTCTCATCACATTATGCTTTATTCTTTCCTCCTCACTCACATCATTATTTTCCATATTCAAAAATTCCTTTATTTAGTTAAATAAGCATGATGGGGTCATAGGTGTAATGGTATGATTGATTTGGAATAAATTGAAACTGAAAATTTGGCAAAGTCTAATTCCATGTTTATAGGTGCAGGCAGTTTTTTAAAACATTAAATTTTACCATAACTTTTACTTTCTTATCAATTGAACTACGTTCAACACTATTTTATATAGGTTCGAGTCTATATATACATTTTGGCATGGATGATTTACGTTTTATCGATCCACCACAAACATTATAAAAACTATGGATCAATTAAAAATCCATAACATCTAAATTTAAATAGAATTTGACAGCCAACGTGATTTAAAAGGCCCAAGATTTGCATTCAGTCCTAATCTAGACCAAGCCCATCTATTATATAGGCCCGTAATCTTTCTGGTTATTTATCTTTGATTCTAGCTTTTCTACCTTTTTCTTATTATTTTTTTTGTTTTTCTAATGTTCTTATATTAATAAAAAATTATATAATTAGTCAGCCATTTAAGAACGATTAAATCATTATTGTAATTGAATCGCTTAATTTTGACCGATCGGTCAAATGAATATAATTTAGGCAAGATGGTACGTAGTAACATTATACCATTAAAAATATATATAAACATACAATTGATTGCAAAGATGTCCAATGATTAAATTTAATATTATAACTGTAAAGAAAGATCCAACATCGGAAGATGGAAAGACTTTGAGTAGTATATAAGGAATATGAGCCAATCCACTTATTGCCAATTGGTTTTGAGTTGAAAATCCATTAACCTTAACATGTTATCAGAGCCCTGAATTCACACTGCCCCACTAAACTGAAAATGATTGGATCCGAAAGTAGTCCAATCGATCTGAACCGAAATTGGACCGATCCATAAATAATTTGACCGATTTCATCCGAAATAATCCTAGATTGGGATTTGTCGAGATTAATGGCTAGATGGACCATTATCTCGAAAGAAAGTGTCAAGAAAGATTCCACATCGGAAAGATAGAAAGACCTTGAATAGTATATAAGAAATATGGATCAATCTATTTATTGCCAATTAGTTTTGAGTTGAAAGTCTATTAATCTTAACAATAACACTCGGGTTTGTGAAAAATTACACGGGTCTTGCTTTATCTAATATGGTGATTTTTAGGTTATTACGTTTCGTAGTTGGTTTATAACTTGTTGACATTGTGGCCGGAAATATAAATACAAAGACGCTGGGATATAAGACTTAACCTTATCTAGTATGCAAGTGTCATCAACTACGTCACTCATATCTAATTTGATTTTTGAGTTAGACATGTATAAATCGTGACAAGAGCTTCACCAATCACCACCCTAATTTCTCAACAAGTCACGATTTAGGACACGTACAAGGTGGAACAATTGGACGGCGAAGCCGCAAGGTTAAAAAAAAAAGGAAAAAAAAAAGCCTAAATGGGTCCAGATTTGAGATTCCAGCTAGGAAGTAAAATGTTGTTGTAATAATCCATCACATCAATAAACTTTTGGCACGATCAACAGAAAGCACTACTTCACGTAAAATCACATCATTCCATGGAAAACAAAATCTTATTCGGATCGAGCAAAGTTGAGTAATAATCCACGACTTTGAACTTTCAATTTTTCAATCATCTATAATCACTATTGACGTAAGAAAACGATATATTTTTTTAAGGTGCTCAAATGTGGATGAGGAGCCAAATAAAAAAAAGCGGTTTTTTTTAAAAGAAAAAAATGTTATTGACATGAAAATATAATAAATGAGAGTAAAAACATTAAAACGCATGTGATTTGGAGAATTTGGCTGAAATCAAAAAGCAATTATTAGATAATGCGCCCACACTCTTTTTCTTCTAGTCGGTCAGAGTCCACAATCATACTCTAAAAGTAATTATAGCTTAAGAGTAATTATTTCAAATAGAATTTTTAAAAAATATATATCAAAAGTTAAGGATGGTTAGTATGTAAAAAAAAAGGGGTTAGTAGTCCCGGTATCCAAGGAATTATTATATTTTTTTTTCAACAAAAATTAATATCCTAAGTACTAACATACGAACTTGCAATATATTTAAACTAGATTATATCTAGTGATATAGCGCGGATTGATTTTTTTAAAAAATTAAGTTTTATTCTAAAGTTTTGATTATAGTATTGCAATAATTTTAATATTTAAATAATAATTTTGAGTTAGGTTATTATTTGTTATTCAACAAACTAAATGATATTTCTTATTTTCTATAATTGTTCCCTCCAAATATTAGTAAGAAGATATTAACTTCAACTATTTGATTTCATTTTTAAAAATGTATTAGTATTAAATATAAATCATTAATATACTAATTTCATGATGTGTTATTATTAAACTATAAGAAGCTATGAGAATAAAAAAAAATCTATTTTTCGTAAATGTTTGATTTTATTTAAAAATATTCATTTTAATCTTTCATAAAAAAGAAATAGATTTTACATGAATTTTTTGAATTTTAAATTAATATCTTTTGTGTTTGTAAAACAAAAGATTTTGTTGATTTATTATTGTAAATTGTGTCTAATTTTTGATAAAGTTTAAATACATAATTGTGTTTGGTTATATGGATAGTAGAGAAAAATTTATTAGATTATTTTGGCTATAATGATATATAATAAAATACTAACATATTTTTATCTTTAATAATTTTTTCTTCTTTGCTTTTAAGATCAATAATTTTGTATGTAATTGTTTACAATTTAAATATTTGTATATAATGTGTAATTTCCAATTAATAGTATTAGATATGTATTATATGATTTTAAATTGATTTTAAATAGTAATATTGTAGTGGAAATTTGACAAATTTGTTTATAATTTTATTTTTTTATTTATTTTGGAATCTATAAATTAGTTATTATTAACTTATATATTTACTACTTTGAAAATTAAATTTTCGTTTCACTAATTGATTTATTTAAGAAAATTTGAATAAAATTGAAAATAGATTTTGTGAAGATTTTATTCTCAAATATGAATTTTTAATAGTAAAAATTAATTAAGTGTAATTTGAATAAAACTGAAAATAGATTTTGTGTAGATTTTATTTTTAAATATGTATTTTTAATAGAAAAATAGATTAAGTGTTTAGACATTTTTACTTTTAATAATTTTTTTTTTGTTAATTCTTAAGACTAATGACATTGTATGTAATTGTTAAAAATTGAAATGTTATTTTCAAATGTGTACTCCCCAAATATTAATAAGAGGATTATGGATCTTGTCTACATTTATACAGAATTACAATGTCCATATATGAATTTATAACCCGCAGATAATTTGAATTGGTCCGTTTTCTGAAAACACATGATAGTTTTGTAGTCTGGATCGGACCAATATCTACCTTAGTATCACTACTAATAACTAAAACTTGCGTGCAAAATAACTATAACAATCTAAGAATCTTTCTTTCTACAAAACTCGAAAATGAAACACAATCAACACCAAGTTCAATAGCTATAACTGCACTCATTCTAAGAGAGTATACTGTTGAAAGATCATTTCATGTTTGTGACAAGATTCAAAGCTCTTTCACTGTAATGCCATTATCAAGATTAGTCCTTGTGAGTATGAAGGCCATGCTTGAAACACTGCTAAACCTTTGCTTTAAAACTTGTTACAAAGCTATCTCGATGGCTTGCCTTTCTTCTTACCGCCTCCTTTCTTCTTTCCTTTATTCTTCTTTTTGCCTCCTTTCTTCTTTCCCTTGGACTTTATGCCGCCTCCTTCACCTCCTCCTCCCATGTTCTCGCTCTTACCGTGTTTCTTTATCTTGAAATCTCTGTCATTAGTACTTGATGAACCAGAATGTAGCAAATGCCTAACATCAAGAACACCTCCCCTGAAATTCCCTACTGTTGATTTCAAGACTCTCTCTTCTGGCGTACGCTTCCTCTCTGCGGGTTTCCTAGTACTTCCACCACCAAATTGTCCTCCAAATCTCCCGAGAATCATATTCTGCAAAACACCCAATAACAGGTGAGAAACTAGATGTCGTAATGGATCAAAGGAACAGAGCTGTTCATGATGTAAAAATCACCTGTTCCAACATCTTCTCTTCTCTATCTTTTTGTTTCTTCATCTGTACTCGTGCTACACTCAAAGGTAGCCTGTGATTCTTTTGAGGCTGCAATAACATCAAAGAAAATCTCAAGCACCGACCCGCATAAAATTGTAACCTCAAAACAACAAATCACAATCTAAAAAGGTTTTCGATTACTGCAATAGTTTCATAATATGTAAAAATCTTACCTTTCCACCAAGTGCAGTCACTTTCTTGTTCTCCAATGCTTTCTTATCCTTCCATGTCATATGCGAAGAACCTTAATACAGCAACAAGCTCAGCTGAAGTGTACATAAAACTTGCATAATCACAATACATAGCAATCAAATTGAGAGAGAAGAGAGTGTTTACCAAAGAGTTCAACATCTTTCATAATATTCCTAAAGCTCAGGTCTTGATTAATAGAAGCCATGCCTTCCTTTTTCTCCTTCATTGGCTTACGATTATACATTTTGATTTGAATTTTTCTGAGAAAAATTTGAGAGAGGTTAAGCATTGAGCTTTGCGATTCCATATCTTGAATTCGTTTACCTTAAAACATCGCAATTAAAATTGGATTCTAGATTCGGACTACTCTATGGTGTGAACAAATAGTGATATCAATCTCATTACCTAATTCCTCCTAAGAATAGATACTTTAAAGATCGAATACTAACCTGAGACCTGAGGAGTATGCACAATCACGATTGGTCTGAGAGGGAGAATGAAGAAGCTTTGCCCATAGCGATGATGGAACAAAAGAAAAATCAAAAGGGGGTTTAGGGTTTTCAATTGCCGATGTTATCGTGCGGCGGAGAAGAAAGGCTTCGTATTTTGTCTTCTTTGATTATTATTATTATTTGCAAAAATAAAAGCTATTGGGCTTGTGGGCTTTTAGTAAAACATTTCGTAGTCAAAACTAAAACGTTTTTCCAAATTATATAAGTTTTTATCCCTTTATTTTTTTTCCATGATTTAGCTCTCTCGTTTTTACAGCTTATTAATAGTTTATCTTAATTCTAGGTTTTATATATATGTGTTTTATACTTAATAATACCTATAAAATGCTGCTATTTGATCAATGTATTTATTTCTTAATTATAAGTTTGACATACACACTTCACCACACGTGACTATTTTCGACGGATAGGAACTTACATGAGTTAATCTTAATATCATTGCCTTTTCAATAATTAGATCATAAAAATATGTTCCTTCTTTCCTTGCCAACTGACACGGGATTCTAATTACAGCGTTACATGAAAAAATTAACTAGGAAGTATTTAGCAAATTTTAAGTCTTATTTTTTCTTATTTATTATATACGTGAATTTTGATGGTGAAATGAATACACACACATGATACATTGCATTGGTATCTTCTTCTTCTTTTTTTTTTCTTTTGTAGTCTTCCTTTTCTAATTTCTATTAAAATCGTAATTTTTTAATGGGGAAATTAGGTATATATAGAGACGCATAAATACATGAAACATTGCATTGGTCGGAAAATGGGGAGTTGTCTTTTACACGTACTGACGTACGACTACTTCTAAATTTTTAAACATAATCTATTGAATATTTAATTTTGTAGTCGTGGGACTTCGACTGGAAATGTTGAAGGGCGAATTTGAAAAAGAGTAGAAGGCTCTGTTTAATTTGTAACCATATCTGACTTTTATAGATTCGTTTTCAGAACGCAGCGTCAGTTGGACGTAAAATATTGGATCGGATGAGAATAATATTAATAACGTTGCGTCTTCTTTTAATAGTTTTTTTTTATAGTTTTACTTTAGAAAGTCTGTTTGCTTGCCATCTTCTTGTTACTCCAACACCACGTACGTGAAACTTCACATGGACTTGTTCTTCATTACACATTGCAATGAAATAGGATATATTGTTGAATATAAATAACATAGATTATAATCTAATATTCGTCAATTAATTTTGAGTAGAAAACAAATATATAGTTCTAAAACTACTCTCGATACGATTACTTTCCGACGAAATCTGTTTTTTTCGCTATTCCTTCTAAATTTCGTCGAAATAAGCGATCGTCGGAAAATGGTCGCTAATTTATCGACCACTTTGCGACGACATCTGTTTTTCTCGCAATTCCGTCTAAATTTTGTCGCAAATTTGCGACGACTAATTTTTCGTCGCTAATTCCGTTGGTATTTGCTCATTTTCTTGTTGTATACAACACAATTTTTTTCACAACTAATTTATAAAACCATAGTTGTTTAATAATAAATTAATTGACCAAAAAGTATGCATGAGAATTGAAATGAAGGTAAGAGGTGGGTGAGAGAGATTAGGACATGCATGGATTTTCATTGTTCTGACTAATTCTTTTCGGTAGATGTTGGGCAGCCGCAATTTTGTACAATGTTGAGGTGTAGGAGGCATAAAGGTACACATATTTCAATTTATTTATATATTTTGTCAAATATTTCAATTTTCATATCATCTCAATTATACGCCATCATTTATTCATGTATATTTTGTTACATTTTTAACTTATATTGAGATATTGTCAGGATATTATTATTATTATTATTATTATTATTATTATTATTATTATTATTATTATTATTATTATTATTATTATTATAAATCATCATTGTCATAATTTATCAGAATTGTTAATGATTTAGAAGAAGAAAATTATTGGTACGAAATGATTTTAAAAAATTTAAATAGAAGAGATTATGTAATTAATCTTTCTGTGCCAACGAATGATTATGGCTAAAAATGAAGTACAGTCAGTATTTAACTATTTGTACAATCATCATTTCATCAACAAGTCAACAAATAAATAATATAATTTATAATAAAATACTGATTGTCATGTTCTCCGCATAGCGTTGACTGTTTTTTGGTTCTTCTTCAAAAGTCGGCTGGAAGCTCTAAGATGACATTTGTATGCATATGAGCACATGAATCACGTAGAAGGTGAAACTAAAGGAGTTGATTAATTTTTTGGATTTCGATTAATATTTTTAACTTGTCACTATAACCTTTTTTTGTTGTAATTTTTGTTATAATAATATCACTTTTGTAGAATACAGAAAGATCAAGCGCAAATTAAATTAGATTGTGTTCGACGAACAAAGTAACTTACTTGTTTTTAAAATAACTGTAATATGTACTTTACATCTTATTTATGATTATAAAACATTATATATATTTAGGGGAACAAATAATTTTATGACGCTCCTGTTTTTCTGTATAAATACATGTCACCTATGTATACAGTGTACGTTCATGAAAATCCTGTCCAGACAAAGTTTGTTAAAAAAATTCTACGATCATGATATAAACATATACCAAAAAGAAAGAAAGGGGGAAATTGACAAACCAACAAGAAAAACGCACATAAATATTAAGGGTCCAAGGCAATGCTAGGCACATATTTGTAGACATACTAAGTCTAAATTAATTATATATGCATATATGATAGATGGTATACTTTGGACCAGTGTTAGAGAAAAATGCAAATGCGAAAAAAAAAAGTCGAAAAAAAATCACCTATGAATAAAAAATTAAAAACTTTTTGTGTTAAAAACTAAAAAGTGGTCGGAGAATGTAGTCAAAATACTGTAGATGAGGTTTCCACAAAAACGGGAAACGGAAAAGGTTAACTATATATTCGTTATTGACTTCTCTAATCTAACTTTAAATATTAGAGAAAATGAGTGAGAAATATAGTCAAAAATTTCAATATAAGCTTGATAAGCTTGATGATCTAAGAAGACTAAAATATGTGGTGGTGTCCTTTATAGTTTGCTGACAAAAAAAAAAAAAAAGATGTGGCGGTCTCCATATTGATATAATTTTGACGAGAATGGTGTGGGCCTAACAAAGTAACGATGATCAATTTCTACAACTATATATGTAAATCTAGCATTTTAGGTATGGGTCGGTTATGCGATCTATTTACTTTTGTACATATATATAGATTTGAGACTACGACGTGCCTATATATGTACGTATACGGCTTGGATCTTGCATGCCATATATTCTCCTCCCATTTCGCCACAAAAATAGTGACGCTGGCCGCCGTTTCTCATGAACTTTTCAGTTAAGGGATTTTTTCTCTCTTTTTTTTCATTTTTAGAAACAAGGAGGAATGAGTATAGGCAGAGCCAGTCCTAATATTTAATGGACTATAAGCAGAATTTTTTTTTGGCCTATATTAATAAGTTAGAAAAAAAACAAACTTAAAATAAGTGATAAGAAGGAAGAAGAGTTTGAATTTTAACCATTTGACGCTTCAAATAAGTAAATGACCAACTACGCTATTAAAGTTTTGCTATAAATATTTGCTTATATATAGCTATATTCAAAAAATTTTATCGCATCAACCCGAAAAGGTTGATATATATGGAGGAGATATTTTATTATGAAGAAGTTATTCTCGATATCCATTTTACATCGAACAAAACCTGATTTATGCAAATGAAATGAGGTTACGCAGCATATAGTGACATGGCTCCACAAAAAATTATTTTCTTCGTTGTGTCTGCCGACGCTGCTTACATTATGATTTTTTACAACACTCCCTGGATCATCGCCACGCCAAGGCGTTGTTTGTTGCTTCATTAAAAACCCTTATGGAAAACCCGATAAAACCCGATAAAAGAGTACAACACGCAGTTCTCCTCGAATTACGCCATCTCATACGTTTGTTGACGACGATTCCAATGTCGGAACATGTTTCAACATCGAGGTGAATTTGGAAGAGATGCAGCTTGTCGCATGATCGACATATCTTACTTCATTTTTCTTTATTCTCTCAAGCGATGGTGTTAACTTAGGATATGTTTGGTTCTATCACTTTGATATATCCTTCCTTTGCGGCGACACGCAAAGATTATCTTCATAAAGGATGCTGCCGATTGCTGATTCCGCATTGATCGAATGTGTTTTATGATCTCAACCATACACATTCTCGCTTGTTTCATGGAGGCGATAATCTCGGCATGATTCAGAAGTAGCCACGAAGCGTCTGTTTCGCGAACGCCAAGATATTCGTGCCTCCGATATTAAATACATATCCGTCTGGATCGAGCTTTATGAGGATCCGATAAATATCCTGATGCAAAACCAATCATTTGACCATTTGAATTGTTGGATAAAATAACCCTAAATTAATCGACCAAGATATCGAAAGACATGTTTAATCCCATTCCAATGTCTTCGAGTAGAGATAACTATATCTGCTAAAAGATTAAGCAAATGATATATCCTCTAAGCATAATTGTGATACATAAGCTAATCATGCACTTAGATATGACACTTCTCCAAGTCTCTCTTCATTTTCCTCGATGGTGAATGGATCATTATCATTCAATGTTCTTACGACCATGTGGGTGTTTAGAGATTTATCCATGTTAAATCTTTTAACACTCTTTGTATGTGGATGACGCACAAATATGTCGAGATCTCTCAATTTGAAGCCACAATACACGCCCGAGATCTTTCATCTCAAATTCTCCTTTCAATCATCAACATATACCGCGATTATCACAAATCCGATATTCTTTTCGATAAAAACACATGGGCATATAGATCATTCACATATCCTTCTTTTATCAAGATTACTTAGCGATTATACCACATACGCCTGCATCGCTTTTAAATTAGAATGATTCGCAATTTTATTCCACATAACTCTTTGAAGCTTAGATCTTAATGCTTCGGCATTTTGAACCAATGTGATTTTCATATGATATTAAGATCTAATGATCCATACGTAAGTGCGACAACATCCATGGCACATTTCTAAATTTTCTTTAGCAGATTCATCGTGAATCTAAACGTTATGCATCCCGAGAATATGTTTCCTCGTAATCAATTCCGGTCTTTAAAAAACCTTGAGCCACAAGTCGAGATTTATATCTCATAATCTCTTTTTCATTTGCTTTCTAACGAATATCCATTTATATCCGATGTTTTACATCTTCGTGTGAGTACAAGTCCAATTTTTCAGAATCAAGTTCGACTCAGATAACATCTTTCCATTTTGGCCAATCATGTCTTTTCTGACATTCTAATACGACTTTGGCTCAATATTATCGATTTTATCACATATTTCCTTTGCAATAAGGTATATGAAAACGCCATCGATGCTATCAACTTCATGTCAATTCCATGTTTTCCCATTGATGATAATTAATGGAAACCTCATGATTATCTTCAGGATTATGAGTTTTATTATTATCGCCTCATGATTTGTTTCTTCCAAAATATTTTCTGTTATTTGGGATCATCATACTTTTCACTTCCTTTCTTTTTCAGATTTTTATCCTGTAAGTCTACCACGCTCGCAGCATTTCTTAGATCATCGTATCATGCTCTTCCACCTTCATGTAATATTTCAATTCGAGAGAGCATTTCAGTGATGAGTATGCAGATTCGCAAACGATCGTGAATGATTTGCAATGTTCTACAGATAATTGCCGAACTTCCGCCCGATGTTGGAGTGGGTCAATGTGTAACGATACACACCATTTGAAATCTTTTCTATTCGTTATTTTCTCTCCCTAACCGGGAATATTTTCTCGTCAATTAATCCAAGAAACGCCAAAAACATCTCCTGTCGGTTCTAGTATCGTATAATTGATGGAGAATCACAACCAATATATATTCCCAACCTTCTGGTCCCATCTGCTGTGCTACAGACATATGCACCCAAAATTCTGGATGAGAAATATTTGGTTCACCAAATGTTAATCGAATGGAGAATATTTATGGTATGCACTTGGTCTTATCCGAATTAGCATCTGCATGCAAAATAGATGTCCCCATACAGATGTTGGGAGTTTTGATCTCATTATCATGGTCTCGCAATTAATGCACCGCTTAATCAATGATTCAGCTAACCCATTTTCATGAACATGCTACATGATGCTCAACTTCACCCAATACCATACGTAATCATTAAATGTTTGATGTGAATTCGCCAAAGATTGCTCCTAACTTTTTATCGATAATCGAAACGCCTCGCTGATTATCGAAGTTAAATCTCGCAAATGCTATATTACGAGATATAGACAAACATGTGACCATCTCGGATGCCAATCAGACCATTAATGAATGGTCCACGGGGATGTAGGTCCACAAATATCGCCTGAATTCTTTCAAGGAACTTAGTGATTCTTTATCAACCTTGGCGATGGTCTTATTATTAATTTTCCAAGAGAACATGAAACACATGTTGTTTTATTACCCATATCAATCTCCTCGGATTTTGGAATGACCATGTGAGTTCTCTATTATTCTTCGCATCAGGGCGCTCGGGTGGGGTAAAGCCACAATATGAAATCTTCAGGATTTCTTAACTACAAGATGTGATTCTATCACATCTATATATGTTTGATGCAAACCCGAAGGAAGTTTTGGTAATCTTTCCTTAATAACTTTTTTTCCCGATTCATCGGAAAATATATACATATACTTCTTTCCATTCTCGCCATTCGAGTATCATATCTTTGGAGATATATGCTTTAAAACTCAACAAATTCTTTTTAGAATTTGAGGATATAAAGCGTTATCAATGGAAAATTTTGTTCCATTTGGCAACGAAAACTGGCTTTACCAGCTCCTTCAATCACTTCGCAGACGATATCAGGTTTGACAATGATATTCTTGAATTTTAAATCGAGAAATATCTCTGTTTTTCAGAATAGTTGCTCCACTATCCGGTATAGATTTCTCTTACCATTTCTTTGGATGTTGTTTCTGTATGGAGCCATTTCGCTTGCTTTTAAAATCGGAATAACAAGTGATTTCGCAGAATGTAATTTACGTGGTGAACAGACCTTCCGGCGGTGAACGATTTGCGTGAATAACGCCTCACTGCAGATTTTGGAGTGAAAAGAAGTCGCCGAAGAATTTCGACGTCGACTGAACTTCCGTAATATAGAACTACGGATCGCAGCAATATAACTATCGAGTGATCGTGCGATAACGTGTTATAAATATCGTGTTTATATATAGTTATATTACCGAAAGTAATTTATCGCACTGCGAACCCGAGTGTGTCGATATATATAGAGATATTTTATTTCAAGAAGTTATTCTCTTGATATCCATATTACATCGAACAAAACCTTCGATTTATAAGCAAATGAAATGAGGTTACTCGCATGCATAAGTGACAGGCCCACAAAAAATTATTTTCTTCGGTGTCCGTCGATGCTACATTTGACTACAACACTCCCTCGAGACCAATGTTCAGATCCGCATTCGAATGATGCCATCACGCTGGTATTCTCAATTTCTTTCCTTTCGAAGATTGTTCAGATTGGACCCATTTAAAGGATTTCCCTTCTTGTGAGGAGTGAATCTACCTGCCCACGCCCACGCCCACGACACAGCCACGCGCCACGGCTTGTTTGATATCCTCGATCGATGTTTTGTTTCCATTGCATTCACTTTGGAATGCTTTGTTCCTACAGCCGAACATTGTGGTTCTGATAAGAAGTTCACTATTCTTCTCACTATCAGGGCCACGACATTCGAGAACCTTGCATCGCTGTTCTGTATTGTTCGGCAGATATAATGGTTTTATGAAAGGTGAGATATGTCTTTTCAAGCATTTCGCTTCGGCAGCGTTACCACAATATTCCAATCGCTATCCTCAACATAGCAGTAAAAAGTCTCCACCTTTTCAAAATCCTGAAATCTCGCTTGTCCATTCATCCGTAGCCGCGAAGAAGAGTTATCTTCCTGGTTATCAAATCTTTCTTTAAGAGCTTTCCATAACTCTCGGTCTTATACTGAGCATAATCATGAATTAGATTTTCATCTAAATGTTTCCTCGAACATCACGATTTCGCTCATCGTGAGGAAGCTGTTGCTTTTTATGGTATGGATAATTTTTCCGATCCAAGATATACCATCATGGTCCATGGGATGTATTTTCAGTTATTTTGAGAGCGGGGAATCGAAGCTTCTCAATATTGGCCATTATCTAAAACATAAACCGAATATAATTTTTATTAGAATAATTTATTAAACCGATTACATGTTAATACATAAAGCGATTACAAAGACAAATGTCCCGTAAAAAATTAAACAGAAACTAAAAACAAGTTCTTTGGGGGTAAGATCCCCAACGAACATGCCATAAATACAGACAATAATAAAAACTAAACAAAACACTAGAAATATGCGAATCATTTTACAAATGAAATCTAAGCAAATTTCTTATATGAATGAGATGAGATGTGAATAAATGAGTGAATGTGTGGGTGTATTTATAGATTGAAAAAACACTGTTTCTGACCGTTTAAAAAGCATATGACCGTTGGGGGTTTTTGAAAAATCGATCAGAAATATTCTAACATGCGATCAAATATTTTACCAGATTCAAATAAGCGGTTTATGATAATAATATTAACAATAATATTATGATGACATGAATAAATTAATTATGTAGATTATAAGGAGGTTTATCCATCCAATAATATTAATCAGTAATAACAGAATATAAAACCTGATAAGATAAAAAGAATACATCATTTTGAAATTTTTTGGCCGAGTTTTATTTATTGTATTTTAGGTCACAAGCATGGGTTTGACTCACTTGTACTCATGACCGATTCTGACTATAGGAAAAACTATATTTAATTTTTGATGACTATGTAATCCATATGATTAGAGTTCGTTATACATTTAACCTAAATACAAACAAAATAACCTTATACCACCTCATCTTTTATAAAAAGATGTTTATACCCCTTTAAAGGTTTTTGTGCCTCATCTCATCTTTTTATAAAAAGATGTTTCTACCCATTTTTCGTGTATTCATAGTTTGAATTTCTTCAAAACACAAAATAAATAAAAAATAACTATGTAATTCTAAGTGAGAATGCGTTATGGTATTTGCATCTCATCTCATCTTTTTATAAAAAGATGTTTCTACCCCTTTTATAAAAAGATGTATTCATAGTTTGAATTTTCTTCAAAACACAAAATAATTTTTAAAAAATAACTATGTAATTCTAAGTGAGAATGCGTTATGGTATTTGCATAACATGTAATAAAATGCTTTTTTGTTTGTTTGTCTATTTACCTAATATAACGTTGACATTCTATTTAATATACATGGAATTGAATGCTATTTTGCTTTATACTGGTGAATAGAATAATATAGCATTTACTTATATATTTCTTAAGTAGCATAATGTATTTTCGTTTAGAATCACATATACATTTTTCGATTATTGTATGTGTTTTTAGTAGTACGGTAAGATTGAAGTAATTTTTATAAAGAGATAGAAACAGACGAAAAAGAATGAGAGGGCATGGTCTGAGACGCACAATGTCGAGATGTATTTGACGACTACAAGCTTAAAGATGATTTGTAACATTTACGGTATCCTATATACCACGCCTAATGCAATGATAACTTAGCAAGCGGTACATCGCAGGAGGTAATCTATGTAAACTCGGTCCCACCGATTTGGATCTCCAAGCCGTTTTAAGTTTAAACAAATGTCGACAAAAAAAAAACAGGAATGAGAGAGGGTATAAAAAAATCTTATTGCATAAGAAACAAAAGGAAACCTTAAAAATGGTAAAAAGTTATTTCCGTATGTATTTTTCACTATATAATCTATATAGGTGTTTTTTTTTTGTTAATAATCTATATAGGTGTTATATTATATATTTTGGACCAAAGTAAGGCCATTTCTACGAATTCCCTTTTTCATGACAGAAAGATCTAATTAGTACTTGAATTAATATAATTATCTGAGGTATGATTGCATTTATGTGTGATTTGTTGTGATATAATAATATGATAACTAGATTATGTCCTGTGCTACAGCACGGATTACTGTATCTTTTAAGATTCAAAATTATAAATTATAAATTAATAAGATAAGTGCTAAATATATATATATATTCGGTGTTTTTTTTAGATTTAAGTTTTATCCTAAATTTTTGGTTATAGTATTGCAATGATTTTAATATTAAATAAAAAAATTTGAGTCAGCTTATGATTTGTCATTCAACAAATTAAATGTTATTTATATAATTGTACTCTCCAAATATAAGTGAGAGGATATTAACTTCAACTATTTGATTTCATTTGAATAAACGTATTAGTATTAAATTTATAACATTTTTATACTAACTTCATGATGTGTTATTATTAAATAATAATTAACTATGAGTATAAAAATCTTTTTTTTTGTATATGTTTGATTTTATTTAAAAATATTCATTTTAATCTTTAAAGAAATCTTTTATGTTTGTAAAACAATTTTTTTTGTTGATTTATTATTGTAAATTGTGTCTAAATTTTAATAAGGTTTAATTACATAATTCTGTTTGGTTATATGGAAAGTAAAGAAAGATTTATTAGATTATTTTGGCTATAAAGATAAATAATAAAATACTAACACATTTTTACCCTTAATAAAAAAAATTGTTTTCTTTTAAGATCAATAATATTTTATGTAATTGTTTACAATTTAAATATTTGTTTATAATGTGTAATTCCCAATTAATAGTATTAGGTATGTATTATATAATTTTTAAATTAATTTTAAGTAGTAATATTTTAGTGGAAATTTGACAAATTTGTTTATAATTTTTTTTTTATTATTTGGAATATATAGATTATTTATTATTAATTTATATATTTAATACTTTTAAAATTAAAATTTTGTTTCACTAATTGATTTATTTAGTAAAATTCGAATAGATTTTGTGAAAATTTTATTTTCAAATGTATATTTTTAATATTAAAAATTAATTAAGTATAATTTGAATAAAACTGAAAATAGATTTTGTGAAGATTTTTTTTTAAATATTTATTTTTAATAGTAAAAATAGATTAATGTTTATACATTTTTATTCTTAATGATTTTTTTGTTAGTTCTTAAGACTAATGGCATTGTATGTATTTTTTATAATTTAAATATTATTTTTAAATGGGTACTCCTCAAATATTAGTAAGGAGATCGATTGTTGGGTTCTATCGTCGAATTCCGATATTGAAAAACTCATTATACTCTTTTAACCAAAAAGAAAAAATAAATAAACATTTATACTATATCTGATTAATTTGTTGAGTTTACTATAAAGAATTTTGTGTACTATAAGTGTAATATAGAAGTTTGTTTTGTTGACCAAAAAAAAAGAAGTTTGTTTAAAATCGAACTGAATTAGCTGGTTTAATTATATAAATCCAAAAACACTTTTATTTCAATATAAGTTGAACTTTTTTTTTTGTTGGTGCAACCACTAGAAGTTGAAACTAAAATGAACAAGTCACGAGGAAACAATTCATTTTGACAAATATTAAAACAACTAACACATATATTTCAACGATGACATTCGCTCCCTCCCTCCATCACGTCACATACATTCTGTAAACTCTCTCCTTTTTACTTTAATATTAACCATTACCCCAAAGATTGAACCCAAAAACTTGCAGCCTTAAATTGTAATGTGTAGCATTTTATTGATCCTTTTTAGATCATTTTATAAAACTCATATTCGATAACTTTAGCCTTTGCTTTTGTAAAAATGAAACAATGTTGTGAATAACAAAAACTTTGATGTCTTCTAATGGAAAACAAATAACGCGTCGATGATATTTTCCTAGTAACGAGTAAAGGAAGTACTATACGGTAACTAAATGGACGGCGCATGAAGCGTGTTCTCATTTGGCTTTTGGATTTTAGATTTCACAAGTAACTGAATCTTTTAAGCTTTTGCAAAGTACAGATCCAGTCAACTTCTTCAAACGGTCGGTAATTACTTGGCACCATCACTGGTATATTCTCAAATTTGGACGGAGATAGGGATAGTTTTTTTTTTGTCTTTTCATTTCTTTCTGAGTTCAAGTTAAGACAATTTACGCCTTTAGGAGTTCTAGAAACACATGCTCGTGCGACTAAATTTTATGATTTATGACCACATTTTAATAGTTACCAACAAATTTTTTTTTAAACAAGCATTTACAAACTATTTGAGATTATACGAGCTTCAATACATTTTCCGCTCTTTCAGAGCTGTCTTCTACTTAATTTGTCTTTTCTAGTTCTACGACTAGGTTAGAGATATCTAACGAATATGATCTGTTAATCGGAATCAAACCATTGCGGTTCTTGATTTTCTTCCCGGTTTAGTGTTTCTTTGTTCAAAAGTTAAATCGTAGGTTTAGAATGTCCAATGAATCTTCATCTATGGAGAACTCTCCGAGCCGTCTCTCTGAATGGACACGTGGAGCTCACAAACCCGTCTACCAAATGTAAATACGTTTTCAGCTCGTGACACGTGGCCACATTGATGCTACTCAAGTACGGCGAGTCACGGCTGCTCAGCCGAAGCTCCTTCCCGACCTCCGTGTAAACCCACGGTGTCTCCTCCACGCGTCTCTGTATCCAGCTCGGCATTATTGACGCCGTCGACATCTTCACGTTATCTTGCTCTCTGTTATCTAAAACGACTCCAGGAACTTTGGTGATGACATCATCGGAGTTCACGATTCTTAGAACAGCAAGTTGCCTGGACTTCCGAAGGATATTACGGTTACCATCGGCGCACGTTTAAACGTCGTCTTGATATCGTATGCTGCTAGTGTCGCGATCGCAGCTCCAAGGCTGTGGCCGGTTATCGTTATACTTAATGGCTCGTCGCCGTAAGATTGGAGTAGCCTCGAGATCTCTTCTCTTACCATGTCTCTCAAACTGTGAGCACCTGAAGTGTACAAGCTTAAAAACCCGCTCTCGACCATGGGTCCAGAGTTAGACCCGTTTAGATTCAGTCCAGTAGGCCCATTAGGGAGATGAGTCAGCGTGGCGCGAAGGTTCTCTAACCACTCAAGACACGTGGCGGTTCCACGGAAGGAGATGACGACGTCTCTACGCCCAAGCCGCGAGATCTCTTCTTTGTCTTGGCAAACTGCCACGTAACCAATCCAGCTAGATTGTGTAGCCACCCAGCTTGGTGCTTTCTCAATCCAACGTGGCAAGTTAATACCTGACGTGGCACAGAGGTTCTTCGTTAGTCGATAACCGGAATTAGGCAAACCGGATCGGTCTAACAAAGTACTCCTCGGAAACCGGCATGTCGCGTACGTGGGAGACGAAGGATCGAAATCGAAGGATTGATAAGCCGATTCGACGAATTGACCGTACCGGAGAATCTCTCGCCGGAGATTTTCGTCCAATGGGTCTAAAAGACCTTCCCAATTTTTAAGCCCCTGATACTCCATCCATCTCCGGCCAAGCTTAACCGTATTATTCGAACCAGAGGGCGAGGGTTCGCTGGAAATTTGATCTTGGTTTAGCAGCAAACTCTCCCAGGTTTCTGGTTTGGGTATAACCGGTGGTCGGCAAGTAGAAATTGTAGGAGAAGGAAGAGTAAGTACACATCGGCACTGACGATTCGACGTCGTACTATTTATATAAGACACGGCGTCGTATTTTGGTAGTGAAGGCACCACTACACTATGCGGTCGTGCAGGAGAAAGAGAGAATCTCATTGACGAGAAAGTGTATATACTTACAAGTTTATGAATATTTGATTTGGTTAACCAAAGTTTTTTTTTTTTTTTAAGTCGTATAGAGAATGGAGTTGCTTGAAGATAGTTTTGGTGTAAGAAGATGAAGTGAAGAAGAGAGAGAGGAAATGGTTCCTTTTATAGTGGGAAAAATTGGGATCTATAATGGACTTAGATAGATTGTTGAAAATGAAAGGACTCGACTCTAAATTTTGTGGACTGTGCTTATATAAGTAAATTAATTTATATCTAATGCCCACATACACATTGGTACTCGTTTGTGTGTGTAAAGCTCAAGTAGTTTCGTGTATGTAAAAGCAATAAATATTCCCAAAACAGAAAGCTAACAATAGCTGGGTTTTATATTATTTAATGAAGAATGAGAATAATCTTTGACAAAAGTTTCATAATAAATGATCATGTGGTACACATAAGCTCTGTTTTTTCACACATAAGCTCTGTTTTTTCTTTCACTTAACTAACATGCACTATAAAGAGAATGTGAAATCAGATATTTACACGATCATCAATGGTTTCTACGTTATTACTACATTTTTTAGTGTGACTTTAAATAAACCCGCTAATTCAGTTAAACTGTATAAAATACTTTACTAACATGCACTATAAAAGAGAATGTGAAATCAAATATTTAAGATCATCAATGGTTTCTACGTTATTACAATTTTTTTTATAATGTGAGTTAGATAAACCCGCTTATTCAGTTAAACTGTATAAAATAATTTTCATATCTTTGGTTATTGACAAAAAAAAAAAAAATCAAATCATATGAGCACCAAAATTTTGATCGATGACCAAAAAGTACATGTATGATAATGAGATAGAAGAGCAATGGACGGCTGAGCTGAGATGAGATGAGAAGAGAAAGGAGTGTGTATCGAAATAAAAATCGGACCGTCGCTTCGTACCAAGATTTTGATGGGAGTAGACACGTGGGAGCTCTCGAACGATACTACGGCTCAGAAAGGCTTTGATTTGACAAGTGAGGAACTATCACCAGCACCAGCTCGACTCGGGTTATATCGGCTGGTTATGTTACCCACGGCTTTAGCCATTCGCCGCCAATTGCTGACTGTATATTTGAGTTATGAAGGATAGTAACGCACGTATGCACCCACCTCCTGCATTCCCCACGCGGCCACGCCCTTCTAGCTTTTTTTTTTTTTTTCTGTATATAATATAACACCAAATTTCATGTTTACGTCGAATCATTTTAAAATATTTAAATTTTAATGTTCATAACATGAATTTCGATATTTATATGTATGCAAGATAATCTTTTAAAAATAAATAAAAATTAATTAAAAAAATTAAAATTTTGTGGATTTAGGCGATTAAAACTTTTAATAAAGAACGATTATGCTCCAAAGCTTATGCTATAAAAGCGTAGCTTTAATTAAAAACTGATTGATAGAGATGAAGATGTAGATACAAAATTACTAAAATATACATGATCTGAAATTTTTAAAAGAGAACAATATTTTACAAAATAGAAAAACCATAAAATCCCAAGATTTTAGAATCTTGAATTGAAAAAAATCTTGAAGAGTGTAGAATTTGAAATAACTTGGCGTTCAATTTGATTTTTTTTTTCTTTTTCTTTTTATTTTCTTCCAATTTCGTTTTGGTTTAGATAAGCTAAACAATATGATTTTTATGTTTTGAATGAATCTTGTTGTTTAATTCTGGGTTCAAATTAAGTTTGTGTTTCTATGTTAATTTGTAATTATTAATGTATACATGCATATCATGTTTTAAATTTAGTTATTAATAATATATTAGATTTTCAATAATTAAGGACAAAAATGTCCTTAAAGAGCATTAAGGTGGAGAGCATTAAGGAGTCCTCTATGCTCTACTTTATGCTCTTAAAAATTTCTTGATTGGCTTTTAAGACCATGAACTTCTACAAAAAAAACCTTACCAATCAAGCCCTTATTTGGAAAACACACTAAGCGATAATAATAATAATAATAATAATAATAATAATAATAATAATAATAATAATAATAATAATAATAATAATAATAATAATAATAATAATAATAATAATAATAATAATAATAATAATAATAATAATAATAATAATAATAATAATAATAATAATAATAATAATAATAATAATAATAATAATAATAATAATAATAATAATAATAATAATAATAATAATAATAATAATAATAATAATAATAATAATAATAATAATAATAATAATAATAATATAATAATAATAATAATAATAATAATAATAATAATAATAATAATAATAATAATAATAAATGTCGTAACGTAATCAACTTAAAACTTACAAAATCACAGTTGAAAGTAGTATATACATTTTTTTTAGAGACTATATAACTGCATAAATTTACAAGAAACAATAAATCAACCACAATTTTGTGTAAAAACATTAAAATAAAACTTTTGGTCAATCACTAAACCAATTATAGCTTTCACAAATAGTTAATATTAATGTAGTTAATGAAATATCTTTTGATTTCAGTTAACAGAATTAACGAAACCATATTGTAGCCATTAATTTGGTTATACTTTTCTTTTTTTCTTTCATTTTTCTTGAATAATTGCAACTCTATATGTCAGATCGAGCACATATGCTATTGTTATAATTTTGTACAAATTTTTTGTTCATCAGTATATGAAATGTCGCGATGAAATTTAACTTATTTGCCTATATCGCGGGTTATAGAACAAGTCCAATTGAATAAGTTGGAGTGATGTGGTGTTCGGACAAAACGAGGAATAAAAGGAAGTGCAACGTGCATTACTATTGAATTTCACATCACATGTTATATTTAAAGTTAGTCTCGGGCTTTTTAATAACCTATAGCCTCTTTTCAATTATGAATATTTTCTTTATATTGTAATGATAACCGTCGTGATTTCTGAAAGAATGTTTTAACTCTATATACTTTAAGCATTTCACATTACTACCTCGTTTCAAATGCATTTCAAATGTTACCCGCGTGGGACTCACTAGTAATAAAAACACTTTAGCTTCTCAATATTCTCACAGATTATAGGTTATTTGCAGTAAAAAAGAATTATGTAGACTATAAAAGTCAGGAACTAACTTGAAGAGAAGAGTTTCAATTTACACGATAAACCATAAATACTTAGGAGGAGAAGATACACATGGAATGCATTCGTTAGGGGTACGATCAAAATGCTTAAACAATTAAAGTGATTTGGTGTTCCAACCAATTGGGAACTAATTTCCTATTTTGTAATAAACAAAAATTGCATGCACCACTTTAGGTCCATCGGTTATAACACGTACTTAACACGTACTTACATTCACCGATTTAAATGTCATCATTTTGGATTATATCAAATCAACGTGACCATTCATATATTTGTGGACACAACGCGACACACCACAAAATCCATTAATTAGTTTCTTTATAATATAATTTTCTTTTTCTCTTCTCTCTTTTTTTGCCGATGGGACTATTTCAATGTCATTTCCATTGGCCATTTTCTTCTTTCAGGACCATTTCTCCACGTTGTTACGGGAAAAATTAAAGAGTTCATTTTTTCTTTACCCAAAGAAAATTAAGAGGTAAATTTTAAAGGAGGGCAATAGAGATGAATTGAGTGATAGCGATGAGATTTAGAACTTTGGTTTTGATTTTTTCTAAACGTCTAAACCGACTCTTTTATCGTAGCGATTTGTTAAGTGAGCCGACCAAAGATTGCTAGATCGATGTAGATAAAAGTTCAGTTTACGCGATGAATGAATATATATGTCAATTGTCAAACATGAATCGATGATATTGTTTACAATTATACGGTTGGTCTTTGTATAGTAGAATAGAACCAAATCTTGCACCTTAATATATTTATGGTATTATCATCCAATCACCTCCTAGTCCTAGCTAGGATCAGCTATTATAATGAATTTCTTATGTTCTTACACTAGATACACATATGTATAATTATTAGGAAGTAGGAAACAAAAATTAAGAATTCTAGAATAAGTAAACCAACTCATAGTAGTTTAGTGATTAAAAGACTCATTATGTAGTTAAACTACTAGGGTTTATATATTTTGACTGCGATTTTAATTATGGATAACTATTATAGATATTTCTTGTTTTTGTTTTTTCAAAGGACTATTATAGATATTTAAAATAACAAAGATATCAAGTGTTTCACATGCTTTATGGTTAATATGAGTTTTGATTCGGATCCGCAGATTACCAAAAACTATTCAAGAGTAAGTAAAATCTTATTTAATTAGACTACTTAACATTCTTGAGTTAGAAAAGGCAAAAAGAGGCAATCTTAATTTTTTTGACACATATTATAAGTATGATCGTGCTGAAGTTTTTAATCCGGTTCTTTAATTTATTTATAAATATAGTATCAAATGAAAAGAATTTTATCATCAAATATTGAAAATCTGTATAAAATATTTTAACAGGATATTTATGTGGTATTCGTTCAATCATTACATAATGTATCTTTAAAAAATTAACGCGAATTGTCTATTATAAAACAATAAGCGAAATTTGATAATTTAAGATTGAAATCATGTTATTTACCTTTTTCATATATAGAAGATAAATTCCACGTGCTATTTACAAGCTACATCGATTTTTTTTCATTGTTTTGTTAAATAAAAATGTAAAATCGACAAAAGCCAGCTAACAACTTTTTTTTTGGGGTGAAAATTCTCAAATTTAAAAGAAATATCCTAAATAGACATTATTTTTTAAGAGATTGTTCAATTTAACAATAATGTACATATATTACTAAATATGGTGATTAACAGGATTAAATAATAATGTTTAAATTCTTATCTAATAGCTAGTTTTTTTGTTGGGTGTGTTTGATTCACTAGTTAAGTGTTCATATTTGGGTCCTGGAAATCATATTATTGTGTGGTCTGATAAGAATTGAAGTATGTTCAAGTCAAGTATTTTTAAAAAGGTGGAATACAACAAAAATAATTTAATTTGCTCGTGAGTGTGTATATATATAAGCACATATAGTATATGTTTGATCTATAAATATTTTAAGATTACAAATTTCCAAATGACTCGTAACGTTATGTACAGAAAAAAATACCCAACACAATAGTTAGATCTTTAAGATAATATCTAGGAGGGAATAAACTATCAAACAATCATCATAACATAAATTGAAATTTTGAGTAATTAATTTAGGGAATAGTGACATTAAGCTTACATGAAAAATGGAATTGTTTGGGATATTTACTTAATTTGGTAAGAAAGAAGCTTCTTCTCCCATGTCCCAATTGCCCCAAATAGTTCTCTTCTACTCCCTTGAATTTTTTTTAAAAATTTTATTTTATTTTCTTTTTGTAAATGATTCATTGGCTTCTACTTTACAAAGTAATAATAGCAGCCTTTTTTCTTTAAAATGGTAAAACAATATCTAAAATGTCTAAAGTTATTGAAACTCCGTGCGTTTGTAAGACCTAAACTTAAGTTTTCTAACAAACTAACATGGTTGTTTTTTTTTTAAGTCATGAATTTAGGCTCATTTAAAAAATAGTGTTTTTTTTTTGCTGTCGCCTTGAATTAGTTTTTTTACATTTGTGTACATATACTGTAAAAATAAACTTTAACCTCCTAATAAAAGTAAGTCTAAAATCATATTCAGCTTTCTAATCATTATTAACACTTTTACTTATCTCTCAATCATTGATACTTTTCAACGAATGAAAAATGCATCTACATTCAAAACGAACAATGCCAAGATACTTACAAGACGTTTTGCTATTACTTAAATTGTAGAAAATCTTTGAACCGAATATTCAAATATAAACTTCATTGAAAAAAGTTCGTTTGGGATTTTGTGCTCTTGGGTGATTTAATACTTAATAGAGTTTTGCCAAAGTAGACACAAGCAACAAAGGTGAATTGTTGAAAAACAAAGTGCCACTTTCCTCATTATATTTCATTGTTGACTACTTTCTTTTTCTATATCCCTTTCACCAACCACTTAAATTATTGCCTTTGATATTTTTATTTTTTTTATTTCCTTTATTCCCAAATGATTACTTGATTCCTTTTTTTTTTAAGCCCAACTAATTGCAAATCATTGTTGTTGTATGTGAATATGTATTTTTAAGTAATAAATGCTGCTGATATGTTACTTGATTGATGATTGAAACCAATTCACACTCGCTGATTAAATGAAAGAAAAAAAAGAAATTGAAGAAAACCAAAGTCAAATTATTATCTTTTGAAAAGTGCGAACTAGAAAGGATATAAAATCTGTTGAACACAAGATTATGAATCGAAAACAAAAGTTTCGTACAACATAATTTCATCGTTGTTATAAAAATAAACATAAGTTAATCGTTATTAACCATTCAACCTTAATGCTACTGAGAATGTTAAATCCAGTATATTGTACCATTAAACAAAATTTCATCCTTACAAACATAATTTTCGTACAATGTATTAGTATCAACATTATTTATATAATACCATTCCAATGCCATCAAATAGATAATATTAGAATGGTATAATGGTATATAATTGATGGTATTATATTAAAAATGTTGATACTAATACAAACTATACAGTATACTTTCCAATGATCCGTATGAGTCCAACATTTGAGTATTTATTATTTAATCAATAAATAAAAGTTTTGCAATTATATGACCACATCAGTCTACAGAGCTGGTCCAAATCCAGCCGTTTTTTTGTATCTGACCAAAAACCATCAATTATCATTCAAATCGCACTTTAAATATACATTAGAACTATTTTGTTCTATTAATTAATGTAGCCACCGTCCACTACAATCAATCTCATAACTCATTATTCAATATAATCACCAAATAAAGGATTTGAGTGTATTGGTTTCGCGTGTATTGCATTTGATAAGTGATCTTTGTTGCCGCAAAAACCACCAGTTAGGAAAACCAGCAAGCAACAATAAGATTAGATAAAGGTTGAAAGAGATGACTTGGTAAATTGATTCATATAGCGGAGACTATAAATAATAGTTAAAACACCGCAATATACAATTATTGTTTAACTACTTCTCATATTAACTGCACCACCTAATCTTCAATAGTTAAACACAAACTATCATTATATATTAAAAATTTTGATCACCAACATACTTCAATTTTTCTCCAAAGTTTTTTATTTACACTTTTTTTGGTACTATGATTACGCTTTTATACATACTATCATAAAAAACAACAAAACTATCTATATAAAAAGAGAAGTTTGTTTAAATGTATCCTTTTTAGACTTGGTAATTTGTTTTGGTTTAAATACATTGGATCAATTGGATCCCCTCGAAAAACAAAAGTTGAACAGGCTTTTGGGCTCCCATGGTTCATTTGTAGCCCAATTGAATTTATTTTTTCAGATATTCATATTCACTTTTTTTAGTTTAGCCCAACTGAGTCAACATAATATGTTTTTTCTCATCCGATCAGAATATGTTTTTAATATCCATACATGAAAAGAGCACAATTGTTACAACAAACGGTGAATTAAAGTCCAGAAATAAAAAGTTGTGGATCCGTTGCATGATGCGCCACTAGATTTACGAATATTACGATTTTATCATGAACCATGAACTAGATACATAAAGTGTAGACTAATATTTAAATATGCAAATTTATTTTGTTAACCAAAGTAATCCAAACCAGTGCTCGACTAATTTGGGGTAAGAGAGTCGGCCGAAGTAACTCGACCGAAAACAAACGTGTCCACTCTTATATGATTTTGTTTCTAATAGAAATCAAAATGTGAAAGCGAGTTTACGCTATATCTCAAATTAAAACTACTATGCGACCACCAACGATAAAGCCAAATATGCAAATTTGCAGCGTTTGAAAACTTCTAATATTGTTAGCGTTAGTTATATATTATGGCAAAAGCATCTATGGATCATTTCATGGTAGCCCTCATTAAGATTTTTTTTTGTTGAAAAATCATTGAAAATCTATTTAGAGTTTAGATTAGAGTTTGATTCCTTTCATAATTTTAATTACGTTTTATCATCATAAACGTTTTAATAATAGAATTTGAAATTTTCACATACTGTATTTCAAAATTTAGTGTTAAATTCGGCATAAATCCTTCACTTATATAAAAAAGATGAAACGTTGTCTTGTAGCAAACTGTTTTCGTCATGAAACACACTGGACACCTTGGGTAAATCGGTTAGGCTTTATCAAAGGATTTGTTCGCACTATGAGTAATATTCTGTGACAATTAAAAAAATTGCCAACTCGCTAACTTTTATTTATGATACTCTGTATATGTTAAAGTAATTAAATATGACCATTGTACTTGACTGGACAATGGTATTCGCAAAACTATCGTACGTTGTTTCTTGTTTTGGAAAGATACTAAAACAAATATATACAATCTACTATAAACGGTGCCTGAAATCAAAAACATTAAATACTCACTTTTGCATGTTATAAAGTTCTGTCAACAAAACGACAGAACTGTATTTATATATTTTTCTTACCAAAATAGACAAAACTTGTGCTGTCTCTTACGTCTCCCCTCGAACCGTCTTGGTTGGTTCTTTGTAACTGTATATATGTAGAGAGTAGAAACAAACAAAAAAAAAAAAGCAAAACAAGTTGTGAAATCTATATCCGGTTTTGTGTGTATTAAATCATAAAATATATCATGCAAGTATGGAACCAAATTGCCCGTGGTCAAATGGGCTAACTATTAATAAAAACCATACGAAAACAAAAGTTATTTAAAACATTTTGTTTGACCTTTATGCTAACAACTCTATTGGTGGAATGACGCATAATGTTGCCAACACGCGTTCATGATTTATATTAATTATATAACATAAGCTGATTTCGTTCAACTTGTGTACTTTGCGCCGTTGAAACAGAGATAGTTTCATGCACGCCTGCTGATTTCCTTGCACTTATATATTATTCATATATCTTGAAAATTGATGATCAAGACTAGTATATACACTGTATGCATGTAGCTTCGTACTTAGACACTGCTCTTGCTCAAATGCATATATACATTCAAGTCCGAGCTGGAGATTTTGCATCTTAGTTTCAACAAACTTCATTCTTTTAATTTTTTTTTTTCTTCTTTTAATTTCCTCTGTTTATATGTATGATCATTTTTTTTACGCCAAAATGATTCTATGTTCTATATAGGATTTTCTGTTTTGCAAAATTAAAAACTCAATAGTTTTGTTTAGACTGATTGTGAAACTTAAAATGCAAGGATGTTAAGGGTTTTCATTTGTTTTCCATATTTTGAACTACATATTTTAATTTCTTATTTTTCCCCTCTCATTGTAGATGTTTTAGTTTATGAATCCTCTTGTATAAGTTTTCATGTAGTTACATATTTGCAAGACCAAGTGATCAGAGCTATTGCTA
The DNA here is from genome assembly GCA_018361395.1 of Boechera stricta. Taxonomy (NCBI): domain Eukaryota; kingdom Viridiplantae; phylum Streptophyta; class Magnoliopsida; order Brassicales; family Brassicaceae; genus Boechera; species Boechera stricta. Next base: position 21,314,515 of record CM031541.1, on the reverse strand, counting down.
TATAAGGTAAGCCAAATTTAGAAACATGCTTGATTTATCACATTGTATCACAGATATTCTAACTTCGGATTGTACCTATAGTAACTGGGTTTAAAAGAAGGAGCGCGAGGATCTAGACCTGCGTATAAATATTTCATGTTATTTACATTTCGTTTTGTTTTGTCTGATAAATATTTATTTATTTTAAAAGTGAAGCTTTGAATTTGCTAAAAATGGGTATTTGGCATTAGCAGTTTGCGCTAAGGCTATTTTTTTTTTTTGTTTGGTCAAGTTTTTGTTTCTATAATTTGGGGTTCAAGGAGAGTTAATATCAATTTTGTTCAAAAGATAAAACATCAATAATCTATGATTGTTTTAAGAGAACAATTATATACTCTGTATTTTGTACAACGTCGAGAGATTATTAACTCTAGTTATTTATTATGAAGAATATAATTTTATTTTTTTGACGAATGCATGCATGTTGTCTAATATGTTAAAGCCATTTTTCACCGCGTAAGGCCGTTTAATATCTTAGCGTTTGGTAAGTATACTGGTTACTGAATTACTTAAAGAAGTTTATCCAGTCGGAAACGTACACGTATAATATCATTTATACTAGTATTAAATAAATATAGGAAAGTTCAAGAAGTAATAGTATTGTATAATAATCCATGTACTGTATATACGATTTTCAGAAAGAGTTATAAAAAATTTCTTATACTTAAATTCATAAGATGTATTATATTTTCATGAATTTTAAGTAAGTAAAACCTGAATTAATTGAAATATTTTCCGTTTACCTTTGATTTGTTGACAGCAGTTTAAAGACCTTTTGATAAATGCAGTTTAAAAAACTTTGTTTCACCTTGTATACTAATTTTTCCAACAATATTGAAAATTAGTACCCTTTTTTTGTCTTATCCTTTGAACATTTTAAATGATTGTATGACTTTAATATATATACCGTTGGCTTCGAATACGATTACAAATTAATATTTCGTTAAACTTTGTAAATGTTTAAACCATCAGCAAAATTAGTTGTGGTTGTGGTAAGTGTTGACAAAAAGAAAAAGAAAAGATAAAAAGGCCAGTTGTGGTAAAAAGTAAAAGAAAAACTACGGTTAATGGTAAAGTAACTACGGTTTTTTTTTAAAAAAGAAACTCGATAATCCCGTAAAACAGAGAGAAAAAAAAACAGAGGCGGCTAGAAAAAAAAAGATTGCGACGAGGATGTCGCCGCCGGAAGCGAGAGGCTAAGGCCGTAGTTAGAGAGCTTAAAAACGGCAATTACGCGCGACGTTGATTAGTCTCCGGAGCTTAAAATCTATTTGTAAGATTTCTTGTAAGTAATCGATTTCATGCTCTGCTTCAATTCGATAGACTTTGGATGATTATCTCGGTTTGATCGACAAATTAAATTACTGTTTATTATGGACTCCTTTAGCATTAATTAGTAGGCTTTGTACGGATGCACAGTTTTTTTTTGAGAATTTCGATGATTTTGTCTTAAGTTTTGATATAAATGATTCTTATAAGCACTATATCAAGAAACAGAGAACTAGTACACACAGATGTTTTTTTCCACTCTTTCAGTTAATTAAGGATATATATGTTACAATCACTGCATGAGAAAACAGATAGAAAGGCATTAGGGAAAAACAAAAAGTACCATCTGTTTACATTTCATTAAGCTTTTTATGTGATATAAACAGTTGGTTATATCTGTTTACATTCACAAAATTTACTTGGTTGCTGCTTTGTGATAATTTGGTGATGTTGCATAGAGTAGATACATCAGGGGATGCACATAAGGACTACAACCCGTAAGCTTAACTCAAAAGACGAACCATGAAAATTGCCTTGTTGAATTCTGTGGTTTGGGTGGTATTTTCGTTGCCATCATCTTCAGGGACTGTTCTTCTTTATTGTATCAATGAATCTTTGCTGTATAAAATCGTTGCTCGAGATGTATTCAAGAAAGTCGTTGAAACTAAACTCTCCGTAGGCAGGTGCATTGTTTTCATTGACCAGCTTCGGTGCTGGACTTATTTTCTTGTGCAGAGGTAGACTGTGAAGACTTGCAAAAGATAGCCTTTTGACATCTTTGTTCACTGTTACACGATGAATCACGCTCTGGTATATGCCGTTGCTCATCACTTCTACCTGATCTCCCAGCTGAACTATCAAAGCTCCTTCAATGTACGGTACACTAACCCAGTTTTTTTTGCAATCCATTATCTGGAGTCCCTGGCTACTTTGAAGTAAGATGGTCAGTGAGCTGAAGTCTGAGTGTGGTGGCATTCCCAAGGCAATTTCAGGTTCTGGACATGCTGGATAGCAATTCACTGCCATGACTTGTGAGCCTTCTTCAATCTCTTCTTGTAAGTAATTTTTCCCCAGTCCAAGGCTTTCTGCGATAGCTTCTATTAATTGCTTATGTAGCACATGTGTTGCCTCTGCATACTTGCCCACTTTATCCCTGAAAGGAAGGAGTAAATCAGAAAATAATATCAGTTTTCACTCAGAGATTCCTACAACACTTTCCAGAGAGAGCTAGGTTTCGTATATATTGAGATAGTGAAGCTGGCCTAAAAATATGTTTTACTTACTTGTAGCATGGAGGATTTGATGGCCACATATTGATCCACTTTGAGAGGGGATACGAGTAATGCTTGATGAAATCTCTCCAGTAGTGAACTCTGTCTGTTAAATGGTTAAGGCTTGTGCCATACCTTACTGGCTCATGAACATTTGCAGACACAAGAAGCATCTTCTCCTCCACAGGCAAGTCAAAGAACAATGTTGCTGCATCTAAGGCATCTTTAACCACTGATGACGGTATTCCATGGTTCATAACCTGTAGGGAAGTTAAAGTTAGGGCATTATCTCTTAGTTTTGTAAAGAATAAGATGGCTTTAAGTAGAGAAAACATGCATGCATGCAATTTGTGTTTTCATTTAAGAGTGAGATTGAGGATTTTGTCTTTTCTATTCTTCTTGTTCCACATGACATAAATGCAAGAAGACAATAGCCGTCTTTCTAAGTCATATCCGAAGTGTGATTGGTAGATGCGATAAGTTCACTCAAGGGCTAGTTCTAGTGACTAAGCATGGAAACATTTAGACTGAATTGATGAAACTGAGACATGATTTGGATGAAATATAACAATGTAAAAACACCAAACTTGCTGGATTTGTGATAAATACATGACTTATTTACCTGAAAGAAACCAAACTCCTTGCAGGCCATTTTGATATCATGGATTGCGCGGGATCTAAGCAAAGGTTGGTGTAAAAGAGAGAGATCAATGACAGGAAGTGTTGTCTCACTGGTGGCTAAGCTTGAACCAAGAGCTGGCCTTTGAGATGGAGGAAGAATGTAACGATCAGGGACTTGAGGCACACCTGAATTGGTAAGTGTCACTGCACTTGTAAAAGAATCATCAAGCAAACTCTTTTTTGTTTCCTCCATTTTTTGTTTGCTTAGAATGATTCTTTGGTAAGTAATCTCAGCTCAGCTCCGTTTTATTATTACAACTAAAGAGTATGCAACTGCATAGCGTTATATTTTATATATGTATATATATACGGTTTAAATGCTTCTAGAAGATAATTCTTATTAATATCCAGTATAAGTCGACATTTTCTTTTATTCAATTTTTCCCCTCGTTCGCTTACGGTTTTGGAAACCACCTGCAGCATCTTGACCATCTTTATTCTTTACATTAAATGAAGAGTGACAGATCAAATTGTGGGATGTGAATTATATAAAAACGTATTGACACGTACGTTTTCATTAAGTTGTATCTTTTATAATATGCAGTTTTGGATTGGTTTATAGATTTAAGTCCATATGATAGGGCTAAAATGTCCTATAACCGGTTTTGGTTGTGACTAGCTATAAACAAAATTCGTTTCCCAGGGGCAAAGTAGTAACGTCTTCTCTCTGATTTTACCGCCATTCATAAAGGTTTTAAGATATTTTGATTTCCACTTTGAAGGAAAAAAATAACATTTTTTGTGTGTTGACGTCATTTATGAGGATGAATATCGTCGGTCGAGATTCATGGAGCCAGCACTAAATCAGGATGTTGTCGTTGTATCATTATTTTAACAGGTTATATTGGGGAAATAACATGCATGTTAAAATGCAACAGTACCAAAGATCTATGAGTTGGTTTTTCCTCTGCTCGAAGGTGAGAGTTCCTGCTTCTCTACTACCTGACATCATTCTTTTCTTATAGTAGAGAGACACTAGAAAGAGATCATTATTTGCAATAATTGTTCCCAATTTGAATCAAAACTCTATTAAGTGCTTCTTTTTGTTTTTGTTTTTAAGCTCAATATTAAGCGCTAGTTGGCCCAAGCCTAGTTTTTGCAGTTATGGGCCTAAACTTAATGGGCCAATTATGATAACGGGCTTGGATTGTGGAAGTTGGTAATGTGGAGCCGTTATCTAATACATGCTTTCATTTTTGGATCATTTTCATATGCTGGGAAGCCGTTAGTATTATAGTATGAAAGTTTCGATTTGCCACGACTTTTTCTGGGTCAATTTGGAATTTTATGTCATTGACGTGTATAGCTTAACAAGTCTATGTAGCTGTCACGGAAATATTGGACAATTTTCTAAAGTAACTATTTTGCAAACGTGGTTAAACAGAACAAGAATTTTTATTTGCTATATCTATAACAAAAACATTAATTCAACATGTTTAAGTTATATATATAACAAAAACATTATTTCAACATGTTTAAAAAATATTTCACCATGACAGTAAAAGTAAGCTTTTTATTTATTTAAATTACGATTGTGATACCTGTTCTTTTAGTTTTTTTTAACCCCTTTTTGAAGCTAATGGATGACACGATAATGATTATCAAAGCTCAATAGGGCACGCTCTGGACCGCCTCTAGAAGCCCCTTCTAAATTTTGTTGTTTTCTCGATCTCCTAAAATATGTTTTGGTCAAATAAATTGATTAGGTAATACTTAGTGATTATACTATTTGATTTTGTGTTCTATCATCGACCATTTCGCTTTTATGAGTTGCTATCAAAATTGTTGGCTTCGTAATGTATTCATCTTTTCGAATATTGTAGATATTTGTTTCACCTAACACCATACCCATCTTTTGATCATTGACAAGTATATTAAAATTGCCTTAGAACACCATACCCATCTTTGATCATTGACAAGTATATTAAAATTGCCTTAGAACGTGTTAGGCATCTTCCTACTACTATGATATTACCTAATTCCCAATTTTATTACAATTTTTATTTTGATTTCTAAAAGAGTTAGGATGTCACTTCGAATATCTATTCATCTTTTTGTTCCTGTACAACTTATGACCCAATACCTTTGTGATTTTTTCCAATTCTGAAAACTTTTGAATAACGAACTTAGTCAATGGTCAAACACCTTGCTAATGCACAAACCATTGATACAATAATGAGATTTAGTACATAAAACCCTTTCATATATTTTGTGATTCAACAAAGAAATCTTAAATTAAGGAATTGTATTGATAAAGTCTTGTTCAAACTCAATCTACACAAAACACCATATAATAGTAGAAATAAAAATTGTATATTGGTGAGAAGATATCTTAAATATATACCAATTAGACAAACAAATTATAAACTAAAAAGAATACTATATGAACTCAAAGATCTGAAAAACATTTGAATAATTACATGAAAAATTGTTGTGATTCAGCCCTGTAAATATATATATATATGGTCAACAAGCCGTGTAAAAATTTAAATTTTTTTTTTTTTGAGATTCTCCAAGGAAAAATATAGCTACAATTAGATTCTTCAAATACTCTGTTTTAAAGGCATAAGAACAAAATTTATTTTCAGAAAAAATATATTAAATTTCAGCTGTTATTTTTGCTTCAAATTTAAGGAATCTTGGCACCTGCAGAATCTATAACATGTTAATTAAGTAATAGACACAATACATATTTTTGGCAACTAATAAATACAACAGTTATGATCATATACATTATTTGCATCATACTTATATTCATATTAACAAACCCATGTTCTCAGCACAGTTTTAGGTAGAAAGACATAAAAAGCCAAATAGGAAGAAGCCACTCATAAGGGTGATGGGTTTATATAATTTACATCAAAGAAAGCCATCGAACAATTCGATTAATTATCCATTCCTTTATTATTTTTTTGTTTGAATATATAAGAACAGAGTTTTTACGCATCATGACAATGTCTTAGAAAACAAAGAAATGATATAAAAATAAAACGAAAAATTAAAAAAGAGAGGATGAAGTTGTTGAATGAGTTGGCGAGGCGGCGACTTTTTCATACATTCCATTTACTTAATTCCCATAGTCCTCATCACATCTCTTTGTTATATAATAAGATACCATAACCATTAGTTCTCTTCATAATCTCTATCATCTCTTTACATTTCTACAATAATTATCTTTCTTTTAAGCAAAATATGGCAATGAATGGTTTAGCCAAGATGGCTGCAATTGCTCTTCTCCTGGTCGTGGCCATCGTCCCAGCCACCGTCGCTGTGACGTACAAGGTCGGAGACACTGCTCAATGGGACAGTGGTGTGGACTACACAGCATGGGTAACCGGAAAGACTTTCAGGGTTGGTGACACTCTAGGTAAGTTATTATTGTTCGGTCCCGTTAATTTAATTATATCAGGCTCAAACTAAAGTTTTGTAATTAGGAATGTTCAATTCTAGTTTCACATTTTCTGGTTTTTGGTTTTATGATTTAATCTAATAACCAAACTGAAATTGAATATAGTTTAACACACAGAGAGAAATATATCATTCCATATTCGATGTTTAATAACATGTATTATTGAGTCCAGGAAGGTTTACTAATTCACGTTCTGTTTTTTTTTTGTTTTTGGTTCGGTTCCAACTTTTTAGATATAGTGACTTTCGTCAACTGAAAATTTAGTTTGATTTGTTGTCAATGGTTTGATTCTAATAAACCGGTCCGGCTTATATCCATTTTTTGGTTCCAAAAATTTACCCCTCGTAATGGCGAAATCGAGATAACTTATTACGCAATGAAGCTCTCTACTTAGGGTTTTGTTTCTTAACGTTCTAATATTTTTATTTGAATGGAAAACACAGAGTTCAAGTATGGTCCTTCACACTCAGTGAACGAGGTGAACAAAGCCGGTTACGATAGCTGTGGAGGCACACCGATCGATACTCATTCTGATGGAGACACAAAAATTGATCTGGACAAAGTAGGAACAAAGTATTTCATCTGCCCTACCTCTGGTCACTGTGCATCTGGCATGAAGCTAGCCGTTATTGTCGTAGCCGCTTCTACCGGACCTCCGGCCACTCCTTCGCCCCCGTCTTCAACTCCGGGAACTCCTACCACACCGGGCTCACCGCCGGCTGCCGGAACACCCCCCACCACACCCACCACACCTGATTCAGGGTCAACTTCTCCTCCTCCACCAAAGCCAAGTGGTGCGTCTAAGGGAGTGATGAGTTACGTTTTGGTCGGAGTCTCGATGGTTTTGGGTTATGGTTTGTATATGTAATTGGTTTAGAGAGCCAGGGTGGAGTCAGTGCTTTGCTTTAAATTATTTGGTTTTGGTCGTAAGAGAATTTGGGTATGTGTGCCACATCAGAAGCTCTTCATCTTTTTATTAGGATTATATTATTTGGCATCTGATTATCGTTATCATCATCACATCACAGTCACTTCTTCTCTTGTTGAAATAAATTATTATTAATTTTCGTTTCCTTTTCCGTTCGTGTGGGACACTCCATCATTCGTTATCACCTGTTTCCCTTCTCCAATTTTTTTTTCTTTTTTCAACTTAATTGGTTTTGGAATCACATGTACAGGTCTTATCCACCATCCCCTCCTATTCTACATGACTATTTTGTATATTATTTTGTCAATGATGGATTACGTATAATAGCTAAATCAACAACAATTAACTACGAGAAATTATCAATTCCTAAAGGAAATGATTGTTAGCAATGTTTATTTAAATTGTAGTTGTTAATGTTATAAAAGATCATATAAAGAAATGCAACTTGGCACAGTTGGTATTCGATTAGCTGTAGCTTTAAAATTTAAACTCTAGATATGGCTATAGAAATATATTGATTATAATTTTTTTTTTTTTATCTTTATGGTAAATTGAGGAGTTTTGGCCGGACTACAAACGTTTCCCCATCGGGTCGAAACCTATATTGATGGCAAACTTAATTACCCTGGGATAGAATTTAAGGTATCAAATTTCCTTTTTTATGTTCTACCAAAAAATATTAAAGCTTTATGTTAATGGCATTTTAATTAAAAAAAGACACAAAGAAGCCCAAAAAAAGAGTCACGATAGCATTGGATTTTATGTGAAATCCTCCTGTCACTAAATATGATGGCAAAAATAAAGCAGAACCTCGCATGATCAAATTCATGCCCTTGGTTAGTCACCGAATTAATCTATATCCAAAATTTTAACACTTGACAAAAGATGTGGGGAACACAAACCAGAAGGAAATGCCAATAGAATTTGACCCTAAAGAAGAGTGTCCTTTAGGAACATAACCCAAATAATTAAGAAGAGTAGGCGACTTTTCACACATTACCTTAAGCTTAATTTCTCATTAGTCGTTCACTCGTTCTCACGCTTTCATCACCATTTCCTCCTCTTCACATCTTTAACTTAAAGATCTCTCAAGTTCAAACCAAAACATGGAAACGAATGGTTTGTCCAAGATGGCTGCAGCCATTCTTCTCCTTGTCATGGCCATCGTCCCAGCTGCAGTCGCTGTGACTTACACGGTGGGAGACGCTAGTCAATAGGCCAGTGGTGTGGACTACACAGCATGGGTAACCGGAAAGACTTTCAGGGTTGGTGACACTCTAGGTAAAAATTTTCAGATAACTTGTTGCACAAGAAAACTCTTACTTCTTATTAGACAAGTGGCTACTAATGCTAATCTTTAATAACGGTTTGAAACAGAGTTCAAGTACGGTCCTTCACACTCAGTGGATGTGGTTAACAAAGCCGGATATGATGGCTGCGACGGCTCCTCCGCGTCTGAGAATTCCTCCGACGGAGACACCAAGATCGAACTCAAGACGGTAGGAACAAAGTACTTCCTCTGTCCTACAGCTGGCCACTGCATCAGTGGCATGAAGCTAGCCATCCCAGTCATCGCCGCCGCTTCCCCTCCTCCTACTCCAACCTCGCCGCCGCCCTCGCTTCCTGTCGCTCCTCCTCCCACCTCAAAAGAGGAGTAGCCGCCATCTGATGGAACACACGTAGCCAGTTCGGGGTTAACCACGCCGCCCCAACCGCCTCCGCCTCCACCTTCATTAAGTGGTGCATCTAGCGGACTAGTGAGTTACGTAATGGTCGGGATGCCGCTGGTGTTGGCTTGCGATGCGTGGATACTGGATTAATTTTGGGTTAGAACCAGCGTGGAGGCTGTGCATTTGGTTTTGCTTGAAAGAGGATCGTCTGAGCCACGTCAGCTCTTCTTCTTTTTTAATCCTAGGATTTGTTTAGCATTTATCCGCATCATCAACATCATAACACCATCTGTTCACTTCTATAACGATAATCTTTGTTTTTTCCTTTTCGTCCCGTGTGGTGCCAGCCAGATTATAAGTGCATTGCATGTTCTCATCTCTATTACATCTAAATAATCTCATATCTATTTACGCGTTTCCGTTTCACGGTTGTTACTTATGGTCACCAAGGTTTAGGAATCACAGAGCATTCGTATTCCACGTGATGATTGTGTAATTTAAATGAACTTAATAACAGATTAGTCACAGGCTCACAGCTAATCAAATTTTTTTCTTTATATTAACCTAATCAACAACTGCTAAATAGTCCCTTAAACCCAAAATAAACGCTACTAATTAAGTAGCAGTAAAATACAAAATATATTATTGTTGAATGTAGACATGTATATCTAATATTTATGTTGTTGGTGAATAAATCGTGATTGCTTGTGAAGGCCATCTCTGTTATCCGCGCACAATATTCACAGCTATAAACAATAAAAGCTTTCGATCTTAGCATTTTCTTAAATACACAAACAAATGAAGTTTAGCTCATGTAAGAGTCCTTTAAGGAGACTGCTTTTGAATTTGGAGAAAAACCAACTGATTATTATCCATTCCCACACACTGACACCATTACCCAATCGTCTTACGTACATCAATCAACACTAAGAAACCTGAACGGTTGCTAGAAAACAAACCCATTTTAGCTACACACTCCTTGCAACCAAAAACCCCCCAAACCAAATTGACATTTATCGCAACATCTCTCTCTTTTTCTTGTTTTAATATAACAAGTAACAACTCGGTGTTGGAGTTGTTTCTTAGAACCACCAAACACAAAAAAGGTCAAAGAAGCGAAAGCATTGACGATGAAAAGTGAAGAGTGAACAGAGCAACCTCGTGTTATTAAAATGGTTAGAAACTCTTCTTCTTACTATTTATTATCATCATAAGGGCTATTGAGTGAGGAGAGCGTAGGAGGGTAAGTCCTCAAGATGCATTATGTCTTCCAGCATCAGCTCTCTCTCCAGCTGTCTCCTTGTTGATTTCATCACCGTCTGTTTCACCCACATAACATCATCTCATGTTACCAAATTATGTCATATATTGTTATGACCAAACAAAATATCTCTGTTTTGACTCTTTGCAACGAAAATATATAGATATAATTAGACAGGTACTTACATTGAACTCCATGTATGAGGCGTGCATTGAAAGCCATTGCTGATCCATTAGCTTGAATGCAATGCAATAAAGAAGGTCAAAGGCATATTCGTTCTCTGTCACCCAAGAAAAACCCACACACTTATCTGAATCAGTGTCAAAATCCAATTAAAGCACCATGTGTGCAAAAAAGGCTTTTCAATTTGGTGAACAGAAAACAGCATTGTGTGAGAGATTACCAGAAAGAAACTTCAGAAAAGTTGCCCCAACAATTGTTCGTGGCTTCACTGTAAAGATTTAAAAGGATATAATTAGTGAACCCACTTAATTATCGCAATACACTACTCATTATCAGAATGACAGGCAATCAGCAATTTTAAGACTGCTCCTAATGCATGCAAGAGGATTCTATAGTAATGGGCTTCCTAATCCTATGGCTTGAGATGTCAATAGCAACAATCACAATCATGAATCATGGTAAGTAAATTCCTGTGACTGTATACCTGCTTCAAGGTCAAGCATTTGTATGAGCATGAATGTTAAGTTGATACCAGCAACAGCAAAGGGGTATTCCCACACAGACCGATCCCCAACCTGCTTCCTCAGAAGGTCCTGAAAGGATTTCTGCAGCATATAGACATGTGGCGTTTAAAACTAAGTAACAAAAGTGCAAGTGAAGCAGTGTCAATGTGTAATCGAGAATCTATGGTGCATGAAAACTGAAAATTTTAGAGGAAATTTAGCTCATTCTTTTTCTGAGATGTTTGTTTCTTGTATATAGGTACACCTGAAAGTTCCTAGCGAAGAACAGCAAGTTTTCAAGGGATATGAAACCACCACCCCTGCCAGATGCACTGTAAGTCAAAGAGGACAGCTGCAAGAAATAAAAAATAACAAAAATGACGAGGAAAGTCAGTATTATACCTAAAATCTGTTGACGGATCTTTGCCCTGCCAACCCATCTCTTTCCACTGCTCAGATATTAATCCATGAAGCTCTTCTTCAGGAAAGGCAAGTTTCCACAGCTCCCTCAGAGCTTCCTAAGAGCGTAAGACAAAGCAAAAAAAAAGTAATCATCAAAGCTGATTCATTTGAATTTATGATGCTAACTTACAGTAAAAAGGTCAAGGGATGAAAAGATGCAGCATTCTACCATCTCCAATTGATGATTCAAGCCCAATTGTTTATATGAGAAATTGTAAAAGCTTAAAAACCCTCAAGGAAAGTGTACCTGATGCAAGGGTATTGTACTATCATAGGCTACGTCAATGCGGCTCTGCAAACTCTGCAAGCATTCCTCCTGTAAGTTCCAACAATAGGGTAGAAGTTATTAGATACCTGGATATACTTGTAGCCAGCTAATATATAGAGGAAAAACACTGTTACTTTATTGTAGTGAACAAGAAAAATCAAACTTCAAACTCGAAAAGTGGAAAAATGAGTACCTGAGCAGGTGTTAGATCAAACGTAGAATTTGCGTCACTATCTCTTCTCTGAGCACAAACACAAGAAAGACCCCGGCCCAACCAAGCTGCTGATCCAGGGACAGCCTCAGCTATAACAAAACAAATAAATTGGCATCGAAATGTAGCTTCAATGTTTTCAACAGAGGAACAGTTTCTTCCCGACATACTGAAAATGCAAGCATCTTTTATTTGTTGTTCACACTTCACAGCATGCTACTCTTCGATATCGATATGATTTCAGGAATTGATTGAATGTCTATAGTACGTATAAGCACGCTACTTTAAATCTCCAATGCATACAAATCCGTCTAAGCATTAGAATTCTACAAAAAACACACAGCTATACTAAGGTTTAACACATTACTCCTTGACAAAAAAACTGGAATCTTAGTTAAAGATGAAAGTAAAGGCATCTAATAAGTGCACTATTACTCCCACCCTAGAAACAAGCTGAAAAAATCCATAGCATAGAATCCAGAAACCAAGCAATGCGTTCAGAAAACGCATTTAGTATGCGACACAAAATATCAGCCAAAAAAAACAAATGCAACCTCAAGTTTAGAGAGATAAGCTTGAGACTGAGAGATGTAAACGCGTCTTTCGCTATGAAAAACACTTAGTGATGAAATTACCAGATGATGGATTGTAAACGCTTCCCCGTTCTAGACCCTGAGAAATCCTCCTGACGGCTACGAACGAGCCTTCTCTATCATCCATCTCTCAATTCGCTCCTTCGATTCACCTTAGAATCTCCCCATATCTTGTATCATCCTGCGAGCAATCAAATGCATAAACCAAATAACTTCATCAGCAATCGAATTTGAAAATCTAATCAAATAGAAACCAATCGGAACCTGATCAAATTACAAACGCAATGCGAATCAAAAAAAAAAAACGTCATGATTGGTACAGCGAACTTCAACAAACGAAAAGAAACTAAGAGAAGAATTCAATCACCGTCGAGAATCGAGAACTCAGACCAATCGAATCAAAGAGCGATCAACCTCGAAACTAGGAAACAGAGAAGAGAATCTTGAGCGCGACGAAGAAAAAAAAAAGCAAGAAAGCAACTATAGTTTCAAGATCTAGTGAGCGCCGCCGGATTTTATCGGCGATTGAGATAATCAGACGGCGAAATCAAGCGGAAAGAGAGAATAAGAAAAAAAAAAAAAGATTTCTGCAATTTTTTGGGAATAGGAAAATGGGATTTTTATAGTTACGTCTTTGTAACGACGGGCAGGACTACTGTACAGGTGGCAATTAGGCTGGAGGACCCCGCGCGTGTACTTCAGTCGCCATCAGCGTCGTCATCACCGGGAAAAAAAAGTGACTGGTGGTTTTAGGTCACGACGCATTGGTTAATAAATTTGGCACTCAAAGTCAAACGTCAACGACTTTTTAATCCTTTTTTTGTCATGATATGGTAGAACTAAAGATGTTTATGTATTTAGTTCAAAAATTTGGTATTCATTCATTTTTGTAACAAATTATTACATATATATATCATGTATTTTCTGAGTTTAGAATCAAAAGTACGTAAATACCATCACGGCGCCGGTCGGGGACAATTGCAATAGGCATGGGAATGGGCCAATATGTTTTGATGGGTGAAGTTTAACTAACGCCGGCCTCCGTGTAATTACTCTCTTTGTTTTTCTGGTCCACGAGATTGTAAATCAATCATCGAACATGTGACATGTCTATTAAGGAGATATTTTGTTTAATATATATGAAGCTTTTTGGAAATGCTACATTTACAGCAAGAAAATTCAGAAACAAACTCTTTTACAGTTCTTTTATTATATAATGCTGCAATCTCTATATTTTCTAGAGCTTTATGGTACGTGTAATCTATTATAGTCCACGTGATTTAGCGTGAATGGAACTCATTACTCATGACTGGTCATTAGCATCAACACTTATGCAAACTTTGGGCGACCACATCATTCACTCCTTTTCAGAACATTCTTTTCTCTATCCAACTAAATAAAATTTTCTTTTCAATTTGGTTATTTTGAATTCTACTTTAGTTTTCCTCCTAGATCCCAAAGATTGAATATACAATAGTTTTTATACCTACAAAAAGCCTTCATCCTTTCGTGCTAGGAAAGGAGCAAGAACATAGATAATTGCCACCCCTTTACTTGAACTTAAAGTAATAGCTGCAAGCTTTCTATCTATGTGTATTATCAAGAATAACATACATATCATTTTAGTTTTTTTTTTTTTTTGGGTTAGTGAACATAAATATTATTTTCTATAAACGAAGTCTCTGAACCGAAACTCACACTAGAGTGATAGGATCCAAGGTCCTACCTCTCACTCAAGATGACCAAGCTCTCACCTTTCTCTCTGTTTCTCTCTGCTTTGGTTCTCGAATATAACAATGAATGTTTGTAAAAGACTGAGTTTTTATATATATCAAAGGAATGGCGATTTACAGAGAACTTATTCACGATTACAGGAAATAGCAAACAGATGAATCTTTGTGTTTTGCTCCCAAAACACAAAGCCTCTAGCACCTATGCTAGCCTACAATCTCCACACCAAAAACTGCCTGCTCTCCTCCACTCTATTCCCTTTATAAACCCCTGCGATACCCTAGATGCCTCGGGGATTTGAGCCTCCTGCAGTATTTCCCATCTTGTCGTTGAGTGCCACCTCACTGTCATTGTATATTTGAACCTTTGCAGCTGACTCATCCTTGTCTTCACGTGCCAACTCTTCTTTCTCAAATGCAAAAGGAACAATTGCTGTTAATTTACCCTTTTGCACCTCTTTCCCACTTACAGCCTCTTTGCCCTTGTTCTTCTTTCTGTAATACACTTGCAGGGGCTTATCATAGAGCCGAACATGTTTGCCATTTAAGACATCCGTAATGATCATCATAACTATAATCGCAATGAAAAGATTCGAAGCATGGTTCCTCACTTTCAAGTAATCATGTCAACTACTTTATCGAATTGTCTCATAAAAATATTTTAAATATTGGTATACCAACCAGTGTTACCTTGGATATGAGTTTAATTTTGATATTAAAAGTAAAATAATTATATTTTATGGAGTCGATGTATATATTGTCAAACCTAATTTCAAACCGAAACTTACAAAACAAAACCTAAATTTTATAAATAAAAAATTCCGCAAGAGAATATTTGACAGACAAAACTATAAGACTGTTCTTGAATGAATAACTATATATGAAGCTATGGCGACACAACGGGTACAACTACCGTTGCACCAGTTGGAATAGATATATTCATCTGATTCTCAAACCTGATTTACCTCAGATTTGGTCAAAGCTCTTAGTTTATGGCCTTCATGTAATGTTTCTTCCGCTGTCAAATTTGTCAACTAATTATTTAATATCAGTGTTTCTTTCCTTTTAATGTATTTTTATTACTTTCCTTTAGCTTTACGCCAAAAAAAAAAAACCTACTTTCCGATGACCTTTGTCTGGTCAGTGGTCAATGGTCATGCTTCATTGGCCAATGCATCATTTATAAATTATTAGAAAATAAAACCATCAATCCGAAAAATTCGTCTTAATGTTAGTTTTTCAATGTCTTGATCTCCAGTATGCATGTATATTCATTGATATTAATAATCGAAAAAGTTATCAACATTTGTTTTAAAATTGAGATTGAAAAAGTCATCATTACACCTTTTATGCTTAAAAAAAAGAAAGAAAGAAAAACTACTTTAAAAACACCTCGTGGTCCATTAACTATGTCGGCCTTAAAGAAAACGTCGATCACCAGTAACCTTCATAGCCAATCACAGTTCACGTTCGAAAAAAGGTAGAGAACAGAAGATGCTATATATATTGATATTCCCATCTAAGGATCATATACTTTAGACAATTTATGCCGATATTAACTATTATGGGCCTAGGCCTGTATTAACGGGTCTATATACTTCTCAGATATTGAATATTATGGGCCTAGGTCTGTAATAACAGCCCATTTAATTATCCTCTATGTTTCAACGCGATCGAAGATTTGTAAATTTGTTTCTCATCATCTTCATCTTCTTCTTCTTCTATATGAATCTCCAGAAAACGATGGAAACGCCATTTCTTCATCTCTGCAAAAGCTTCACTTCTTCTCCACTCTCATGTCCCAACCACAATTTATGCTTTGGATTTCAAAATGCTCTGCTTGTTCCTTCAATCTGCAATTTCCGGCGACGAAACAATGTTGACGGGAGAAAAATCGTCGCGCAGGGCTCAAGACCAAACGACGGAAATAGCCGTCCGGCGGGAAACAAAGGGAAAGTTACTATGAAAGGTAACAAAGAGAATATATGGAGCGTAGATAACGAAATGGCAGAGAAGGAGAAGCGTAAGGTGAAGCCAAAGGGAAGAAGAAGAGGGAAGAGCTTAGGTGGAGGAAGAAAGGTTAAACATGGTAGAGTCTTGGTTTCAGGGACGATGTTGATCGAATCTGAGACTGTTCTTCAAACTCAGGTTTCGATTTCGATTTCAATTTCTTAAATTCGTCTGCGAATTTAGCTTATGTTTTTCTGCTCGAAATTGATGAATTGATTTCTTAGGAACCTGTGATTAAGCCAATTTGGAGGACATTTGCGAGTAGTGTAAGTGGGATTTGGAAAGGTGTAGGAGCTGTGTTCTCGCCAATTACTGCAGAGATGGAACCGATTGAAATTGGGAAGAAGAATGAGAGTCTTTATGATTGTTATACTCTTTCTAAGATTGAAGCTACTACAGAATCTGAGATACAGAGGAAGATCAATTGGGTTACTTTGAATCCGCATGGAGAGTTTTTCCAGAAAGCTGAGAGTAAAGAGGAGATATTAGTTGATCAGACTGGTGTAGATAGCCGTTTGCCTAAGTTTGAATCTTTTAACTTGAAAGCAAGTGATGTCATGGAAGAGGATTCTATGGTAGACGAGCCTGGCCTCGTTTACTTTGAGGTATGGCTTAATCTTAGAACCACTAGTTGATCATCTCTATCATTTCATGGAAGCTACTAGACTAGCTCTCATTCTCCTTTTGGCTGAGATAATGGATGTTTTATTGTCTTTGTGGTGGTGGGCTGAGAATCGGTTTTTGTGCATTGTCTAGGTTTCATCCCTTAATGTTTCCGTTTGCTTGATACGCAGGATGGATCGTATTCCAGAGGTCCAGTTACAATCCCTGTTGGGGAGATGAGTGAATCGAACTATTACCTCACACCAACTTTCAAGTTTGAACAGGTATGGCTATTTTGGTCTATTTTTGTTATTTTAATTTCTCAAGTTCGGTCCTTTTCCACATTTTAAGAGAAAATAAATGGCTCATTGCTCCTTCTTCTTGTCCAGTGTTTGGTGAAGGGTTGCCATAAGAGACTGAGAGTAGTCCACACAATAGAATTCGCCAATGGTGGCGCAGATATACAGATAATGAGAGTTGGTGTTTATGAGGAAAAGTGGGTTAGTCCTTCAAATTATGAAGAACAAAGGTAACTCCGACCTGTGATTTATCATTCTCTCTGGTATGTCAGTGTCTCTGACCCTAACGGTATATGTCTCAGTGACAACGATGCACCATTTGAGTTAAAACCATTCTCACAGAGGAAACGTATTCAACCATCAGAACTAGCAGGATCATGGAAAGTATTTGAAGTAAGTGCAACTCCAATTTATGGAGAAGAAGCAGAATTCGAGCAGCCAGGTGAAAGCACTCCAGTTGTGTACCTGTGCACAGAAGCCCTGAAGAGAAGGAATTTACCGGAAACTTCTGTATCATTTGGAGAGGAAGAGATGATAGATATGCAAGATGTGTCTGTGATGTGGCTCCCAGGTGGTGTGACTGCTTACGTGGATGTGAAGAAAGATGGAGTCTTGTGCGTTGGAGCTGGATGGTATTCAGATGAAGGAATGAATATTGTGATGGAGAGAGATTATGGTTTGGATGGCAATCTTAAAGAAGTTAGATCCAAATCCGAAGTGAAGAGACGATGGGCAGAAGAACCTAAGTAAAACTCCTCTGTTTCAGACTGATGTTCATTAGTACATATACGTAACAGTAGCCGATGTTTGGTAAAGGAATAAATTTGTCTTTTTTACTATAAGGCGTCACCATAAAACACCGGCGGCGGAGAAAGTTGATCGAACTTCTGCACTAACTTGGTATTTTGCTTGATAGGGTGATTGGGCCTGAAGTAAAAAATGGGCTAGGGTTCATTACCCACTGGATCTTATTCTGGAACCAATTCAATAATACATTACTACCTCTGTTAGCTGGATAATTATCCACAAATTTTGATTTTAGAGTTTTAAAAATTTGATATCAGAATCCGTAATAACAAACTATAAGTAGTAATGAATGTTAAACTCATTTGTTGTATGATAACATTTCTTCTAAACTAATATTTAGACTAACGTCGGCGTAAAAGGTATAGATACAACTATTTAGTTAGTCTTAGGTTATAGCCACTTGAATTTCAAAGAAGCTAAGTAAAAAACTGAAATGAAGAAAAGAAAACGAAAGGAGAATGGAAGGGTAGACAAAGTGGGCACCTACAAGAGAGAAAAAGAAAAGAAAAAAGATGCCTTAGAAATCTCACCATCATTAAATTTGGAAAATGGCTTACGGATTTGATTGAAACGTGTAATCATTGTTGCATGGAATTCATCCCTTGTTATATTAACCTTTAATATGACTCTCTTTGTCTCTTTGTCTCTTTTGTCAACCTATGATCTTAGAATTAATCAGTGTCTTCCTTTCATTTGTATCTCTTGATTATGTTTACATCTAACATAATATAAAGTTTTATTTTATCAAATCATTTTTCCAAATGTAAACGTTTCAATTATATTTTGTGTTTGTAATTATACCCAAAAAAAGAAAAACTAAAGCGTTATATATGATTCTTTTAAGTAAACCGATAATTTTCATATATAAATTAACAAACTAGAAGTCCTTAGCTTTTGAAACTTATTTAGCCATGTTTCTATCTGAAAACCAACAATACTCTAGGTGTCGGTAACTCGGTAAGAATAAGATCAATAAACTAATGGTATTATAATTCCTTTAATGGCTATCTAAGCAAGTGTTCCTCCTTATGATGATAGTTAATTACGGAATAATTGGACCGGTAATATAAAAATAAAATTTAATCCACCTCAATCATGTTTTATGGTTTTGTCAAAAATTAAGAAGATTAAAAAATGTTATACTATATGCTTTTTTTATTAGTCATTGTTGCTTTGTGTTGCTATTGTGGAGGAAGTTGGCCGGCTCTTTTCCTGGGGTGTTTATGTGTTGTTGTGTGTAGTTATCACAGCAGTAAGAAATAATTTTTTTAGAGACCAGACGTTTGAGAATACAATTATTATGTGACGATGATTTAGATTAGGTAACTTTGATTTAGTTAAGTTAGCAATCTACAAAGAATTATAATCGGATTTAAATGATCAACCAATTATATTCAGCCGATTAATTGGGTCAATAGATATACTATAAAGATAAAATCGATGAGAAAACAATGTTTAGATGTTTTCTGGTAATCTGATAGATATCTACCGAGTTTTGAAACATTGTATATGCATAATTGTTTTCTTAATTGTGACTTTTCAATAAATGATGTAAACAGATAGTCTAATGAAAATTATTGGGATTAATTTACGAACAAAAATTATGAAGGTGGATTCGACATGATTTGGGGAGAGGTAACTTTTGTGGGTGTCGTTTCCATCATCAGCTTTAGGACACATCTTGAGATGGATGGAAGCTTGGATGTACCTCCACCACACTCGATTACCTTCTTGACAACATTCTCTCTCTCTGTCTCTCTCTCTAAATTTTCATGTGAAATGAAAAATGTGTCCCTTTTTTTTTGATAATTAAATGTCCCAAATTTGTTAATTCACTAAGATAAATCTTTACGTCATTTAATTTCTTAGGTTTTTGACTACTTTGGTTGCTTCAGAAAGCTGATCATAATAATAGTCCAAACTCCAAACCTTCTTTTGGCCTCATTATGGAATGGTTAGGTTTAATTAATGATGCAAGTTACTTGCTTAAACAAATGAAAGTAGAGTCGTTAATTGTCAATAAACGGTGATAGGAAGATAACATTCGAAACATCATTATCAATATTAAAATCGTTGGAAACAGTCGTAAATTAAAAATTTGTAATTAATCCGCTGATATAAAAATGAGTTTTTTTTTTGTTGTGTTAAGTATTATTGCGATTAGTACTTCAGAAAACTACTGATTAACATTTCTTGGTACATTTATGTTTTTTTTTTTGGTTTATACGTTATTAGAATACAGGGTCAAAAGTAATCTATTCATAAAATTCAAAACATTATTAAAACTGGATTAAAAAATCACCCTCTGTGGTCGACCATATTACGCAAAAAAATACCAAGGATTTACGAAGTTTTGAATTATGCGAAGGAATGTTTTTCGGGTATATAATGGAATAGATTTTTGTTTTGTTAGCGATATGATTTATAAACATTAAAACACTTCACATGAAGTTGACTGCCAAAGACACGAATGGTACAAATGATATGCTTGGAGGGCCTTTGACACGTGTGGGGACATACACACGAAACCCTACCCTTCTATATGAAAGCAAGAGAGGATAAACCGTCAAGGTAACATTTATAACTTTAATAATATTTATAGAAAAAAAATAAGTGTCATACACTATTTAAAATTGATTTACAATAGTCAATAACAAAAAGAACAGGAAGGATTGAGAATAAAAACAATGGAAGGAGGAGGAGGAAGAAGAGTAGTCAATAATTACGATCTACAACAAGTAACATCGTCGACGACGACGATTCAAGAGAATATGAACTTCCTCATTCCTTTTGAAGAAACAAATGTGTTAACCTTTTTCTCTTCTTCTTCTTCCTCTTCTCTATCTTCTCCTTCTTTCCCCATTCACAACTCTTCCTCTAATACTACTACTCATGCACCTCTAGGGTTTTCTAATAATCTTCAGGTCTTTGATCTCTCTTTCTATACATATATGTGATGATCTTGATTAATTGTATCTTAACTATTGATTGATTTTAATTTGGAGAGTTTAATATAATTTTTTTTTTGTAGGGTGGAGGACCCATGGGATCAAAGGTGGTTAATGATGATCAGGAGAATTTTAGAGGAGGAACTAACAATGATGCTCATTCTAATTCTTGGTAATTTACCTCGTTAGATGCGAAGATGTATCCTTTTCTCTACTTCTTCGATGTTTTTATCAATAACTAATCAAGAAAGTTATTAGTTGATATATCCTTTAAATGTCTTCATTACAGATTATCTTTTTCTCTCCAATGTTTTCGGTATCTTCAACATTCTTTTGATTTTTTATTCCTCTAGCAATTTGTTGAGATCTAATAGAATTATAAACTCTTTATATACACAAAGATTTGTGACATAAGATTAAACCTAATTAAGGTGTAAATAATGTTTCTAATAAATTAGAGTTATTGCATTTGCAGGTGGAGATCAAGTAGTGGGAGTGGAGATATGAAGAACAAAGTGAAGATAAGGAGGAAACTAAGAGAGCCAAGATTCTGTTTCCAAACAAAAAGCGATGTTGATGTTCTCGACGATGGCTACAAATGGCGTAAATATGGTCAGAAAGTCGTCAAGAACAGCCTTCACCCCAGGTAGTTTTAACACCACCACATATATGTGACTGATTAATCAACCCTATTAGTCTTAATAAACTTTACAAATTGTTTCCTAATATAACATTTGCTTAGTTAGTGATACTCGTATAATCACATTGATTGATGACTGATAGTTTCGTAAAAGCTGAGGTGAGGAACTTAATTTTTGTGCATCATAATATTCTCTCTTTAGACTCTTGTGGAACCTTAGCTCAAGTACTAGACATGACTGTTTATACCTTCTTATACATATGTATTTCATAATTAGAATTATTTTTTGTACGTAGGTTGCAGTTTTAGTATGTATCGTACCGTACGTCCCTCGAGGGCTATCATTAAGAATGCAAACAATATTTTCTGTTTTTATCTCTTTTAATTTTTATTGTGCCATGTGATCTACACATATTTCCAACTATTTTTGCATAATTTTCACATGTTTGTTTCTTTTTTTTGTATGGTTAATTGAATCTAATTATTGTGTATAATGATGTGCACTACTAGTGAATGGAAAATAACTATGTGGAAATATACATATACAGGAGTTATTACAGATGCACACACAACAACTGTAGGGTGAAGAAGAGAGTGGAGCGACTGTCGGAAGATTGTAGAATGGTGATTACTACATACGAAGGTCGTCACAACCACATTCCCTCTGATGACTCCACTTCTCCTGACCATGATTGTATCTCTTCTTTTTAACCTCTCTATCTCTCTCTCTCTATATATATATTTATATATAGACAGATATATAAACATATATGCACATGCATACATATGTGTGATATATTGCCTAGCTATTTGTTTTTCATGAGTATGTCATCAAATATTATACACATTTTCTTGACTTGTTGCTTATAGACTTATAGTATACATGCATATGTAATAATATAATGACATTGGTAGTTCATTTTGGTTAAAAACTTTCAGTGCGATAGATTTTTTGAGTTTTGACGCGGTGGAAAGAAATTATTTTTTTTAAGTGATTCTGAGCAAAATACTTATCAGATGAATTAAGAACACATTATATAGGTGCAAGATCTTTTATTTAGCAGGAAAAATAAATACTCCAACGAAGGTTTATTTAAACATGTTATATATGTTCCCGAATCTAATTTTAAAAGAAGAAAAAAAAAAGTAAAGAAAAAATGACTCACGATTTATAGTAGTTAATCTATTTTGAGAGTTATCAACTTTTAGTCATTGCAGAGTTAAGTCGACTACAACAAACGACGAGTTTGATGCTCAAAAATAAACACAAAAAAGCCATAAGAAAAAATTTAAAAGGAACAAATGTCAATAGTTTATGATAATGTTACAACTACAAGTAGTAAGAACAATAAGGCCAACCTAGCTACAAACTAGCACATGTATATATATATATATATATATATATATCACATATTATATTAATTAGGGTTATCTAGCTAGCTAGAAAAGCTTCTCTCTTTCTCTCGCCTAATGATGAAGATGTTATACTATAGATGATTGAATCATGCAGCAGGAGCGTAATCATAGACTACATCGTCGTCATCATCAGCTTCGTTCTTGAAAGATGCAAATGCATTGTGACCATTGTAATAGAGAACCAAGTCAAATACTATTGAAGACATCCTCTTTCTTCACTCGACTTAGTGCAAAAAAATCGTACAGAAGCCTAATAAAGAAATACAACTAGATTTGATTAAAGATTGAGATGGTTACTTGTATACATTTATAGATGGGTAAAAAGGCAATTAAATTGCGAGTGGCAAACTCGCTGAAACTGAGTCAGGGCATGTGACTCGCTGCTTATCATGTGTGCCAGACACAGGTGGAGTGTGAGTAAACTGAGTAAGCCACCTATTTTGTTCCCTGACACATCCTTCGCTTTTTGTACATATATTGGTCCACCTCTTATTACACGTTCTGTTAACGCTTCTCATTATATATTATGACATAATTTTCTTAATGGAATAATTAACTTTTTTCAAGTAAAAGAGGAAGAAACATAAAGTTTTTTTAATTTCTTTTTTGGATTTTAGTAAGAAATATATTATAGGGTATTGATTCCCTCAACCAATAGCAACATCATATATGTCATCATGCATGGAACCTTGAGAGACAAA
Organism: Boechera stricta; assembly: GCA_018361395.1. Lineage (NCBI taxonomy): Eukaryota > Viridiplantae > Streptophyta > Magnoliopsida > Brassicales > Brassicaceae > Boechera > Boechera stricta. Next base: position 21,290,613 of record CM031541.1, on the reverse strand, counting down.
AGGAAAGATTTATGATCTGATGTCTAGATTTGTTTTGGTTTATATATCTTCATTTCAACATTATTATGATCATTATTTGTTTTCTCTTGGATCAACATTACAATAGTTTCTCTATAATTGTTCTTTGGGGAAAGTAAAAGAGAGATGTCCCAGATTTGTTTGGGTTTTATCTTTCATTCAACATTATTTTGGTAAAGATTTGTTTTTTTCTCGGATCAACATTACGATACTTTTTTCTTTACCATTGGGTTTTTTAAGAAAGTAGAAACATACTCAATAAACGGCCCGTGTTAGGCCCATAATCGGCTCAAAAGATAATCGTGAAGCAGTAAAAGATAAACGAGACTTAAATTTTGTAGTTTTGTCCTCTTTGATCGTGACGTGAATAATTGCTTCTTGGGCCCTTTTGTGTGAGGTAACAACAACGACTATGTTTTTTTCTCCTTCTAAACCACAACGATTGGTTTATCTATTTTCCCACGAACGATTGGTTTATTATTTTTGTAAGAAAAATGTCGTATGCAACTTAAGATGAAATCGATATTAGTTAGGCCCACCAAAATAAAAATGGATTGGTCTTAGTTCTGTCAAGCGGATCGACCCGCGACCCGCAACATGTCAACCCGCTAATTTTGACAATATTTTACTAATCCGAATCCGTCTCGCATAAGTGTCGAGTTTATTTCAACAAAACCGCATCTGTCCCGCATAAATCCGCGGGGTCCGTGGGTTACCCACCAAAAAAAAAATGAGTGAAAAATCCGTTAACCTGCGAAAAAACCCGCGTAAACCCGCATAAACCAGCAAACCCGCAAAATTTCTATGGGTTTTTTTTTATGTTTTGGGCCTTTTTAATTAAATGGGCCTAAATCTAAAAAAAAAAACTTATGCGGTGATCCGCGGGACTCAACCCGCTAACCCGCAAAATTTCTCAACCCGTCCTGCGAGATCCGCGAAAAAATGGTGCAGATGCGGGTCAAATTTGGTCTGATACAATTTTCAACAACAAAAATATATGATTTGGTCTGATTTAAATAATCATTTTGAAGAAAGAATTGGCTTACAGAGAAATAAAAAAATGCATCTTTCACATAATATAAACTTATATTTCACAAACGAATTCAGAATTTAAAAAACTGTACATGCAACCAAGAAATGTGGTCCATCTTTCTATAATTGAAAGACAAATTATGCATCGACTAGACTAGGCGTATTGCGTATACTATATATCAATATTAAATGTATTCTGAAACGTAAATATTGTGAATTATATAATTAATTTAATATTTTATTAATATTATATGTGAATTAAACTAATGGAAAAAAATGGAGTATTTGAAAGATGGGGAGGGTCACATGGATTAGCACATGGAAATTGGGTATGAAAAAGATACGAGAAGCGAGAGACACGTTACGCAGTTATTGATGATCCCCAAATGCTCCAAATACTATAAATTATTTCTACGATTAAATCATATCGTACGTATAAAAGATCTCTTTATTCTTGTTTCTCTCACGAGACATGCTTTACTTTTTAATCACTCCAATCTCAATCAGTTAACATCTAACCTGGCTGTCATATTTAATTAATGTTTTTTCTTGTAACTTCAGGTACTAATCAAGTATACGATCAGTACTCGCATCATACAAAAACCCAAAATAAATAAAATAATGGTACATAATATTAGCATACAAACCTTGTAGTAGTAAAATTTTGTCTACTTCAGTTTGCAGTTCATGAGTGGAGGAACTAACGATGTTTAATGTTATATGGAAAAATTACTAACGAAATAAATGCATCGGTTATTGGATTGCAAATTACGTAGCATGGGTGAAGTTATAAAACATGAAAAATGTAAATCTATACAAAAAATAGTAGAGAATCAGTATTTGAAAATGTGATAATCTAGTTCACGACACTGTGTTCCTTGTAATTTTCATTTGCATACACACCAGCATAAAGTAGATCTTAACGCTGATAATTTGAATAATGTTTGTTAATAAAAAGAATAACTAAAATGAAGGAGAATTTCACATTCCAACTTAGCAAGATAATGTAAAGACTAATTAAACTTTATATATTTCTTACAATTTTCAGTCCACGTACGTGCTTACTTTTAAAATTCAGTAATTATGTTTTATACAGTTTCATTAAGCTTTTACTATTTTGATATATTATTAACGAAAGCAAAACAAGATAAATTTGAAACGTTCCAAAGGGATGATCAGTTGATCACACAAGTTGACATATCGTCCTGTAAAGTTAAAAAAAAATTACAAAAACAAAGATATTAACGTGAAATCTCTTCTTTTTTTTTTGTTGCTCTTTAACTTTTGGGTTTGCTGTTCGTAGAACTTTGTCTAAATGCGTCCAAAATTCCAAATTAGCTGTGCCTCTTTGCATCTTAGATTTAGATCGATCTATTATTTATTCATATGTATATTTCTTTGCTAACAATCAATTTTTTTGGGTGGTTATAAAGAAAGGATTAAATTTGATGTTACCAGATGGGAATTGATTCACATTATTAGAAACACATGCATTTCGTTAGATCACTATCGTGACTTTCTAATTTAAATAAATTTCCCCCACTTGTTATGTAACATGATGAGTATGGGATCCCATCTCCACATTACAAACCAAAAATTAAGACACACATAATAATCATATATCTTTCTTGTAATTCATGTACATAATACTCCCCGTATATAAATTTTCACGTTTATCATCATCCCCACTGACTTCTGATTTTTTTTTTTTCGTATAATTAGATTAGAACGCTTGTATATTTTAATTATGACGTTGATAATTACTTATGAAATATTTGTATTCTGATTACAAATATGAATTATCCCAAATCACATTACATAGTTTCATAAATATTAATTAGGATACATACGTTTATCTCCTTCGATTTGATATATATCTTGTTTAATGCTTTAAATTGTGTTTCCCTCTCGTTAGAACTTAAGTTTTCAAATTCAATAATCATTAACCCAACTTATGAAATAAAAACCCCACTTTTCCATTTCTGTTCCATATACTAATGAGTTATTTATTTATTCATTTTGATTTTTTTTTTCGGTTCCACCGCCGTCGGTGATAATAGAACAAGAGTAATGAATGACTCATGAATAACACAATTGAAAATCCAAAAGGGACACATTCCAAAAATAATTTGGATTAAAAAAAAACACCTACTGATTTAATAAAACCAGAAAAAATAAAATACGTACTTATTTACTTTAAAAAAAAAACATAATAACTACCCAATATAACGACCAACTTAATCACACGCCATTAACAACAAGAGCAGAGCAAAGAGAAGACTCTTCTTCATCTGATCACACAAAAAAGTAATTTTGTTTCTCTCTCTCTCTCTCTTTGACATACACACAAAAATGGCGGAACTTGAGAATCCAAGTGTAATGTCGAAGCTAATAGCATTCTTATCTTCATTGCTAGAGCGAGTTGCTGAGTCGAACGATCTGACCCGACGAGTCACGACTCAGTCTCAGAGAGTTTCCGTGTTTCATGGACTGAGTCGACCAACCATAACGATTCAGAGCTATCTAGAGAGGATCTTCAAATACGCTAATTGTAGTCCTTCTTGCTTCGTCGTGGCTTACGTTTATCTCGACCGTTTTACTCATAGACAACCTTCACTTCCCATCAATTCCTTTAATGTTCATCGCCTCCTTATCACCAGTGTCATGGTCGCTGCTAAATTCCTCGATGATCTGTAAGTTTCTCACATTTTTTTTTTGTTTTAAACATTGAATCCGAAACTTTTGAATGGAGGGTTGAGCTCAGAGTTCATTACCACAGTTTAAATTCTCAGAAATCTCAATGGATGATCATCAATCAATCCCCTGTTTCATACCTGCTCTGTTTCTGAAATTTTGTCTGAATCTCAAGAAAAGTATAATTTTATTTAATTTTTAAAAAATTTGGATGTGAGTCTGTTTTTCTCAACCATACGTTGAATTTAAACAGTTAAAACTGAATCATTGTTTGATTCAGACATCATAATGATCAATCAATCAATCATTCCCCTGTTTTATGGCTTCTCTGTTTCTTCCTATGAAATTGTAGGCCTTAGATTCTGCAAATAAAGATTCAATTTTTATAAAGTTTTTTTTTTGATTTGACACTAATTCAATAAAAACCCTGAATTTGATAATTTTAACAGGTACTACAACAATGCGTATTACGCGAAAGTGGGAGGAATAAGCACCAAAGAGATGAATTTTCTGGAGCTGGATTTCTTATTCGGGTTAGGGTTTGATTTAAACGTGACGCCAAACACATTCCATGCCTACTTCTCTTATCTTCAAAAGGAAATGACTCTTCTTCAACCTCTCTCTCTCGTTGTTGTCCCATCAAGATCTCTCATTACCTTCAACGACGATGAAGCTTCTCATCAGAAACAGCAACTCGCTGTTTGATTCAAACAAAAGAATCCAAAAAAAAATATTTTTGTCTCTTTTCCAAAACATTTTAATCATTTTCGCCTTTTTTTTTAATGAATTGTGTAGTTGTAGATGATGTAGAGATTAGTCGGCAGGGACTCTTATCTTGTCTTAATCAAATCTCGATTAAGAATAAATAAGAAATTCAAAATCAAACCAGTAAGTTCTTGTCTATCTCTATCTCTCTCTCTCTCTATAATATATTTAGTAATATAGATGTGGACAGATGGGATAATTCATCTTTACAGACTGGCTGGCTAAAGAATTTAAATGTCACTAGTGACCCTCAAAACTTAAATAAACTGAGATTATAGATGTTATGATTATATATGTTTTGTTTTGTCTGATATTCAAATTTTACCCATGTCAGATCAGAAACATGGGTTGTTACTTTAGTAATAATAAGTAGAAGGTACAATAATTGGGATTGGTGAATAAGATTTGTTGTTTCTGGTTCTATAGAGGGAACAAAAGAACATGTGCAGAGCAGAGACAGAGTGTAACGATAAAGAAATCACATTCAAATAGCCGATTTGAAAGAGGATAAGAGACTGTGACTTGTGAGAGAGCTTATACAAATAATGGTTATTGACCGAACAAAAACAAAAACAAAAATGTTCTTACCTTTTGACTCAAGTCTCTTCAAATATACAACTCAAGAACACAAAACAATCAAGAAAGTATATTGAAAAAAACAGGGGAATTGGAATTTGAGACTCTCAGTTGGGATTTTATGAGGTGGTTGTTGTACTACTTCTTAGAGGATAGATTTTGATTTTCTTGGCATGTTTCCGGATTAGACTCGGGATTTTTGCTACTGCGATAGGTAATACTACACAAAGCACCATGAAGAACAAGCCTAACCCGAAGTTCGAAGAAAGTGCAGCCATTGCGAATCCATAGGATAGGTTAAGGCAACAGCAGTCAATGAAACTTGCAGTTCAAGGTAGAAAGGGAGACCTTTTGTGAGTAAAGAGATTAGTTCAATAGAAGTGAAAAACCCTATCGAGTTCAAGAAGATGAAAATTCCGTAAGAGATCCAACTCTTTGATCCCATTATCGTTGTTCCTGCGTAATAAATCGGTTTGGTTTTGTTTCCTTTTAGATCAGCTACTTGACAGTATCCATTGATACAGTAATCTTCTTGCCAGACACCTCCAGGTGAACTTATCACGGCTTGATAAGTTGTTGTGGCTATCAGAATCGCGATAACCAGTAACACGTTACGAACTTCGTTAGGTGAGACTCTATCTTTCTTGTACTTGAAGTAATCTAGCCATTCCTTGTGAGTCATCAGATATTCTTCTGATTGTGTTGTTTGATTCTCTGTTGTTGTTGCTTGTCTTGTGTCAAGATCTCTTGATCTTACAGCTCCTGCTTTACAGAGGATCTGATGAATCTCTGCGTCTTCTGGTTCACCTCCAAAGTGAAGTAACAGATCAAGAGGTGTGAAGCCAGTGGAGTTTAAAGAGTTCACTTCAATAAAATCTCTTGGGATTGTGTTATTAGAACCAAGCAACAAGTCAATCACCTGCAAATTGCAATCTCATATCAATGGATATATAATCCGGATAAACTAAACTGAACCGCAAAAACAAAAATCGAATTCGAAAACCTACTTAAATTAGAGAAGATCGATACCTCGTACTGTCGTTTTAGAACAGCTAAGTGTAAAACTGTGTTCCCTCCGTTGTCTTGCTTATTCAACACACAAAGCTTATTGAACTCCTTAAGACGTTCCAACAAAACAACGAATCCATCAAACTGACAGAACCTAACAACAAGATGAAGCACTGTCTCTCCACGAGCGGTGATTTCTTCAAGAGATTCCGGATTTGCAGACACTAACTCATCAAGAACACAAACTCTTCCTCTCATAGTAGCGTAATGAAGAGGAATCTTTCTCTCTTTACCTTTGATCAAACAGATCTCACCACTTAGCTTCTCCAAAAGCTCTCTCACGACTTCAACATGACCCATGGATGCTGCTATATGCAGAGGAGTAAATCCGTCTTTGTTCAATTCTCTTCCGAGACTCTCTCTTAGTTTGAGTATTTCTCTGACGAAACTCAAGTGTCCGTACATGGAGGCAACGTGTAACGGCGTTTCTTCGCCGTTAATTACAATAACTTCGAGAAGTGTCGGATCGGATTCGTTGATCGGACTAAAAAATCGACATCTCCTTCTCCATCTCTCTCTTTCTCTTTGTTAAAGTTCGTCTCTTTCTGCTAAGTCAAAAGCCTCTTTGCAAGACTTTGAAACATTAAAAACAGGTTTTCAAAATTTTGTTTTCTTTTCAACTATGTTTAGTCAGAAAAAAAAAAGAACATTTCAAACTTCCCACGTCTTCACAATCTTGATTTTATTAATCTAAAAGTCAAATTCATACGACAAGGACATTTTCACATAGAAGCCTTACACATGCACACACACAAAAAACGATATGACAAAGAGATGGTTCAAGAATCAGCGAATGGTGGGTCTTTTTAGTTGATCGTGATCACGTTTCTGAATTCTCAGGAGCTCTCTCACAACTTCTAATTTCCTTGGGGCTGGAGCAATGTGAAGAAGGCTTAAACCCCTTGGTGGTTCAGTTAGTTTTGCTAAACCCTGCTTGAGACACAAGAATCTAGTGTTACCACTTTCATCACTATATCAGTCGCATATTAGATTGTTTGTCGTGATATGCTTAAAAGAATAGCCCATTCAGGTTTTAAGCCCATCCGACAAATTGTGTTAATGGGATTGAGGCCTTAAATCAACAAATCATTAATCTCATTATGTCAATAAATAACTTTCCTAAAAAGAGTAGAGAATGCGAGAGAGAGAAGACGCCAAAAACATAATTAAGCAGCAGTTACAAAAACAGCAAGCGCGGTTCGCAAGTCTACCCTACGCCACCTACCGGCTCCGTAAAACACGGCTCACGTTAGCCTCCAAACCATGATGACCACGGTGGCTTCATCCCCGAAATCAGCCGCTTTTTCTCTTTTTATTTTCCACCGATCCAAATATCATTATTATTCCACGTGTCGTCCACGACGGTGCCCCCACCACCCTCCGCCACCACTGCTTCTGGCTTTCTTCCTTTATTACCAACTCTGCTTATGTACGCTTCTATCTAACCTTATCGTCCGCCACCAACCTTTATCATACGCCTCTCCCTCCACTCTCTCTCTCTCTCTCTCTCTCTCTTATCTTCTCGATATTACGTGAAATCGCCGCCGCGAAAAGTCATCGCATCACAGCCATTTCTCTTCCTTCACGAGATCTGAATTTTTCTTCTTCAATCCTCAGATTTTGATTTTATCTATACCGTTCCATGTCCGATCTGGATTCTCCGATGAATCACGATCCAATTCCGGATCCATCACCGGTTCGGATCCAATCGTCTCCACCGTTAGCTCCCCTACCGCCACCATTGTCTTCCTCCGCTCCAGACGATGCCTCAGCGGAACCGGCTTCCGTCACAGATCTGAAGAGCGCCTCCATCCCCGCCGCCGCGTCCAAGAGCTCTAGGAGGTTACCTCCGCCGTGCTGGTCTCCCGAAGAGACAATCGCGCTAATAGACGCGTACAGAGACAAATGGTACGCTCTCAACCGTGGAAACCTCAAGGCGAATCACTGGGAAGAAGTTGCAGAAGCGGTTGGTGCTAATTGTCCCGACGTGACGCCGAAGAAAACCGCGGTTCAGTGCCGTCACAAGATGGAGAAGCTTCGGAAAAGGTACCGCACTGAGATCCAGAGAGCTAGATCTGTGCCGGTGGCGAGGTTTATATCTTCTTGGGTTCATTTTAAGCGAATGGAAGCTATGGAGAATAGACCAGAGACTAAGCAAGGTAACGAAAGTGGAAATGAGGATAACGACGATGGCAATTACACAGCTCGGTATCAGTTTATAAACGGCGGAGAAGGAGGCTCAGTCGCAAGGACAACGCCGAGGTTCTTTAATAGGAATGGTACGGCTGGATCTGGTGGTGGTGGTGGAGGGAGTAGTAGTAGCGGCGGAATTCGAATTCGGATACCGACTGGAGTGAGTATAGCACAGCCAGGTCCGAGATTTCCCGGTAAGATTGATCAAAAATACACGGCGAGTCCGAGTTCCGGTATGAGTTCAAATCCGAGACCTGGTCGTGGTTTAGGAGCAGGAGGATCGAATTACAGTGCTAGGGTTGTGAGAATTCCTGAAGGAGGAGGGAAGCGAGGGAGAGAGATGATGATGAAGACGGAGGAGGATGATGACAATGATAATGATCCAATGGTGGAGATAGCGAGTGCGATTAAGCTACTTGGAGATACGCTGTTGAGAACAGAGCAGACGAGAATGGAGATGACTAGAGAGATAGAAGCGATGAGGATGGAGACAGAGATGAAGAGGACGAAGATGATATTGGAATCGCAACAACGAATTGTGGAAGAATTTGCTAAAACCATTGCAGATAATACGGAGGAGAAGAAGAAGAAAACAAGAAGAGTGTCGTCTTTAGCTGCTGACTCTTGATCTTAAAATAAAGGCCATAAATTATGTGTGATTTTCAATTTTCAATTCTAGATTTGTAGAAATCGAAAGAGCTTTTACTACTAGCTCATGCATCTTTCTAACACCAGTAATGTATCCTGCTTTAATTATATGTTATAATAAGTGTATAAAATTGGGAGTTCCTCAGTATCTCTTATCGTTTGTTTTCCGACATGTAATATATACAGATCAAAGCTTGAAAAGTCATATTAATGGATCTCATTGCCTTCTCTTCAATAGATGCCAAGGCTACCACAGAGAGAGCAAAACAGAGCAAAGCATCAAATCTACACAAAAATAATGCCAATCTCTTAAGCTGAGAAGAAGACCTTCAAAGAACATTATTTTGCTTTCGTGAAGAAACCTTTATAAATTGATGGATCAATAATACAAACATAGCTAAATCTCTGTCCTCCAATAAATCCGCCAATTATTCGAGAGAGAGAGAGAGAGGGAGGAATGAAAACTAAGAGAGAGATAGATACATCACAAGTCCAGCAACTATAAACCATCTCTATAAAACTCGAGCTTCTCATCCCATCCGAAAAAAGATGCAAGCGCAGTAAGGAAGATACAAGAGCATTCATATTCCATTAATATTCCAACACTCTCACCGAAGCTGGCTTTAATACTTCTTTCTACAGCCAGTAGCTTCTTTTCTGCACAACTTTGCATGGCCAAACCTCCTTTTTTTAGCAGCCTCGGTCACGTGAAATCTGTGTTCCATTTACAAACTTTATCACACATTTGATCCATAGTTCCTGCTCAGACCTTTCAAGAGGTGATTCATACATTGCCTTCTAACCAACCATATATCCCACAAAGAAAACCAAAACAATAAACAAAGACACAACTAAAAATGGAAGGAACCAAAATTACCACTCACTCACATTCAGTAGTATGATCCTGGACCACCACCAGAGTAACTACTACCACCCAAGCCACGGCTTGAGTAAATTGAAGAATACGAGCTACCTCCTCCCTGCAAATCCAATAATATGTTACACAACTTAACTTTCCCAAAAGGAAAAAAAGGAACATTGTAAAGCCACTTACATCTCTTCTGGGTAGGTCGCCACCATAGCTTGTCGAGTATATTCCTCCTACATCGCTGCCACTATAAGAACCTGAAGAAAAGCAACATTATGGGATTATAGCCATGTTAGTATTTGCATCTCGATGAAGTATTGCTCTATGTTGAGTCGCAACAGAAAGTTCTGAATCAAACCTCCTCCATAATCCATTCCCTGACGACTGCTGTATGGGCCACGCGAGTCATGACTTGACATAGAATTTCGGCTGCTTCCATATCCTAGACTAGATCTAGGAATCCTACACCAAACATGGAAGTAAGATAATAATACACTTATCACAAAGAAAATTGCAACCAGAGATAACTGAAGATATCCAAAGAAAGAGAACATACCGGTCCCCATAGGATTCCCCATATTGAGATGGGCCAACATCATAGTCCAGACGGGCTCTTGAATGACGAACATCGACATCGGCATAACGGGGAGGAATGTCATCCTGAATAATGAACACTCGTTAAAGTAACCAATAATTTAGTCTAAAGATAACAAATATAGAAAACAAAATGGTCAGAGAGAGCAAGAAATTAGACCAATGCAGCATATGGACGCTTTGATCCAGGAAGAGGTTCATAAGCACGAGGTCTTCCTTCACTGTAACTTGGAGGTCTTTCAAATCTTGGACTGTAAGGGTCATCTACGAATGTCCTCCTCATTTCAGAGCGAGAAGAACTTCTAGGAAGATCTGAATAACCAGAGCCACGAGGTGCATAATCATCTCTGTAAGACAGATACCTCTCAGGAGAAAGCCTGGAACTATAGCTCACAGCTGGTCTGCTTCTTGGAGGAGGAAGATCATCACGCCGACCATAGTCCCTCTTCAAGCTAGCCTTTGGATACAGAGGAACTGCAAAACACAATATGGAATATACGATCAGATAAATCAACACAAAAGAAGTTCAAGTAAAAAAAGATAACTAAACATGGAAAAACAACAAGTCCAGTGGTACCTGGAGGAGGTCTTCTATCATATGACCTAGCAGGTGGTGGCAAGGGCCTGGCTCTTGCAGGCGGAGGTAGAGGTGGGCGTGGACGTCTTCCCCTTGATCCAGCGGCTCTCTTTGCACTAGAAGATGGGGCCCGAGATCCAACGCCTCTAGCACTCCGAGAGGAAGCAAGGCTACGGGGTGGAAGACGAGCAAATGAACTCCTTCCAGACCGTCCAGTCCCATGCCTAGACCGCTGGTCAGAGCGACTGGACTGTCTGCCTTTACCTGCTTTCTGAAGTGGTCTAGATAAGCGTGCTCTCACTTTTGCCTGGGAAAAAAAAGAGAATTAGAAAGCAAGATAATACTTGCGTGGATAAGGATAAGGAATTAAAAAATGCATACCTTGTCCTCCCCTTCGCCTAGCTCTGAGTTGTTGATGAATTTGGCACAGCTCACAGCAGCTTCATGAGTATCAAAAGTTACAAAGCCAAAATCTTTCCTCCTTGCTGATGGCATATTGCGAGCAAGCTCAATTTTTTCAAGTTTACCATATCTTTTCAGAAGGTCTCTAACACGTTCTTCATTCCATGAAGGTGACAGACCATCAATGAAGATAGTCTTAACCTGTAACACCAGAAATTAATGAAATTAAGTACTATGAGCAGATAGATATAATAGAATCATCACCAATCAATAATCCAGTATCTAGCATGTCGTTAGAGGGCCAGAAGGAAAATGTATTCTGAGTCTGTTTTCATTATTGGTTTAGAAATTATTCTAAGTCACCATCCAGAAACGGTAAGAAAACCCTATTAAGCGAAAAGGTGGCAGCCACACCTGCCCCTATAAACTCCTCCAACGCTCTAAAGAAGACATGGTAGGATGAAAGTTGCAAGAAATAAATGATCCTGCAAAGTGAGTACCTGCGCCATTATCTCATCTTCTGGGTCTAAGAAAGAATCAGCAAAAGAGACCTTTGCAGGCTTCTCAACTCCAAACATCACATCTTTCTTGAGGAGACGATTGTAAGCATCCATGGAATCTGAGCGAGATGAGAATTCCAAAAAGGCATACCCTCGATTCATGTTGACATTGTTGCTGTCCTCTACCAACGTTATATCATCTACATTCTCAACTCCATAGTGTTTCAGCTTCTCCCTCAACTGGAACAACAACAAATATCTGATGGTCAGGATTACCACGTACTGTGGAGTTGGGTATAATTGGCATATCTACGGACACCCAAATACTTACAGCTTCTGGGGTCCATGTCTTGCATATGTTACCAATGAAGAGGGTATCATTATCTTGGCTTGCAGTTACACCACACTTTTTACCATTGATCTGCAGTCCCAATGACCAAGAGCATGATATACATTGTAAAGCTACACAAACTCTCCATCAAATACTAAAGTGTAGACGATTACCATTGGGCTTTTAAGCTCTTTAACCGCTCGTTTTGCCTGTTCCACATTTGCAAAACGCAAGAAAGCAGAACCCTTGCTCTTCTTTGTCTGAGGATTCTTCAAAATCCTAATTTCAGTCACCTCGCCCACGTGACCAAACACTTTCTTTAAGTCGTCCTCCGTAGCACCTTTGTCCAAATTTCCAACAAATATTTCAAACTCCTTATGCTTACGTCTCTCATGGAGAACATCATGATGCTCTTCTTCTTCCACATCAACAGTGTCTCCATGTTTGACTTCTTCATTAGCATGCCCATCATCATCCTCACTCTCAAGCTCCTCCGGACCATCTCCAATCTCGTCTGCAAACTCACCAGCTTCCTCCTCGACCTCAATCTCCTCCTGCAGTTCTTCGTCCTCCTCATTTACCAACTCATGATCATCCTGTCCCAATTCTCTCTCTTCAAACTCCTCCCCGCCATATTCTTCAGCCTCATACTCTGGTTCATTGTCATCTAAATCCAATCTTTCATCTTTTCCGAAATCATGCACAGAATCCTTTACCTCAGTCTCCTCTGCGAGCAAAAGCGAGTAAAACATCTACACTATTCGAGGTAGCCTAAAGTTTGTTCAGAGATAACAACCCCAGAAGATACGTCTATCTTCCACAGAATTTAGAACAGTTATCCCTAAATTCATCATCCAAATTAAATCCAAACATTCCATAGTCAGATATATTTATTCTTATTTTGTTAATCTCTATGGTCAGATATGTTGGAAGTCTAAGTCACAAACTTTCGTTAAAGCGAAACTTAGATCCATCAAAAACAATGAAACGATACTAAAGTTAACTAGATAATCCCAAAAACGAAACAAAATTATAAAACCAGGCTCAAAGAATCTTACTTTTCGACGGAACAAGATCATCGGGATTCGCCGCAGCTACAGAACCATCAACTGAATCCGATGGCTTCGGCCCATCTAATGGATTCTCTTCCTCCAAAGTGTTATCTACCTCCGGCGTCACCTCCTTCGCTTCCACAGCATCGGAGCCAGATAGCTCACCGATATTAACAGATTCTTCCTGGGAAGATTCCACCGGCGTATTCTGCGCCTTGAGCGCCGATCTCGTAAGCCTCCCGCCTCTTCTCGCGGCGCCTCCTCTCTTCACAACCTTCGGTGGCATCGCTTTACTATAGTCTCTTTACAAATCAGAACAAATTAACCCAATTCGAAGAAAAAAGATCAGAGCCTAGATCAGCGGATCAACAATGGTATTGAAATCGAGAAAGAGAAGAAAACCCTAATTAACGAAGGGATGATAGCCTGAGCTTGTTGGACTAAAAATAAAAAAGAAATTAAAATAAATATATTCTATTAAGAAAAATAAAGACGTGGTCATCAAGCTTTTATTTCGGTGTTGTATAATAAATTAAAACGGAAGGAAAAATGGGCTTAAGGCCCAAATAAAGATCCTAAAGCCCTTTTGCTCGTACTGAACAACAACTTGACCGTGTTTAGTTTCAAGTGTGTTTGTATTCGGTTTCGGTTCATCTTTTTTTTTTATTTGTTTTCAGATTTTCTTGGTTCATATAATGTATTAATGTAGAAACCAAAAGCCGAGTATTATTCGGTTTAGGAGTTTTCAATTAAATCGGTTCAGCAGACAGGGGAAGAGAAACACAGCAAGCAACAACTATGTAACTCAGTGAATTTACACACTCACACAAATCGATTAGGTGAAAGTGAAACAGAGCAAGATGCTGAAACTGCAACATTAGAGAATAAATCAAGAGTTGAAGAAGTAAAAACAGTAGCACACTACTAATCTTGTAAACAAACTGTATTTGATCATCTACCGTCAACAATAGATCCCTTGTGTTTAACCCGAAAGAGACAGACGATGACATAATTTATAGCGGTGAGGGACAATCTCGAGAAGTTGAGACTGTTCAGCAGTTCCATGAATTCCTACTTCACTCCTAACAAAACCAATCATTCTATACCAAATCTCTTTGCTTTCACTACAAACAAGACTTGGCTTTTCCCATAGAAACGCCAACTTTCCATAGTATTCAGCCATTCCAACGCATCGAGCTTTGACAAGATCCAAACCATAAACCACTCTCCATAGCATCAGTTCAGAGTCATACCACATTAACCCGAATCTAGAGAAGCAAACGTAGAGAACATTGTCAATCACGCACAATCCTCTGCCCCGCCATTCATCTTTAGGCATCTCAGATCTTTGACAAGAACCATCTCTAGTATTGTACGAAGTCATGCCTTCAGAAGGACTTAAAACATAAACCTTCCTGTCTATTGAAACATTTACCCCAAAAAACCATCTTTGACTATCTTTTTCATCAGGAACCGGCGCTGCTTCCCAAGTTTGCGTCTTTAAGTCAAAGACTTCCGCTGGAATCTCGTCGTCTCTATAGCCTCCGATCACATAGACCTTACCGCCGACTAGTCCTACGCTATTGTAAAATCGCTCCACTAGCATACGAGGTCCTTGACGAACCTTTCCAGATTGGGTGTCAAAGACCCAGAAGCTTGATGGGGGAATACAAGATCCGGAAATGAAGAAAATCTCTGTACCAACCGCGACGACGGAAGAAGAGTAATGACAAGGCCAGGGAAGCAAAGGGAAATCGATGGAGACGAAGACATTCTCAGTCGTATTGTTCTCAGTCCTGCGGAGAGTGAACCAGTGAAAAATCCCAGGTCGTTTAGTTCCGTCGATGAAGCAGATATAAAGAGAATCTTTTCCGAGTAAAGATCGGGTCTTGTATACATCAGGCGAGCGAACAAGACTCCACAAGTTCTTGGAGACACAACAGAGGATTGGGTAATACCGTTTTGGTACGCGGGCTAATACGTTTAAAACGATGTCGAGTGGCATTGACAAAAACAATGACGGCGACGATAATGAAGACGACGGAGGTTGGTTGGTTTGTCGCGGTGGTTCACCGGCGTTAGAGGCGGCGAGGTTTGACATCGAGTTATTAGGAGGAGAATAGAGAGAACAAGTGAGTGAATCTTTCAAAGGAATTGAAGATTCTGTTATTAATTATCCGATTCTGTTTTAATCTGTTAAAAGTGGGTTTATATATTTTTTCTTGAACTTGAAGAAACTGAAAGAAGAGACAAACGTTGTTCATTTACACAGATAAGAGACTTACTTAGCTTATAACTCTGTTAATACTCTCTCTACTAGAGTATCATCAAACTCTCATAATGAATCATACTAATCTGCAGATTTTGGTCCGCAAGAGTCGTTCATAGAAGAAACACACTTAAAAAATTTAAAAGAAAGCATGGCCATATAGATTTTTGAGTAAGCAGTCAAAGAACATGGCAGAACCCAATCTTTCTCTTTTGCTTCTTAGTCTTTGAAGGAGGCTGTAAGACTACTTTTATTGCCGCATCAAACACCGTTTTTACATCCTACAATATCATCATCATCATCACAAGTCTTTCTTTAGCAGATAGAGCTGCAATATATTTGTCTAATTGTAGAATGTAACTCAAGCATCATCACAAGTCTTTTTAGCGATGTTAGCTACCTGTTGTGTTTTTGAGCTGCACTCTATATATGCTAATGCTCCTATCTCCTTTCTTAGTTCTTGACCCTATAAAGAAACAATCTTTGATGTTATAAAAGATTTTGATTCTTAACATGGTTCTTGATCATAGATTTGAAGAAGAATCTTTAAGGAAACTTACTTGTTCTGTGGAGATTGTACAAGCACCAGGATAGTTCATTGGGAATTGCTTGTCTTCTCTTAGATCTGCAAGACCAAGAAAATTTGATCTTATATACTACATTACTTCTCTTACTCCTGTTGATGCGAGATTCCTAACAAACAAGACATTACAGATTCACAGATTGGTTCATTTTCTACCACCTAATTTGGTTCCCACGAGAACTATAGGCACGGTCGGGGCATAATGTCTCAGCTCAGGAACCCACTGCGAAAGAAACCGATCCACAAGCCCATGAAATGGTGTGATAAAGTTAGATTGCAGTGAAATTTAATGGTAAAAAAAAGAGAGTCTCAACCTTTTTAGCAATGTTCTCAAAGCTAGGCCTGCTAATAAGTGAGAAGGCAAGAATGAAAACATCTGCTCCTCTGTAACTCAATGGTCTAAGCCTATTGTAATCTTCTTGACCTGTAATATAATGTTAAACACCCAAAAGATATACCACAAGACTCATAATTGGTCTGATTTTATTTTTGAAAAAGCATGAGCAAAATCTGAAAGTGAACTCAGAACCAAAACAAGTTTGCATCATATGGCTAACAGATCAGTGTAAAGATTCAATTTTCTCAACTACTTAATAAGTTCCAAATTGAGAGAAACAAAGTCAAAAGTAACAATTTTCTTATAGTGTCAAAACATTAGACCTTGACATGTTGTTGTGGATGCAAATCTAAAGACAAGAACAACTTGGACATTAAGTAAAAACAATTTACCAGCGGTATCCCAGAGACCAAGATTGACAGTTTTGCCATCGACTAAAACATTTGCACTGAAATTGTCGAACACTGTTGGAACATAATCCTGTAATAAGGAGATCAAAAGTCACCAGAAGCAGAAAAAAGCAATCCAATAGAGGGGAAGAGAGAAGATGGATATATACAGTGGGAAAAGTGTTGCTGGTGTAGGAGATAAGAAGACAAGTTTTGCCCACAGCTCCATCGCCAACAGTGACACACTTTATAAACGTTGTAGCTGTTGTTGCTGTTGCAGACACTGAAGCTGACATTGATTGAGAAAAATCTCTGATTTTACTTACCCTTTCTCTCTCTTTCTTTCTGTGCTTCTGGTTTAAGTGAGAAGAAGGAGAATGAGACGAGAGGAAAAAAGCAGCAAGATTTTTGAAAGAGTGGAAAAAAAGTCGTCAACTTTAATTTGAGCTGTCAGAGAGGCAAAAGCCTAAAAGGAGTCTATTTTAATTCGGTGGGTTTGTTTTTTCCCCGTTTTTTGAATACAAAAGACTTTGCTTTATTTCTTTCGTCCATTTCTTCAATTTGACTTTAAAAATAACAATCAAACGTTTCCAGCAAAATGATAATATGATGGCTTATGAGTTAAATATGGTTAAATATGAATCTAAATTGAAAAAGTTTAGTTTCTTTTTAACGATTTTTTAATCCAATCTAATTTTGAAAATTTGGTTACATTTCCATTACTAAATTTACAAGATCTTTACTAATTTGAATAATCTCTAGATCAATATTTTTTTTCGATTTATGTTTTAGACAATGGATCGACCACCAAACACATCATCATTAACAAGAAGGAAAGGCGTCAGTCAATTATTACTACCGTGTTGATACAAAAATAGAAAAAAGTTTAAACTTTATGATTCCTTTCTTCCTAAGACTTAATTTAGAATCATAGTTTAAAATACCAAAAATATGTTTCCTTCTATATGAAAGGCCCAATAAGAAAAGCCCATTTGTAAATAGTGGAATTAAAAAAAAAGGAACAATGATAAAATCAAAGAGAAGAAAACAAAACGGTAGAGAATGAGAAAGAAACCACAGGGAAAAGCAGAGCACTCTTTACCTCTTCTCTCTTTCTTCTACTCTGTGATCAAAATATCGGAAGAAAAAGAAACCCTAGATTTCTCCGCCTCTTTACTTGCTCTGATGATAAGAAAGACGAAGACTTTGAGAATCTAAAGCTTAAAAGTTTTGATTTTTCATTGAGGGAATTGAATCGAGTTATGTACAAGGATCGGAGTGGAGGACGAATAATGGGTGGTGGTGGATCATCGAGATCGGAGATCCTTGGTGGAGCTATTGATCGGAAACGAATTAATGATGCTTTAGACAAACATCTTAAGAAATCTTCACCTTCTACATCTAGGGTTTTCACTTCTAAGGATAAAGATTCTTTCCCTTCAACTTCGACTGCTAAATCTCAGCTTCATTCTCGCTCACCCGATGGTTGTTGCTTAAATCTCAGTCAATTTCATGTGGTTTTAGTACTATCTGGATATTTTCTGATTTGGGTATAATAAATTTTGGTTTTTGTTTACAGTTGAATCTGAAACGGATAGTGAAGGATCAGATGTGAGTGGTTCAGAAGGTGATGATACCTCGTGGATCTCATGGTTTTGTAATTTGAGAGGAAATGAGTTTTTCTGTGAAGTAGATGAAGATTATATACAAGATGATTTTAATCTCTGTGGATTGAGTGGTCAAGTTCCTTACTATGATTATGCACTTGATCTCATTTTGGATGTTGAATCATCAAATGGTAAGTAGAAGGTTCCATTTGATAATTTAAGTTTTACTTTGTTTGATCTTTTTGTATAATTTGGGGGAATTTGTATGGAATCAGGTGATATGTTTACTGAAGAACAGAATGAGATGGTGGAATCAGCTGCTGAGATGTTATATGGTCTTATTCATGTTCGTTATATTCTCACAACTAAAGGAATGGCTGCTATGGTAAGAAAGAAGAGTTCTTTAGTTTCTTTTCCGGTTCTGGTTGAACTTTTTAAGTGACATCTTTTGATGAATCTCTTTTGTAGATGGAGAAGTATAAGAACTATGATTTCGGGAGATGCCCGAGAGTTTTCTGTTGTGGGCAATCTTGTCTTCCGGTTGGGCAATCTGATATCCCAAGGTCGAGCACGGTGAAGATATACTGCCCAAATTGCGAGGATATTTACTACCCGCGATCTAAATACCAAGGCAGTATCCTTTTTTCCTTTGTTCAAAAAGGCATTATCTTATCATAACATAACATGATGCATTCTGCTATTGTTCGGTTAAACATTGCGATTAGCTTGTTTGCTTGCATAACTCTTTGGAGACAAAGAGTGTTGTCCACTTGTCTTAGTGTTTTTTTTTTCCTTAATGCTTATTGCAGACATTGATGGAGCTTACTTTGGAACTACTTTCCCTCATTTGTTTCTCATGGCCTATGGGAACATGAAACCGCAGAAGCCGACTCAAAACTACGTTCCTAAGATCTTTGGCTTTAAGGTACACAACAAGCAATGATACTCTCTCCTCTCACCAGTCCTGTGGTTTGAAATGGATGATACTAAACTGCGTTTGGAGGATGAGAAGAGCTAATGAAAAAGGTCGACACTTTTAAGTTTTTCACTATGTAATCTCGGAAGTTCCAAGTAGAATCTTCTCTATAGAACCGTTTTTTGGTGGTACATGGGTCTTGGGAAATTCTTTACCTGTGAGTAATCAATTATATCATTTACCAGATGGGTGGATTTTGCTTAATTGTTGTCTATAAATGCTGAGAATTTTATGTGTATTCCTACTTATCTTAAGTTTCTTGTATTATACGGAACTAATCGTCATATTTCAAT
The DNA here is from genome assembly GCA_018361395.1 of Boechera stricta. Lineage (NCBI taxonomy): Eukaryota > Viridiplantae > Streptophyta > Magnoliopsida > Brassicales > Brassicaceae > Boechera > Boechera stricta. The sequence goes on along the minus strand of CM031541.1, from coordinate 21,270,841 downwards.
CACTGGAGAATCGTTTTGAACTTTTTATCATAATAAGATACGTCGATAAGTCATGCCTCATGCGTAGTTTTGTTACATGGTGTTTCAGTCCCCTCAATATCCTCCTTGAATCGTGGACAATCTATAATATATTGACAAGTTTGTTGAATTATTGAAAGATAATCAAGATTGACCAAATGTTTACCAACTCCATTAAGCAATTGCCAATTGAATAAGCGTCGACAGAGGACTTTAACCAACACTAAAGAATCAATGAAAGATCCATACAAATCTAAACGCAGCTTGTTTTGCAATGAGATCAATATTTGGCTCTCATGGACTGTAATGCGACTCTAAATGCTCAAAATTGGAGCTCAATACCTCGATATCATGAAGGATATTTATTAGATTTGGCCAGGCTTTCGGGGATGCTAGCAGCTGAAATAACATTCGCTGCATCAACTTCAAATACAACTTCCATAAAACTGAGAATCCTAAGACTCTCCATTGCCCACCAAAGGCTTAACGCTTCAACCGCTAGAGCTGTAGTCAGTCTTGATACTTATCTTAATCCAAACCAAAGCACATCACCATTTGTATCTCTTAAAACCCCATCCCAGACCTTTTTTGTTTAACCCTTCATTCCATGTCCCATCTGTGTTGCACTTCAGGACTCCATGACGAGGAAGCCACTGAATCTATCTTGATATAGGGCCTGTACGTAATTAAAGATGAAACTTTAGAAGACTGATGGAGAAAGATCTCATTCAAGCACAACATCTACTGCCTTTTCCATCACTCTCTGAGCCGTAAGAGAAGATGAATTTATATGACTTCCAAATTAACCATTAAAATGAATCTTATGATGTTCTTGATACCTCATTGCCCAAACCCTGGATACACCTAGCAACAAACTTTGGTATATATGAAACTAGGTAAATTCAGGATATCCAAAAAATCAGAAGGAGACAAGGCCCACACTAAACGTGCATAATAAAACATGAAAAAGAACATGATTTATCGTTTCATTGCGCTAGTTAATAACCAAAACTTACATATTAAATTTTGAGAAGTCAAAAGGTGCACATTTTCTTCATTCGTTAAAAAAAAGTAAACGCACATAAACTATTACCCATGACTAGTAGATAAATTACAAATATCTGATGACCTTGATTAGTTCTGACTTCTAATTATCAATTCTTCATAGAAGGTGGGAAGTGTCAATGTCTTTAACATATATGGGCTGCTTGAGAAGCCCATTTTAGGCCCAAAAAGAGCTGTCACTTTTACACATTTAAAAGATTCCCCAGAGTTCTTTAGTTATTGCTGTAAAATTTTTGTTCTGGAATCAAGACAAATTTTTCCATTTATAAAACTCAAAGAGAACGAACATAAAAGCTAAAGATCTAAACAACACCAGAATAAATAAATTATGTCGGTATATAAGATCCGATTACGATCGATCATACGAAAATAAAGAAATTGAATTTTATTAGAACATAGTTATGCTCTGTTTCTTGTGGAGTTGTGGAACATCGAACAAAATTTCAACCCCAGATTACAAAACCATCACACAGCCAAAATATTGAACATCTTTCTTCTTTCTCTCTCCCCCCAAAACTCCACATTCATTTACATAAACCAGATCTACAATTTCTCAGATTCCGACATCGGAATAGTCATCTCTGATCCAAAATAGAAACAGAGCAGAAACTTCTGAAGGTAATTTATAGCTTGGGAGATATAAGTGTTTTAAGAAGGGTTTTTGATTTGAAGGATGATAGATTTTAGACAAAAAGGTATACAAAAAAAAAAAACTATTTGCTTCATACTTTTTTTTTTATGTAATATAAAATTCTACTAAGCCTTCCGGAGAGATTCTTTGAAGATTTTTCCACTTTCTCTCCTTAGCTTCATCAGATTCAATCTGCTCTTCTCTACACTCTTTGCTACAAAAGGCCTTGTCTCCTCTGTAAATTACAAAACCAAAAACAATCAAAATCAGACCAATTATATCACTTTAAGAAAACCCAGATCCAGAATCTGATTGGGGTATGAGAAAAGTTTTAAGCTTTAATTGAAACGAATCAGTACCTGTACATGAAGATATCGGAGTTAAGACCAAGGTGTTTACGGCAAAGAGAACAAGACTCCAAAAAGTGTGGCTCTTCACAACTCAAAAACCCAGAGTAATACGAAGCCATTTGCTAAAGTACTAATCTTTAAAAACGAGAACTTTCGAATTTACGTTAAAAAACGCAACTTCGATAAGCAGATTCGAGAGGAAGAAGAAGAAGAAGAAGAAGAAAGGGGAGGAGGAGGAAGAAGCAGGTTGATTTGGTGTTCATATATAAAGCCGGCTTTAGGACTTTCTCATTGACTTGAGTGAATCACCTGTATCACAGACCACTTTAGTTACAGTACTCTACGATAAATCCTCACCGTTCATCGTAACCGAATCTCCATCTCGAAAGATCTATACGTTAAAGTTCAATAATTCATTACTTTTATTATTTTATTATTGTCATTTTGTGTTGGGTAAATTCTTTTTGTGATTATTTTACCCAAAAAATATAAAGATAAATACACAATGAACCAAACTCTTTGTCCATACCAGTTACCATTTCTTTGTGTTTTTTTTTTCTTTTTCTAAATTGTATAATGAATTTCGAGTAAAATTAAGCATATTTTTTTGGTATTGTCGAGCAATAAAGAAATAATAACATGTATTATAATTAATTTTGGAATACAATAATTTGGGTGGATCTCGTTCGTGGAGGGGAATCAAAACAAGTCTTGCGTTTTGTAAGATTCGTTGGCCACAATAACATGCATAGCGCATGGTTGATGGACTTTTCCCAAATATACAATTAACATTAAATGAAAGTTTCTTAATTTTTATATTTTTATATTGCTGATATTTCACTGAAATAATTTTTATTTTAATCTGTGTGTACTTTTTGCTTTTTTCTTAGGATTCATTTCGCCTGGACAATGTTTCATTCCATGGGTGTGTAATTTATTATCGCCTCTCACTTTTGTTTAATGCTTTGCTTGTACTTATATGTATTTCATTTACTTCTTCTATGGACGACATATGGACAGTAACGTTTTTTTTATTTCATTATTATTATTACTATAGTAGAGTGAATAAATTTATTCGTGTTTTCAATGAGACAAAAACATCTTCGTACACGTGTACAGCTCCAGGTAAAAATAACCTATTGGATGAAATAGAATATCATACTAAACATATATAGTTAGAATCCTCTTGTTGAAATTCTGTAAAATGTCTTTGGCACAATCTTTGTTAAGAGAAACAAAAATTACACAATACGATCTTTCTTTTTTTTGGTAAACTACACAGTACGATCTAAATACTCATAAACTTACACAATATGATCTAACTAGTCATAAAGTTCTAGAACATGTACATTGAATAAATGTAGGACATACATACATACATTTATATTTGTAATAATTAATAAATGAGCAAGAGCGTGACCGACCTATGTTATTCATTTAATATAGTATTAAAATTTTATAGTCGCGAGTTTTATAATATTAAACTGCATAACTAGTACGTGTCACATAGGTGAAATTCTATAAATATTATATATACCGGCTTGAAATAACACATTTTCAAAAAATAATGATATGAATCTTTCTAATATATAACACGAAACAGCAGACTTCTGACTTTTAAAATCAAAGGTAAGAAAACACTATCATAATTTATTCAATTAACTAAGATCACGTCAAGAAACTGAATGTATCTGAGTAAGCAATGACTCACGTTACAAACGGCAAACCAATAATAAACTTTTTTTTTAAAAACTATTTTAAGAAAACCTATATATACACTAAAAAAAGTGTATTAATACATACAAAAATAAAAGGTGTTTTCGTGATCAATTATAATAAAGTTCCAAAAAAAAGGAAAGATGTATCACATAATTGGTCTCTGGACCACACAACTTGTCATCTGTCGATACAACAAGGCGTCGAAGTTGGGAATATCAAACGAGGAGCTGACTCAGACTAATTAGTTAGTGGGGCCCACAATCACCTCTCTTTAGGCCCAATAATCAACGTCCTTGTCTCTCGGCCCATGACAGCTGCACTTGTACCCCGTTTGCCCTTCCTTTTTTTTTTTAACCCATCTGTTATTGACACGTGCAGTGATCCGCGCTCGTGCGCCAGCTATGATCGTAGTTCCTGCTACGTGGCGGTTTGGTAAAGGTCTTAAGGTTTGCATGGGAATTAAATCTGTTGTTTTAATTCTACGGGTAAGATTCGTCGGGTGTGACCGTGGATTTGTTCATTGTAAAATGATCTCAGCCGTTGATTAATTTCAGATGGTGTACCTCTAGGCTCTAGCCAAGTATAGCCAATAGCTACTTCCTTTTGAGCGGTTGTAAAAGGTAGGTAGTAGGAATTATTCACACAACGAAATAATCATTTTAATTTATTTACAGGTAAACCGGTTTAAACCGATATTAATCAATTTGCACAATTTCGCGGAGTGCCATGTCATATGTTGCAACCAGTTACGTAGTGCCATGTGTACAACTCCACGTAAACCTCTGTTGCAACCTTATCAAATGGGCCGGTTCTTGCTCCAAAGTAGGCCCATATCAATTTGTTTTCTAATCAACGGTCGCTAATGTTATCAGTATATCGGTGCCAAGATGGATCACCGGGAAAATAATGAACGGCGACTTCTGCTATGGTTCTTCGCCGTGGCCACCGCCGTTAAACTCCTTCTCATCCCGTCTTACAGAAGCACCGATTTCGAGGTCCACCGTAACTGGCTCGCTATCACACACTCTCTTCCTCTTACCAAATGGTACTTCGACGAGACTAGCCAATGGACACTCGATTACCCTCCATTCTTCGCTTACTTCGAACGCTTCCTCTCTATTTTCGCGCGTCTCGTCGATCCCAGGATCGTGGATCTTCAATCAGGAATCGATTACAGCTCCGAATCTGTAATTTACTTCCAACGAATCAGCGTAATCGTCTCGGATCTATGTCTTCTCAACGGTGTTTACAGGTTGACTCGAAAATTGGAACCGATGAAGCGAAATCTGATCTGCGCATTGGTGATTTGGTCTCCGGGGCTATTGATCGTAGATCACATTCATTTTCAGTATAATGGATTTTTATTGGGTTGGTTATTGCTTTCGATTTCGTTCTTGCAAGAAGGGAGAGATCTGTTGGGTGGGTTTTTCTTCGCTCTTCTGCTATGCTTTAAGCATTTGTTTGCCGTCGCTGCTCCGGTTTACTTTGTTTATCTCCTTAGGCATTATTGCTGGCCCGGTTTAGTTATCGGTTTCCGACGGCTTGTAACTATTGGTGCGGTGGTTGTGGCGGTTTTTGTCGCCGCTTATGGACCTTTTATCTATCATGGACAGGTTAGTGTTAGTTCTTCTTTCTTTTGATGATAGAAAGTTTTGTTTTTTTGCTTTCCTGTGTTATTATCTACAATGTTGGATAATATTTGCCAATTTCCTTACGAGTTCTAGTTGAAGATTCTATTGTTCTTGATGTCTCTACTCTCTAGGGTATTGTAAGTCATCTATTGCTGTTTGATTTAGGTAAAGAGTTTGAATTTGGTGCTGGAGAGCTTATCTCACTGTATACATTGTGAAACTACTGTCGTAGAAATCCCTGTTACTTTGCCCCCAAAAAAAAAGAAAAATCTCTGTTACTTGTCAATTTCATGAGTGATTTGTCCTGTTTGCAGAGAAAGCCAATGCCATTGTTCAGATTAACAGAAATCTAACCAAGTTGGATCAGTGAACCTCTGTATACCCAGTCAAAACCTTTTCCTATATTGATTTATTGAAAAAGCATCTTATGGTGGCAGTTTCTTGTATTCTCACATTGTGTTGCAGATACAGCAAGTCATGAGTCGAATGTTTCCTTTCGGGAGAGGATTGTGCCATGCATACTGGGCACCTAATTTTTGGGTTTTCTATATAATACTCGACAAAGGGCTTGCCTTTTTGCTACGGAAGCTCGGATTCGATATTCAGATTCCTTCTGCTTCTTTCACCAGTGGCTTAGTTGGGAATTCTTCACCTTTTGCAGTTCTCCCTCAGGTACTACACTCTGTTATCTGTCATATCTCATGACTGTTCTGCTCGATCTTATTCTCTTGGACTGGTGCAATGACAGATCACCCCATTGACAACATTTGCAATGGTATTACTTGCGATATCTCCATGTCTCGTCAAAGCCTGTAAAAAAACACACCCGGGGCTTGTTGCTAGATGGATAGCTTATGCATATACATGTGGTTTCCTGTTCGGATGGCACGTCCATGAGAAAGCATCACTTCACTTCACCATCCCACTTGCAATTGTTGCAGTGCAGAGTGTAGAAGATGCTAAACATTACTTTCTGGTTTCGATAGGTATAATATTCTCCTTCTAACCAGCACCCACATTTGTGCATAATCAATCATTCCATGTACTAATCTCTGTATTTCTCCTGCAGTTTCTTGCTATTCCCTCTTTCCACTCTTATATGAGCCACAGGAATACCCGATCAAGGTTCTGTTGTTGTTATTGCATTCCATGGTAATGTGGCTCGGCTTTACGATTCAATACGCAGACAATAAGGCTCAGAAGGAGAGTGGTGAAATCAAGAGCAAGTTTAAGATTGGATGTTTTGAGAAGAGCTATCTAATGGGTTTGTTTATAGTAGAGCTGGTGTCTCAATTCTTACATCCGTATTTTCTAGGTGACAAATTCCCATTTATGCCTTTAATGTTGATCTCAACATACTGTACCGTTGGTATTATGTACTCTTGGATTTGGCAGCTCCGGAGGATCCGGACATAATTCTTGTTCTAGTAATTTGAGGTATTTGATTTTAATACTACGTTAAGCATATACGAAGGATTTTCGTTCTCCATAATACAATTCGTTGGCTTAATAAAACAATAAATTGTGATTTCTCGATTTAATAAAACATAAAAGTTTTTACATCGGTTTGGCTTCAGAACATAACTGGTCTGATGTGAACAAAATATATTGGGTCATAATAGTTAAATGGGCCGTAATATTGGCCCAATTTAAAACATAACCAACGAGAAATGTCGAGCCGAAGTCGCGACGGAGGAAGAAGATCTTGCTGCTTCTGCAAAACCTTATCCTGCCATGGCTTCCACTTTCGTCTCTCTACCAAAACCTTTCTTTGCTTTTCCGGTCAAAATCAGTACTGATCCTACAGCTAACCACAGGCTTCTTGGTACTGACATATCTCAAACGTATTATGTTTGTTCCTTTTCTGATAGAATTTTTTTTTTTGTTCATGATTTTTTTTCCCTCGTGTATCTGCAGGAAGTCAAAAAGGTTGTCTTAGAATCAAAGCGATTTCCACGAAATGGGAACCGTCAAAGGTACTGTCTTTTCGTTTAATCCCATCCGCAAATGTATTGGTTTCTCTGTTTTAAATTGGTGATTAATCTTTTGTGTTGAGATGATAAATTACAGGTTGTTCCTCAGGCAGACAGGGTTCTTGTTCGTCTTGAAGAGCTTCCTATGGTAAGTTTAGCTTCCTTTATGGTCTGAAATGTCATTTTTTATTAAGAAGCAATCAATTAGATGAATCACAAGTAGACATCAAACGGTTGTTGATATCAGTTGCCAAAGAAATTTCGAAAAATTTATTGGCTCTTAACTTGTTTTTTCTTGCAGAAATCTTCAGGTGGAGTTTTGTTGCCTAAAGCAGCTGTGAAGTTTGAGAGGTACTTAACAGGAGAGGTAAGTCATTGCTCCTTATGTTTATATATGACTTGAACATATTTGATTGAATATGGCTTTTTTTTAATCAAGATTAGAGAATCATTTTAGGTTATCTCTGTTGGTTCTGAGGTTGGACAACAAGTTGGGCCTGGAAAGAAGGTAATGGTTTCTTCTTAACTCAAAGACATAATCAAGTAATCATCATCATCCATTGTAACACACTGTGAATCTTCTCTTCATCTCTTTCACCTTTGCCTTTCACAGGTTCTGTTCTCTGACGTGAGCGCCTATGAGGTGAATTACGCTTCTCTGCAGTGAATTGATCAATTGTTGTTTTTGTGTGGTTTTTAGGAATATAGAAGTGAACATTCTATGAATCTATTTCTCAGGTCGATTTGGGGACCGATGCTAGGCATTGCTTCTGTAAAGAGAGTGACTTGTTGGCCCTCGTTGAGTGAAGTCTTGCCCAAGTGAAGAGAGAGGAGACATTTAATGATTTGAAGATTTTAGAAGTTTCCTGTAATTTTCAGACAGCAATTGTTGTTTTCTGTTAATCTTTCAATTTGATATCAATTAAGATCACTTTCAGATAGTCTCAAATGCAAAAAAAAAATCTTCAAAGAGTTGACCAAAAAAAGACTTGCTGCCACTTTAAGCATCTTCTGATACAAATGTTAACTGGTACACATAAAAAGAGACTAAATCAAAACTCAAAAACTCGCAGCTCGATCATGCCTTCTTTTCTCTTTGGAGAATACCAAGCCACGACTTTGCCAGACTCAAGAAGCCTTAAGGAGTAATTCAAACTGTAAATCAGATCTTCCATGCGTGCCGCACCTACCTGAAACTGCGAGTCTACTTTGAAAACAATCGGACCCGCAACCTGCAAAATTATTGCAGAAGAAAAAACAGTGATTGATGGGCATTGCTTATATACTGATCCTTAACATCAAAGACTACTTTTGATTTTTGGACAAAAGATCATTACCTGTTGCTGGAATATCAGGTTGAGTCTGGGAGACCACAATGTGTCATCAGAGTTGTTACTACCTGACGATCTTCGAATTGCATGGAAGACTTTTTTAGCAAGAGCAGAAGCTGAGGGTAAGTCCATGCGAACATCTACTCGTGTTAGATCGCCATACAACTTACTAAACCGCCCTTTTTGGAATGTATAACAAGCAGAACCAAATACGTCTGCGCTTATCGGACTCCGCTTCTTGCCATTAACCAACATGCCTCGGCCTGTGATCCAAGCTGCCAAGCTGCTACCTAGAGAATGAACATTGAGAACTTAGCAGTCAATTCAAGGTCAAGAAAAAAAGGAAAGAGACTACATTAGGTGAACAGTTTTTTAAGAGAGTACCTACTATTCCTGAAATTGCTGCATGAGGCTCCTTTAGACGAATATCGTAAGGCAGAAACCCAGGTATATCCTCTTCTTCTGTGTTGTTTTCTTTCTCTTGTGGGCTCCACAAGTCTCTGTTAGCCTTGTATGAAACTGCAGCCTTAGCGCATAAACCAGGCATTAAAGAAGTAGGAGCATCAATACCACTCTCAGCACCAGCATTCACAGGCTGAGGATTACCCCTGCTTTTATGGAGACCAAACCGGTATCGAAGCCCTGATTCTGGAACAAGGGATGAGACGTCAATGTTTAATGATTCAGGAACATCCCAGAAACGTCCTTTATTGTCCAAAAACAGATCTGGCCAAGCTGCTTCCACAGTGAGATCATGTTTATCAAGCTGCTCATTACCTCAAAACAAAACAAATTAGAAGTGCTTAAACAGACAAAGAATCCATCATGGGTACAGTACAGATACATACCGGATGAAACAACATCAACTTGTTTCGGAGTCCGTTTCTATCTCCATGGCGTTCAGTGCTAAGCAAGAGAGAAGAAGAAGTACCCAACGCAATCTGAGTCCATAAACCAATAGAATAAAGGGATTTGTCAACAATGTGTTTTGCTGTATCCTTGACAACTTGAAAATCCCACTCTTCAGCATTGCTAATATCTGCTTTGATATCAGCAAATAGCTTCTTTGGTTTAAACTGCCCAACCAATCCCAGCCACCTGAGTGAAAATGTCAAACAGACCTAATCAAATGTCTCATCAAATCCAACAATATCAACACCTAGAAAATGACAAAGTGTCCAAATTGGTCTATAATTCACAAGTTTGATTCTTGTTTTCAAATCCTCAGCAACGACCTTAAGCATTACTGACTCAAACACCACAATCAAAGTGGAGAGAGGTTTAAGAATATTTACCAGTTGTTAGAGGAAGGACTGAGCAAGAGAGAATTGAGAGAGAAAGAGCCAAGTCTCTTGTCGGAAGCAGGAGCAAAAGTAGGGATGATTCCGAGAGGAAAGCCTTCGCGAAGCAGAGAGAGTTGTTGAATCCGGTGAGAGCGGCTGGCTCGTGCTCCATCTACGGGAAATGGCTCACCAGGAACAGAGCGAGCCGTGCCTTCAAGGGTTTGGGGTGAAGAAACGTTCTGGTCCCAAAACACTGAATCAATAGCTGCGTTGAGATTCGCCATTTTCTTCTTCTTCTTCTTCCTTTTGTCCTTCCTTATCTCAGACTCTCCTGTTGATGAAGCTGAGGAGGCAAAAGAGGTTTAAGCTTTAGTATGGGCCTTTTCTTTCAGCGTTATGGGCTTCTTCATGGCCTTATTCGTAATTCCAATAAATTCGATTTCAGCCCAGGATTAAACAGTACACTTGTGTGAGTTATAAATAAAGGATGTGCAATAAGTGAATGTTGAACAATTCATAAGGGTCCAATTTGGATAAACCTAATTTATTATTTTTTGATCAATGCTTATTTTTGATGTATAGAAATTTTAATAATATAAATGGAAAACTTGAATGCTAAACCTACATAAAGATGGGAATATTTATTCGACCAATAAAACAAAAAGCATTGAATTACCAAAAATTAAACCAACCGTAGCATATTTTATATCCCTTCAATCCTAAATCCTCCCATGGTTTTTTTTTTTAAAATCATTTGTCTCTGAACTAAACGACACTAGATAGCTTATGGCTATCATTTAATTTCTAAATTTTTAACCATACACAATAAAAAAAATATGTTAGATTTAATATTTGTTTATGTTAAAATACTATAGAAGGAAAATGTTTAGACCAAATTTTGTTTTTTTCCGAGAATCTCAGCATCCCAGTGACTGATACCATACATGTAAGTTTGACTGGTCCATTTATTTACATTTAAACTTTCTATCAACGATTAACTTGCAAAATTATTAATTTATAGGTTCAATTGATAGTTTTAAAAAATAATTTCTAAATCGTTGGGTTTAATTGATAATTTGTAAAATTAGATTCCAAATCTTTGATAAACTTATTAATTTGATTAACCCAAATAACCCAAATTAGAAACCCGAAGTATTAAATCGAAATCGTTTAATAAACCAATTTAAAAACCTAACCCAAATCGATTAACTCTGTAAAACCCTCAAATCGATTTCATCTACTTCACTCCCAACCTCTGGTGACGATAACATCCGACGACGAGAAGTAGATAAATAAGTAAAAAGGTCACACTTGTATTAATCAAATTAATAAGTTTATCCGAGATTTGGAATATAACTTTACAAATTATCAATTAAACCCAACGATTTATTAACTATTTTAAAAAACTATCAATGAACCAAGTGACAATTTTCAGAAAGTCAGATTAAACAATAAAGCTTTAAATGTCAAATGACAATTCAAACTTTACTGTGATGATATTTTGTCGGTCTAAACTTGGAATGGACTTAGACCGTTCTCCTTTTTTTTCTCGATTAATACAAAAAGAACACCGTTAAATTGTTTGTCCACGTCATTCTTTCTTTTTTGTCCACATGTTGAAGAACTGAAGAGGATATGAAAAAGAAAGGCTTATTATTGAATTTTTGTTCTTCAAAACATTTAAGATTCCGATAGGCGCCAAAATTTGTCTCGTAATTGATAAATCAAAATTATATTGTAAAAATGTATCAAAGATAGTATTATGAGATTGTTTATTTTGCTAGGAGTGGAGGTAGTTAGTTGATTAAAATAAAGAGTTTATCCTATTTCTTTATCAACTTTGTTTCTTTATATGATTTGAGAATTTAGCAGCATATGAACTATGGATTTTATGTTTTTTATAGGTTATAAAAGGTTGTTTTATCAAAATTTTGATTAAAAACTATTTTTTTATATTTCCTATATATTATTTGGGGAGTACATTTATAAATAAACATTAAAAAGTATAAATATTTACATCACATTGCCATTATATCAAAGAACAAATTTAAATCTCTCATTAAAGACATTTTAGTCATTAGTTATAATGTGATCATTTAATTAAAATCAAAGATTATTTAAAGAAATTAAATCAAATATATCGAGATTTACCTAACTATCCTTAAATATCGATATTTCCTTAAATATCGATATTTCCTTAAATATCGATATTTCCTTAAATATCGATATTTCCTTAAATATCGATATTTCCTTAAATATACCATTACTTATTTACCTTACTGAACCTTCTATAATTATTATCAAAATTTTAGGGAAAAAAATCATTTCTAATAAATAACAAATTTCAAAATAACATGTAGTGCATAAATTTTTAAATATCTTTCTGTCTTTTGTTTTTAAAATTAATCAAAATCTTTATACAAGATAAAAATATTATAATCAATAATGTCAATAAACTTGTAAATATTGTCAAAGATTTTATTTTGCAAAACCGAAAACCTACATTACATGTTTATTTTTTAAAAAATATATATATAAAAAACCAAAATAAAACTTAAAACACACGATTTTAAATAACCACTAATAAGAAAAACTAGATTACGATTTTGTTCATTTATTTATTTATAGATCACGAGTATAAACCTTATATGTCATCAATATTCTTTACTTAATCTTAACAAAAGAATATATTCTCTCATTATAATAAAATCTTAATGAAAACTCATCTTAACGTGGATAAGATTTCAAAATAAATATAAATATAAATTTATAATTCCGAATTTTAAAAGATACATTATTTCATACTGTAGCACGGGACTAATTCTAGTGTATAATTAAATCCGTAGACACATCGCAAAATCCACAATTATAAAGTGAGACGGATTATGATTGTCATATTTAAGACCATAGGTTTATGCAGGTCGACCTGCCACAACCCGCAAAAAAATTGGACCTGCAGGCTGCAGCAAGGCACGCTAAATGGGGCGGGTTAGTTAATACTCCTAATTCTGAAAAGTTAACCTCGAGAAACGGAATCGATTTACTCTTTTTTTCTCCTATCTTCTTCCGCAAGTAAATACTGTGTATTCCCCCAAGTAAACCTGAAGTTGAGTCGTTGTACCTTTTTGACCTAAATCATAGAATTTGAAACGCATTTTGCCAAGTTTATAACGACGAATCTTAGTTATCGATTTTTGGCAAAGATTTAAAGTACTAAATTGGGTTTGAACATGGGAGTGAAGTAGTGATGAAGATTGACCATAGAATTTCTGATAATTAACGGGTGATATTTTAGTGTCCGGTGCGTTTGAAACCCAACCGACAGATAAAACCAAAACTACATTAACTGAGTCGAACAAAATTTCAATTTTATTTTGGTTTCTATATTTCAACTCACAAACCAAAAAAATTCTGAATCAAGAACTAAGATTAGACAGAAGACAGATTGTTAATTTCACAAAATTCAAGCAAAAAGGGTTTTTAAAAGAAACTGAAACTGTTAAAAGAGTCAATAACAATGCTCTCCAAACAGAACTGGATTTATTTGCAAATCCCATTATAAAGAGAGAAGAACCTCATACAAAAAAAGGGGGAAGAAACAGAAGGAGAAATCATGAGAGAGCACACACAGGTTTAGCTAGACATTGGATGATTGTAAACGTATTCAATGGCGAGAGAGCAAGAATCGATCTTGTCAGCTTCTTTGTCTGGGATTTCCAGCTTGAATTCCTCTTCAATAGCCATCACTATCTCCACTGTGTCCAAACTATCTAACCCCAGATCGTTTTGGAAATGAACCTCAGGAGTCACCTGTGTATAGTTATCACAACAAAATAAGCTGAAAGATTTGTATTGACTTCAAACAAAAAGGATTCATGAATACCAAATCCATAAGATAAGACCATATCAATCAAATTCATGGCAACAAACAACAGCAAATCTAAAGCATCAGCTCTTTAACAATAAGCTAAAATTAATAGATCATTAAGAATCAATAACCTTAAATTTACAAGCAACACTAATGTATATTCCCACTAGATCAAATACAAAATCAACCAAAAGCTCCAACATTGACAGAGATTCAAGGCAAAATAACCATTTTGTTCTTCCAGTAATGAGGAAAACAAAAGATAGGAACCACGATTCGATCCCATACATAACAGGTCTAAAACCGGATCTTATTTAGCCAAATTTTAAGAAGATCGAGCTGACCTTAGCGGGATCGACTTTGGGGAAGCTTTTGACGACATCGAGAACTCTATCGACTACATCTTGTCTGCTGAGATGATCATCGTGCGAAGAAAAAGTCCGTATCGAACCAAGGAATCCAATTTGAGACTGATTCAATCCTAGGGTTTGCAGCGGAACCCTAAGGTGACAAAGAATTGCATTTCTCAGTGCCATTTCCCTCTCTTCTTCGAGCTCGAGAATTAGGGATTTGATGAGACACACAAAGTAGCCAAATGGTTCAGGTCATACGAGAAGGCACGTGATTGTCACGTGCCCGCTACTATAAGGCTAGCCCAAATCCTTTCGTGGGCTTATATATTGTAATTTATCTCAAATAGTTTCTAATTTCACATCAAGGACCCAAATTGGTTTTTCCTCGAATAAACAGCAACTTACGAATAACAAACTCACTAATACTCAGTATTTGCAATTCTAGAGCGACGGGATTTCTCCGGTAAATATCGGAAACTTTTATTCTCAGCGAGCGAGATCTCGACGTTTCTCGGATCCGTCCGGCGAGTTAGATCTTTGAGAAATCATGGCTCCGGTCTCGGCACTCGCTAAGTATAAGCTGGTATTCTTGGGAGATCAATCCGTCGGCAAAACCAGTATCATCACCAGATTCATGTACGACAAATTCGACAATACTTACCAGGTAAATTTCCATTGTTCAAATCTAGTTATGATCTCGACGATGCACGATGCTTGCTTTTATTTTGGGGAATTATAGTTGGATCGATTTTGAGATCCATTATCGTGTTGTTTAGTTCGAAGTTCTCAATCGTTTTCGTGATCCCGCATTCGATTCTGACGTAATTTATGTGTGATCTGATTTGTAGATCGTGTTTAATGTATAGGACGTAACAATCAGCTGAAATAGAATGATCATCGTTTGTGATATTGGCTTTGTAATCGCTCACTTTCGTTTATTGTACATGCTCAAGAATTCAGTACCATAGAAGATCCTAGTAACACTAATATGAGGATGTTTCTTTGATCTTGTTATCATTGTTTATCTAATCGAATTTGTTCTCAATCGATGAATGAAGTCATCTGATCTTGATTTGTAAATATGATAATGACGTTTAAGCTCCTAATAGTAAGTGAACTGTGCTAGCTTATCATCATTATACCCAATGTTCTTCCTTTTCTCAGTAGCTTATGTTGTTTCATAATAATCAGGCCACAATTGGTATTGATTTTCTATCGAAGACAATGTACCTTGAAGATCGAACGGTCAGACTTCAGCTGTGGTAAGATCTTGAGCCTCTTTCGGTTTTCGAACACTGAAGAATAAAATTGCAGATCGATCATGATTTGATAATTAACATTGAGAGCCGAAAACATATGACAGGGATACAGCTGGGCAAGAGCGATTCAGGAGTCTTATTCCGAGCTATATCAGGGATTCGTCTGTTGCTGTTATTGTGTATGATGTTGCAAGTATGTGTACCTTCACTCTTTCTCTCAAACACATGAATATTTTTCATATCTGAGATGTTGTGACTGTGTTATTCAGTAATCTTATGAGTACATGCGTTTTGATTTCTTCTCTATCTCGATCCATTGTGCGTTGTGGAACTCAAGATTTATTTTGTTTTCCACTGACATATAGGCAGGCAATCCTTCCTAAACACTACTAAGTGGATCGATGAGGTTAGGACAGAACGTGGTAGTGATGTCATAGTTGTGCTTGTGGGAAACAAAACTGACCTTGTGGACAAAAGGTAATAGTGGTCTACCATCTCTTCTTTTACATGTTTCTTTTAAAACTTTGCTATGCAAATTACTGTTCAATAGCAATTAAAACTGAAAATTTGGTAGTCTTCTTTCCCGGTCTGGTTTTGTAAGTATGTTTCCGATACGAATGAGTGTCTTTTTGTATCAAACCACGTATTACTTTTCTGGTGGTATTGAGTATGTTCCATTGGTCCCAAACGACCCTACAAGATAATAAATGGAAAATCATTTGGTGCTCAACTGCATATATTTAAAGGGATTCTTTATAGTCAACACGCTTTGACACTTGATGGTGCCTACTATTTGTTACTGCCAATGGGCCTTTCGTAATAAATTGTTTGTTTTTCAGGCAAGTGTCAATAGAGGAAGCAGAAGCTAAGGCTCGTGAACTTAACGTAATGTTCATTGAAACCAGTGCCAAAGCGGGCTTCAACATTAAGGTAACAAAGATTTTCGCTTCACCTATTTCTGAGGGCTTCTTGGACAACAAAAGATTGCTACTAAGTTCACCTAAGCCCTAGCTTTCTTTAGCCCCATCAATAGTTGATTAACCTAGACTTTTATACCAACCTGTTGATTGTTACATCCTTCTCATTCGTATGGATCTCTTGCTGATACTCTCTAAACAATTACTGCAAATCCATAACGCTATCAATCCGTACAAATCCTGTTTTTTTTTTGGATGTTTTCAACCATTTTTTCCATTGCTAGGCGCTCTTCCGCAAGATAGCAGCAGCTTTGCCTGGAATGGAAACATTGTCTTCGACAAAGCAAGAGGATATGGTTGATGTGAATCTCAAGTCTACCAATGCAAATGCATCTCTGGCTCAGCAGCAATCAGGAGGATGCTCTTGTTAAAATTGGCAACAGCAGCAACAAAAAAAATCGATAGGGAACTAAAAAACACAAAAAAGTCCTCAGAGCCCTCGCATTATCCAATCCGTTATTGTAAAATTTTTGCCTGCTTATTCGACTTTTTGCCCTTCATCAGATTGTTTTAAGAAAGACTTTTGTTTTAGCTGTGGTGTGTCCTTAACTCTGTCTGATCTTTTGTGGTCTTTGGAGTTTCAAATGCTCTCTGCTTCAGTACTTTTGTTTACTTTTTATCAGAGCTATGATTTGTCAGTCTATGAATTTAATTATATTATAAACTAACTGTGAGCTATGTAATAAACACACTCTTCTCTTATCTTCCTTCCGTGTGAAGACAGTTAAATAGAAAAAAGAATCCTAGAATTGTTTATCTTTGACCCATACAGAAACTGAGAATTAATTTCGTACACATGTCGTTAGGTCAGATCACTTCAAAGAGCAAATTAAATTCAAAGTCTCACTGTTCCCAGGTAATTTTCTCCAGTTCCACCATAACCTTGATAAATAAATAAATAAATAAATAAATGTTTTCCCGAAAAATAAACTCTTTTTCTTCGTGAAAAGCTCTGATGAAATAATGCAGTTGAAAATAATGTGTATACTCAGCAATATCATTCTTACGGTGGAATAGTGCTGCGTTAAGATTAAACAAAAGTAGATATAGAGTAGATATTAGCGTTACATAACTTAAATTCGGCTAGTTATTGCAAAAACAGCAACTAACATTCACAATAATTTGACGGAAAATACTTCTAGTGATTAGGAAAAAGTTGTTATCTTTATAAATAACATGCCATTTGATATAAAAACATAGTAATCTTCGCCATTATGCAATCTTCATCTTCGACCGACCCTTCTTTGCTTTGAATTTGGTTTGGGTTCTTGGACCACACTCAAAACTACCGTTTTCGTCATTGATTCATCTATGTTGTACTCTTTTTCCTTCACTCGATTTTATCTCATTGGATTTTTTAAATAAAGTTTTAACAAGTTAGCGTTTTCAAAACATTTTCTACTTCATCGTAGTTGTTTTATTTCTCTTTCTTCTTTTTTTCTCCTTCTACTTCAAAACTATATTCTCTTGTAATTAACATTTTCTATTTCATCTTGTTTGTTTTAATTATTGTCATTATTGTGAATTTGTCAATACAATTTAACCCTTTAAGCAAAAAAAAAAAAAAGGTTATGTCAATGACTCTTTTGATGTCATTACTTATTAATTACTTATTATGACGCATTATTTTTGAAGGAAAGACAGAAACTTGTAGGAGTGCTTTTGAACGGTCCAACTAAGCTATTCGAAAATTTTAAATTTGTTAAAGTTGTTTCTTTAATGACATTTCATAATCAAGTTATCCATCAAATTCCTCATACATAGTACCAACTAATAGCTAAAAATTTACAATGTACCAACTAATAACTAAAATTATTTATAGTGATACTTGTGCTTTATTTGAATTTTCCCACTCTCATCAAACACATAATTCACAATAATGACAATAATTAAAGAGAGACCCCCTAAAGAAATTAAAAAAAAAAAAACAGAATGAGTAAGTTGAAATCAATGAAGATGTAGGTGAGAGGAGATGGTAGAGCCACGAAATAACACTATTTCTCCCCGCAAAGCCAAATTCATTAAATGCCAACTTCCCTTTTATGACCGTTAATGCTCTGTGTAAGATGACGAAATATCAAATTACAATTGAGCCCATAGAATGATATATTCTCATTCACGGCTAAGGACCCATCGAATTTAAATCTAATTTGGACCCACTTCGTATATTTGTATTCAAGTCTTAGTCTTTACTCTTTTAAACCTTTGAAACTCTCTTAGACGGTACTTGGATCTTACAAAAGTCGCCATATTTCGTCGAATTTGAGACCTATGTTATTGGATCTATATGCCTAATTTCATAGCTTTCTTTATTAGGTTTGATGTGTCTAGTTAGTTAGTGACTCGTAAATTGGAGTTATGAATGGTTTAATTTTGACTTTGCCATGTCTAGGACAAGTATTGTCAGATTTTGTTTTTCTAGATTAAGGGAAACACAAGGGTATGTGTCACATTTATTACCCACAAAGCATTGATTTTTTTTATTATTATTTGAAAACTTCAAAATAATTGCAAATTTTACAATTCTGACATGAACTAGTCATAGGTTTCTTCTTCTTTTATTATCTGTCATTTTGATGTGTACACCCAAAAATATTCATATAAAAAAAAAACAGAGGCACATTAGACTATCCAAAGAAAAGAAAAAAAACACACAACATTGTTCTTCTAATCTCCAAATTTTTTAAAAAACGAATATTTCTTCCTTTAATATATACAGGCTTCTCTTTTCTCTTCCAAATTATATAATCTCTTTTCAACACTAATCTTAGTTACCAAATCCTAATTCACTCATCAAGATTCAACCGTTGAAGGAAAGAATAGACTGGATGTCTCACCAAAATCGTTTAGCCTCGGATGAGTTTTTAACAGCAAAGATTGAGCTGAATGAAGCCTACCATGAGGAGGAGCTTTATTTGAAATATAAGAGTAGATGTTCTTGGTTGCTGGCAGAAGACAAAAATACCAGGTTCTTCCACGAATCAGTTAAGCAAAGGTCTTCAAAGAATAGGATCCATCAAATTGTTGATGAGTCTTCAAGACTCTTTTTTTCTCTGAAGATGATAAAGGAAAAGCAGCCATCAGGTTTTTCTCAAGTCTTTACTGCTCTAAGTTGTCTGATTCAAGTTCTATCCATAGTTCTAGTCTTGTTCAAGATTTAAATGGAAGAGTTTCAGAGGATCAGAATTTGGACCTAATGAAACCTCTAGATCCTTCAGAGATAAAAAAAGCTGATTTTGGAATGGGTGCTAACAAATGTCCTGGACCGGATGGATTAAGTGGAGCTTTCTACCAAGACCACTGGGACTTAGTAGAAGGAGATTTGGTGATAATGACAAATAATTTCTGGTCCTCAGGATATTTTGACCCAAGATTAAATGAAACCAACATTTGTCTCATACCAAAGAAGAGAGGAGCTCAGAGATTAAGTGAGTTTAGCCCTATCAGCCTCTGTAATTTTGTATACAAAGTCATCTCAAAGGTAATGACTACCAGATTGAAGGCTTTTCTTCCATTCATTGTCTCGGAAATTCAGGCAACTTTTGTTAAAGAAAGACTCATCTCCGATAATATTTTACTTGCTCATGAAATGATTCACGCGCTCAATACTCAAGAAGGTATAACATCAGAGTTTGCTGCCTTAAAGACTGATATGATGAAGGCATTTGACAGAGTTGAATGGCCTTTCTTGGAGGTTATGATGAGAAAGATGGGTTTTTGTGAGCAGTGGATTACCAGAATAATGGAGTGTGTCACCATAGCATCTTTCAATGTGCTTATCAATGGAAGACAATTTGGTCATATCAATCTAACAAGAGGAATAAGGCAGGGAGATCCTCTTTCTCCCTTTCTATTCATCCTTGTAGTTGAAGTCCAGGGAGCAAGAGTTTCTAAGGTAATTGATAGAGAGGTTTTAACAGGAATCAAGATAACCCCAAATGCTCCGGTTATTTCTCACCTCGTATTCGCTGATGACTATCTCTTCTTTTGCAAGGCAGTAAGAGAATAATTGAGTTGTCTGAAGAGTTTACTAGATGAGTATAACAAGGTCTCAGGTTAGAAAGTTAACTTCTCCAAGTCGAGTATGAAAAAGTAAACATCAAAGGAGTTTCTGGTATACAAAGAGAAGGAGGCTCAGGATTCTATCTTGGTCTCCCTGAAACTTTTATAGGGTCTAAGACAAAGACATTGGGATATCTCAATGAGATAGTTGACAATAAGTTGAATTCCTGGAAGACAAGGTTCTTATCTCAGGTTGGGAAAGAGACTTTGATCAAATCAGTAGCTCTAGCTCTTTCTACTTTCACAATGTCCCATTTTAGACTTCTAAAAGGTTTGTGCACCAAGATTAATTCTAAATTGGCTAAGTTTTGGTGGAAAAATCCAGCTACTGGAAGAGGAATTCATTGGAAAAGTTGGAAAAATATTAGTTTGCATAAATCAGAAGGAGGGATAGGTTTCAGGGATGTTGAGGGTTTCAATTAAGTCCTACTGGGGAAGCAACTGTGGAGATTGGCTAATCAAGACTCTTCTTTACTTGCCAGAACCCTAAAAAGCAGATATTATCCCTCTGTCTCCCCTTTAGAAGCCACGTTAGGCTCTAGACCCTCTTTTGGGTGGTGCGATATTTAAGGGTCTCAGCGTCTGATGAAGCTGGGAATGCAGAAAGAGATTAGGAATGGAGAGACGTTAAGAATGTTAGAAAACTCGTGGTTACCATCTAAACCGCCAAGGCCGCCTATTCCTCGAGAAGGTTTTGATCCCCAAAGCTACATCCTCTCCCCTTTTAAAGAACAATATGCATATGAATGAAACCTTTATATGTTGGAAGCAGTGTTTGAGGATAAAGAAAGGAAGCTTATTACTCAGATTAAGCCAGGAGGGAAACATTCAGCATCCTCATTCTCTTGGTCTTATAATGCAAATGGAGATTACTCTGTTAAATCGGGTTATTGGGTGTGGAGAAATGTGCAACAACCGGAAGAGGATCCTACTTTAGTCTCTAACCCAAATGTCAATTCTCTGTTTAGAGCTTTATGGCTAATCAAGGCTCCACCTAAAATAAAACACTTCATATGGAGATGCTTAGCAAACTGTCTAGCAACTTGAGCAAATATGAAGCAGAAAAGACTGACTAAACAAAGCCACTGCCTAATTTGCCCTGATCAAGAGGAATCAGTCAATCATATTCTCTTCCTGTGCCCATATGCAAAGCTCCTTTGGGCTCTTTCACCTCTGGGATACAAATTCTTCCCTCATGCTTCAGGTTCTATTTTTGAAAACCTCTTTACTTTGTTAATTCCTGTTGGTATGGATATAGAAAAGAACAAAAAAAGACAGAATCTCTGGCCTTGGATAGTTTGAAAACTATGGAAATGTAGGAATGATAAGATTTTTTCTGCTATAAATCATCCTACTAATGTTATGATGAAATGAATGGTTTGATCTTAATCCATTTTCTTTAGCTTCTTCAACTCCTTTAGCTGCGGGAAGTGTTCAAAAAAGGTGGAAGCCTCCTGAGACTGGCTGGCTAAAATGTAATACTGATGGGTCTTGGAGTAAAGATAAAGATAATGCAGGGATATGATGGATTCTCAGGGATATCAATGGAGAAATAGTTCACTTTGGTGCCAAATGTCTTCCATCTCTGTCAGTTCCTATCCATGTAGAAGCAGCTAGTTTAGTTTGGGCTGTGAATTGTGTGAAAAATTATTGCTATAAGAAGGTGATCTTTGAATCGGTATTAAATCTGTCAATTTGTCATTTCTTCCGTGGTCGATCATTCACCTCTAATTTTATTGGAATGAGTCAAGAAGCAGAAGACTTTTGTTTTTCCTTTTCTCCTCGTTCTTGTAACTTTTGTGTGGATGCGATGGCGAATACTATTTCCAAAACTTATCCGTATTTTGCTTTGATACATGTTATTCCTCCTAATTGGTTTCTTGGCTTGGTGAATAAAGATAAGCATTGGATCGTTTATTCGGTTTGATTAATGAAGTTAGTTTTGTGTTAAAAAAATATATATACACAGGCAGAAAACATTATAATATATAAATATATAACCAAAAACGTAAATTCACTCTTTATCTGTTGGTAGAGTAAAGCCACAATATATATAAACTTCATATGAATCTTGTGAAGGGTATTTTAGGTAATTTCATAAAGAACGGTCAGATTTTGAACCCAACCAAAAAAAAACAAAATCAACGGCGGTGATCAACTCTTCCTAAATCCACAAGCTTCTTAGACCGGTTACCGCAAAAAGACGCCGCCGTTGAAAGGTGAGGCTTCGCCGGAGATTTTAATTCACCGGAATATCCAAAATCCGGCGGAAATTTCGCTTTCCAGTTAGAAGAACAGTTAGGTTTAGCTCTAACTAACGGACTCAAGCAAAAAGCCATCCCTGATACACTTTTACCAATCCCAATCGTCGCCGTTTTTCTCCTTCCCGGAGTTCCAATCGCCGGCGTTCTTCTTAACCTCCCAGGTGATTCCTCAACTGATTCATCGTTAGTCGTTGAATCTCCCGCCGGCGACATTCCTCTGCAATATCTCTGTCTAGGTCGATGATGATGATCGGATTCTGAAGCGATCAAATCCTCGATATAGCAAGTAGTGGTGTTTGATTGCTTCTTCGATCGAACTGAGAGAACCTTTGAGAACCATGACCGTGACGTTGTCGTCGACGATGACGATTGAGAAAAAACAGTGGACGCGTCGCATGAATCGCGACGCGCATCGTAATCGTCAGATCTCGTTCTGAAGAAGCTTGAGAATCTAGATAAACCGCTTTTTTTCTTCTTAAACGATCGGTCTGATTCGAAGACTTTTTCCGATGACGATGATCCTCTTCCTCCTCCGCCGTAAGATTGATGATCCACCACTTGCGGCGTTGCGAAGAATCGGCTATTAGAAGAAGCTACAGAGTCTCCTCCTCCTCCTCCGACTCCGGCTACGGCGTCTGATTTTCTCGGAGCAACGTAAGGAGAAACAGAACGAGGAAAAAGTAGAGGAGGACGAGGAGGAGGAGGAGAAATTCGAGAATGACGATGATCGTCGTTTTCAGACGCGGCGGTTGAAACGGCGAGAGAAAAGAGTCGTTCACGGAGACAAGAAGCACAAACGCCGATACTGCTACTCAAATCTACTGTATGTCTCTTACACCTCATCGGGAAAAAAAAAACTGTAAATTAAAATAAAACTCTGTTAGAGAATTTAGAATTAGAAGAAGAAGAAGATGAAGAAAGATTTGTTTGTCTTCTTCTGAGTCTCTGAGATTTTCTCTTTTTAAGAGAGAGAGAGAGAGAGAGGATCTAATGAGAAGAGAATCGCCAAGAGTATATGGAAATTTTCAGATTTGTTATTTTTTTTAAAGAAGAAGAAATATATAAAATACAATTTTTCAGGTAATAAAGGCTTGACATGTTAGCCTTTATTTGGTTTATAAAAACATTTTTTTTTAGCAATCAAGATGATGATTATACATACTTATGGTTAAAGATAAATTATCCTTTTTAAAATTTATTAACGTCACTACAGTATATTTTTTGTTTCCTTCTTTTTGGGTGTGCTTGTAGTGGGAGGATGAACATTTCATTGTTTTCATCATAATTCATATTGTCGTTGACATTGCTTTTTGATCATTGTCAAAACAAACATCACTTCATCACAAAATGGGTTATGTAATAATGATTAGTTATTACTTCATTCTCAATTGGGTTATGTAATCATTAGTTATTACCTTTAAAATACTTTGTTAAAACTAAACGTCCTCTTAATTTGACTCATTAAAACCATATTAAAACTGTTTGTTTAGACAAACCGTACTTACTTAGGACATCTTATGTAAACGTTATATCAACAATTTCATCGAAATTCCATGGAAAACTACCAAATTAAAGGTCTTGGTTGTTTCCTTTTGTTTTGTATTAACTAAATACGTTTAAAATGTGGACATATATGCTTATTATTAAGTGTATGTCTAATTTGTGATACTATTAAGTCTATGTGCGTTAATATCCTGAAATAGTTAATGATAGAATTATGAAAATGATCGAGAATTCAAAGATACGGTATGAATCCAATTCAAATATATATGGAAAGTAATCCACTTTTTTTTTTTAATCATTTAAATGACAATCATGAAATAATTCGTAGTGGAGATATTGGGAGGACGAACAAGAAAAACAAATATATCAATTTGATCAATGTATATACATTTTTAAAAAAGGGAAACGAAGCATGTGACGACGGCAAGAAAAAGATGGGAGAGCTCGTGGATGGTGGAAGCCGACAAGTGTTAGGTGATACGAGACGTCGTCGTTTTTGGTATCCCACACGCTTGTTCGTCCGTTTCTTCTTGGGTTAGCCACGGTGGCCTCCTACCCTTCAATTTCAGGCCTATACTGGATTTTAATCCTTTTTATTCTTTGATAAATGGGCCATCTTCTCTATTATTGGGCTTCAATTTCACTTACTAATTTTTTTTTCCCCTTCTTTTAAACATCAATCTATCTTTATTATTAACTAGTTTTATATGCTATACCACCGGAAGATAATACTATATTATATTTTATCTATATTTATATGAAAATATATTTTATCAAAAAGTATATTTTATAAAAAGATTTACCACCTAATTTTTATAAAAGAGAAGGATGCACAAAACTTTGATTTGTATTTTCTCTGAATAACCATATAAATTTAAAATTAAATAAATATTTTAAAATAATATTTTTCACAAAAATCAAGTAAATTAAACACTAAACACTAATATAAAGACTCTTAACAAACCATATTAAAATAATATTTTAATAAAATACATTAAAACATGTTCTAAAAATATAATAAGATTTCTTAAAACAAATTATTACCTTTTCAACAACCAATAATAATTCTATTCCCATGAGTATATTATTTGCTTTGATATTTCTTGTTTCTCATTTTCGAAGCAAACGTACTATAGTAGACGATAAACACGATTTTTGTCTAACTGATTTAGGGTAAGAAGGACTCCTGAATTTATTTTTCTGATTTATAATGATGAATAACAAAAACTAAAAGATGAATGATAAGATGATTTGTTAAGAATCTATACTTTGGTATTTATAACCAAACTACTACAATATTAATTTGGAAAATTAACATAATTGTGATGTAAAATATTAAATATTAAATATTTTGCTAAAACTGATAATTGTCTTTTCTGATGATACATTAACAATAAGTTATCTTTTCTATTATTTTTATTTTTTTGTTATTTACATTTTTTACTTAAAGTGACAAAAATCTTTATTGATTATCTATTCTACATTTTTATATAGAAAATTACCATTACCAGAAAGTTCAAAATTAATAAAATTTATGCGATTGACATTTTTGCTGATTTAATATGATGAATAACAAAATTTAAGAGACACGTGTCACAATCTAAATTAACGATGACACGTGTCGAAATCTAATGAGTTATTACTTTGACATGTGTCACGCTCACGTTAAACACGTTCAGATTTATATAATAAGATGTCTCAAAGCTGAGATATAATCCTTTGCTATTTTGTTTGTTGTTGTAAATATATATATATTGAATTCTAGGAAGGATATTTTAAAATATTTAACATATATGAAGAATTATTTTTTCTTCAAGATATAAAATATTGAGCCATTAAGGTTTGAATATGGAAAAAAAAAAACTTCAAACCCTTACTAAAATATTGAGATTTGAATTATATTTGGGTTTGAATAACCAGAGATTTTTTTTTCTTTCTTTCTTTTAAGTAGAATTTTAAATGCTTAAAGACGTAAATGGTAAAATAAATAATTATTAAATGTTTTTCAGTCAATTTTCAAAGTTTACATATAATAATAAATGGAGAATGCCAAAATAATAATAATAATAATTGGATTGGTTTTGGTTTATCTTATTGAAACGCCCGCTCTCTGTTTTCTCGTGTCTTCCTTCGTTCTCCGGTCCATCTGCGTTCGTCTCAAAGTCCTTGCACTCTTCTTCTTCTTCGTCTGTGGATCTTTGAATTTCTCTAACGAAGCATGGCTACACTGGAGAGTTTGATCGGGTTGGTTAATAAGATACAGAGAGCATGCACTGCACTCGGCGATTATAGCGGCGGTAATAACGCTCTCTCTTCTCTCTGGGAAGCTCTTCCTTCTGTCGCCGTCGTCGGTGGCCAGGTTTCGTCTTTCATCGGATAACTCTGACGTAGGTTTTTTTTTTCTTCTTTCTCTTAAGCTTGTCTTAAAGCTTTTGGTTCTTCTTCTTCTTCATGAGTGTAGAGTTCTGGGAAATCTTCGGTTCTAGAGAGCATCGTCGGGAGAGATTTTCTTCCCAGAGGATCCGGTTTGTGATCAAAACCAAAACTTTCGATTTTTATATCATCTGTGATTGATTGTTAAACAATGGGGAAAGATTTGATTTTTGTAGCTATTGTTACGAGACGGCCTTTGGTCTTACAACTTCATAAGACTGAAAATGGAACAGAGGAAGATGCAGAGTTTCTCCACCTTACTAATAAGAAATTCACCAATTTCTGTATGTAACTATATGCGATTACGAATGTGTGTTTTTGGCTATAGTGAATGTGAATCCATCATATTCATGTTATTGAAATCTTTATCGTCTCACAGCTTTGGTTCGAAAGGAGATTGAGGATGAGACTGATAGAATCACTGGGAAGAACAAACAGATCTCCCCAGTTCCTATTCACCTTAGTGTCTTCTCTCCCAATGGTCAGTTTATTTATCATTTCTGTGATACTCTTGTTTCCAGCATTTATCCAACTAACATCAGTTTTTGTTAATTATTTGAATACAGTTGTGAATCTTACTCTCATTGATTTACCTGGTTTGACCAAAGTAGCTGTTGGTATGTGTTGTTTGGATTTACTTCCTCTGGATCTCTCCTTTTGTTTATTACTTGTTAACATTGTCAATCTGTTTTCAGAAGGACAGCCAGAATCTATTGTTGAGGATATTGAATCCATGGTTCGCTCATACGTCGCAAAGGTGAGTAATTGCTAGTTCTTACACTTTTCTTGCCTTGGTGATGCTGTGATATTAATATGTTGTAGTCACTTTTTCTTGTAGTTTGATAGTTTACTTATTTTTTCTTCACAGCCTAACTGTCTTATACTAGCAATATCTCCTGCCAATCAAGACATAGCTACATCGGATGCGATGAAGCTAGCGAAAGAAGTGGATCCAACAGGTTTGTTTTGTTGTGTGTTGAGAAAATGAACTGTGGATTGGGGAAAAGAATCATTCTTTCTCTAAGACGATGATACAGTTTTCTGACTTTTTCACTGTTCTAGGTGATAGAACGTTTGGAGTTCTGACAAAGTTAGACTTAATGGACAAGGGAACTAATGCATTGGATGTAAGTGTCTCCCAAGTCTTGGTCTTTCCTATTTCGTTGTTTCTGTTGTTGGAAGTAGTTAATTAAGAATTTATCTGCCTGATGACCATCTTGAGTGTTACATAAATATAGTGACTATTATTGAATCTTTGCCTCGATAAGGTTATCGAAAGAAGATCATACAGGCTGCAATATCCTTGGGTTGGGATAGTGAACCGTTCACAAGCAGATATTAATAAGAATGTTGATATGATGGTTGCGAGAAGGAAGGAGCGAGAATACTTTGAAACCAGCCCTGACTATGGTCACTTAGCCACCAGAATGGGTTCAGAATATCTTGCAAAGCTTCTCTCTAAGGTTTTACTCAAACCAAAGCATGAATGAGTTTTTTTTCGTTCTATTTAGTTATGTGGTCTTTCATTTTCCAGCTCTTAGAATCTATTATAAGGTCCCGTATTCCAAGTATCTTGTCCTTAATAAACAAAAACATCGAGGAACTCGAAAGAGAGTTAGACCAATTGGGCAGGCCTGTCGCGATTGATGCTGGAGTGAGTACATACATTTTCATGAAACTATATGAATTGTATATTTCTGTGGTAGGCTAATATTTGTTGGTCTTAGGCTCAACTATACACTATCTTGGGAATGTGTCGAGCATTCGAAAAGATATTCAAAGAGCATTTGGATGGCGGGTACGAAAAACACAATTATTGAACCATAATTTTCTTGAGGATAAACTCTTGCTAAACTTTGATTGATGAAAAATCTTAGGCGTCCTGGAGGTGCACGGATCTATGGAATCTTTGGCTACAACCTTCCAGCAGCCATTAAAAAACTTCCTTTTGATCGTCATCTTTCATTGCAAAGTGTTAAGAGAATTGTCTCAGAGTCTGATGGCTATCAACCTCACTTGATTGCACCAGAATTGGGTTATCGTCGTCTCATTGAAGGATCCCTAAATCATTTTAGAGGTCCAGCTGAAGCCTCTGTGAATGCCGTAGGTTTTTTTTTTCACTTCACTTTTTTTTTATCAGCTTATTTATAAGAAGACCGTAACGAATGTAATTGTAACAGGTTCACTTTATCTTAAAAGAGCTTGTAAGGAAAGCAATCGCAGAAACTGAGGTGAGATTGGTTTTTTTTTTTTTAAGATAGTAAATAGAAAAATGGTTATTGAGTCTTGTTGTGCAAGTAATGCAGGAGCTAAAAAGGTTCCCTTCACTACAAATTGAGCTTGCCGCTGCAGCAAACTCATCTTTAGACAAGTTTCGTGAAGAAAGCATGAAGTCAGTTCTTAGATTAGTCGACATGGAATCTTCATATCTAACGGTCGACTTCTTTAGTAAGCTTCATGTAGAAAGCCAAACTGTGTTTCTTTCTTCACCAACAACAAAAACAGATCAATATGGTGAAGGACATTTCAGAAAGATAGCTTTAAATGTTGCTGCTTACATCAAGATGGTTGCAGAGACTCTTGTTAACACTATTCCTAAGGCTGTTGTTCATTGCCAGGTCAGACAGGCGAAACTCTCTTTGCTTAATTACTTCTACGCACAGATCAGTCAGAATCAGGTTTGTCGTCTACTTCGGTTAATTCAGTTCGGTTAATTTCGAAGTTTGGTTTGGTTTGAGGATTGCGTCTGGTTCTTTTCTTAGGGGAAATGGTTGGGGCAGGTGTTATACGAGAACCCGACTTTGATGGAAAGGAGGCTACAGTATGCAAAGAGGCTCGAGCTATACAAGAAGGCTAGAGATGAGATCGAGGCAGCGGTTTGGGTTCGATGACGAAGATATATATATAAACCAAGTCTCTGTCCTGTGACAATTTCGTGTGATCATGGTTTAAGATAAGATATATAAACCATTTAAGTTTATAAACAGACAATTATTTAGTATTTGTCGTTATATATATTATCCCTAAATTATAATCGTTGTTACATATCTTTGCGAGTTTTTGGTAATACAAATTTAGTTAAACTCTAATTTTCCTAGAAACGAAGACTGTTGATCTTGTAAAGTAGCGTTTGGCAAAATTTGGGTGAGATGAGATCATAAATGCCGTGCCGTTTACTAAAGGGATGATAGAATGGGTGCCGTTTTAGGGTCTGAGTCGTTTCGTAGTTTTGGGCTTCTTAATTGAATTGGGCCCCAAGGTCTATCAAGCGGAAGAGAATCAAAACCTACGCGCCTAAAAATGAGTGTAACAAGGCGCGAAAACACTTGAGCGGAAGAACCCTAGCGGAAAAGCTCCATCTTCTCATCCTCAACCTCGCGATTCGTTGTTGGCATGAGGTTTGATTCCTTTGTCTTTGTCTGATTGATTTGATTTTTCGGAAACATTGCGTGATTTCTCTGTTTCATCGTCGCTTATCCGTGACTTTTGATTTCTGTAAAATTTACTCAAATTGCTAGTAATGGAAGAAATTGGGAGAATTAGAGGAGCTGAGGCAGTGATAAAACTCAAACCTGGAATTTCGGTGCCAATTTCGTATCACCCATGTTTTGGGCCACACGATGATCTACTTCTTCTTGAAGTTGATGACAAACTCGTCTCTGACATCTTCCATGAAAGGTACGATTTTTAAGCTTTGGGCTTGTTTTGTTTCTTCGTTTTTGTTATTTGGGGTTTTAAGGGTTTATCAATTTGGTATCTTTAGGGTAACTATGAGGGGACTTCCTGATGAAGATGCTGTTCTTTGTACCAAGTCTAAGACTTATGCTATCAAATTTGTTGGTAATTCGAATTCCATGTTCCTTATTCCTCCATCAATTTTTCCTGGGGATGCGGAAGTTTCTGATACCAACAGCAAAAATAAGCCACTTGTATCGATTCTCAAAATTGCTTCTGGTAATATGGAACTTGTTGAGGTTTCTCCTAGGCTTGACAAACTCAAGCAGCTTCTCTTGGCAAATCCTTTTGGTGCTGGTGAAGTAGAAGCTATGATGGATGATGATGATGATTCAGACCTTAATGAGAAGAGGGATCTAGCGTTGTATACGTGGAGCGATTTAGTTAACACGGTTCAAGCGAGTGATGAGGAGTTGAGTATTGGCTTGCAGAGTCTTTCTGCTGTTGAGATTGATGGTTATTGGAGGGTTATAGATGAGAATTACCTAGACATGATTTTGAGAATGCTCCTTCATAACTGTGTAATGAAAGATTGGTCATTTGATGATCTCGATGAAGATGAAGTTGTGAATGCGTTAGTAGCTGATGAGTTTCCTAGTAAACTCGCGAGTCACTGCTTGCGCGTGTTTGGCTCTAAAGTTAACGAAACTGATAAGTGGAAGTTGGAACCGAGGCTTGTGTGTTTGCACTTTGCTAGACAGATACTGAGAGAAGAAAAGATGAGACTAGAGAGTTTCATGGAAGAGTGGAAGAAGAAGATTCCGGATGGGATGGAAGGAAGATTTGAGATGCTTGAAGGAGAGGTTTTAACAGAGACAATTGGGATCGAGACACGGGTTTATACATTCAGCGTACGCTCTCTGCCTTCAACCCCAGCAGAGAGATTTTCTGTACTCTTTAAACATAAATCAAAGTGGGAGTGGAAAGACTTAGAGCCTTACTTAAGGTAATAGAACAAATTTTGTAATGAATGATTTCATTAGAAGATGGGTTTTTGATATATAAAATTGATTTGGGTTCTCTTATGTTATTGCAGGGATCTTCATGTTCCTAGACTTTCTATGGAAGGTTTGCTTTTGAAATACACACGCAGAGCTCAGCCTAAAGCTGATGCTCCACCTGTCTTTAGTGCAAGATAAGATATGCTTCGTTGTTATAATTTGTGTTAGTCGATGTTATAATTTTGTGAAATTACAGGTCACACGATCATCCAATTTTCTTATTTATTTGTGTTTAGTTTTTGTCGGCACTTACCTATCTATGTTAAGTTGAGTTATTTTCTCACGAATAAAATCATTCCAGCACTTTACCCGTTTTTGTTGGCACTTACCTATATGCATAGAAGTTAAAACTATATTTATTGGCGGGACCCAAAATTGAAGAGACTTGAGGTCGTGTCCTGGTCCAGGTTATCTTCATTAAGCCTACTCTTTTTTCTATCATCATAATTATACAGTACAACGTTAAATAAAATGAAAAAAACATGTTATTTGTTTAGTGCAGAGCAAGAGCCTTTGGTTGTCACTTTGTTTGAATGTAGAAGTAGCAAAGCGGACTACGTTAGATGTATCTAGAATTTTAGATGTTTTTGTTCCTAGGGAGGGGGATTGTTATATCAACTCTTAATTATAAACGAGCTACAAAGTAATAAACTAAATTAATTTGGACTAACCCCAAAATTTCAAACATAAAGCGAATCTCAATTTGTCTCCCTCTATATTAACATTGTTTAATACTAATATTAGCCTCCAGAATTCTAATGACTGACCAATACTTGAAATAACTACTTGAGATAACTAATGACTATTACGAAGTCAAAATCAGGAAATATTTGATCAAAATTGACGTGCTTCGAAACTACAAACAATATATCATTACCGTTCATTTCATTTCAATTATTCCACGAGATTAAATCGAGACCGTCGATTTCATCAAGATAAACCAATATATATATCACAAACAGAGAGCTTCGTTAATTGTGCCAATTATTTCCAAACATTTTTCTCCAGAAAATTTATAACCAAACATTTTTCTCGAGAAAAACTTAATAAATTTTCTCGAGAATGTTTACTGAATCTCTGATTAGATTCCCAGAAATAATCGCCGAATCCATCATTATCGCCTCCGTCGTCGTCTTCTCTCTCCGTCTCTTCTTTAGATTCGCTTGTTTCCTCGCGAGCCGTTCTTGGCGTCGTTACCGTACATTCACAGTCCATCGCCGGAGATGGAGAAAAACGACGGCGGTGGAAAAACATTCATTGCCGTATTGTACGATTTGTCTAGAAGATGCGGCGGAGGGAGAGAAGATGAGACGGTTAACGGCGTGCAGCCACTGTTTCCACGCTGATTGCATCGATCCGTGGCTGGAGAAGAAGTCCACGTGTCCTCTGTGTAGAGCTGAGATTCCTCCGGCGCCGCCGGAAAATCCTCTGCTCGCACTTTTTGTTCCTCCCGGCGTAATCGAGTTGTTTACCAAAGGAAGCTTCCCCGACGCATTATCAACAACATTTAATTAATTAATTAAGACTAAAACTCGTGTTTATCAAAGTTTTTTTTATATAAATTAAGTGATTTCTCTTAATCAGTAATTAATTAATGTATTCACTTCATTTCATTGTACTTGTAATTATACTGTATAGTTCGCCAAAATTATAAAGAATATATATACATCCTGAAATTTGGAATATTAAACTCTGTGACCAAGAAAATACAAACCTCTAACATGTTATGTTATGTTGTGGAGAATGATCTACATTTTAGAATACCTCATCCAGCAAAATTCGTCACCGGAAAAAAGTTAGAAAGTGACAGTATTAATTAGTGTTTTATAAATATTTTGTAATGTATGTACAGTCCTAAGATGTTTTTTTTCTTCACCACTTTATAAATTTTCTTACCCACTATATCTTTTTTTTTTTTTTTTTGTGGTCAACAACTTACCCACTAAATCTAGTTATCTATAATCCACCACCCAATAAAGTTGCTCTTTGTCTCCAACAAGTGGTTATAGTCTAGCAAATAGTGGTTTTAGATGGTTTTTAGCAAACAAATAAAACAAAACAAAGTAGTTGTGTTTTCTCGGTCACCTACTAAATTTTATTCCAAAACCCCTTAAGAAGCAAAGATCGACAGAAGAATTTAGGACTAAGTTAACTGCCAACGAATCCGGCACTAAGTGTGGTGGAAGAAAATAATAACTAGAAAAATGAGAATACAATATTCTGATATTATATAAATATCCTTGATCTGACCTCCATAGACCAGAATAGTGATTATTAGCACTTGTCAGTCAGACTCTATGTGAATGGAATCGATACCTTTTGCTAGAGCATATGGTAAGGTTTCAAAACATAGTCATTGCCTCACCTATTAGCGCAGAAGCAAAGAAATCTTTGGTCCGAGATTCTTGTAATAAGATCATATTATATTAATGTTATAAAATGTCCCAAGTTTTCTCATCAAGCTGCGTCCACTATGCAACATGTGTGACCACAAAGCTGAGAAGATACAACGGTTAGATAATTTTGGTGGATTCCATATTCGATTTGGTGAAAGATAGATGGACAAACCATGATGGGTTCATTCAAGATGAGCTCAATCCATTTGAGAAGGTTCAGTCTTGGAACGTGAATCAAGTAACACTTGCAAACTTTTGAGCCTATCTTTCTCGTGTTAAAGAATTTAGAATATTTGGGATTTTTTAAATTGAATGATTCTGATAGTGAAATGTACTGTCACACTCAAACTTTTTTTCATCCGAGGCAATAATTAATTAAAGATCCAACATTATAATGTTCCAATAACATGCATTATAAGAGTTTGAATTCGGATGATGACACAACGATAACTACGATACTAAACACAAACTGAAAATGGAGCTTAAAGCTCGAAACTTGCTGAAAAATTTATTTCTGATTTTATTTCTTATTTTCTTAATAATTACAAGAGCAGACTTCCATAATATATAGGAAACGTTTTACATCACAAGATCATGCCATGTGTCCTATACATACGCTCTTCTGATTGCATCAAATCTGTTCTTTAGCACCAGCTCATCTTTGCAACTTTTCTGGTTTGGAGGTTCACCAATCTTGACCGTTTCTTTTCTATCTTTTGATTTAACAACCTTGATCAACGGCTGAGCTTCGGTCTTCTCCTTTTCACCAGCCTGTTGTACGATTTTGTGAATTTTTCCTGGATTTTCGTAAACCTCAATTTTATCCCTTTTGTCCTCTGTCTTATGCGCAAGAGAGAGAGATGACCGTTGTGTGATCAGAGTGTCGTCGTATTGCTCTGTAACTTTTGCCTCATTCTTCTTTGTTGAAACGATGCCGTTTTTGTGTTTAGTGGAGAGGTCACTTATTAAAACGTCATCGTCTCTTATGTTTGATAACACGTCATCGTTTTGATCACAGACGCCTTCTTCTTTGCTAACGACGGCTCCGATGATGCAGTGAGCTTCGATTCACCGGAGATGCTGCTGGCTCCGCTAATAGCCCCTCGCAAACTCGGGGTAGGAGGTGTTTCCGCACCGAGTTTGTATCGGAGAGCAATAAAGGTTTGAATAGGCAGCGATTTTGTAAATATATCAGCGATTTGCAGGTGAGACGGAATGTGACGAACAAGCAGCGCTCCTAAGGCAACCCGTTCTCTGACATAGTGATAGTGATTCTCGAAGTGTTTGGATCGGGCGTGGAAGGCTGGATTCGCAGTAAGGTACACAGCTGAGAGGTTGTCGCAGTGAAGTTCTGGTGTTCTTGTCAGAGGAATTCGCAATTCTTTTAACAGCAAACTGATCCATGTTAGTTTAGATGCAGTATTTGACATTGATCTATATTCTGCCTCAGTTGAACTCTTTGCAACTGTTGGTTGTTTCTTTGATGACCAGGATATCAAATTATTTCCCAGAAATGTACAATATCCGCCGGTTGATCGTCTTATCACCTTACAACCGGCCCAGTCACTGTCGCTGTAAGCACGAAGCATATAATCTGTGTTCTCATTGAAAGAGATACCCATGGTAATTGTCCCTTTAACATAGCGGATTATTCTTTTGAGTAGCAAGAAATCAGACATTGTTGGGGAACTCATCTTTTGGCATACGAAGTTTACAGCAAAGTGAATATCAGGTCGTGTCAGGGTTAAGTATTGAAGCTTTCCTGCAAGACTTCTGAAATAGGTAGGATTGCTGAAAGCTTCTTGTTGCCCTGCAGTTTTGTCTAGTTGGAGAGGAAGTGGCGTCGGTGCTGGTGAACAATCTAGCATTAGTAAGTCCTCAACATATTTTTGTTATGATAGGAACAACCCTTTCTGATGGAACTGAGCTTGTATTCCCAGAAAATATTCTAGTTGTCCCAGGTCTGTCATCCTAAAGTTCTTGTTCAATTCTTCAAGA
This sequence comes from Boechera stricta, assembly GCA_018361395.1. NCBI lineage: Eukaryota > Viridiplantae > Streptophyta > Magnoliopsida > Brassicales > Brassicaceae > Boechera > Boechera stricta. The sequence goes on along the minus strand of CM031541.1, from coordinate 21,234,991 downwards.
AGCTTGTTTAGAAGCATCGAGTTGTTTCCAGTGATCACCATATCGTCTACGTATAACAACAACATGATAACATCTTTCCCTTTGTTGCAGATAAACAGAGATGGATCCTTGATGCTACAGCTGAAACCAAACTCCAGAAGTTATGTGCTAAATTTGTTATACCAAGCACGAGGGCTTTGCTTTAGACCATATAAAGACTTATGCAAGTGACAAACAAGATTAGGTCTAGTTGGGTCAACAAAACCAGCAGGTTGATACATGTGGACTGTCTCTGTAAATTCTCCATGCAAGAAAGCATTCTTCACATCCATTTGCTTCAATTCCCAATTCATGATTGTTGCAATATGGAGAACTAACCTGACTGTAGCTGTCCTTACCACAGGGCTATAAGTTTCTAAATAATCAATGCCTTCTTTTTGATTGAATCCTTGTGCTACCAATCTAGCTTTCAACTTGTTTAAGCTTCCATCTGCATGGAGTTTTGTCCTAAATACCCACTTACTGCCCAGTATATTCATATCTGATGAGATAGGAACCAAAGTCCATGTGTTGGTTTCATTGCAGTTATTTAATTCTTCTGTCATTGCAGCCCTCCATCCTTCATCTTTAAGTGCTGCTCCCACTGTCTTTGGCTCAGGGTATGAAGTTTTATGAGTCAACAAAGCATACCTTGGGTTTGGTTTGGTTATTCCCACTCTTGATCTTGTAACCATTGTATGTTGTCTTGCTGCAGGAACACATTGTTGTATATTATTTATAGCAACACTGATCAGGTTCTCTTCTTGCATTGTAACAGGTAATGAAGCAAGTGGTGAAGACTGAGAAGGCTCCAGTGATGGCATTACTCTAACAGGTGACAACTGAGTGCTGTCGCCAATAGGAACAGGGTCTAAGCATGTCGTACGCTCAGTACACCCATTTGCACCCGCATGTAAGTCATCATTCTGGAGGTTTGTTGAAGATAGGTGGGGAAAACCTGCTTCTGTAAATGACCAGTCTGTTCTTGTTGTAACTTGTGCCTCTATAGTTGAGTTTTGTTGAGATAGACCTTGTGGAATGTTATTTTCTTTTGTATATAGGAAGCTTTGTTGCCAGACTTTTAGAATGGGTGTTCCTGCTGGTACTTGTTGGTGCTTGTAGCTGTCATTGTAAGGGAATGAGGTTTCATCAAACCAAACATGGCGATTGATAAAGACTCTCCCTGTAGGTGGATATAGACACCTATAACCCTTGTATTTTTCATTGTACCCAAGAAACACACACTTTAATGATCTTGGTTCAAACTTGTTTGCAGTGTAGTCATGCAAGGTAGGAAAACAAGTGCAGCCAAAGACTCTTAGAGCTGAGTAATCAGAGACTTTCCCACACAGCTTTTCAAATGGTGATACGTGTGTATCCAAAACTGAAGAGGGCAGTAGGTTGCTCAAGTAGTTGGACGTGTACATAGCTTCTACCCAATATTTTTGTGGCAGCTTGCTTTGGAACATCATAGATAGGGCTAGCTCAATTAAGTGCCTATGTTTACTCTCATCTATGCCATTTTGCTGAGGCGTGTAGGGGCAAGACACATAGTGTTGAATTCCATGTTGTTGTAGATGTTTTAAGAAGCTTGTATTCATGAATTCTCCACCTCCATCACTCTGAAAAATGGTTATCTTGTTATTGAGTTGTTTCTCAACCAAGTTCTGGAATGCAACAAAAATTGACTGAAAATCTGATTTCTGTTTCAGTGGGTATAACCAGCTATATCTTGAGTAGTTATCGATGAACACAACATAAAAACGAAATCGTTGAATTGATTTTATTGGAGATGGACCCCAGAGATCACTGTGAACCCTCTCTAGGGGTCTCGTTGCAATGAAAGATGATGAAGAAAAAAGAAGTTTGCTACTCTTTACACGGCTCACATATTAAGCTTGTACTCTTATTAATGCAGATAGATTTAGATGCAGCTAGACTTTGCAGGACTTGTGAATTTGAATGCCCCAGTCTCTGGTGCCAAACTTCATAACTAGCAGATGGATAGCTTGAACATAACAGAGCTTGAGCTTTTCTTCCTTCCAATATGTATAGCCCATTATGTGTGCTTCCCAGGTTGAGCACTTTCTTTGTTGCCTTATCATTAATGCGCACACCATCACAGTCAAATTCAAACACACACGGATAATCATTGGTGAGCTTAGAAAGTGATACCAAAGATTTAACAATTTCTGGGCAAACTAAGACATCATTTAGAGGTAGCTTACTTGAGGAAGATGGTAGTGTTGTGTGTCCGGTGTGAGTTATAGGGAGAAAGTTCCCATCTCCAAGCATCACAGCATCATTTCCATGATATGGCTCAGATTGCTGCAGCTTTAATGGTGAGTTTGTCACATGTGCAGATGCGCCAGTGTCGGGGAACCACTCCTGACCTCCTTGTTCACTCACATCTGTTATCCTCAATGCAACAAGAGCACTAGTGGGCATGTCTTCACTCTGGTAACTGTTATTGAAGCGATGCCAGCATTTTGAAGCCTGATGCCCTCTTTTCCTACAAATTTGACACACAGTTCCATCTCCTCCTCCACTATTTGAAGAGGAGATTTGTTGATGAAATCATCTTCCTCTTGTTGAGAAAGAACTTTTACCTCTGTTCATTCCAAACCTGTTACCACCTCCTCTGCCTTGCTGATTATAAAACCTAGGTTCAAAGCTTCATCGCATCGTATTAAAGGCTAGATGGGGGGTAACTGAATAGCTTTGAAGTCTATCCTCATAGCCGGTGAGTTTCGGGACAATATCTTCAAAGGATGAAGTTGTGAAGATGTCCATTGATCCTTCAATATTAGTTTTGATTTGCTCGTAGTCTCGACTTAAACCATGAAGAGCTGAAATATCTTCATTTTCTCTGGAACAGGGTTACCGATTGAGGTGAGTTGATCACAAATCCCTTTCACTTCCTTCAAATAATCATCCATTGTTTTTTCCCCCTTTGATGCAGTTTGCAGTCTTCTCTGCAGCTCAAATAAACGTGATGAAGACACTCGGTTGTAGTATCTGCCTAAAGCTACCCACACTTCCTGTGACGTATTTGTGCCCATGACAACACTTAATATGTCTTCTGACAGAGAACCAAGAAGCCATGATCTCACTATTTGATCTGATTTGAACCAAGCTAGGTATTCTGGATTCGGTGACTCAACTGTCGAACCATCTGAATTTGCAGTGGAGATTGTAGAGGTTGGTTGTCTGATTGCTCCAGAAATGAATCCTAGCAAGCCTTGTCCTGAGAGAAAAGACTCAAACTGGGATTTCCATAGGATGTAATTTCTCTCAGTTAGCTTCACCGTGACACAGTTTGTGATATTCAAAGTAGGAGTTGTATACTGCTCCATGGATATCCAGCATGTGCTCTGATACCATGAAAATGGAGCTTAAAGCTCGAAACTTGCTGAAAAATTTATTTCTGATTTTATTTCTTATTTTCTTAATATTACTAGAGCAGACTTGCATAATATATAGGAAACGTTTTACATACAAGATCATGCCATGTGTCCTATACATACGCTCCTCTGATTGCATCAAATCTATTCTTTAGCACCAGCTCATCTTTGCAACTTTTATGTTTTGCAGGTTCACCAATCTTGACCGTTTCTTTTCGATCTTTTGCTTTAACAACCTTGACAAACCACTAGACTAATTGTTCTTGTCAATTAAACAAAGCTATGTGCATTACAAATCCCATCAATCAGTTTCTTTGCCATAAAACAAAGAAACAAGTCTCATAGAATTAACAATATATAGGTAATAATTTTCAAATATGTTGCCTATTCCATGAAGATTGAGTACATTGATCGTCAGAGTAATCCTATTAATTATTTAGAATCAGAAAAGAAAATTTATTTCCGCTCATGGATCCATGATCCGGATCACAATATTTTCTGGTACCGTCATTGATTATTAGATAGATACATCCTCTATAGAGTGAAAAGAGGATCACGGTTTTTTTTTTTCTGATACCGCTCATTGATTATATACATCCTCTATATAGAAAAAATGGATTACGTATCAATTTTACAGATACGTATATATATATATATTGATTATATATGTAGATACGAATATATATTATATACGCACATATACTGTACGTCTAATCTTTTGTTTACGAAAAAACGATTACAACCATGTCTTGTGTATCATCACAATGCTTCATCACAATCAAAAGCATTTGCATTGTGTTATTATTATTATTATTATTATCGATTAGTCGTGGTCGTGGAGCAATTTCAGCAAATTCAAATTATGGAGAAGCTCTCACAAAGAGTCTTTTATATTTTGAAGCTCAACGCTCCGGAAAATTACCATCGACCCAAAGAGTTACTTGGAGAGGAGATTCTGCACTCAGAGATGGGTCTGATGCTCATGTAATTTAAAATCCAATCCTATTTAATCCATTTTTTTGTTTGTAATGAATATTTATTTCTTGAAGTAAAATATTTGCTAATTGTAAACACAGATTGATCTCACTGGAGGGTATTACGATGCCGGAGATAATATGAAGTTTGGATTTCCTTTGGCGTTCACGACGACAATGCTAGCTTGGAGCAGTGTAGAGATGGCTTCTCAACTTAAGGCCCATGAGGAGCACGAAAACGCCCTCGCGGCTCTCAAGTGGGCCACTGACTATCTCATTAAAGCTCATCCCGAGCCGAATGTTCTGTACGGACAAGTGGGCGATGGTAACTTGGACCACGGGTGTTGGATGAGGCCCGAAGATATGACCACTCCGCGTCCTTCATACCTCATTGATGCTCAGCATCCAGGTGCTGATCTGGCGGGCGAGACAGCAGCAGCGATGGCTGCAGCTTCTTTGGCCTTTGCATCGTATGATACTGTTTATGCCAAAACACTCATTGATCATGCAAAAGATCTGTTTAAATTCGGTAAGGATTACCCTGGGGTCTATCACTGCTCTATTCCTAACGCGGGTGGCTTTTACCCGAGTAGCGGTTATGAAGATGAATTGTTGTGGGCTGCGGCTTGGCTTCACCGAGCCACTGGAGACCAGATTTATCTCGATTATCTAACACAAGCTTCTAGTAGTGGAGGTGCGAGGTTTGTTTTCTCGTGGGATGATAAGTTCTTGGGAGCACAAGTCTTGGTAGCCAAGGTAGGTTACGTGAATTTTCTAAAATAAACCATGCCCTTACTTACGCGACACATCACTCACGTTTTTTAGAAATGTTAGCTTGTTTTTGAAGGGAAAGTGAAGAACGAAGGGAAGATGATTGAGTACAAAAGTATGGCGGAGCAATTCATCTGCAATTGTGCTCAAAAGGGTTCCAACAATATAAAGAAAACTCCAGGAGGTTTGCTCTGGTTCTTGCCGTGGGACAACCTCCAATACACAGCCACCGCTTCTTTCGTCTTAACAACTTATGCTAAATACCTCGAGGCTGCACAAGCATCGGTCCAATGTCGCGACGGTGGTGTCCTTCAAGCTTCTGATCTACTTAACCTCGTTCGGGCCCAGGTTAGGCAGGCATTTGTGTTTTTTTTTTTTTTTTCTTCCCTATTAAATTCAGTTTTTATTATCCTCAAGGCTTAATCCTTAACAAAAAAATACAAAGAAATGAGACACTACCTATAAGTGTTCGTAATGGCCACAGCCAACGAGAGAGGATGCTATCTCCATGTTAGGATTTTAAATATGTGATGATTACATGGTTTATGACTTTAAGCAATTAACATGGTTTATGACTTTAAGCAATTAACATGGTATATAACAGGTAGACAACATACTTGGGTCAAACCCCAAGAACATGAGCTACATGGTCGGATACGGGACCAATTATCCTAAAAGACCACACCATCGAGGAGCCTCTATAGTGTCAATCAAGAATGATCCTAAACCGGTGACATGCAATGGAGGGTTTGAAGCTTGGTACAACAATCCTAAACCGAATCCTAATGTTTTGGTTGGAGCAATTGTAGGTGGACCGGACGAGAACGATGCTTATGGGGATGAACGGTCTGATTTTCAGCACGATGAGCCTGATACTGTCACAGTTGCTCCTTTGGTTGGTGTTTTGGCTGCCATCGCATGACCTTAACTATATCTCTATTTGTTTCTACCTATGTATGACTGTCTTTGGAGTTCATTTTCCTATGACGCTCTAGCGACTAACGTTTTAGGTCTAAGGGTAGAAAAACAAAATTGATTTGTTATAATAACTTGATGTAGTGAGACATTTTGATTTTTGAGACTGAGGTTTTTACTCTGTTTAAAGTGATTTCGGTTCGGTTAAGGTCTGGTTAAGTCTAGTTTGGTTCACTATCTGTAGTATTGGTTTTCTTGAAAGTTGTTAAATTGTCTTTAATTAATTTGATCGCCTTTTAACAAACAAACAAAAAAAAAATCAAAGATATCTAACTCTTATGATTTATAGTAACTAGATATTATCATTCACTAAGAAAATCAACAAATGTTTAAAATTGATGAAGAGTCAAAAAAGTAAAAAAATATATTAAAACCTTGTACATCTTATAACAAAATGTAAGTTCTATACATGGATAATATGGATAAGAATATATATTTTTTAAACTTCAAGTTATTATGACATATATATATATATATATATTGTATGTATGTATATACATAGAAAACTAGGAGGAGTAATATTTTAAGAAATAGCCTAACTAATTTTAGTGCATAATCTTATGTTCTTATCTATCTTTTAGGATAAATGAGAAGATGTCTAATATGATGAGATTTAGGCTACATCTTTTAAGCTAACCTTTTTTCTTTTTTTTTTTGTAAAAATACGAATGTAAATGATCCTTAATTAGCCATGGATTTCATCTTATAGATTCTCTATAAATAGTTGAATACATATATATACTACATAGATATGCCAAACACAAGTAAAAGTAAAATCAATTGTACAATTGGTCTTGATCAGATCGTTTAAGATTAATAAAGAAAACGATGTCTCAATTGAAAAATGGATCTTCACAATGCTTATGGCCAAGTATCTGCATTGTGTTTTTATTAATGTTGATGGCTCGTGGAGCTGTCTCTACAGATTATGGAGAAGCTCTCACAAAGAGTCTTTTGTATTTCGAAGCTCAACGCTCTGGAAAATTACCATCGAACCAAAGAGTTACTTGGAGAGGAGATTCGGCACTTAGAGACGGTTCTGATGCTCATGTAATTTAAATCCCATGCCGTTTTAATCTATCATTATTGTCATTTTTTAATAATATATGTTCAGTTAAATTTTAGTACAATATTTGCTAACTGTATATATATATATATATAGGTTGATCTCACCGGAGGGTACTATGATGCCGGAGACAACATGAAGTTTGGATTTCCGTTGGCATTCACGACGACAATGCTAGCTTGGAGCAGTATAGAGATGGCATCGCAGCTTAAGGAGTACGAAAACGTCCTTGTGGCTCTCAAATGGGCGACTGACTATCTCATCAAAGCCCATCCCGAGCCTAATGTTCTTTACGGACAAGTGGGTGAGGGAAACTCTGACCACGGGTGCTGGATGAGACCCGAGGATATGACCACTCCGCGTCCTTCATATCGCATTGATGCTCAACATCCAGGCGCTGACCTAGCAGGTAAGACAGCTGCAGCAATGGCTGCAGCTTCTGTAGCCTTTGCACCATCTGATGAAGCCTATGCCAAAATACTCATTGGTCATGCAAAAGATTTATTTGAATTCGCTAAGGCTCACCCTGGCATTTACCAAAACTCCATTACTAACGCGGGTGGCTTCTACGCGAGCAGTGGATACGAAGATGAGTTGTTGTGGGCTGCAGCTTGGCTCCACCGTGCCACCAACGACCAGACTTATCTCGATTATCTAACACAAGCATCTGGTAGCGGAGGTCCAAGGACTGTTTTCGCGTGGGACGATAAGTTCGTGGGTGCACAAGTCTTGGTCGCCAAGGTAGGTTATGACTATATTTCACTAAAGAAAACATATCAGTAACTTATGTAACAAGAAACAAACATAACAGAAAATTGTGCAAATGCAGCTTGCACTTGAAGGGAAAGTAGAGAGCAATGGAAAGATCGCATAGTACAAGAGTACGGCGGAGCAGTTTATCTGCAAATGTGCTCAAAAAGGTTCCAATAACGTTAAGAAAACTCCGGGAGGTTTGCTCTGGTTCTTGCCGTGGAACAACCTCCAATACAAGGCTGCATCATCTCTGCATATTCTAAATATCTTGAAGACGCAAAAGCCTCCATCCAATGTCCCAGTGGCGCTCTTGACGCTTCTGATCTTCTCAACCTCGCTCGTACCCAGGTAGTTAAACCAACCATAAGACATTTTCTTCAAATGATAATAACACTTTTCATATAATATTTTTACCTATTTTATTGGCAAAGAATGGAATGATGATTTATATTTTCTTATATTATTTACTAATATGTGATGTCAATGAAATGTTATATAGGTAGACTATATACTTGGGTCGAACCCTGAGAAAATGAGCTACATGGTTGGAGTTGGGACCAATTATCCCAAAAGACCTCACCATAGAGCAGCCTCAATTATATCGATCACCAAGGACAAAACCCCTGTGGGGTGCACTGAAGGGTTCGATGCATGGTTTTACAATCCTGCACCAAACCCTAACGTTTTAATCGGAGCAGTCGTAGGAGGACCCAACGATAACGATGTTTATGGAGATGAGAGGACTGATTTTCAGCACGCTGAACCTGCACCGGCCACCGCTGCTCCACTTGTTGGTGTCTTGGCCGCAATTGCTTGATATTTTCTCTCTCTATTTTGCAAATTTGAGTATATCGTTTTTAGACCTCGTTGTCTTATATCAGTCCTAGGCTGTTCATTAATCTAGTTCTAAGGTCTAAATGTAATTTGGCTTGAAAATAAAATATATTTGATTTTTTCAGAAAATAATTAATCTTCAAATGTTAGCTATTTTCTATATGATTGGATACAAAATGACAAAAAAAGATGTATTCTTAAAAGTTCGAGAAGCTGGTTCCATTAATCTTCTTCTCTACAAAAGTGTTCTGTTCTTAACAATCACACTCACGTCTAACATTTACAGCACAAAAAAAATTTGTACATTATCAGAAAATTCATACTACTGAGAGTCTATAAATCGATTCTTTACCGTTGTTGCATCACTCAATCAATCCCCAACGTCGAAAATGGCTCAATGGCTCCCTGAGAAATCCAAAATAATTTTGTTACATCCAATTTTTCTCTTAAAACAAAAACTGCTTTTGAAGCATTGTTTTTGTTTACTCACGGAGCAATCATCGTGAACACGCCATATGGTCTCCCCCAGAAGGTTTGCTACTGAGAGAACTGTAAGCTGAGGAAAATAGTTCTGCTCTGACAATGGAATCGTGTTGGTTATGATCACCTCTTGAAACAGTCCGCTTGATAGTCTGCTGATTGCAGGAGGGCTGTTTCCGAATATAGACAACAATTGGATATATAAGCTTCTTTCTCTATTTATAGGTCCAACACTTACAAAACATTTCACGGACTTACCTAAAAACAGCATGAGTGGTACATGCATATACTTCTCTTGCTCCTTCTTGGTGTAACAGACCCGCACCTTTGCTTATGGTTCCTAATATGTTAAAACATAAGTATCTAAGTATAACGGAGAGTGTTTACGGATTTATATGCAGATAGATACAGACTTATAACTCACCTGCTGTGTCAATCATGTCGTCCACCATTATAGCTACTTTCCCTTTAACATCCCCAATTAAGTTCATCACCTACATGATGAAATGGATTGTTAAATGTCAATTCCAGTCTTGGTTAAATGTATTTGCAAATGGGTTTTTACCTCTGCAACATTGTGCCCATGACGTCTTTTATCAACTATTGCTAAAGGTGCATCAGATAACTTCTTGGCAAAAGCGCGAGCCCTTGCGACGCCACCAACATCAGGTGAAACTACTACCAAATCATCAGAGGATATGGCCTTACTTGCTAGGTAATCAAGTATCACAGGCTGTTCATGAATATTTAAGTACAAAAAAAAAGTAGCCATAAGAAAATCCATTGTCACAAAAGGAACTTAATGCTTTGAGGAATCATTTAAGATAGGAACCTTTACCTGGCCATAAACATGATCGACTGGAATGTCAAAGTAGCCCATAGACTGTCCGGAGTGAAGATCACAAGCAAGGACACGGTCTGCACCAGACTGTGTTATCAAATTTGCCACAAGCTTGGCTGCAATAGATTCACGTCCTTGAGTCTGCAAGAATTTTTAGAATGAAAGAGTCACATGAAAAGTCTGTTAGCCATCAATGAGAAACTAAATGGAGCCACAGGAATGAGACAATTGACGAACTCAAATCAGCTGCATGAAGAGAACTAAGCTACCAATTTGATAAATTCTGAATACTTAATACCTATAGATATGACTTAAACTGACAATTGACTAATTCTGGAAAGGAACGGGTATGCGTGTAAATGAAGATGTAACATTTTAAAAGAAGATTGATTCCAAGACAGATTCTATAGTTTTCAAGGACTTGCCTTTCTATCAGCTCGAGCATAACCAAAGTAAGGAATCACAGCCGTGATAGTTTTGGCTGATGCCCTCCGACAAGCATCAATCATAACAAGCAATTCCATAAGGTTTTCATTAGCAGGTGGGCATGTAGGCTGTACAAGGAACACATCGCATCCCCTTACACTCTCTTGTAGCTGAACATAGATCTCACCATCAGCAAAACGTTTAATTTTGATTTTCCCAAGCTCCAGACCCAAATAGCAAGAAATCTCCTGTATCAGCGTAAAACATCCAATGAGTAAACGAACAAGATCCAGGAATTTACTCGAAATCAATTTCTTCCTAATCATATAGCAAGCGATTGAACAAATCTCCAGTCAAAAGCTACTAATTCCCGCACGTAAAACAACTATCCGAAGTCGAAATCAGTTTCGGAAATTAAAACTACTAATTCTTTCACTTGAATCCGAAGAACTACAAATTAAGAAAGAACCTGAGCTAAGGCAGGATTAGCAGTGCCGGAAAATATACGGAGGCGTGTGGTGTTCTTGTAAATCGAATCTTCCAAACGTGTCCTCGAAAAACTTGCGGGAACGGTGTCGCCTGTAAGCAGATGGAAACCGGAGGAGTTTCCGCCGTCGAAATTGTACGGGTCCACCGCGTTACACTTCTTTTATTCCACAACCCAACATTAACAATCGAGAACAACAAGATTCAGCAGATACAAGCGAAGACTGTAAAGCTACTGATACCAGACAGAGTCGGAGAGTGAGATAAATAGAGGAGACTTACGAGAGGAAATCGAACCGAAGAAGGGGGACGAATCAGAGAAGAACGGCGGAGATGTAGCGCCGGAAAAGTAGGCGATTGATGAACAAGAGACGCCATGTTCGAGAAATGGATCCGGAGAGAGATTTTAGGGTTTTGAGAAAAGCTCGTCGTATCTTAACACAGTAAAATCAGTCTTTTCTTCTTCTACTAGTTTACTTAGTCCGCGAGATCACGAAATTGACGACTAACATTTACAAGAAGTTACTCTTCTTCTTTATATACTCGAAGCTTTTAACTAACCGTAACAATTTCTGTTATATATATAAAAAGTCTAACCGTTTGTTATACTATATTAGCTCAAACGCAAGAAAAACTCTGATGAAATTTGGTTTATTTTCAGAAGAGATTCCGAGGAAAGTCTGAACACAATCATCATTTACAGTTTTAAAAGACGGAGCTCAAGAGTTTTTAGTTTTCTTTTAGGATGTAACTCCATATGGAAGCAATGCCGCAGCAACGACTCTTCCTTCTTCATTCAGAATGTTGTAAGTTGATGCAGCATTTCTCTGAATTAAAGTAATTGATATGAACGCATAAGAAAATTATGAACTAAGGCTTGGGACTAGAAGAACTGTAGTAGTTTAAGAAACTTACAGAATCAACTGTTTCTAGCTTCATGCCAATGGACTTCACAAACTGACGGACCTCGGGAGTTACTGGGTGGATGTTTCTTCCACAACCAACAATCAAGAGCTCTGGAGGGTTAACACACAATAACAAAACCGTAAGCACTGATAGTTGGTCAACCAATGGCAATGCGAACAGTCATTAATTTAGTTTAGACAGCATATATTAAGATTTGAGATTGATGATAAAATGCAGCAAAAGTTTATCAACCAATGACAATGCTTCTTTTTTTTTTTTTAATATGTGTATCATTTAGGTTCTTGTTGTAAGTACAGTAAGTATGCAAATCTAGTAGATTTGATATACAAAAGACAGTAAAAAAAAATGTGATTTCAAGATGGGGAAGTGCTGCTGAATAGCATTTGATCTATTATTACCTGGAATTGGTCGAACTGTCTGGAAGATGGATAAGCTGCATCCATGGAAATATAAATGTACAAACGTTTAACCACTGGTTAACAACAGCATTTATTCATAAACTTGATAGAAAGAGCATGAGAGCAACAGCAGCAAAGAACACTTATGGAACATAAACCACATGTTTGATCAAACACATCGAATCAATAAATCTTTAAAATCCCCTGATGACAATGAACATTGAAACTTTCAACTCATCTCTATTGTTAAAAGCACATAACTTTACCCATACACAGTCATACGAAACTGGCTCAAATCGATATGAGGTTGTGACAGAACATTGAGTAGAATCGGACAACTGAGAAAAAATGACTGATAATAATACATAAGGAAGCATCTACACTGCTCAAGAACATTTCCCTAAGTAGAGAAGAGGGAAAAATACCTATCAGTGGTGATCTCAGAGAATTTACGAGGACTCCATGACATTAACAAATTCCCAACACAGAGTAAACTACCTTCGTATCTGACCCCATTCACCGTGAAACTCGTCTCATTAAATCTGCAAATTAAGTAAAGAGAACAACCACCACAGATTTATACATGATCAAATCCAAAAACCTAATAATTCATTAAATCAAACCCAGAAAATATCGGGAATATCCAAAATCAACGACGAACAAGAGTGAAAGCTTGAAATTGATTACTCTTGGAAGCGAAGCTGGTCTTCAGGAACATTGTCAATGAGATTGATTTGATCATAGAGAGAAAAAGCTCTTCTTAGGGATGGCAAAACAGGATTCGAATGCTTCGGAACTTCTTTTCTCATACTTTGAATCAATTTCGGCAAAGTCGCCATTGATTTCAACCTCATCGCCATCTTCACGGCAGCTCAATGTCCTGAATCGTGATTCCCGATTTTCGCAGCCGTCGAGACCTTTAACCAACCCGGTTTAGTCGTTTAACTCTACCATTATCGGTTACCGGTTTTCATTGCCAACTTTCAAAATCGAACCAATTTCGTTAATGTTCGTTTATTAGACCCCAACACATAAAAAAGCTTGAAAACTCGACCAGTTTGACGACAAGAATCTCGTTTAACCAGAGAAAAGTGTGTATTTTTTACATATGAAACATAACTTAGAAAAATACAATTATGTGGAGACAGAAAAAAAACATTAACTTGTATGCGTTCTCTCCACTTCCTTATTAACCAAAGATTAAACTCAAAAACAAATTTCAGAATGTTCTTTCACTTCTGACCCCAAAAATTCAAGAGCTTGCTCAAAAGGTTATTATGGAGAATAGAAAGAAGGAGCTGGGAGGAAAGGAAACGGTGCAGCAGAAGCATAAGCCACCGGAGGTTGAGCCACACGTTTCTTTCGCCTGGGAGTTTTTACTTCATTTGATAAACCGGCTTCTTCTTCTACGAGTTGTTGCTGATTATCATTAGAGACACGGTGTAGAAGAAGACCAGACATGAAAACAGGAAGGAAGATAAGACTGGCATGGAACATCTTCCTTGCTTTTTGCATGGTTCGGTCTCGGTAGAATGAATACGCTGATGCAGCAATTGCTAGTGTGAGAAGTGTTGATTCGATGCAAAACCAACTCGAGGTTAATCCCCCTGTCACAAAAAGTGTAAGGAAGAGCAAAAAATCGGAAACAGCAGTGCAGTCTATACACTAAAAAAAAGATGAATACACAAGACTCACAGTCATAGGCGACGAAACCAAGAGGGACCATGTAAAAGCAGTTCCTAAGAGCCACAGCTGCTATTCTCTTCCCTGACGGATCAAAGAGCGACAGCATCTTGTAACTGAAAACAAGGTAATAAGGTACAAGTCAGAACTTGGGTCTCGGTTACAATATTCGCAAATATTAATTTGGAAATAACTCATTATCTAGCCACCACAAAGGGTAATGCTGTAACACTTCAATACGTGTTTTGGGCTGATCCTCTAATCCTCTATTCTATATTTTATAATCTAGGACTATCAAGGACACTGAGATCATTCAACGGAATTGAACTCTTTCAAGATCAACACTACATGGGAGAGACATTCTAATTTCATATGAAACCATATGCTCTTACCCTCCAGCTGCATAATCATTGCGGCAGAGATGTGCAAGGGCCATAAAATGAGGGATCTGCCAAAAGTAAAGAGCGGCTGGAAGGATCATCGAATTGAATGAAATCTGACCAGAAGCTGCAGCCCACCTGAAAACACAATATAGATAAGCAAAATTTTGACGAATCATGATTCCATTTTGAAGGAAAAACCAGTATGCAAGCCTTACAAAACAGAAACAGCTATGCTAAATTTGCTAAAACGTATTCATAAGCACTTAAACTCAGGAAAAAGCAGACATGAACTAAATGGAATAAAGAGGAAGGAGAAATAATTTACCCAAGCAAGGGTGGGATGGCACCAACAACAGCCCCGACCCATGTATTGATTGGGTGAAGTTGCTTCAACGGAGTATAAACAAATGCATAAAGGACAAGATTGGCAGATGCAAGTCCAGCAGCCAACATATTAGTCTGCAATAACCTTGTCGTGAAAGTAAAAGATAAGATTCATACTCTCTCTATCACCGAGCCATAAAACAAGGAAATCTCATAGAAACAAACATTCACCTTGCTAGCCAACAAACAGGCACCAGACGCACCAGCAATAGTGGCCCACGCAACGGCATGTGGAACACTGATACGTCCTGAAGGCAATGGCCGTAACATAGTTCTCTTCATCTTAGCATCATTGCTTATCTCAAAAATCTAATAAATGACAAACAAGCAAGCAAAATCAACTACATGAACACAACGAGGATTCAAAAACATTATAACATTCTCACATTTCAATGGCTTAGTACTGTAATAACAGCTTTTTCCCAAGCATCAAATAGATCACTATCAAAACACCCCAATGAGAATCGAAATTTCGGTTCTTTAGAGGATAAATCAAGAAGAAGAAGAAGAGAGAGAGAGAGAGATGGAACCTGATTCAAGGAATTAGCAGATGCAGCAATCATCATGGTTCCAGCACATGTGTAACAAAGCCCCGGGAAGCTAATTGCAGCATTTCCCGTACCCAGGATATATCCAGTGCCAGAAGTCGCAACCACAAGCATACTACAAACATCAAACAAAATGAGGATTTTGAATCCAACCCTCAAGATTTCCAATTTTCAAATTTCCATGAGAAACGAAAAGTAAAAACGTACCTAAGTCGAGCTTTAGAAAGTTCCCAATAACAACGAGCGTAGTGATGCCCTAATCCAGCCAAAGCTGCAATTCTAGACGAAATGTCACCGGTGGTAGCTGTGGCGGCGACAGTACCTGAAGCAAAAACTCGATTGGCATCGGATCTAACCCCAGTGATCCCTAACTTAGCAGTTGATTCTGACGGAAGCGGAGGCTGAGAGAAGCTGTTAACGGCACACAATTCGCGAGACCAAGGAATCAGTCTAGGGTTTGGTAACGAAGAAGAAACAGAGATCCTCGAAGAGAAACGAGACACAACAGATCTTCGCCACATCTTACGAAAACTAACACGTCAGGTCAGAATCTTCTACGCGTTGAAGAAGATCGAGAGACACTTCTTCATCATGTGAACATATTGAATGGCTTCACCTCAGATAATCGAGTTACGGTGGCTCTTTCAATTTTTACAGGAAATGAAAATTAAATTTAGATATTTGTTTTAGGGTCATTCAAATATTATCAGAGAATTCAGGGGTACTTGTATAAATAAATAAATCAACATTATGGACCATAATTCCATAAATACTCGTTTTGCTGGGCTCAGGCCCATTTATAGTAAGAAATCCACTAAGAGAGATAATTAATAGAGTTGATTTGGGGAGTTTGATAATAGAAAGATGAATGTTCTGAAATAATATTTTGATAGAGTTTCACAATTTTGCCGGAAATACACAGTAAATGTTAACCGAATCAAAACTGGCGGGAATCGATACAACTGAATCTTTAAGAAGAAGAAGAAGATGTTCATCATTGTTCATCAATGAGAGAGTTCAACAGCTGTCTGAATTTAGGAATTTTGTTTGCTTCCACGGCCATCACTAAACCCATCAGCTGATAATTCTTCATCTGTGAGAAATCGCCAGTAAAACCATAAATCACAAGACAGAAACAATTGAAATCAAAACTATGTGTATAATAAGCCGGAGAGATAAATTTACTTCTTGAGAAGTAACGAGCTGTGAGCGCATGGGGAATGTAAAGGACCAAGAGCTAAGCTGCAAATGCAATTTTTTCAACAAATGTTCAGAGAATAATTTTTTTCTTTACACACAAGAAGTCGAGTAAAATTATATGTGAGAATAAGTTACCTCGAGGAGAAGTTCATCTTCAGGCTTAAGATATATTGTTTCTTCAATGTCTTCTTCACCATGGCGAGGTTTTCTCTGCTGAGAATTCTTCAGCTATATAACCAAGAATACATATCACGTCGCTAAAACAAGATAGCCTGACAAACTATACAGTAACACATGATTACCTTGTAAATCTTGGTGACTAGGAGATATGACTTGAATCGGAATGATCTTCGAAGCTCTTCTGCAGGCTATATAAACAGAAAAAAAAAAACTTTAAAAAACTGTTAAATTTGTATTGCTCATAAGGAGTTACCTAAGAGTTAAGTTTTAAAAGATGGAAACCTCATCTTCTGTGGCCCAAGAGACTTCATCAAACAACCCATCATAAAGAGGAGGAAGAAGTTGTGGGGGAAGATTCATTACTCTTTGAGAAACCAATAAACCAACATCTTGTGCTTTTTTCTCTAAGAGCATTTCTAGATCTTTCGCTATATTCTTTTCAGAACACACTTTACGAAGAAATTCTTTTAACTCTCTAAAGCACTTATTGTCCTGAACAAATGCGAAAAAAAACATTCCAGGATTAGAGAATTACTTCAACAAGCCTAAAAACCAAATCAACAAGCTCCATGTAATACAGAGTGCACATTCAAGTGAGTTTTCTGTGACTTGCCTTGTATCTTGCCAAGTTAAGAGCAGTGACAACAGCAAATACTGACTCGTCCTCATCATCTGCTACTTTCACAACAGTTCCTACTGTTGTTTGTTCCAGTATCAAATCAACAAAACTGCTCAAATCCCACTCCTTGTCATCGAGATAGTTTTGTAATAGGATCTTAACCCCATGAAAGTCTGAAGGTTTAGGATCAAAGAACTCAAAGTCTGCTTGTACATCTTCCTTCAAAGATCAAGCATTGAAAATAGATAAATTAAGAAGCTTTTCATCTACAAAATCAACAAAAGTGTAAACAATCCCTTACCTGAGAGTCTTCTTCATCAGAGGAGTTTGAATATTGTTCGTTTTTCTCTTTTTTAAATAAATTAGGGAACTTCTCCTTTTCATCTACAAAATTAGAATGATACATCACTACAATAACAATGTTGGTAAACAGAAAAGTCTCAATCAATCTAAGGATTACTCACCAAAAGAGATCTCTTCAGAACATTGACAGTCTTTAGGATGAGGCAAATTACGCCTAGCCCTTGAAGCAAAAGCAAGTGACCGCATAAACGGTGAAAATGCTAAAGGCTGATGCTTCGCCAATCGTCTTCCTGATGGTCTTCGAGGCATCTATATCAATTCACAGCTAACAAAATTTCAGACTAATTAGCTCTATGAATTGAGTTCAAGGAACTGTAAATTTTGGAAGCACACCAGAAAACGAAACCGGACCTGGGAAAGCTGATTCAACAGTGCGCAAAAGCCAAACCCAACAAAGTTCACCCTTCTGTGATGCGAAGATTGATCAAACACCAACGACCCAGAAGCTAAAACCTCTCTGTCTCTCAAAACTCAAAACCCGAACAAGACTGTTTGACTTCAATCTATGAGGCGTGGAGAAAACGAACGACGTCGTTCTGTAACAAAAAGAAGCCCTAATTAAAACGACATCATTTTAAACATCAAACCAAACAAAACAAAAGAGCCCGTTAAGCGACGTTTTTATAGGCCGCCTTCTGCTATTGTATCATCTTTAGACCCATTCAATATGAGTTTAGATATATTGTGAAGATGTAGTAAACCTGTGGTTAGCTGAATTTAACAAAATAAAAGGTAACAGAGTTGGGAGGAGATATGATTAACTGTTGTTTTATTTATGATCCAAGTACAACTAAAACCGTATACAACTCTGTAATTTATAAATAATTACAGCCCAAATAAATCGAATCAAAGAATCATATTCATATCCTCACTATTCTACTTCCCACGTATACCGTAAAAAACATGTAAAAAATAACCTCAGTTCAAAGAAAATAACGAACATATATATTTACTCCAAAAGATTTGAAAAAACGAACTAAAAGAATATCGCACGAACCACCATGAATCGTCTTCCTCCTAAAGCTCCGGTGATGGGGAAAAAATCGGCGTCATCTGAATCTTCCGAGCTACCAACAATGTGAACTGACCAAATCCCCTTCAGGACTTAAGCATCGGATTGCCGTTGTTGTTGTTGTTGGTGTCGTCTATCTGAGCACATACATTCCGGAACAGGATGTTTTGTAACATCTTTTCCTGCTTTGCTCATCCTCAATTCCGGCTGTCCTAAAGATTCTCGATGAAGATCTTTGACAATCCTGTTAAAATCCGATTCAGGAAGCGACGAATTCATGAAATAAGGAAGCATCTGTCTCTTATTTGGAGTGATGTATTTCTTGTGACCAGCATAAGCTCGTTGCCCTTGTAAAGCGTGTCCCATGTTTCCTCCATGAGACGGTATGAAAACATCGCTGTTTTCGCAGACAATGTAGTCGATCGCAGCCATAACCGAAGCTTTCTTGGCGAATGGTTCAAGCTCGCCGGGTAAAGCAAGATCATGCTTGTTGTAAAACTGAGGGAATTCTTTTGTTAATGGCTCCAAAACCTCTTTTCCTCCTAGAGGCTCTCCTCCTGCCCAATAGATTCTCGCATCCTTTGGAGCTTCTAATGCTTTAAGCAGCCTGTGGAATCGCAATAAAATGTTAATATTTCTCAGAAACAAAAAAAAAAGAATGTCTAACCATAAGCAGAACAAATTGTGGATTTAATTGGTATTATACCTTGTGACTTCTAGAGCAGTTAAAGGGCATAGACCGGCGAGTTTTCTCTGATGATAAGTCATGTTTGATCTACCGGTAAGAAGCTCGGGGTGGCGTTCTCTTTCGCTGTTAACTATTTCATCGTACTCGGGAGTCAAACCCGGGAGACAACCAGTTCTAACCCAAACATCTTTCTCCATTCTTAAATGAAGTGAGAGATACTGTCCTTGGTTACGCATTCTTGAAGCTAATTTGTTACCGAGCTCAAGAATCCTCGGAGAAAATCTCAGCGCTTGGAAAGCTACCTTGCATCGGAGTTTCTGAAGATCAGAAGGAAGGTTCTTGGAGAGTCTTGAATCGAGGCCACGGAGAAGTAAAACTCTTTCTCTGTTAATCTGTATAAACAGAAGAAATAACACTATTAGCATAACATAGAAGACAAAAACCAATCAAACAAACCAAACAATTCTTGTAATCAATCTTACTCGCTTGAGGTAATGAGCACGAATCCATTGAGGAGAAGCATAAAGTGGAGTCTTCTTCTCTTCGACAGGTCTCGTCATTACATGTGTAGAAGGTAAAGACGAAACTATATGGACATCATCAGCTAAAACATTCTTGAAATGCTCCAAATCGAATATATCCGCAAATTCACTAAATTGCAACAAACAAACAAACAAACAATTAGATCAACCACGTCACATTTTTATAACTTCTTCTTTCAGAAATAATGAGTTTAGTTTTATACCTTTCGTCTCCCCAAATGACATTAACCTGCAAAACAGGAACAACAAGAGAAGCTCCAAGAATCCTAGCGATCACAACTGCATCAACAATTTGATTCCTTTGCTGATTCATCCCACCAGAGACAACAACAAGAAGATACTTCCATCTGTTCTTCAAAATCGAATTGCTATCTTTTCTATACTGACTTGTAAATCCCAAACAGGGCTTAAACCCTAACCCATCAGGTTGTTTCCAGAAATCACCTTCCGTCAACAAAGTCTCGTTTTTTCCACCGTCTAACTGGATAAGAGCATTCGAATTCGAATACCCAGAAGACGAATTCGATATTTGAGCCAAACCCAGATGAGATTCAGCTCGTTGTTCTCCATCGAAGCTTAATGGTTGATTAGTAGAACAAGGGTAACGTGAGAAAGGGAGAGAGATTGGGTCAACGTTCAATCCGAGTTTCAACATACCAAAGAGTGAGACGAGAAAGAGAGTAAAGAACCAGATTCTAGGGTTTCTGTATGAGAAGCTGAATCTATTGGTGCTTCTTGATGATTTCTTGGGAGAAACAAGAAGGGATTGTAAAGATGAAGATGATAAAGAGTTTATGATCTGAGAAGGGACTGAGATGTATGAAACTTTCTTCTTGTTGTTGCTGCTGCTGTTACTATTTTTCGATAACGCCATTGAAGAAAGAAAAAAAAAGAAGAAAAACAGAGTTTTGTGATTTGGGCTTTGTAAGAACGAGAGGTTAAAGAAGGGGTTTTTGAGAAATGGCAATGTTCGGTCACACAGCTACGGCGATGAATCAGGGAGAGATAAAAAGAAACGTGTGAGAGAGAAAGAGAGAGAGAGATGGGCGGCGGGAACGCGAAGTCTGATCAAAGTCTGCAACGCGTTCTTAAAGGAAGAGAGAGAGAAAGAAACAGAGAAGAAGATACCACATGGCAGTTTTTTTTTGAATTTGTTTAACTGTTTAGTTAATTAAAAATATTATATCGTTTTTGACTGTGATGAGCAAGTGTGTAGGAAAAACACTGTGATTAAAAGGATTTTTTTATGCGTTTTTTTTCTTTCTGTGTTATATGAATAATAAAGTTATTGGAAGTTTTTGGTAGGTCCATCAATTTTTAAAAATCTCATATGAATAATGAGCTATTCTGGATAAATTTGATTGGGTTTTAAAAACATATCAAAATCTCTGTAAAAAAAAAAACATATCAAAATCTTTAGAAAAACAAAATAAAATGTATAGAAAAATGTGGTTTTACAAATATCTATGAATTATAGGATAATGACGTAAAAATGATAATCATTTTTGTTAACCAAGAAATTTATAATGTTAGGACGAATAAGGTGACAAATCACATCATTGTTCTATATTATAATTTTTTAGATGTTTGGTTAGTCGGTTTTTCAAAAAGTCATTTTTATCTCATGTTGACAAAAAAAAAACAAAGATTATCCAACAACAAATAAATATATATAAAAAAGGATATTTAATCGAATTGAACAAAAATATAGGGAATTCAGACTTGCAATTTTTGTTATCAATTTTATAAATGCTTATAATTGAAGTTTCAAATTTAATTAGATTACTTGTTGAATAATTTTTAATTATGAGTTGTATATGATAGTATGGGATAAGAAGACAAAAGGAGAACCCCAAACAATTTTGCATTCCAATTTTTCAAAAAAAAGTCCGAAAGAGACGAATTTATTGATGTCAAATTAAAAAAATTTATACGAACCATAATTACGAATAGAAACACAAAACTGGGTATATCCTTTTTCCTTTGCGTACACAAACAACGATGACAATGTCTTGTTGTGATACGGCCAGCTGTTTATTTGCATCATTCGAAGAACAAAAGATAAATAAAGCTCACACGACAGCCTGTGAATACACTTCTCCTAATAAGGCCTATACCTAAACAATTCATTTTAAAAAAAGTTATTATAAAATAAATACATTTCTTTTGGCTCCTCGAATATACCCTTAACGAAAATGATTGCTAGTAATTATCTAAGTTTGGTCAACAAGTTATTTATCTACAAGTGCGTTATAGCTATTCACGTAAGAATTAGATAAGAGTTTTGCTTCACCGTACGTAAGATAGGAAATTAGGCATGAAAACAAAAATGGATTTATTGCGACAACTTACAAATAAAGTAAGCTAAGTGCTAGGGTCACATGTTATTAAGGTAATTTCTTAGAACTTAGAAATTGTGTTTTATTTTTTTGATTACTTTACAAGTCATATCCAACTCTTTATCTAAGTAGATGCCAGCTGGAATCCACTTGACACATCGGTATTCTCGTCCACGTCGGATCAACTAGACGTCTTAGCATCTGCCACGTGTCCATCTGCGCCACTCACATATCTCGAGACGAGTAGTCGATATATGGAAAAATTAAAGTATGACTTTTCGCTGTCCAATATTCTTATTAACCAAAATATAGAGATTGATGCGAATTATTTTATTGTGACTATAATATTCGATTAAAAAAAATATACTATAACTAAAAATTGTTCAAGAGCATGTATATATCTTAAGCTGAGTGGCAATTTAAAATGATATCAGAAGCACTTCAACTAGTTTTTTCAGCATCTCAAGGAATCGATACAATTTTTTTGTATGTAATCGATAATAGTATAGTTTGTGTAATTCCTGTAAGAAATTTCAAATTTTATTTAAATTTTTTTTCAAAATGCAACTGAATTGAATGTTCTACCTCGGTTACATTATGGTACAATCGACAAATTTTTACGTTACTAAACTTTTGAAACTGGAACAAAACAAATATTAATTAAACAATGACTAAAAAATGTGGTTGTTGCGTTTGTACCGAATTACATCCTCAATTAGTTTTTACATCCTAAAGACTTAAAAAGTGTGAGAGTCTTTACAAAGAAAAACAAACGAGTCAAGAGTTTTTTTATTATTCTAAATTAGCAACTTGTGAACTTGATGTAGAAGTTTGAAAAGTTCAAGGATACAATAGTATAATATGTATTACGTGTGGACTTGAATATTCTGGTTTGGTTACTGAAAACGAAATTTAATTAATTATTACTTATTAGATGCTTATCATCGTTTTGGCCTTGCTAGATCTGTCTGTCCTCAGTGTCTGACTATTCATTTAATTATATATAAAAATTCTGAAATATAGTAGACTTTTCACTGCTTAAAAAATAATGAAGAGTATACACAGGTGAATAGAAAGACAATACTATCCACACTTTGAGACCCTGACCAAGTTAATAATAACAATTCATGCTTCTTCTATACAATAATGTGTGTCATTAAATTCCTACCCAATTAGAAAAGCTAGCTGATGGTCATGGAGAAAGACGATATAATTAATCTTAGTATCTCATATTTATGGTAATGTAGTGTCAATTATATAATACAACGATATACGCACTAAAATTGATATTTTTTTATTTATAAATATAAAGAGATTTTAATATACTTAAAATCCAACCTAAATCCATTATTATTCAATTAATGATTCTAAATTATATTTTTAAATTTAGTGTTTTTCATCTTATATTTGTAAAACATGTTTAATAGATTTTAAAATCGGGTTTTATTCAATTAAAATTTTAAATACTTCATTAAAATCCAGTGTTATTTGAAACTAAATAACTTTTAAAATATTTGTATATTGAGTTATTTGAAATAAAATCTCATTGAATTTTACGAGTAAATTATTAGAATCAAAATCCAAGGTATACTAAAAAAAAATTGAAATCTACACAAATGAATTTTTAAAATAATTTCAAATTTCAAATTATAGGAAGTGTTATTCAATCATGGATTTTAATAGCATTGAAATCCAACCCTAGTGCAGTATTATACAATTAAAATTTGGTATTATATGATATTATATTTGTAAATAAGGCTAAATAGATTTTAAAATTTGGTGTTATTTAACTAGGATTTCAAATATTTTATTAAATCCAGTGTTATTCAATAAGATATACTGCAGAGATTTTGAAGTTCACGCAGATGGATTCATAAAATAATATCAAATTTTAAATCTTAAAGATTATAAAACATTAGAAAACTAACTTTAATTCCATGATTGAATAACACTCTCTTAAAAAACTGTCAAACCTTGAGAATTCACTTTAAATCCATGATTGAATAACACCCCCTAAAATTTTGTAAAAGATTGTACATACACTGATAATATATTTGAAAATATATATGTTATTCTTTAAATTATAATTTAACTACAAATAAACATATTACAAAAAAAAAATTAAAAGATCAATTTTCAGAGAAGACAAAATATGTATGGTTAATGAGTAAATAGGGTGCAATTAAAATCTTTTTTTTTTTGCTTTTAAATTCTGAAATCGGGTGATAAGATAACTGGACTCGGGTGATAAGACAAAATACTAAAAGCAATTAAAATCTTAATCTGTATGGTATGATTATAATTATTTTAGACATCAAACATAAAGCTCGTTAAAAATGAGTATACTACTTTCCGAAACGAATAATTTTTTTGGTATCAATTCACATAATAATTAGATATTAATTGGGTCTTATTGTAAATTGGAGATGCTCAAACTTTAAGATATACGAACTTCTGGGAACAAAATAAATAAGGGAATGAAAATAAACCAACTAATAATAGAATCAATAATATTATTGTTTTTGTTTAGTATTTAGGTTGTGATTTGAGAGATGAAGACGAATTCTGAATTCATGCTTCTTCGTCCTTATCCAAATGACATTATTCGAAGTTGATGAAAAAAATAAAATTAGACGTATTCATAGAATATTACGATTATTAATTATTCGTCGGAATTGTAGGGAACCATCAGATTAGTGGAGTTGTAGAATGTCATCACGTTGCACCACTTCCTCGACTTACAACAAAATGCGAATCTTACCGTAAGATTATAAAGCATAATATCGATCGTTGTATATATTGATTGTTTAATCTCGATTTCATGTGCTACTGTGTTATTAGATCTGCCCTTACGTTCCGCTTTTACCGTTTTTATATTCAATAAATACACACAGAGAAATTTATATATTTTTTTGTTGTATATTAAAACCAATGCATTAGTGCATAGTGTTATTTTCCCTGAGATTCTAAAAATCCCGAGTCCCATAGAATTTATTTATCGGGCAGAAAAAAATGTTCTCGAAGTATTTATGGATGGAATTATTCTCAGTTAACGTTATACAAGAATAATAATATCAAGAACTTGCTCAATAATTTTAAGAATTTTATTATCCCTTTTTGACGGCAATGAAGTTGGACCTACGTGCATCAAAATATACGATAACCGATATGGCCTATTATATGTAATTCAGCTGGAATATTACCATATATATGGAATAATTAATGTAACGTTACATATACGTGAATGCTTATAAATTATAGATTTACGCGGACATATTATACATACGTATACATACCAATAGGTATGTTACGTATGTACCAAAATGAAATTCAATCGACATTATTCGGTTTTATCTTTTATGTGTGAAAAAAATTTGATCGAAGCATAAAACAATCGAACCAAATTAATCTTTAGGTATCTGGGAAAAAAAATACACGCAGATCACTAACTAAATCCTCTATTTTTAGAAACTAAAACATAAATTAAACGAACCGAATCAAATGGAAACTTAAATTCGTTAATTATTAAGAGAAACTTAGAGATGTTTTTGTAATAAAAATTTAACTCATCAAACTAATGCTTCATATCATGTCTGAGTCCAATGATGACTAGCTAAGCTAAAGCTAGTACATTGTCGTTGTCTCGAAAACATAATTGTATACCGGTTACAGAAAATTCCAGAGGTTTTAATTAGTTAATTTATACAGAAAAAGTACTCGAAACCCTAATCATTCAGCAATAAGGACGAAGCTATCTTAATCATACTAATTCTTTAATTTCTACATTCAATCGTCATTTATAACAACTTTAATTATCTTATCAACTCCTGCTATCCATAGTTAGTATAATTTTTGTTCTTGATTTGGTGACAATAGTTGGTGCATGTACTTTTCTCATATGATTTAAATTTTATAAACGATTCAGTCATCTAATCCATCTGCATAATGGTCCATGCACCAACTAATCTTTGCATCTGCATAAACGATTCAGAATAATCGACTAAGTTTTAGGGTAATTAAACCTAATTTTGTTACAATAGGGGAAAAAATGAAGAAGAACAAAGATTAACAAAGATGCAAAGAGATGTTGCTATTGGTTGGTACATCAACTTGGTTAAGAATTATTAGTTTCGTAAAAAATTAATTAGGTGTAGTTTTAATACTAATTAAGTACATTGAGGATTATTAATTAATTTCCCCTGGCTTGATGCGTTGAGGCATTTACGATGGAACATATCGATGACAACCAGGAGTTGAACCACCATAAAGACTTTATTTTTATGGTTAAACCTCTAATTGAGACGTTATTATTAGAACAACTCATCTCCTAAATTTTATATCAGCCAAGATAATCATTAAGAAAGAGACAGTAG
This sequence comes from Boechera stricta, assembly GCA_018361395.1. NCBI lineage: Eukaryota > Viridiplantae > Streptophyta > Magnoliopsida > Brassicales > Brassicaceae > Boechera > Boechera stricta. The sequence continues at coordinate 21,208,324 of CM031541.1, read as the reverse complement.
TTTCACAAGTTGTTTGATACATGTATACTTGTTCAATATGAAGACGGCTTATTAAGATCGACAAATTATACTTGCTACTACAAGCGGAATTGTTATATCAATATTATGTATCTCAAAACTCAAAGATATTATTGAGGTTTTCACGTAGTAATCTTTGGGACGATCATTAATGACCTCAAGGACATTTTCTATTGTTAGAAAACCGAAAAAGAATCCCTATATAGAGCATGATGTTTAAGTTTTAACTATTCTTCATATTCAGTTAATGATATGGGACCAATTGGGATACTACTACGTGCCAAGAGATCAAATCAAAATGGTATATAAAGAAGTAAAATTTAACTTTGCTTTTTATGGAGAAAAGTGTCGTACTGCTTGCTTATTGATAAAGATGGCAATTCATAAATTTTTATCTATTTAAATTAACCCAATCTGTAAGATGAAGATCCTAGGGTCTCTAATAGCAATTCAAATTCAAGGCATTGTTGTTTCAACATCAAAATCTTAATTACATTACATCACTTATAATTAAGATTTTGATGTTGATTATATTTGGAGTCTATTGAACCTCTTTTGCTATTTTTGCTAGACCTTTGTATTAAGTACACTGAAAATTAAGAAAACATCTAGGCAACTAAAAGTTTTAAATATATTTCAATAAAATTTATTAGAATAAGTGATGAAAAAGATAATTTGTTCGTGTTAAACTGTTAATCATGATTAATTCTTCCTTACATTACCAAAAAAAAAACTATAATGCTGCAATAATAATGACTTCGATTTTCAAGTCTTGGTAATATATACACATTGCTTCAACTGCGTAAGATAATACCAGAGAGCATTATTAGCTTCACATATTGCAATCATAGTTGAGAATGGAGATGTTCTTTTGCGTATGAAACACTAATGTACTTGCGTGTTTACTATGTTCTGTGGATTTGTCGAAATTTGCCTCGTGACAATTTTAGATTCACAGAACTTTGGAGATGACACATGCTTAGTTTTCTGTAGTATTTAACAAGCTATACAAATAAAATAAAATAAAAGTGGAAAGGTTCTTGGAACTTGAAAATCAAGTAAACACGATCTATAGGTAACTAGAAAAGGGATTTTTTTTTTTGTGCGCTCTTGGAATCATTACTCTAATGAACTAAATAATTATGATAAGGCCTTCACTAAACCCAAGATCCAAAGTTTCAATTCGTTCGTAGAAAAAGATAATTGAATTTTTAATAATGATATCATAATGAAGAGACGTTTATGGTCCAAGTTTCAAAGAACGATTTTCAAGATGTGAAAACATGATGGGACCATCCTCATGTGAGAAAAACTGAGCAATCTCTTCTCTTATCCCCATCGCAAGGTAAGGCGATCACTTTCTCATGTTTTGTATATTTTTATTATATAAATAACATAGACATCTTTGGATTATTGATGAGAAAATGATGGATTCAACTAGCCAAACACTTAAGTAGTGTATACTAATGTTCTAATTAATCCAACATAGTAAACTGAATCGTATTGCAGTCTTACAGATGACTCTCGCTCTATTATTTATGCATACTTAAATTTACACTACTTTTTTTATCGGGTTGGACAAGACTGAACCATTGAATAAATTATCTATATCCAGAATGATTATATAGACTAAAACATTAATGGAAAAAAAATAAAATCACATTTGTATGATAATTATCTAGGGGATTGAGTAATTTGTCCGATTGAAGGTCAATAAGATCCCCACAAGGTGCCTTGTTAAGTAGGCAAAAGTAATTAATGCAATAAACCAGTTTTATATAAGATGGACCAAACAGATAGTATAAGGTTTGGTCTTTTGGTCTCATTCACAATACGCCAATCATATGGAAACCAAAGACATTAACAGACGCCGATTGGCCAAACTTAGTGGCCAACCACATCATCAGCATAATCTATCGTTTTCCAATTTATTTCTCCAGTTTGATCCTTGTTGTGAAAAAGACAATTAAGCCCCTTGACTTGAACACACAAGAAGGTCAACGCTGAGAAGTGTGAATTCAGTTAAACAACATTAAAGAAGAAAAAAGTAAAAAGAAAAGAAAAACAAAGGGTGCCCCCAAATTTGATGGCTCACATGAAGAAGTCTCACATGTGGGTTCATGGCCCATTTAAAGCCGACGACAATGTCTTATCCATCATTATTATTACTAGACTAGGAACCTGGACTCTGTCGATTAATTTTGTTATTTTAAATTTCTAAGGTTTTTGTTAGTAGTATACTCTTTCCGTTCCATATTATTTGATTTTCTATTTATTTCACACATAATAAAAAAAATTAATTAACCCTTATTTTTAGCTCAAATTACTAAACAATTAATGTTTTTTAATAATTATAAAAATAACTACTGTCTATATTAATTAAGCCCTAGGTCTTTTAGGATTTCCCAGTTAAAATCATTTATATATTCCTATTTTTAGGAGTATTTTGAACGATTGATATATAACAAAATCAATTTTTAAAAATAATCAAATTTTAAAATTTTTAAAATTGGAACCATTTACGTTAATCAAGCTTAAAATTTTAGATTGGAGCCAAAACCAACATAATCAAGCGTCATATTCTTCTTATATATATATTGACACAATTTTACACCATTACTTAAAACATCTATGGTTTTTCATAATTTTGATCTAAATTTACCACCTGAAAATAGTGAAAGACAATTTCTCATTGATTTGAATGAAACTCCACCAAGAGAGTTTATTTCACCGGAGAATCCACATCATGAAGAACAAGAGAATCATTCTCATATAAATTATGGTAATTTTATTGTTAATTGTTTCTTGACATTCTGATATTTTAATATTATTATTTATTTATTTATATAAATTCTTGTATTTCTTATCATATCTTTCTTGATGTAGTTGAGTGTTAATTTACTCTTATAAATTATGATATATATATTTTTTAATTTTCTTATTAATATCTACGTATATGGACTTTATCATTTTTATAAGAGTATCTTATTTATTTTAAAAATATTTATGATAGAGGGAAGCAATGAGATGTCTCAAGATCCTCAAGAAGCTACTGTTCGTTATAAAATAATGACAGATGAAGAAAGGTTAGAGATTTATCATGCTTTATTAGAAAGAAGCGACAACGGAATTCTGAAAAAAAATACTACAACGGAAGTCTCTAATTTATATTCTGTTCCTTTACAAACGGTTCAACGAATTTGGCGACGGGCCAAAAATACTTTTGATGGCAAATCTGTTGATATATCACACAGAAAAAAGGTAATTGTGGTCCGAAGAAAAATCAACTGGATCTTGATCGAGTTGTTGATATTCCACTCCATCGTCGGCAAACTATAAGGTCATTGGCAGCTTCTTTAAACGTAAGTTCTACGTCATTGTTTCGACGCCTAAAAGATGAGGATATTGCATACAAATGCCATCAAGCCAAGTTTGCGAGAAAACAATATGAGAGCACGACGAATTTTGTGTCTCCATGCTTGACAATAGTACTCGTCCGATAACCCGAAGTTTGTTGATATGTACAATGTACATATCGATGAGAAATGGTTTTATATGACAAAGAAGACAGATACTTATTATCTTCTTCCGTATGAAGATGAGCCCTACCGTACATGTCAAAGTAAAAACTTTATTAGGAAGGTAATGTTTTTAGTTGCCATGGCTCGTCCAAGATTTGATAACGAAGGAAATGAGTTATTTTCGGAAAATTGGAGTTTTTCCATTTGTTACAAAACAACCAGCTCAAAGACAAGTAGAAATCGGAGGCGGGAACTTTGGAGCAATGAACTCTATCAAAGAGAAGATATAAAGGAGTTTTTAATTGAAAAAGTTATCCCAAAAATTCATGAAAAATCACATGAAGATATGGGAAAACCTTTTTTATTCAACAAGATAATGCAAGAACACATGTTGATCCGAGATGAGGAATTTCGAGAAGCTGCTTCTCTTCATGGTTTTGATATTCGTTTGATGGCCACCACCGCCGGACTTGAATATTTTGGATCTCGGGTTTTTTAGTTCCATTCAATCACTACAACACAAGTATTCACCAAAGACGTTGGAAGAACTTGTTTTTGCGGTAGAAGCAGCTTTTGAAGAATATCCATCTCAATTGGTGGACCGAATTTTTTTAACATTGCAATCATGCATGCAAGAAATTATGAAAGTTCGAGGTTCAAACAAGTACAAAATTCCACATTTGAAGAAATCCATTTTAGAGAAAGAAGGTAATCTACCTTCACAAATGACTTGTGATCCTACTTTAGTACGTGATGTAATAAGTTATTTAGCAACTTAAAGTCTATTTTTTCTTTTATTTTTTAAGTGAATGTTTTTAATTTTCTTTGTTTTGCTATTGTCTTCTTATAGATTGTACGAAGTATTCTACTATTTTTCATCTTACTTTTTCATGTATTTTTACAACAAACAAATTTGCTCGACAATTTTCTTAACAATAAAACTATTTTAAAAAAATTTCATAATTTACCTCAGTATTTCCGTTTGTGGCAAAATATTTTAGTTGCCTATTTTTTCTCTTGTACACAACAAATCAATCAATGATCTTATTAAATTTAATAAACAAATACATAGATTAATCGTAGAAAAACATAGCAAAACAAAGTAGAAGAAACAAAAAAAAATATATAACAAACCAAATGATAAAAAAAAGAAAGAAAACCACAAAAAATTAGGAAAAGTACTTTAACAAATACATAGATTAATCGTAGAAAAACATAGCAAAACAAAATAGAAAAAACAAAAAAAAATATAACAAACCAAATGACAAAAAAAGAAAGAAAACCACAAAAAAATTAAGAAAAGTACTTTAGCAAATAAATCTTCAACATATCTCTGATAATTTCTTCAATTTCTTGTTTGCCATAAAATTCTCCATTATCCTCTTCTTCTTCGCTCAATGATTTATTTAAATCCAATTTCTGATTTGTGTAGTTTTTGATCATATAAACATCTCTTGACTCTATTTTCTCTTTCAATTTTTCTTGTATTTCTTTTTTTTGTTTCATTTTGTTGATAAGAGAATAAAACTAGAGAATAATGTATTCACAAAAAAGGAAAGAAAGAAATAAGGAGTTAGTTGTAACTCTTCATATTCGGAGCTTTAAAAAAAAAAAAAAGATGAGTTAATTTTTTTGGCCAACCAATAATTAATGTTTAATCAAAATTTCAATAAATGATGTTAAAAAATCAAATATTGTGGAACAAGGAAAAAAAGCTAGAAAATCAAATAATATGGAACGGAGGAAGTATTAATTACATAGATCTTATCCTACAACAAAAATAACTCATTTTAATCAAACTAAGTTTTGTTTTAGTTCAGTTTGAATCGAATATATCAATCCGGATGAAACAAATTGTTAATATCTTATTCTACTTAACTTACTAAAACAATACATTACTTAGTCAAAATATCCTAAAGAGGTGAATGTTAGTAGCTTAAGAGACACCAAGAACGATTTATGGAAAGGACGATCGATGCAATTATCAAATGTACTAGAAATTGTCCCGTGCTACAGCACGGATTAATGAATCTAAACAAATATGATTTTTTTTTATAATAAAATATCCAATATTTTTTTGTGCAAATCAATATCCGTTTGTGCAAATAAAATTAAATCATATAAAAATATCTGATTATTAACAAATCCGATTTTTTTGGAATAGTATAAAAACTTTTTTTGAATATTAACAAATCCAATTTTTTTGGTAATCAACTCGATACCAAAAAAGGAATTTGTGTTTTTCCATGTAAATTAAAGAATTTTGTAAGAATTCTTTTTTCTTCCCCTAATAATTAAACGAATCATAAATGTTAATATTGTCATAAACATAAAAATCGAAAATTTGGTCAATTAAAACCAATCATAAATGTTAATATTGTCATAAACATAAAAATCAAAAATTTGCTTAATTAAAGCCAAACATAAATGTTAATATTGCCATAAACTTAGTGTTGCTTAATTGAAGTCAAACATAAATGTTAATATTGTATTAAATTCGGGATATCATATCCCGATTTTTTAAAAAACTTCCATTAATTTTAACAATTCTCTTTTTTAAAACCAAAATTGAATATTAAATATAGATATAAATATGAATTAATTTGGTTTCCATAAACATATAAAAATCAAAAAATAAATATTTTTATTCTCTTATTACTAAATTACTAAATTACCCATAATGAGAGATTAAAATTTGTTCTTTGAAGTAATGGTAATATGATGTAAATGTTTACTTTTTATGAGGTTTATTTTATAAAGGTATTTCTCAAATAATATATGGAGGATTATTATCAACCGTTAGTTCCGTATTTAGAAAAACACTATGAAAAATGTCTAAATTTTCTTAGCTATAAAAACATAAAATAAAATAAAAATTCAAAAGGAAAAGAAGATAAGCGAAGAGAGTAAGAAAGAAAGATGGGAACAAGAAGAATGGAGGTGTAGTAGAAAGGGAACAAACACTAGAATTATGGCATGTGACCTTTGTCTTCTCTTTACTTCCCATGTGCTTTCTTTATTGCATTGTATTAGTAGCAGTACCCAGTTTTATTTTGCTACAGAGTTTATAATAATTCCAATTTTATAATTCTGATCTAAATCAGTTGGTTTAAAGCTAAATGACCGTTGTCAAAAAAAAATATATTCATATGCTAATTGTCGTCATTCTGCGTGAAGTAATATCATATATTACTATTAAACAAGTATCAAAATCGACCTATCAATCAACTAACACAGATATTAGGCGATTTTCAGATCCATTTTATAATTTTTTAGAAAGTGTTATTGAATCTCTATTTTAGATAGATTTTTGATGACTTTAAAATCTTTTAAAAGTAATTACTTTAAAAGATTTTAAAAGATTGCAAAAGAATATCTCCAAAATATCTCCAAATTATCTCAAACTTTTATAGATTATTGTCCAAAATATATAATCATCAAGACATCATTCTCCAAAATATCTCCAAAGTATCTCAAATTTTTAATGGAAATACTCCAAAATTATTTATGTTTATCGTCGACAATCTCAACGTATTGCCCACAAGAACCAGATTCGTTTTTGGTCGTCCTATTTCTGTCACGACTTTGAAACCAACGAAACAATCTTGAACAAGTCACACGATCTGTTGTCACACAAGAGTAACAGAACTTGTCGCGGCCATCATCACCATGAATAAGCAGATCTTGTCGCAAACATCATGGGCACCATCACCAACGAATGCTGCATCGAACTTAGGAAAAATGCGATGCTCTCTTCTCTCTTGGTACAGATAAATCAGTTCAAATAATCGTCACCTCTCTCTTTCGTAAGGCTTTCCTATGGTGTCCATTACGATGGAGCCAATTTCTTTTCTTCTCTTTACGATGACCCACTACGATGTCAGTTAGCAGTATACTGCCAATTTTCGTTTAAATCTGGTGTGCTTCCGAGTGAAGCGTAGCAAGATGTTGTAGCAGAAAATCATTTGAGGCTCGTTACTAGTGCTCGATCAATGAATTTGGGATCCGAGAATATTATATTTACGAGGATGCGACTAATTGGTGCTAGAGAAGATAACAAGTAACATCAACAACTTTACACTAAAAAATTTTGGGTCGATATGAGAGTCATGTTCAATGAAATGGGAATGCATGTTTCCATTCTTCTCGTGATTCACTCCATTTGAGAAATATAGTTACAGAAATAATCGTAGGAGAATAGTTTGAGAATATTTTTTTTTGGTCAATACTTTGAGAATAACTTATTATGTACAATACTTTTGATGATTAGATTTTGTTAAGCAAATTGGGTAAAATCAATAAACCAATAACGCAATATTTTAATTCAACGATAAAATGAGTTAAAATAATTATAACACAAGACTTTTATTGACTTTATAAAATCATGGATCCAATACCTCTAGATTTATAAAGATTTTAGATTATTTTTTACAAATACATAAACTAATAACACCAAACTTTAATAAAATTTTAAAAAATCTTAATTAAATAACAATAAAATCTTCATAACATTTAAATCTTTAAAACTCCATCTAAATATACAAACCAATAACACCCCTTAATATCTAATCGTGAAATATAATCTAATGTTTTGTGCTAGTAATATCTCTGTGTCATCTTCTAAATTTAAATCTGCATAATCCATGTTAATTTTTTTTTCCTGTTTTGGTTCCTAAGATAAAAGAACAGCAAACGCAAATGACTGGAGTTGACCGGGGCCCATTTATGTCCATGTTTAATTTAGAAGCCCTTTTTTTGACCTTTTCAAACAGGTAGCTGCTTCTTGATACTATCGATCTCCAACATTTTAAGCCAACAAGTGATTTCAGAGGTAAACGTTTTAATGATCACGACTTAGATCAAATTTCTTTCTAAAAATTTTATCGATGCAAATTCGGCAATTTTTGAAAATCTTACTTTAATTCGATTCTTGAAAATATATATCTTAGACAGGAGAAACACTCCTTCGATACCAAAGAAAAAACAAAAAACAAAAAAGGAAAAAAAACTATGATTAACACAGTAAGCACTAAGCACTCGTCCGTGTAAGCCTTATTACATTATACAGTATGTGATTAGCTTCAAAATTCTGAAATCTTAGGATCTGATTGGCTGTAACGGTAGATTTAAGATTTTGGCTATAGGATTATGGCTATAGATTTTTCTGCTGTAGCTTTAGGATTATGGCTGTAAAATTTTAGTTGTACATTTTTAGGCTGTAGCTTTAGGTTTATCTGCTGGAGCTGTAGGTTTATCTACTGGAGCTGTAAAATTAAATGAAAAATGATTGGTAAACATAAATGTGACTTTTAAAATATCAAAATATTTGGTGAATATTAGTGTCTATTATATGTTAATATTTTGTCTATACATTAATAAGTAAAAAATAAATTTATTAAAAATTCATTTAACTAAAATAAATAATAAATTAAAATATGAAAAATGCAAACACACCATCTAAAACTTAAATAAAATAAAAATAGATGACAAAAATCTATATATTTTTATGATTACTCGTCATGTTTACGATCAATTAAATTTTCCAAATAAAGAAGTGCAAACTTATTTTATGGTATCCCTATAAACTACGCTATCATACACACACATATATATATATATAGGATTTATCAATTTGTTTTAAGTAAAATTTCAATAAAAAAATAATGAAATTTTTTCTATTTTCTAGTGACTACACGACAATCATGTACATATATATAGGATTTATCAATTTGTTTTAAGTAAAATTTCTTTAAAATAATGATGAAAAGTTTTCTATTTTACACGACAATTATGTACATATATATAGGAAACACACGACAATAAAAAGTAATAATTTGTTTTCTATTTCTTATTTTTTATCAAATACATGACATGTATAAATGAAAAGCTAAAGAAAATTTTCCAAATCCCAAAATTTATGGCTTTAGATTTTTATTCCAAAAAAGAAAAAAAAACCATAAAAGTGGCTTTGAATTTAGAAAATATTTATAAAGCATGATTGCTTTAGGTTCAAATATTTATAAAGCATGATTGCTTTCAATTTAGATCTTTATACCAAAATATAGTTTTAAAAAAGTTTAAAACTCCAACCAATTATCCCCTTAAATCTTAATTAATTTTATGGTTTGGGAAATCTGTCGGTTTAATTTTAATATTAGGTCTTAATTAAACGGAAACCGCTTGGGTAACAAAAAGTAATTCATTTTCCACAAAAAAAAAGATGGTATATATGAGACTAGGCGTAATTCTATTTGACATCGTCTCAACTACTTATTGCGGAATGTTTTCTACGAAGTCAGGGTGACCTAACGTATTTTGTTTGTTTGTTTGTTAAAGATAATGACGTAACATTTTGTAACAAAAGCTAACGAATTATGAGATCATTGACTGGTCAATAGATCAAAGTCACTCGCCCTGTTTGGACTGCCCATAGAAACCATTCAACTTGAAACATGAGTGATAAAGAGGACATTACCCTGGGCGCGGAAACTTGATACCCGCCCATTACTTGCTATCCGTCTTAGCAAATACTCGTTTTAGTAAGTACTCGTCAATATCAAGCCAAGTAATAAGTCCAATAAATCAATTACTAGCAAGTATCAAGACAAGTCCAAATATATATATTTTTTTTGCACTACTTGGCCTTGGTACCCGTTACCCGTTCAATACCCGCTACCTGTTCAAATACGCGTAAACCTATACCCGCAAACCCTTAGTCTCTTACCCGTTCCTAAGCTTCCTAATTCCTAAGCCTTTAACATTTAGGCCCATAATGGCTAAGGCCCAACCATCTTGAAGAAAAAAAAACCCTAAAGCCTAAGAGCATCATTAACGGGGAGAAAGAAGAAAGAGAAGACAAAGAAGAAAAAGAGAAGAAACTCACCTAAGAAACGGTTCTTAAATAAGAACTTTAAGAACCAGCTCTTAAAAAAAATAATAAAATATTTAAGAAATCCTTAAGAAATCCACCTAAGAAACTGCATTAATCATGCTCTAATACTCTCAAGTCTTATTCTCGCCTCTCTCTGACTCTCTCGCGCCGACCAAACCCTAGAAACTTCATCGCTCCTCTCAATCTCTCATCTTCTTCCTTCTTCCTTCTTCTTCGATCTCTTCTGCTTTGCTTATACTCTTCTTCTTCGATCTCTTCTGTGTGTTCTTCTTCTGCTTCTGCTTCGCTTATATTCTGTGACGTCTCGCCTCTTGTATCTTATTCGATCTCTTTCAAGGTAAATCGATTTAAACAAATGGGTATTTCTTACTTCCTTTTTATTCATCGGTGTGTTTTGATTGGGTTTTTAATCTAAAGTTTTTTCCTTAATGAGTCTCTTATTTAGCTTTGGTTGGTCATGTTATACTGAGCAGAACTTTGGATAGCTAGGGATACCATAGAAATGCTTTCCAGTTTCAGCTTTTTTGGCTCTATTAAGCTTTGAATCAATTTTAATCTCGTTGATGAAGTTTTGTATGTTTGTTTAAGGTTGTATGTCAAGATGTAGATTTATACTTAGCTACTTAGTTTATGGTAAGCCGACCATATAGTCATATTAATGTTTTCTTCATTTCTCTATTCACTTTCAGACTTTTGGGTTGTTATTGCATCTTGTATACCGGCCAATTTTCCTAGTTATCAGACCAACATTTGCTTATTTGTGTTTTCCTCAAGGGTCTCGCCATCTCGTTAGGTTCAATCACTTCGATTATTTCAAGTCTGTTCTAAGTCCTGTCAATGATTGCAGATAATCTATATATTTAGCAATTAGTGTGTTGATTTTTTCACAGCCTGATTCATGATTGCAGCATCTTGGATATTTACTTGCAGTGTTTTTCCGTTGAGTTTTTTTTTTTATGTGGGAAAAATGATTCTTAGAAGTCGGTTTTTGTTGAACTAAATATGATTCTAGAGAAAAACTTGATGATTTACTCATTGTCCACTCTTCTGAGTCTTGCCTGTTTACTCCATATTGCAGCTTCAATCATAAAACTATGGCAGAAGAAGGTATGATCTGTTTTCACAGATGCATTAATTGTTACAGAAGTAAATGAATTTTATATAATTTTATTTTCTGTTAACAAACTAGTTTCTTGTCTGGACCATTGCACAACTCACACACATATATATATACAGGCAGGGGTTGTTAATGTTAGGTCTTGTTCGGAGGAAGAAGAATGAGTATTACTGATTTGGTTTTATGTTTTTGCAGGTTATGCATTTCTCTTTCATGATGTGTGTTGTGTTTACAATTCTGGTTTAAGGACTTTTGTATTATATCTTGGACTTATATTTCAATTGCTAATCAATTCACTGATTCAGTTTTAAGAACATTCAGAACATTATTATCAATGTGAATTATTCAGGTTTTGTATTTTTTAAAACAAAGCAGGTAATGGCATTACTTGATATGCGGGTACTTGTACTTGCAAGTACAAGTACTTGTCAAGTAACCCGCAAATACCAGAAAATTGGCCGGATACTTGTTCTAGCGGGTATTGCTTCCGTGGGTACAAGTATAAATGCCAATTTTGAAATACTTGGCGGAGCGGGTATAAGTATCAAATAGGCTAAAAATGACAAGTGCCCGTCCTGTGCCCAGGGTTAGAGGACAATGGAGATGTACCTTTTATTTCCTTAACTGGCTGAGACAACGAATAGTATTAGTAGTACGGTCCTTCCGCTCGTGGTGGTCTACTACCATTCAACTTCACCATAATTAATGTTTATTTTTTTGGTAAATTTCTTGCGCCTGATTTACTTGAATAAATGAGGAACATACATGCTTTACATAAATAGAGGTCAAGACTCAAGACATCTGCACAAATATTAGTTTGGACTAAGTATAGTTCGAAAAAGTAAAAGGGTTTATTGAAAGTTTAGTATGTTAGATTTAGAAGGCCGTTGTAACAGAGCTGTTTAGTGATTAAGCATGAGATGGAGACAATATCATTTGATGTCGCCAACAAATCGAAACCTCGACGCTATCAAACGTTTTTGGTACGTTACCATTTTCCACCTATCTCTTTGGACTACCATCACCAGAAAGCATTCAACTTAAAATGTGAGTAATTGAATATGCAAAGAAATGTACGTTATGGTCTGTCTCGTTTTTAGATCGACCTAGTTGATATTCGTGGAAAGTAACTACGTGTTTCTCGCCCTCTTGTATATACGTGTAACATATATAGCTTTCATTTGCTTTATCCGAAACTTGGACCACATCGACGAACTGAATCTAAATAATTTCTTCGAATATATAGGCCATGTTTTAATCTTATGTTTAGATGGTTGAAATAAAAATTAGTTTTAACGGTATGTGGTATGAATAATAATATGGAGGCTTGTTGAAAACTTGATAGTCGGAGTTTTTCTTAATTAAATCATTTAACACGTACGTTTATAAAGACAAAGGAGAATTATAAATTTGATCTTTATCTTAACCAACCAAAAAAAAAGAAAAGAATTTTGATCTTTATCATTAAACTTACATGATGAGTCTTCAGTCTTCACGTAGGAAACAAAAAATAAAATATAATTTTTTTTCAAATAATAATGACATAAGATATACTAACTATAGATTCTTTATAAAGAACTATCCATAGCTTATGACCTTTAAAAAAAAATGAAATTAAGTCCTTGTGATCATATAAAATCAGGAATGTAATTTCTCAAATCAAATGGTTGAAACAGTTGTGAGAGGTACACTATATCTCTCTATCTTTTTCCACATTCAAAAAGGGAAAGAAATTTTTTTCCAAGATATGATAAGGCGATCTTTAAGCTTATAATGGGTAGTTTTACGGATGCAATAATGGGCCGATCTTTTACACCCATATTAACAGCGTAAATGTCTCAACAAACAAAAAAAAAAAACACATAATTTTTTCTATTTAGATCAAACAAGTTCTCAATAACAGAACACTCAATAAATTATAGAAAAAGAATAATACAAATTATAACATGGTTCTTCTTCAATCGTCAAGAACTTCAACAAATTCCAAGACATTTTAGATTTTGTTTCTCCTTTCAATTATTAGATCCTTTGAAGAACAGAGAAGTTCCAACAGTTGCAGAAACAACGAACAAGCTCCCCAAAACCGTGGGTAACGCACCACTTTCTTTAATTGAATGAACAAATTGACTGTCTTGAACGGAATGCAATAGCTGTTTTCCGTAGCTCTCTTTCTTCTTTTCTTTCTTAGACGTCGAAGAAGATGAGTCTTCTTCTTGATCAAACCTCAAAAACTCTTTCAACCATAACGCCGACATTTTCGGGTATCGTCTAAGCCCATCTTTGTAATCAATGTAATACAAACCGTATCTCACACCATATCCACTGTTCCACTCGAAGTTATCTAGCAATGACCATACGTAATAACCTTCCACTCTGACTCCATCTTCACTGTTAAATAAGACAGAGAAAATAATAAGCTTTCTTTCAATGATTTTCTGATTAATGTAAACTATAAATGTTCAATCCAGACAAGCTAAACATATACATAAATTGAAGTGAGTCTTAATTTTGGTCTAAAAGATTTTGTATTGTTAGGTATCCAGACAAAAAAACAACATAAAAAACAAAATTATAAAAAGTATACTTATAAAAAGGACTCTAATCATATATGTATAACTTACTGGATGGCTTGATGAATCGCGTGGAGATGTCCTTCTATGTACTCCAATCTCTCTGTGTCGATTGAAGGATTGTACATAAACAAACTCTGACTCTGTTCCGCTACTTCACCATACCCTGAGATTATCATAGAAAATGTTGCATGAGAGATCGAGAGAAACAGAGACAAATACAGATTACTCATGTGAAGAAACTTAGTGTGTTTATACCGTTCTCGGTTATCAGAATCGGAGGATTGTCATAAGTGTTTTTCATATACTTCAAAATGTTTCTGAGTCCTGTTGGATATGTGAAACTCCACTCTGATCCTCCTTGTTTCGCTATTTGTTTCCCATCTATGTTGGTTTCTGCAAAGTGCGTTAGTATGAGGCATGAGTTAGTCACAAAGTTTTCATCATTATCATCATCATTCCTCATCGCCATTATCATTAAAATACATACTCATCCAATCTACCCCTTGATCAGTTCTCCAAGTAGGTTGCGTAGGATCCACGTTTTTTATACTCTTTACGAAAAGCGAGCTATAGTAGTTTATACCAACGTAATCGCAAGAGCCTATAAGTTTCTTGGATTGTTCTGGTGTAAAACTCGGTAATCGATCTCCAATTGATTTCTTCATCGTTTCTGGATAGTCTCCACAAGCAGTCGGATGGTGATGCCTGCCAAAATATCGCGACAAGAAGACAATCAAAAACGGTTTGACACTCACACTAATAAATTTTGTGAACTTCTGTCTCAAAAACTAATTGACAATGAATAGACAGACTCAGTTCTCATTTGGATTATAATATTTAAATGTAGATTCGTAATAATAGATATTACTATGAAAACTGGAGTTTGTTTGATTGAATCTGAATCACTTACCAACCAATCATGAAGTCCATAGCTCGATGACATCCTTCTACATCCTCTGGATCGCTTGAATCATATGGCTCATACCAAAGCGGATTATGCGCAATCCCAATTCGTCCATTTTTAATCTGCATTGTATTCAAATCAGATCACTCTACAACAAAACATATTGGAAAGTAAAATATGATCCATCAATGGAAAATTTAAAGCTCTTCTTACATGGTCACATTTCCTAAACACTTCCACTGCTTCTGCGTGAGCTAGAAGCATGTTATGGCTCACAATATACGCCTCGTATCCCGACATTCCAGCAACACTAGCAGCATTAACATACTTTGAGCATCTTCCTGGAGCTTTCCTCCCTGTGTCATATCCCGCAACACTGTAGACCCACGGCTCATTCAGTGTGCACCAGAGACTCACTCTGTCCCCAAATCTCTCGAAGCAGAGACTCGCATAGTCTCTGAAGTCATCTCTGTATATACACATCACCCTAACATAAATTTCTCGAATGGATACGTCCAGAAATTGTATTCAAAGTTCAAATACTTGAATTTGCTTACATAATCTGCTCGCTTAGAAAACCGCCATATTCATCTTCAAGATCCTGAGGTATGTCCCAATGAAAGATAGTAACAAGAGGAGTGATTTCATTGGCTAAGAGTTCATCTATAACATCATTATAAAACTTAATTCCTTCTTCACTAACTCCTCTCTCCCTTTTGCCATCTATTTTTGTTTTCCGCAAAATCAACCACCAGAGATTATTAGTATTGATTTGGAAACCGCGATTGAATGTCGATAAAACAAGGTTGTGAAAACGGTGATATACTTACAAGGTAGAACTCGAGGCCAAGCAATGGAAAGCCTAAACGAATCCATGTTTATATCCTTCATTCTCTTGATATCTTCCTGTACAAGAAATTAATAATTGATCTTCAGTTCTTGTAACTTGTTACCTTGAGAAGTAAGAAATCGAAAAACGGAACAAGAAGAGAAGAAAAGTACCTTGTAACGATGGTAGAAATCAACGGCAACGTTTCCGTCACTAGAATCACTAATTCTATGAGGAAACCTGTTGGAGAAATGATCCCACACGCTTTGTCCTCTCGCACCTTCATTCACTGCTCCTTCGTACTAATTAAGACCAAAAAAAACAAAACTAAAGTAAATATCATTTTGATCTTGTAATGTTTTTTTTAGCTCTCAATTCTTGATTCGAACTGATTTACCTGGTAAGAAGAAGAAGCGGTTCCAAAGAGAAAGCTTTTTGGAAAGCTAGCTCTACCTTTTGACATCTCAGTAGGATATGTTCTTTGAAGACTGCAGATTAATTTCAAAACATTAAAGATCAATCAAAAGTGTTATATTTTCTTTACGATATGAATCTTGAAATAGAGCACTCACTGTGCCATCTTTGGTTGCTTTTCTCTTGTCTGAAACTAAAGCTTTTTCTTGAATTTTGCTGAAGAATCTTGATTTGGAAGATGTTTGAGAAGAAGAGATAAAAAATGATGATGAGAAGTAGATCTTAAAATAATTCCTCTGCTTTAGATAGTGAGATAAAGCTTTGAAATGAATGATATATAAATGCATGAATGAGATACAGAGATTTGAGAAGTCAAACAAGGATTACAATTATTATTTTTGTTTTTATTGCAGCTCGCCGCTTGTTTGCTTATGAAAAAAAACATCAATAAGACCGGTCAACTTCAATTTTTCAGATATTTCTTATTCTTCAGACTTTTATTTTTATATATTATCTGATATAAATCTATCCTTCGCCGATTTACGTGTTTAAGGACCGTATTACATAATTATTATTCTTAGTCAGCCCGTTAATATTGCCTGCCTCCATTGTACTTAAAAATCATGAGTCATTCATTCTCGTTTGAAAAATTCAGTTCTTCGATATTATAGATGCCATAAACCCAATAAATTATCTATTTAGGTTGTGGTTATTATGGTTTACGCTATTAAAGATCAAAATTAAAACTTTATACAGTTTCAGCTTAAAAAGGGACCCTAACAGGTCAATATAGATAATTTCCATGGGACCAATTACAACTACACCTAATCGATAGAATGGATTCATAATTTTTTTTTTTAACTTAAAAATGCCACTAAGTTACGAAAAACGCAAATGCTTTAAATCCGTAAGTTAAAATTATATATTGTTTTGCTTGGAAGTTTCTGCGCCTAATTATGTTCTTATCATTGGAAAAACATTAATCCAATTTTAATGAAATAATGATTTCGTGGAGTCATCGTTCTATAGTGTTGATTAATCAAGTCAACATTTTTTTGGTCATGGTATGGAGTGTCGGTCGTTGACTTTGAATCGTCCTGAGGGAGAACGAGGGCATATTGGTAAATGCGTGAACGGTTTTATGTTTGATTTTGTCGTGGGGTTGTACGAGCGGGACCTACTCTACAAATTAGAATCAGTCTGATGACGTGGCGTCGAAGGAGTCAACTTTGCCGTCGATTTTTTTTTATAAGAGAAAGACTCGTCTTTGGTAATACTTATTTCTTTCATAGTGTCAGTGTTTACTTATTTAATAATTGTTATATTTATTTAACAAAATGCTCAATGCTGTATCGTTTTATTATTTGATATAATAGATAAATAACTTATTATTTGAATTAAAATATAAAATGATATTCCAGTAATTTCTATTTTAACGGATGTATATGTAGAACGTGCCTTTCTTTACAACAGTAATGGCATTAACATCTAGTTGTCGCTGTATTTTTTTGCTGAAAATAAAACAAATTTAATTAATGCTTACTAGGTTGCTGCATGCAATAATTGTGTGATGTGTTGGATATCCCTTTTTTTTCTTTGGTACATATGAAGTGGGAGACTCCAAGTAAATTCTTCTCCGGGTCGTCATCCAAAGACCCAAAGACACAACATTCAACCCGGTTCCTCCATTCAGATCTCAAAACTGAATGCTTGAAGCCTCGAACCACGCCTCTATAGGTTTTGATGGTCATAAAAAAAATCTAGATATATGTAAACAGTATTCGATCGTGTCCCAGTCTTGGATAAACACTGCTAGAGTTACATGTTTTGTTTTATTTTTAGGAATACATAACAAAGTTGAATACATTGAAGATATTAATTATATTACTCGCTAGTCCATTAAAGAGGAGGACGAGTTGGATAGAAATTGATGGTACCAAAGAGCAGAACTCTTGAGATATCGTTGAAGTCCATCTTTAAAATCAACGTAGACCAGTCCGTACCTATATTTGTAACCAAATTCCCACTCGAAATCATCCATTAATGACCATATATAATATCCTCTCACATCTGCACCTTGACTGTTTTAATGTTAAAAGAAAAAAGACATAATCAATCAACAACTTTATTAATTTTTGTAAAATTACGACAGAACGTTGGATATTTGAAATAGTTTGTATATGAAGAATAGAATACAAACCTGACTGCTTCTAGAAGAGCAGAGAGATGGAGTTGGTGATATTTGATTTTTGCGTCGTCATTTAGAGCTTTGTTTAAGGACAATGACTTGTCATTCTCGCTAGGCATTCCTAGTTAAGTAAGTCAATATCAGAATGATT
Source organism: Boechera stricta (assembly GCA_018361395.1). Taxonomy (NCBI): domain Eukaryota; kingdom Viridiplantae; phylum Streptophyta; class Magnoliopsida; order Brassicales; family Brassicaceae; genus Boechera; species Boechera stricta. Next base: position 21,189,717 of record CM031541.1, on the reverse strand, counting down.
AGGGCCAAAATAATAAAAATAAAACTCGTACTTAAAAATTGCAATCAAATTGTTTTGACCACTAGATCCGATCTAACAAATTTATTAGTTACCAAAAAAAAATGAAAGTTGTAAAAACCAAAAAAAAAAATATATTGGGGTTTTCTCATAAAGTTAATATTTTATAAATTAACATTTTTATTTCCCCAAAAAGAAACTTATATATGTATATATAGCTATTTGTGTGCCAAGTGGAAATTATTAAACGGTTACAATATTGCCTTATTGGTATGCATTTCATCTATATAACCCATTTACCAAAAAAAAAGATGTTTACCTACCATTCTCGGTGACGAGGATTACTGGGTTTTGATACTTTGACTTAACGTATAATAGAAGGTCTTGAAGCCCTTTTGGACATATAAAGAGCCAATAAACACTCGTCTGAAATTTTCAAAATATATGATTAATTAACATAATTTAATCACCTCTATTACTCTAAATAACTTAAATCAGTCTACGTGGATAGAAAAATCTTACCGGTTCACCCACAGGAGCTCCGTTTTTCTCCGCTGTAATTTTCAACAATACGTTTCAAACAAAGCTTTTAAATTATTGGTGAAGACAATTTGGGAAATAATTGTTTTTTTTTTTTTTTGGTTACTTGTTTGATTGACGCGAGTGTCCGTTGTGTAACTGAGATTGGTGTTAGCGTTGAATATAACATCTTCAACGTATCTTGAAGTGTAATAGTTGATTCCCAAAAAGTCAAAGGATCCTCTCACCATTTCTGACTGCTTTTTTGTGAATTGTGGGAGTCTATTTCCCACCAACTCTCTCATCATCTTTGGATAATCTCCGTAAGTGATCGGACCAGCAAACCTATCATACCAACACACACATACATAGGTGTGAACCGACCCGCATTACAAGTTATGTTAACAAAATAGATCTGTATTCGGACTCATTTGTAGAGAAAATTAAAGATGTTTCATCTGAACAAACTAAGCTGAATAGAAATAATTGATTTCGAAATTCAAAAAATGATCGTGTTTCACAATAATTATTATTTGTTAGTAATAAATTCTTTATAAAAATGAACCTATAATATTAAGTACCTCTAGCAAAATTAAAATTAAAATCTTCATAAAAAGGAAAAGAAATTACCATCCGAAGAAGAAGTCAAGAGCCCTTTTGGCAGCTTCTCTACAAGCAGAAGTGTTATATTTTGGAATCATCCAAAATGTTTGAATAGCTATTCCAATGGTCCCTCCATGAAGTCTCTGCTTTATAACACCAGTTACAATATTAAAATTTTAAAGATTTTTTTTTTATATAATAAAAATAGTGGTATCGTTATGATTTAAACCCGAAGTTAAATAAGAGATTGCGATCTTAGGCAATAGAACTAACTGATCTGTCGATTCATGGTTATTTTCTGTTTCAAGCCAATTTATAATTATATATTAGCGTTTTTCTTGCGGAAACGCTAATACTTTAGTCACCAATCAAAACTAATTCATAACAAATAAATAAAAACCCTTACAAATCCAAAAAAAAAAAAAATTAAAACAAAGGAACCTGATATTTCTCTCTGTAGAGTTGGACTGCAGCAGCATGAGATATGATCAAGTAATGAGCCACGAGGTATGGCTCAGTGGCTGAGTTCCCAACCGTGCAGTTTTGGACATAGCTCGAACAACGTCCCGGAGCAGTTTCACCGAAATTGTAACCTAACATTGCGAACATGTTAGGCTCGTTTACTGTGATCCACTCCTTCACTCTATCTCCAAACGCTTTGAAACATATATCCACGTATTCTAGGAAATCTTGCCTGTTCAATCCTGATTTTTAATCAGATTCATATTTTATTTCACTGCAACATTTAATATTAGTGTAGTTTGCAGATACTTACACGATTTGTGGGTTTAAGAATCCGCCATATTCATCTTCAAGTGCCTGTGGTGTGTCCCAGTGAAACAGAGTAACGAGAGGCTTTATATCTGTTTTTTGACATCATTATTATAATAATATGCTTTTTGACCAGAAAATAATAAATAATAACGATTATACATACGGTTATACTAATTAGGATCAAAATTTTATCGGAAAATTAATGGAGAATGTAATCCAAAGTAGATACTCTATCTGACTTTATCCCAATAACAAAAAGAAAACAAATACTCATTTGAAATGCAATTTAGATACAGAAATTACTGGTTTCATTAAATCAAGCATAAATATTCGAAATGCAATTTAGATATAAATGCACTAACCATTTGAAATGAGTTCATTGATGAGAAGATTGTAGAAGTTAATTCCCGCCTGATTTACTCCTCCAGCAATCCTACCTCCTAAATTGGACCAAATTGGTTTCGTTGTTTGTCATTGACGTACGTAACTTTAATTAACCAAACATAAGCAATTGCTAAAAACTATGGCCACGTAACGAGTAAACACAACGACTTTATTTAATGGTTAAGAAAATCATACGTGGTAGTATTCTTGACCAAGAAATCGAAAACCTAAATGAGTCCAGCCCAATTTCTCTCATAAGTGACACGTCCTTCTGGCCAATGAGCAAAAAATTGACATAAACAATATAGTTTTGTAAGGAGAAAATATTGTGGATTGCTTAAAAACGAAACCTTGAAACGGTAATAAAATTCGTCTGCGACGTCGCCATTGCTACCATCCAAAATCTTTTCTGCAGTCACAAGTTTTAACTGCCTTATTAAGACTTTATCTAATCAATATTTTAAAACAGATATTAATATTAATATTTATACGTACATATATAAATGTAACTTTACGTACATATATAATTGTAACTTTACGTACAAGGCTAGTAAAAAACTAAGAACCTGGATATTGTTTAACAAACGTATCCCATATGCTTGGTTTTCTTCCATCAACGTTGGTTGCTCCTTCACTCTGTACAAAATCGATATATATGTGAAAATGATTCTAAACTCCGGTTACGGAAAACCGGTTATATGAAAAAATAGGAAGTTGACCTGATAAGCACTCGAAGCTGCGCCAAACCGAAAATCTTGAGGAAAGCTACTTCGATGGAGAGAGGTTGACGAACGAAAGAAAGAAGTATCCAAAGCATAAAGTTCAGATATTGATATGATGATGATAAATATGGATTTGATGTCCATGGTTTCTTTTAAGTTTTCGACTTACTTTTTCTGGATAGAGAGAAAAAAAAAGCGGTAAGTGTTTTTTTTGGTATGCAGATCTAGAGGAAAGTTTTCATAATTGGATCAAAGATCTCTGTTGGGTTTAGTGGTCCCTTATATAATTGCTTTTTTATCCCTTAAGACACCCCCAAATATGTGTTTGGTATTTTATTTGGTTATTTGAGTTATTACAAGTAGAACTATAACTAGTATTTTTTTTTTGCTATATATTTGTACTTCTTATATTTTCGGATACCTACGGGTATCGAATTCGGGTTTTTCGGGTATAAAGGTCTAGGATCTATTTGGATATTTCTAAAAATCGGTTTGGATTTGATTCGGATATTTTCGGATCGGTTTGGTTCGGGTATTCAGGTATCCGGTATTTTGTCCAGAGCTAATTTATGTAATTCAAATTTGGTTTACCTATTTGTGAGAGGGTAAATAAAATCGCTATCAGAACACATATGTTGTAATCAATAATTTGAGTAGCATTTCACCTAATAACCAAGATTAATTATCTTATTAAAAATTAGTTTTAGTTTAGGAGCACACAACTTGGAAGAAATAATTATATTAATTAATTGAGAATGGTTAGGAATGGATCGATTAACCTCGTTAAACTGGCAAGTTATGTGTCTGTCAATCAACAGCTCTCTAGTAATTAATAATTAAATGAATTTTTGGGAGCCCATATGGATAATCGTTATGACTTTATCTAAAACTAAACTAACACAACAAATAATAATAAAAAAGGCGACAAATCATTAAAAAGTTGGACATTAGCAATATATAATCTGACCTAATAGTTTCTTAATAATGATATATATCATCAAAGGGACGATAAATAATCTCATCATCAGCAAGTTGAATGCGGAATCTGCTATGCGCAGTTTCTACCCACAGGTGATTTCTCAATCCGAATAAAGTATTGATTCTTCATAGTTCAGAATAGTAATTTGCTCTGATGGTTCACTGACTTACCATTACTTTAAAACTAAGATGAGGAACTCGGAGCTAGAAGTGGGACGCGGACAGATTACACATGCGAAAACATTAGTTGCAATAAGTCTTTCCATAGCCTTTGTCTCACAGAATGGTTAAGGTCTATTACAACCACAAGACAGTAGGTAGAAACCTTAATCTCTCTCTCACACACACATATACACAGTGGCGGATCGAAAACAAAATTTAATCCGGAACACTATATAAAGTAATTTTATTAAAAAAAATATTGTATTAATATAAAAATAAGTTTTATGACAAAAGAAAAATTTTAAACATTATAATACGTTATTCTATATTTCAGAACCTTTTCATCACTGCTTCATTTGTCACTTTATCAAATAATTCTCTTTCAACAAAACAAACTAGACAATCGTTTAAAAACTGGTCACCTATTCGGTTGCGTTTTAGCTATGTGATTCTAAACGTATTCAAATTTGAAGCTTTTGTATTATTTTAGTAATGATAATTATCCCGTTCAGTAAAAAAATTAAAATCGTGTTTTTGTTGTTCTTAAAAAAACTGAGAATACTCTTTTTTAAGAAAACTCTTAATCAATAAAAATCAATCATGTCTTTTACAAAATATCAAGGATGTATTTATAATTGCAAGATTGTAAATAAAAAAGAAATCTAACTTAAAAAAAAAACTAACTTATGAAAAAAAAATTTGTAAGTTTTCAATTTTTTTTAAAAAAGGTAAGAGTGTGGGGTCATATCAGATAACTTTCATATTGTAAACTATATATATATATAAATAAATAAAAAGTGTGGGACCCGTACCTTCACACCCCCGATTACTTGCATCCGCCACTGCATATACACAAACGTACACACAAGCCTTGTACTCTAAAGTTCAATTATGGTTCAATTTCTTGCAGGTCATTTGATGTTCTGTTTGGGAACTGCCCTTACTGTTCAGACCCAGTGGCAGTCAAAATCAACAACAAATAGAGTAGAAAACCATCAAAATTAGCTAATTCTGAATGTTCTAATGAAACGTGATACAAAGAGAAGAGTTGGTACAGTGATGAGTAGTAGTGAGGACAAAACTTCCTTTTTACTATTTTTCTTCTGCACGTTTAAGATAGAACTCATGTAGCTTTCAAATAAGTAATGTGAATGCACCTTCTTTTTTCATTCTGGCCACTCAATTCCAAAGAGTATATGAATGCTATTATTTGCTTTTTTCTCCACGGCTACATCCTTCTTCTCCAGCTGTAGTAGTACTGTCGGTGGCTTGATCAATCTATGTTTAAGAACTCAAAAGTCTTATAATCTAAACAAATTAATTACTCTATTTGCCCAACCAATCAAACCAACGAAAATTATGTGGTTCGATCTACGAGAAGTTTAACATGGAGATGGAAAGGTATATATATTTTTTTTCTTACTGGCTACATACTATGTCATCTAATAGAAAGTGAGATAAAGCTCACACCACTCGACACTATGCTCTACTCTTTCCTTTTCAATTTAATTAATTCTTTGCTTTTTTCTAAATAAGTAATGTTTTTATATTTTCAATTTGAATGTTGATTTCTTTTTACAGTTTATATCTTATTTTTATCATTAGCTCTATATATATATAATGTAAATCTTATCATCTTAGAAATATCTCTTATTAGTGTGCATTCAACAAGAACATCATATAATTTTGAAAAGGAAGGGCAGATATTTATGAGGGAAAAACTCAATGAGAAGTAGTTCGATTCTAAAGTTGAAAAAATTAGATATTACTTCAAATGGTTTTCTTGGCATTTCTTAATGAGTTCCACATTATTTCAACAAATTCTCAACTTGATAAGTGTTAAGATTTGGATTTTTTTACTCAAAACCAATTGGCAATAAATAGATTGATCTATGTCCTTTATATAGTGCTCAAAGTTTATTCCATATTTCCGATGTCGGATATTTTTCACACTTTTCTTCGAGATAATGGATCGTCTAGCCATTAATCTTGACAATTCTCACTCTAGGATTATTTCAGGTGAAATCGGTTGAATCAAATCTGGATCGGTCTGATTTCGAGTAAAATCGATTGGACAAATCAATTTTGGTTTAGTGGAGCATTGTGAATTCACGACTTTGATACCATGTTAATATCAATAACAATTCAATTGGTATAGATCCATATTTTTTATATAGTGCCCATAGTTCCTCCATATTTTCCGTGAGATATTCCTAATGTTAAATGCAAATCTGACGCCTTTGCTGGAAATGGGACCACATAGCTAAACCATTAATAAATATCTTTGTCCTGCAACAAATCCTTGTACTTGGGATAATAATGGCATTCTCATGTATAACCTGACGCGGTATCCTCTCGCGTGATTTTCATTTTCCCTTCGATACAATGCTACGAGAAAGTTATTATCCGATTCCTCTCTGTGACTAATATGCATTTGAAAATTTTAGAATATGTAAAATAATAAAATATATAAACTGGTCTATTCACTTTTTGTTAATTAATTTGAGTTGAAATTCATTATTTTTTACAATAATGGCAATGATAAAAATAATTTTCAAAATTTAGTCAGGCGTCTAGTTTTTTTTTTTTTTTTTACCATTAAATATTTTCAGTTTTTAAATTTTAATTAATAAGCCCACATAAACACTTTTGCTTCTACCCAGAAGTTTCCATGGCCTAACTCTGAGTGGCACATTTAGAGTTAAAGTTAGCAAATAGTTTCAACAGTTTTAAAACGGATTAAGGAACTTCCTCTAATGTCATAATATCTTTTATACATGAAAAGAAAATTCAGTAAATACGAGCTTTTACGTACGCATAATGTGTTCGGTCAGATTCGTTAAACAACTTTTACTAAATTATTTTCTCATTATTTTCCAAAAAAAAAAAAAGAATTATATGAACAGAGCAAGGAAATGAATTATGCATGTCTCATTAGTTGTTTTTATTTCCATTCAATATTTGTCTTCCTACTCAACAAAACGTTTTCTAAAGTCCCAAAAAATTATATGATCCCAACAAACCCAACTGATGATTAAGATTCCCAAGAGCGCATTGGTCTCTCTCATCTTCTCTTCTTGATATGTTCGTCATGAGATAAAGAATCGAACCAACGGATGCCTCGAAACCTTCTGAATCATCGAAAGTTGTATTATAACTTTCCTTACGTGACACATCCCATACTTCTTCCTCCTCTGTTTTTTCATTCTTTACGACTGGTCTGTTGAGAAACTGCTTGAACCAGTTAACCGAATCTTTGGGATACCGAGTGAGATCGTTGTCGTAGTCAACATAGTACAGACCAAATCTAGTAGAATATCCATGCTCCCACTCTAAATTGTCTAGTAAAGACCACACGTAATATCCTCTGACGTCACATCCATCCTCTCTGTTATAACAGTAAAAATATTTCAGATAAGTAAAGTAGAGTCGGTAATTTTTTGGCATTTACGTTTAGGCCTATTTACGTTTTACATGTTAAGTGATTTTATTTTCTAAAAAAACATAGCATTTTATTTTATTTTTTAAATATTTTCAGATTAATATTGAAAAATTAATTGTTTAAAATATTTTGTTTTTAAAAAAATATATAAAATATTTTTATTAATATACGCAAATGTTTACGTTTAAAACAATCAGATCCGTTATTATAAAATTATGCACCAGAATTTACATTATAGCTTTGTGGAGTTGTTGGAGATGGTCCTCATGATAGCTCATCCTAAATGTATCATTGAGAATCTCCTCTCGTGATTTTGTACCGTCGTCATAGTCATTGATTCCTATAAAAAAATAATTTATCAAATAAATATTAACAAAGAGAGAAAATTTACTGTTTAATAGAAATTTTTTTTTATAAAAAATCCTTACCGTTCTCTTTTATATAGACTATAGGATTATTGTATTTATCTTTGATGTAGTTAAGAACTTTTCGTAAACCTTCTGGATGTGATTGGAGTATGCCTCGATCTTCCTGTGTGTCAAGATAAAAAACAAACCTTTACATTCTTAGAATCTTTGGAGGAAAAAAAAAAAAAAGAAGAAGAATAATTGCAACGTTGATTTTTTATTAAAATAGTCAAAAAGTTACGTACCCCTGGTCCGAGGTTGTGATTACTGTGATTTGTGACTGTTCAAAAATAGACATAAAACTAATTTAGGAATTTAATGAATTGAATACGAAGATAATAGTGGTACGCATATTAACATTAGCATTATTACCTCTCCATTGGAGCTGTTGATCGGTTACGAATCGAGGTCGTGCAAGGTCGACGTGTGGAAGCTGAGCAACGTAACGTGCGGTATAGTAATTTATTCCAATGAAATCCGATGAATTTTTCAACATTTTAGATTGTTCTGGGGTGAAAGAAGGTAATCTATTTCCGACGTGTTTTTTCATTATTTCTGGATAATCCCCGTGAATAACTGGATCTAAATGCCTGATACACATGTTTGAGAAAATGATAAATAAATATCTTATGATTACAATAAAGATAACACTACTTGTTTAGTTGTTTTACACTTATTAATTAAAGTACATAACAACTTACCAATCTAGTTCAGTGGCAAGAGCTCGTTTGACAGCTTCGTTATCGGCAGGAGAAGTAGAGTCGTAAGGCTCAAACCACAAAGGCGATAACACTATCCCAATCTGACCGTCTTGTGAAGTCTGTCACACAAATTATTTTCATTAATTTATAAAATCAAAAGGAAAGAAAATAATCAAAAGTACGTTAATTTTAATAAATAAATTAGAAGCTTCTATATATCCACCTTGTTACATTTTCGGAACTCTTGTACAGCTGCGGCATGAGCAAGAAGAAGGTGATGTGATGCAATGTAAGGCTCAGTAGCTGAATCGCCGGCTTGACACTTACTATTCACCCATTTCGAGCATCGTCCGACCGCTTTGTTGCCCACATCGTAGCCCGCAACAGCTATGATATAAGGCTCGTTTATAGTAGTCCACATCTTAACTTTGTCTCCGAATTCTTCAAAACATATTCTTGAAAAATCTCGAAAATCTTCTCTGTTTAGGAGAATTAAAAGTAATAGTTAATATTGATTTCTTTTATGTGTATCTTCATGATATAATAAACATTAAAATATTTGTTGACCAAAAAAAAAAAAATCATGAAAATATTTAATTATTTATGTCTTAGAATAATTTGCTAAGTTCACTTACACTATTTGAGGGCTTAAAAACCCACCATACTCGTCCTCTAGTGCTTGAGGATGGTCCCAATGGTAGAGGGTAATCGATGGTTGAATGCCTGCATAAGTTTGTTCATTAGACCAGATAGTATATATAAGAATGTAACTCATAATATCTTTAACAAAAAAAAATGTAACGCATAATATAGTTAATGTTCATGATTAGAAAGGTTTTGGTCTAATTGATTAGTCAACTTACCATTTGCAACAAGCTCCTCGATGAGAGCCTTATAGAATTGTACACCAACTTTGCTTACTCCATCCTTTACTTTTCCACCTTAAGAATAATACCAAAAGTTAAGCAGATTCACCAAAATATTTAAATATATATTAATTTTAACTGAACGTACGTATAAAGTAAAAGAAAACAATGTAAATTTACTTACTAGGTATTAATCTAGCCCACGAAATTGAAAATCTGAAAGCGTCCATATTTAGGTCTTTCATCAACTTGATGTCATCCTGGTTTATATAAATTTGGCTCATTTAATTAGGAAAATAACATAATGGGTCCAAATTTTTTTTTTTTCGACTTTGACAAGAAAAAATAACAAAAGAAACAATATCGTTTGGCATCCAATATTGTACCTTAAAACGATGGTAAAAATCTACCGCTACATCTGCATTCTGCATACTGGTTCTTTCTGCATTTGGAATACAACTATTAGTCATTAATATATATATATATATATATATATATATATATATAATTTTAGTAAACATTTTAAGATCATTGTACGAAATGTAAATATAAAAGAGACCTGGAAAAGTGTGGCTGAAGTAATCCCATATACTTGGAGACTTCCCACCTGCACTTGTTGCACCTTCGTACTACATAATGAACAAGCTTTAATTTTTAGTGACTGTTGATCTTTATATATATATATAGAAAATCCAATATTACAAACTACTATATCATTTGTCTAACTATTATTCACTGTGACATAGACAAAAGGTGAAGAATAAAATCAACGACATCATCTTAATTGTAACAAACTGATAAGTCGTCTAACTTATATCGCATTTAAAATTTAAAATTCTTGGAATATGAACTTCCACATCAACGGGAACTGTACGTACAAGTACGTACGAATTAGATTCCGTATCATTTGTCAACGTCACACAACTATATTTAAGTCCGTAACCAATTGCGTTTAATAATAATCTTCAAAAAAATCGAATATTTCATATTACCAACTAAAAGATTACCTGAAAAGCCGATGCAGCTGTTCCAAAAACAAAATTATCCGGAAAATCATGACGATCGAATACTCTAGATTCAGGAGAAAATGAAGTAATCTTGTTCGACAACCATGAGATTATTATAAGGAGGATGAAAAAAGGCACCTTCATATTTTTTTTTTGTGTGTTTAGGATTTTACGTTATGTATTTTCTTCGAGCAATTCAAAGCTGAGATTTGTAGTTGTAACAAACTAAGCGTTTCTCTTCTATATATAGAGTTTCGTCTCGGGACGTTGTTGTCTACGTGGAAAGGTATATCCTTATAGTCATACAATATGTATTACTATCATAAAAGTAACTTAATTAAGATTAAACAATGATTTACCGTGATAAGAAAATTATGGTAATTAAACAAATGAAGAGAATTCAATTTTGGTTTCCTTTTCTTTTACCACCAAATCTGACCGTATTCTTAGCTTCAGTTCATCTTCATGTTTGAATGTAGTCGGGATCACTGCTTACATTCAAATCTAATATGAATATGTGTGTGTGTATCTATGCATCTATGTTTGTGTTTGGACAAGTGGAGATTGAATGTGGTATTAATATTTGACTATGTTCATTGTCCTATCTTTTTGCATGTAAAAACACTGTGGACCGCTTACAACTTTCACGTTCAAAAAAGCTGACGTTCCCTTTTACGGACTTTGATGATATCGTGGCCGTTGAGGTGTAAAATGCATTACAATCCAAACCCCTCTTTGTTGATTTTGTTTTTTATTTTTCTGATTTGCATTAGAATTTTTTTTTTAATTCCCAAAGGAGTTGGAGTTTTAGTTATTGAAATTTAAAACAAGCTTTCATTTTTCGATTTCTTCTGAAATTAATCTCTGAATCAAAGACATCTAATTCCGATTCCACAAAAAAAAATAAAAAATTCAAAGATTAATACCATGTGAAAACATGCAAATATAAAAGAATGTGATTATCCTGCATTTAAACATCCAGATATTGTTCCTTTTAATTTATTTGTGAATGAACACCGTGTCTTGAATTTTATCCAGATATATATAATATGATATTGGTAATGTAGATATAAAAATTATTTTAATTCATTCCTGACAGTATTTGCATTCTAAGCTGTAAATTTGGATTTCTTGTGGAGTTGATCTCTGAAATATTAGCCTTTGGACTCCACTTTGGGTCCTGAGAGGTTACATGCAGTGTATGTTACATATAACATAATTAATCAGTTTGAATATGGTCGCAATCATGTCTTCATTCATAAGTTCATACTATACGTGGCTAGTGACCACAAGGGAACACAATTTAGTTTGAAAACATAGTATATTTTCTTATAAAGTTGGGAAAGTTTAACCCATTAGGCCCAGCTCTGAAGATAATTTTTGATAATGATTCAAGTAATATAAAGTTAATCTTATGTCATGTGAAATATCAAAGCACTGCATGCGTTCTCTGACCCATCTTTTTGTTTGTCTAGATCCGAAATCAACTTTTAGTAATATATAATTTATGCGAAAGCGTAAACCATTTCGTCAAAGTCGTAACTCGAACTAGGATTTATATATCTTTTCAAAAAAAAAAAACTAGGATTTATTTACCTTCTTAGAACATCACTAAAATTGATCGATTGAACTACTGATTTTGGGATACTCCTAAAATTGTGGATAAGTAATTTAAGTATTTGGATCAGATTCAGACTATATCATAGTCGCCTTTACTGACTTCTTGTTATTAGTTGTTGCTATACGCATTGAGAGAATAGTTTAGTTTTAACTCTTATACTTTCCTTTAGTCAAACGGCGTACACAAAGAATTTTTTTCGGATAATAACGTTAAGAAATTAGGATTATAGTGACTAGTTAGTGTGAGAAAATATGTATCTAAACCTTAACATGATTAGGAATTAGTGAAAAAGTTTACTTACACGAGAACGACATCTCACAAAAACAAAGCCAGCCTGAACGATTACTAGTTACTAATTGGTTTTCGAGATTGAAACACATTAACGTTAATTGAGCATTTCAGTTCAAGTTGATTCAAGTAAAGTAAGATGCCAATTTCCCTTGCAAGGGAATTGGAGCCAATTTTTAAAGAAAATCGTCACGACGATTTACCATAATGAGAAAAGAAAAGGTCGAGATGCTTTCATATTTAGAGAATATTCCACATCAACGCGAATAATTACTGTCAACTTCACACATGCTATAGAGACTTGAGTTTGCATTGAGTTTGTATTTGCATTTGCATTGCATTACATGCTATAGGTTAGCATTTGCATTGAGTTTGTCCCTATTAAGTATTTGAAATATAGACTTGAACAATGGAGTGATTTCTGACACATTTGGAGCAAGTGAGGAGTGAAAGAACAACATTGAAGGAGGAGAGATTCCAGAGGCGCCTTCGGCCAACATCGTGCGGTCAGAAGCCGACCGAAGGAAGTGTGCGACCAGTCTCTTAAGGGCAGAAGAACAACGAAGAACCTCCACGTCGCGAGATTATAAGGAACCCTACGACCAGCTCCCTTCGGCCAGACATCCACCGCTGGCTCGTGTATGTGGCATTGATCCAAGTTTCACCCCGGATCCGACCCGGTTTGTTATGGGTCGATCCGGTTCGCATCCTTAATCTCCCTAATTTGTTGGTTATCTTATACTTATTTTGAATACTCTTTGCCTCTTTAAGGTTTTCCTCAAACTTTGTATGAATCTTGGAGTCTTTATTGTTCAAATTTATTTTCCTTTTTAATTTCTCTCTTCTAATTATCATGATTATGCAAAGATCAAACCAAGTGCTTTATGTTTTCATGGTTATTTGTGAGTAGTCTTCTTTGAGCTCATGGGTTAGGTAGATTACGATGAACATGAGTTAGTCTTTGGAGTTTAGGGCTAGGTTATTATAGATTCTTGCTTAGTATGTGTTCTTAATGCTAAAGTAGCATTGATCATATTGGTTTAGAACTTAGGTAGTTTCATACCCGGAAGGTATTCGATAAAATGCTTGAACCAAATTACTAAAAAGTTTTACAATCATAACCAATGGGAATTGATGATTAGGTTGTTCAGTGGCTAGTTACACTTAGGTTTAATGCTTGCTTGATTGTGATTTCGAACAGAATTTTTTGTAGATTGCAGGATTAACAAAAAATTAGTACCATGGAAGTGGATTAGTCTTTTTTTTTTGTCAACCAATTTCATTAGAATAAACACTTACACAATTAAAGCTCTATCGTTCTCAGCCATAAACTTAGAGAGAGAGTTTTTAGCGATAAGATCTGCAGAAACATTTGCTGATCGGGGGATAAAATTGAACGAGATTAACTCGATCTGTTTTGAGAAGTAGTGGACATCACTAAGGATTCAATGTAAACCACAATGATCTGAAGCTTCTAGCTTCGATACTTTCCTTCGAATCAGACAAAATCCGGAGGCTGTGCAGGTGGAGCGACGTCGCTATGAAGATGGCTTCAAGGATCGCCAACCCTTCCGCCTAGATCGCTGACGAGACGTTCTCCTTGATACAGGAGAAGGATTGCTTAGCTAGGGTTTTGTTATCTTGGAGGATTACCGCAAGACTTGCGACTCTGTTTTCCGATTTCCAAGCCGCATATGTGTTGATTGTGAAGCAGTGGTCAGAGATCGAGGGTGGATTACGCACAGTGAAGGCACTCTGATTACCGAAAGGTTCAACTTGGGAGGTTTCTCATTCCTTTGCCTCTGTTATCGATTTTGAAATTAGATCAATCGGGTTTAGCGATTCTCCCTGAAAGACACAATTATTTCTAGTTTTCCATAAATTCCATACAATCCAGGGGTAAGGGGAAGTGATTCTCAGTTCATAGGGAGGAGCTCTGATCAGCTTTTGGTGATTTGTGATAGCCGCTTCAAGAGGATTCGGCTCTGAGATTAAAATTGGAGGTGGAAGTGCTTTCCAATTGACCAAATTCCAGGCTCTTTTCGCAAATGAACAATCGAAAATTATGTGGTAGGAAGTTTCAATTTCTCCACATCTTTTACATTGATGACCACCTGATAGATTTATTTTGTTGCAGTTCTCACCAGTTGGGAGAGCTTCAGTCATCGCCTTTCACAAGAAAGTTTTTATCTTCGGAGAACACTGTAGATTCCAAACCTGCTTGTACCAATTAAAGTTAGGAGATATCGAAGCTTAGACAGGTACCTTTTGTTCTCCTTCTGTTACACTGAAATAACCTGATTTTGTAGTATAGAGTCATGATTTGGTTGGTTTCCAATGGTACGTATCCTTAAGTGCAGACAGAGGGATCTGAATAACTAGAATGTCTGGGAGGATATAAGGGAAAGTAACTCAATTTTCTCCTTATCCCATTCTTGCTGATTTTCCTTGAAAAGGTTAGCTACTTTCCAGAATTGTGAAATTTCTGTTGGGGGTCCATATGGCTTGAAACCAAGGATTGAAGGTACCCATGGTTCACTCCAAATGCTTATGTCTTTCCCATCACCTACTGTCTTTATCAGGTTGGGGAGCAGCAAGTCACGACCTAGCAAAATTCCCCTCCAACCATGAGAAACATTTGAGAGACCCTTACTATCCAGGGGGTGGTTGTCAAGACAATATTTGTTGAGAATTTGCTTACTGAGAAGTGAATTTGGATGCTTCAGAATTCTCCAACTGAGTTTGGCAAGTAAGGCATCGTTGAAATGTTGAATATCTTTATATCCAAGGCCTCTTTTTACCTTTGGTGTTGCCATTTAAACCCATGAAATCCAAGCCATTTTCTTCTTGTTCTACTTTGTATCCCACCAGAAGCGAGTTAGGAGGGATTGGATACTCTTACACAAACTGCCCAGAAGCTTAAAGCAGGACATTGCATAGCTTGGAATTGTAGCTAAGACTGCTTTCAACAAAGTCAGTTTACCGGCATGTGATAGGAAACGAGTAGACCAACTCTTCATCCTTGTTTGGATCTTTTCCAAGATGGAAGCGAAAAGATCCTTTTTCTTTTGTTCAAAGAGTTCTGGGAGACCAAGGTACTTACCAGTCCCACCTTCCTTCTCAATTCCCAGCAATTGCTTTACTAATCCTTTTATCGTTTGTGGGGTCTTGGCTGAAAAGTAAACTGATGACTTTGTTGCATTTATTTTTCTTGGCAATTCTTCTTGTCCGCTCGACAGAAAAACATTGTGTCATCTGCAAACAACAGATGATTTATTCTTGGACAGTTTCTTGCTATTTTTACTCCTTTCAGTTTTTATTTTTCCTCTGCTCTTTGACATAACCCTGAGAGAACCTCACTACAAAGTATAAAAATGTAGGGTGAAAGGGGTCACCTTACCGGATCGCTCTTGTGGGGATCACCTTTCCTCTAGCTTCTCCATTAATAAAGTAAGAGTAGGTCACTGTTGAGATGCACTGGAGCAGCCAAGTTATCCACTTGTGATGGAACCTAAATCCCTTAAGAACTTTTTGTATGAAAGTCCATTCGAGTCTGTCATAAGCTTTACTCATGTCAGTTTTGATAGCCATATAACAATGTTTTTTTGCTTCTGAATGTTTCAGGAAATGCAAGACTTCATGAGTGATCAACACATTATCAGAGATAGCTCTGTCTAGGACAAAAGCAGACTGGTTTTCTGAAATGATGTCTCTAAGAAGGGGTTGCAGCCTATTTGCTAGAATCTTAGCAACGAACTTGTACATCACATTACAGAGCACAATAGGTCTATAGTCTATCATCTGCTTGGGGCTCAGCTTCTTCGGCATTAGTCTAACAAAGGTATGGTTGAAGCTTTGAGTCAAAGGTTTGCCTTTGAAGAAACTCTGGATTTCTTTAATAATGTATGTCCCCACTGTTTCCCAATTTGCAGTGAAAAACCCAACAAAAAATCCATCAGGGCATAGGGCCTTATCCGGATGTGTAGTTTGAATTGCTTTTTTGATCTCCTCCGGAGAGGGTATGACAATTAATTTCTCATTCATCTCAGTAAAAATCTTTGATTTAATAGCCTCCTTCACAATATAATTTGAGCTTTGATTTCCTGCTGAGAATAATTGTTGGTAGTACTCAGTTATGATTTTCTCAAAACCATTCTTCTCAAAAGCTATCTTTCCTTCTTCATCTTCTAGTAATGAGAACTTATTAATGACTTGTCTTGTTTTTGAAGCTGCATGGAAATACCCTGAATTTCTGTCTCCTAGACTCAGCCACAATTCTCGACTCCTCTGTTTCCAGATTGCTTCTTCATTGACATAAGCTGCGTTTAGCTCTGAGTTTAGCTCTAACACTCTGTTTTCCGCTGGAAACTTATCTGCCATTACTAATTCCAACTCAGCCTGCAGTCTGTCGATATTTTCCTGGCTGTTAGCATGCTTTTCTTTGCTCCAATTAGTAATAGCTGCTCTACATTTGGAGGTACGAAATTCAACTGAACACTGTTCATATTTTTTCCATAATTCCTTGACTAACTCTTTCACCTCTTGATTGTCTTGTAATCTTCGATCAAATCTGAAGATGCCTTTGCCTTTTTGGTTCTTTGTGTCCAAGATAGAGATGATAGAATAGTGATTAGAGGCTTCAAATCTTAGATACTTACTTACACTAGTAGTGAAGTCTTCAAACCAATCACTATTTGCCATAGCTCTGTCCAGCCTAGAGTGAATCAAGTGTGAGTTTCTTTGACCTCTCCAAAAAAGACAGTTGCCCGAGTGACTGAGGTCAAACAAGTCATTCTCTGAAAGAAAGATGCGAAATTTTTAAAAAGAGCTCTCTGGCCTAGGAGGGCCACTTGATTTTTCTGAATTATCTATAATCTCATTGAAATCTCCTGTGACAAACCAGGAACCATTTCTAAGCTGTGTCATCTCCGATAATGAAGTCCAAAAGCTGGCTCTGTTAGGGATTTTCGGAGTACTATATATAAAGGAAGAGTAGAAAACTTTGTGCTTGTACTTGATAGAAGTATCAATATAGTTTGAAAAAGACGAGTTCACTACCAGATTTACATCTTTTTTCCAAAACCGGGCTAAGCCTCCTCCTCCAATGCTATGAGGGGGAACTAAAAAGGTAGAATCAAAACCTAGAGATAATGTTTTTCCCTTAAAAAGGCTTCATGATTTTTTGTCTCCATGAGGAAGATTATGTCTGTATTTACTTTTCGTTTCAGATGTCTCAGACGACGAACTATCATGGGATTCCCCAAACCACAAGTGGGATTCTTGACAGTTTAACCGCCTGTTTAACTCTTCTCTTTTTAACTGTAGGTTTAACAATGGAGTTTGGCTCCCATAAGTTAATCTGCTTGCAATTGGAGGTCTACCTCTCTTTCTTTTAGGAGGAATAATTGTAGCTTCATGTGCTCCTTCAGGTTCTACAGCAATTGGTTCTTCCACCAACAATGTCTGAGATTCTGTACCAGGCAGCGTAGAAGAAGGAGAAGCTTTTTTTGCTTCTGCTGCGATGATAAATTCCGCTGTTTCTTGCATGAGCCCGTTAGCTTCACTTTGCATAACACGTAACTTGCGTGCTGCACTCTCAATTGGGTCACCACATGAGATGTATTGTAGAGTAGTCTCCCTAAGTTCTTCAAGAACTTCCTCAGTTGATCTAGGAGGAGGTGGCTGGATGACGAGATTGGATTGCTCTTTCTCAAGAAGGGGCCATCTAGAACGAGATTGAGTATATGGTTCAGGAGTAACTTGATCAGTTACAGGTGACTTTCTCCTCCATTCCTGATTACCTCTCTATTTCGCCTTGAGAATATCTTGGTTGTGATACTCGGTGACTAGCTTCTCTGTAATTTGATGTTGATCTTTCTTTTGAGTAGAGTTCTCTCTGCACCGGGGGATATTCCCTAACCGAGGATTTTCCCCGATACGAGGATTTTTGATTATCTTTTCCTGCAGAGAGTTGCCTCACATCCTGGGAGGATCTAGTAGAACGAAGAGGTGTTGGGTGAAACCTCTCAGAAGATCTGAGGTTAGGATTCCTTTCTCTTTGTCTGTAGGACCTCTGAGAAAGATACTGATCATTTGTCTTATAGGATCTGTGAGGGGAAGTCCTTCTGGATAGATTAAGATCACCTTTGTAGTGCATAGGGTCAGCATCTCCGCCTTGAGCTAGGTTAGAAGGTTCCTCTATAACCCTCTGAGTTGTCTTTGTCTCGAGCGTTTTAGCAGTCTTGATTGAAGGACAGTTTTTGTCATCATGAAACAATCTGTTGCAGATTTGGCAGTGATTCCTTAATCTCTCATATTCGAAAGTTATGGTAGCTTCTTCTCCACTCTCAAACTCTATGATAGTTTCTTTCACCAACGGTTCAAGACCATTCACAGCCACTCTAACCTTTGCCACGGTTGGTGTAAGATCCTTTTCTTCAAGTCTACCTAGAGCTTGTCCTATTTTCAATACCACTTTCTCATTCCAGTAATGTAGAGGTAGACACTTGATGTGGATCCAGAATGGAATTTCTGATGGGAAAGAATCTGAAATAACAGGTTCCCATCTTTGGATGATGACCATATAACGTACGAAATGGTATGGACGATTCTTGAGTACTTTTAACAGGTCTTCCTCGTTTTCAAAGCGAAACTGGAAGCAATTATTTCCCAGATCTAAACCTAAAGCTCTTCCTTTTAGATCCCAACTCTTAGAAAGAAAAGGGATGAGAGACCAGAGTCTCCGAGTAAACGGGTTGGTTAACCTTCCTATCAGTGTTAGGGCATTTGCAGAAATAAGCGTAGAGGTATCTATGTGAGGAACACGGATTCTCAGCTTTGGAACCTCTGAGGTAGCAGCAACTATCATCTTCCTTTTTTCTTTAGCAGAGTATCTATGAGCCATACTTCAAGATGAAAATAAGCTTTGTTTGATTTGTAAGCAGAGGAAAGTACCAAAGGTCGAAGACTGTGAGAAAGACTTCCAAAACGGGACAAGATACTGAGACAACCTCCGTGAAAGTTCTTTCTTACAGGTAAGGTTCTTCCTAGTTCAACCCAAGACACCTAAGCATCTGGATAAAAACTGGAGATTGCTTAACAACAAGAGCATAAGATAAGTTTTCTAACTCCATCATGATGGGTTGAATAGGATTAGGAGAGAAACAGATTCAGGTCACCCCCATCGGAGCTTGATTCAGGGGAGAAAACGGGGAGTTTTCCGGCCTGACTCTTCACAAAACCACTAGCTAACCAGAAGATACAAGGGACAAAGAGAACATGTCTTTGGATAAAGGTAAAACCGGGTGGTTGAGACTGCTGGTAAAGAGGAAACCAGGTTGTTGAGACTCTCTAGAAAATCGTGCCTGGAAGAGATTTTTGCAAAATCAGAGCATGTAAAGTGGATTAATCTAAATTAGTGTTCTAAGGCCTAAGGATTAGATTTGTTAGATTGCATGAACTCCATAGATTAGCAAGAAGTCATCAGATTCATTACCCTAGCCCGAGAGCTCATCTTTTATATGTTTAAATTAAACTGCTTAGTTTATTTCCCTCTTTATTTTCATTCGAATCTTGTTAATCTTATTATTTATGTTTGTTACAAGCTAAAACTAAACTTATCTTTGCTTAGATTGAATGATTGCTTGTTCTTCGTGGATTCGAGACTTATACTCATTGACGTTGCTATATAATTTTGGTAGAAAGTGAGAAGAGTTGTAAAAATTTGAGCTACCTTTGATATAAACTGAAACTTGTAGATGTTACAAACTATGCCTATATCGTTTTGACATTTCAAATTTTTAATCGTTTTCCAACGAGTTTAGTATTAACTTTCCTTATACATCGTATGTAACATCGAAAGATGCTTTAACATCGAGTAATACATCAATCGGGTTCGTTGGTAAAATAGCTAAACAATTTTCATTATTTCCAAAGGAGTAATAATGTAATACATCAATTGAGACATCAACTGTTTTTCTTTTCATTCAACAAATTTTTGAACCACTGAGCCGATTTTTTGGGATATCTCTTACATCCATCGTTGTAATCCACGTAAACCATCCCAAACCGGACTGTGTATCCCATTGCCCATTCGAAGTTGTCTAGCAACGACCAGGCGAAAAATCCCTTCACGTTTGCTCCGACCCTAAATTTGCCAGTAAAGATAAGCATTCGCAACAGAATTACATAAATGTGTATGATTGATTATGTCGCATTGTCGCTTATATAGGTGTAGGAGGATTCTTAACATTAGATAATAAAAGGATGCTTACGAGACAGCGTCTTGCACCATTTCGAGATGTCGAGCGTAGTAATCAATCCTATCACCATCTTTAAGGAAGATTTTACCGGTACTAAATTCATCTCTCCCTACAAAGATTGATATAAGTCATGAGGAAACTAAAGGAATATATATCAAGAATTGAAGCAATTGTTTGTGTGAGTTACCGTTTTCGGTTATGTACATGACAGGGTCCTTGAACTTGTATTTTGCATAAAGGACGAGATCACGAATTCCCTTTGGATATATTAAAAGCCAATCTGATGCAGCCTATAAAAATAAAACCCACGCATACACAGTTTTTAGATTAGCGGTTGTTGGGTTTTGAGATTGAATAAATTCACAAATATTGATAACCGTTGCAACATTATAGGAGTCTAGAGAAGTACCTTTGGACCGATGGGAACTCCATCTCTTTCACCTGATTCGAAAACAAACCCACATTTCAGACTCGTAAAACTTTGATTAATTTAGTTCATAGTGCTTACAAAAGAAAAATGGATGACAAGAAAACAGACCTGTGACACTGGCACAAGTATCAGAGAACATAGTAACATTTTCGGTGGGGCAGGGAACATCTTTTGCGTAAGAGGAAGAGTAATAATTGATGCCAATGAAATCATATGAGCCTTTCAGCATCTTAGATTGTTGTGCAGTGAATGTAGGTAAGCGACCGCCTTTTACGTTGTTGACCATATCAACCGGGTATTTACCCGTCACAAGCGGCTCCATAAAGTAGTCAAATGTGAAGGCCATGGCTCGTGCTGCAGCTAATTTATCCTCAGGTGATTCTGTATATGGCAAGGTCCAGGCCGCGTTCAAAGCAATACCAACTTGACCTTTTTGAGACGCCTATCGAACAACATATACGAGCGCATTTGTCACAATATGAACAGAATAAACATAGCAAGATTAAGCGATCTGTAATACAAACTTTTCCGGCTTGCCATGGTTATTAACGCCATCTATTTTTTAGTAACTTGATGCTTAAGAACAGAGCATATGTATTTTTCTAACCTTGTATTTTTCTCTGTAGACTTTGACGGCGGCTCCATGAGCAAGGATGAGGTTGTGACCGACAATATAAGGCTCGGTGGCTCCATTTCCACCAAAGCAATTAGGGTTTGTGAATTTGGAGCATCTTCCTGGAGCCATCGCACCTGCAACATACCCTTGTTGCACCACTGTCAATGGCTCGTTCAATGTCATCCAATGCTTCACTCTATCCCCAAAACTCTTGAAGCAAATATCCGCATAATCACGGAAATCATTCCTATTTCATTACAAAACAAAATAAAATTAATTACATAACATTTCTTTTGGCTAATATCTTATCTGTTTTGTTAATTGTAATGGCTAGTAAAAAATTCGATTATATATTAACATATGCTAAAAAAATTATAGATTTGGTCCATTTGGAGGACTTACACAATCTCGGCACCACGGAATCCGCCATAAGCATCTTCAAGTGCTTGTGGTGTATCCCAATGAAACATGGTTGCAAAAGGCTTAATTCCTGTATACAATAACATAATTTTTACATTAGTGCTTGCGTTGCGTTTATAACTAAAGCATATCCTAGTTTAAAGGGTGAAAAAAAGATGTAGTCGCTATCTCTCTAAGATTATTTTCTCAAAGTCAGAAAATTCCTTCAATGTGTACTAATTCAGTGACTAATATGTAACGTTTCCAAATTCATAAGGGAAATAACTGGTCAATTATTTTTTGGGGTTCGACCACATCACATGTTTTTCAAATTAGAGGACCACGTGCTTAAGCCTCTGTTTTCAAATTGGACTTTGTCTTTTACCTTTGGACAAAAGCTCATTGATCAAGTTGTTGTAATAGTCAATACCAGCCTGGTTGATTCCACCTTTTAGATTCCCACCTAAATAAGAAAAAAATTCGAGAATATTGGCACAGAGATATAATCACAATCTCATGTGTGAATGATCTACAGAGAGAAGAAGATTGAACTTACGAGGCAAGATCCTGGACCATGAAATTGAGAATCTGTATGCATTGAAGCCTATTTGATGCAATAAAGCCACATCTTCCTGTTTTAATAAATGAATACATAATCAAAGAATGTGACTGATTTTGAAGCCAATGGAAATAAGAACAACTGTTAAATTTTACATATTATTCAAAAAAAGGGACAATTACCTTGTAAAGATGGTAAGAGTTATCAGCAACAGACCCATTGCTACCATCTTTTATCTTCTCTGAAAAAAAAAATTAAAATTAAACTTGAAATTCCAGTTTATTAACTATAATCTCACTGAAGAATCAAAACAGAGTAATTGAGCTTTTTTTTTTTGTCCCATGAGATCATTCACATTTTGGTCTCGTTTTTTTTTTTTAGATCTCATCAATTCATCATCATATTACATCTACACTATATTCAAGGATCTTGAATCCAAATACTCATATAGATCCTAACAACAATGGGATTAAAAATAAAATAAAAACCTGGGTATTTCTCAGAGAAGGTATCCCAGATACTTGGTCCTCTGCCATCTTCATGAGCAGCTCCTTCGACCTATGAAGTGTTACAAAAAAAAAGACACCATAAATTCTCTAACCAGTGATCGGACTTTTTTTTTTTTTTCTTGATAATGAACGAGTGGTCGGAATTTTTAAAAAAAGAAAAGTAATAAGAAGGAACCATAAAAGTACCTGGTAAGCAGAAGTTGCAGACCCAAATATGAAATCTTCTGGAAAATCACTTCTTCTTAATCTAGGCGTTGAAGAGTTGTTGTTGTTCTTGGCAAGAACTTCATTGGAGGCTAAGACAATGAGGATTAGTAAAGAAAGATATTTACCTCTCATTCTTAATATTATTAGATCTTGTGTTTCTTTCAAGAATATGAATTAAGTGGAGGTTTATATAGGGAAGAGAACTGGTTTTAAAACTGGGTGTGTGAATCTCTATTAATAGAGCTATCTGAGAAAGATGATCTGATAGAGAAGGAGAGAGAGAGAGTGAATGATGAATATACTAATTTTTTGAATTAGTAAACCGGAAAAATTAAAATGTCTTTATCAAGTTATACCAAAATAGGAAAAAAATGGCAAAACGTGAGTGAGTTTTAAAAAAAAAATTAGTCAAAGCAAAGCAACATTGCACGTCCTTGTAGTGTACACATTTACGGGACGTGCTAATTTCTCGAGGAAACGTGAAGACGTGTTCGATTAGAGAAGTCTATTTTCGTCAATTTGCCTAAAAACGACTTTTGATAAAACATCGACAAGTTTCTTGTAACGGCTAGTATTTCAAACTTTTTGATGAGTTACTTTTGTTTTACTTCTTTCTTTTAAACGTTTGTTTCAAAAATATTTATATTGTATTTTTCGTTTTGTTTTGTAAAGGGTTATTTTCACAGGTTGGTGTAGTCTGGAACGCGTTGGGACTGTCGGGTCAACATAACAATATAATTATCAAACCAAACATGATATATTTAATAAATTAATGAAGAGTTTAATACTCTCTCTGATTTCAATGTGTCGAAACAAGTCATTATTTGGGTTGAGAGGATCTTCTTTTCCACGTTGATCTTATAATTTTTTTTTACAGAAACGAAGACAGCTATTATATTTAATAATTAATGTGAACTAAATGCTCAAAAGTTAGTGCCTTAACTATCAATATATTTAAAATTTAACAATGTTTTCATTACAAATATTGAAGTTCTTAATAAGACAGTCAAATATAAATTTATTTGTAAGCAAAAATTGAATTTAATCAGTAGTATTTTACGTGGAATCCAGATTATAATTTATGTCATAAACTGATGAAACCCAATTAAACTAAAGCAAGAGAAATACTTTATGGGTCGTCTTAGTGATTACTGAATAGTTTTCAAATTTGTGAAGTTCTTAAATAATATTCCCTATGTTTTACAAAGAGTGTCATTTTGATATGTTTCACACAAATTAAAAAAATTATGCAAATTTTTATATATCTTTTATAAATACACTAAAAATTAAAATAATAGGTTTAAAATTAAAAAGAAGATTTAGTTTTTGTGAAATGATACTCTTTATAAAACAAAAGTAAAATTATAAAACGATAGTTTTTGTGAAACGGAAATAATATAGCTATCGTCAAATGTATTTGCTGCGCCAAAAATAAAACTCTGCTGATGGGCAATCTTTAAGATCTAAGGTATAATAAAAAAAAGTTTATCAACAAAGACTTTGATAAGTCAAGTTAACCCTTTTGCTGGGGCGAAAAAGTGGACTCCGCTAATGGGCAATCTTTTAAGATCTAAGGTATAATAATAACTAGGTTTGATAAAATCACTAATAACAATCTGTATTTCTTAATGAATAAAATATGAAAGTATTTCAAATAAACTTGATAAAAAGCATAAAAATACGAGACATAGAAAAACTGTAGCTCGTACGTGTCTTATTTTGCGCCACCACACAAAAATATAAAGAAGAGGTCTCACGAAGTAGAACGAAATACATCAATCAAACACAATAACGGCAAAAATCAACGTTACATACTTTTCACTTTTCGTTATTATTATCTATATGAGGATGAAAATATAAAAAATTACAAAGAAATGGCCAACAACTTCGAGCCCTAGCCATTGTTTATAGAAGCTTTGAGCGTGGTTCGTGCCTGGCACAGAGGTCGTTAGACCACTGTTGTTACCACCATCGAATCCTGCCGTCGGAGACATACTGGTGGGCTCAGGGGCTGAGCCAGTGGGAGCAGAGGCTGGGCCGGTTTTGTTTAAACCTTTACCTAGCTGATAGAACACTTGGGCATCTGGAGAATTTGGATCCAAGTGGAGCAAAGCTGAAACACCCATCCCAAAAAATTTATGTCTCTGCTAATTTTAATCTATTATCAATTTTAAAAAAATTGTTTACAAATATATATACTCTGTTTTTATTTTTAAATGTGCTATATATCGATGTACATGAACATATGACTAATTACTTCACAACTTTTACTCATGTTTTACTCTCGGCTTAGATGGTAACATAAATGGCTTTTAACTAACTAACGAAATTAACTAACCTTTTGGTGGATTTGTCATTTGTCAAAAAATGTTTTGTAGAATTCCACAAAATCATCTAATTGAGTCCAAAAGTTATATAGATAAAATTTCAGGGTTTTTTTCTATCACTTTGTGTTACCTATCAAAACTAGAATTCTAACGTTTAAAGTCAATGATGATAGTTCACAACATGTCACCCAAATATGCAGAACATCAAAACTTACATGATTCGACACTATAATCATAAACAATTGGATGCAGTGAGCACAAACTTTCTAAATATCCAAAAAAATGTAACATCGAACTAACTAATAAATCCGGAAAAAAAATAATTTATTTTCACTAATCCAACCACGTAGCAAATATTATATCGTGGAATTGCAGAAGAGGAAAAGGTACGAACCAGGGCACTTAGTGACGTCAGCAGTGGCGTGGCAAACAGAAGGAAGAGCGAGAGCGAGAGAGACCTTGATCTGAAGACCCAAATCAGGATCGTTCCTGTCTTGGATGATGACACAAAGACACTTCTTGTCCGAATTAAGAACTTGTTTGAGGCCGGAGCAACAGTCCGGCGTCGGAGATTTTGCCTGTCCTTGCACATAAGGAAGACACGTGGCCATACCCACCAGCTGCTCAGTACATTCCTCCTTATCTTTTGCCTTATCATCTGCAGCAGCCACCACCATAGCCAACATTATCAAAGCTATTGCTGTCGCCATTAGATTAATCCTCCATGATTTCATCTTTTTGTTTTGTTATTATGATGTTTTTGTTTTTTTCAGTGTTATTGTTGTTGTGAATCCACTACCATTCCTTTCCTACCTCTCTAACGATTTATACAGCATTTTTTTTGCTTTTAAGGGTATTTTATTATTATTTTTTTCTAAATCGTGTAATTCGTCTTCGAGAAGTTGCGTCTTCGAAAAGTTTATCAAAGTCATAAATATATATTGTTTTGGTGATGGAAAATTGTGAGAACAATAGATCTTCTATGTGATTGTGTCATATATATGCGAACGAACATGTGATCTCAAATGTCAACATCATTATCTCCATACCATACGCCCAATTGGTGTATGATAAATTAAGGACCCATAATTATCAATTGTGGAGTACATTTTCATCAAGACTGTTAGTTATCCATTGTAAACTAGTTTTGGTAAGTCAATTTTCAACTTTCGTTTGTTAAATTCAATTTTTAACTTCTTAAACGGATTTTCAGTCTTGCATATAGATTATTGAAACAATTGTGTTTTCTTTGTAATTTTGCTGTTTCATAATTGAAAACATAATAAAAAAGAATGATAATACAGATGTTAAATTCTTTAATTCATTTATTGTTATTGTTAACGATATTTTCTTTCATTTATGTTATATACATTTCATTGATTTAATTATCAGGTTTAAATTTGGGTTATTAATAAGGCGAAAACTAATGATTACTATCATACAAGCTGGTTGGGGATATTTTTGAGCTTATAAAGCTATTTTTCAAAAAGTTATATTCCCTAAAAAGTAGCTCACGAGATGTTTGATAGCTAATAATTCATTTTAGTATAAAATCTAACCATCATAGTATTAGAATACAAAAATTTCATGGCTAAAGCTACAAAAAAGTTGGTGGGTGGGAATGCATAAGAAATGGAGTGAAGAAGAGAAAAGGGACCACACTACACCAACCCCACCGAGTGGAAGTGTCGACTCAGTGGTTGACTTGACTTGTATGCGTTGACACTTGTCCAGTCTAAGAAGCTCTTTGGAACCCTTATACCTACAACCTACGAGACCATCGCGTCATTAATGAGGTCACTATTGCCTTACCGTAGAACTCACTCCGTTTCCTAAGGCCTATGGGCTTTTTCTTCTTCAGATAGCCCAAACAAAAGCTACTTGCTACTACGGCCCAATAAAAAGAAACAATGGGTTTTACGGGCCTAATATATTAATATATCCTTAGATATTCTTTCTTATCTTCACCGACTCATCAACAGCTATATGCCGACATTAATTCGTATCTCTCCTTATTTTTTTTGCTCATTCGAAGAAAACTCGAAGAAAATGGGAGTAGTAGTGATCGATGGATCAACGGTACGGTCATTTGTGGACGACGAAGAGCAGTTCAAGAAGAGTGTAAACGAGAGGTTCGTGGCTCTAGATCTGAACAAAGACGGTGTTCTATCGCGGTCAGAGCTACGAAAGGCGTTTGAATCGATGAGGCTGCTTGAATCGCACTTCGGCGTTGATGTGGTGACTGCTCCGGAGGAGCTGACGAAGCTCTATGATTCGATCTTCGAGAAGTTCGATACGGACCAGAGCGAGTCAGTGGATCTAGAGGAGTTTGGATCGGAGATGAAGAAAATCGTGCTTGCGATTGCTGATGGGATCGGGACTTGTCCGATTACGATGGTGTTAGATGATGATGAGGATAATTTTCTGAAGAAAGCTGCGGATTTGGAAGCTTCAAAGCTTAAGAAGGCTTCTTCGTGATGGTGATGGATGGATTTAGGGATCCTTTTAAGTGTCTTCGTCTTTGTGGTTGTTCTCATGTAGTGTTTGATGTAAGTGAGAGTATGAATAATATAATAAAGACTTGGAACTTTGTGAGATTTTTGTGTTTAATTTGGGAAAAATCAGAGATTTTGGAGTAAATTTTGAATTGGTGTGAATGTGATACAATTTTGGATAACTGAATCGGATTATAGGAAGATTATAAGACTTGGGGTTGAAGAAATGGGAAGATGAGATTTTTGTTTTAAATTTAAAACAATTTATCAATCTTGACCGCTGCTTATAGCATTTATCATTTTTTACCAGTACCAAACCATACATAAAGGGAAGTCAGATAGATTTTGGTAGAAAAACAATCAATGCAATTTGACCAATACCATAACAACTAATTAATTAACGCTCATAAATTTTAAAATCGTTGAATAGATGGAAATACCAAAACTTAGAGATACGCACCCATTTATCCATATTATAAACATTCCCATTATATCATAAAATCTAAAGAGATCCCATTTTTTCTTCTAAATTTCCTCAACCATCCACCAATTCTCAATGTCGTCTTCGTTTACCCCAAACCAATTGGAGCTGCGGAGCTACACGTGTCAAGAATGTGACATCATCTTTACGGTTCTCTCATCCTCTTCTTACTCTTCTTTTCCACACTGTCCTCAATGCAGTCTCGTTTCTTCTTTTACTTCTTCGGCCCCTTTTGAAGTTAGTCCTGATGATTACGAAGACGACGAGGAGTCTCAATTTCTTGATTCCATGGAAATAATTCCGACCGTTGAGATCTCATCTTCAATGTTGTGTAGTTCTTCCTCAGACGATTCTACTTTACCATGCGCCATTTGCAGAGAAGATTTCGTGGTTGGGGAATCTGCTAGGAGATTCCTTGGCTCGCAAGTCATAACTCGTGCCCTCTCTGTCGATTTGAGCTCCCGGTTGCATCTAGTGGAGAGGACAGTGGTCTAACCATGTGATTCGATGTATTGACCCTAGAGGACGACTTGGAGGAAGATACGGGAGTCACTCTCGATTTGTACCAAAGTTTAGACGGCTAACGTTGTAGGGTTTAAAAGATTGTACGTTTTAAAACATTTTCACATTTACATAGATTAGCACAACGTAGTTCGGTAATTTGGATTTTGGAGGTATAGTCTCATGTTTTGGCTATACAATTATTCACCCTTTAATCCGATCCGTCTTACTAGCTAAGATGACATATTAATTGGATTTGGGTCTGCTTAATAAATAAAAAGACAATTGTGAATGCGAGTATATAGTAAACAAAAACTAGTGTTATACTGAGTGGAGGAAGGCAAAATTCCTAAATGAATAATTATTTTCTCATAAAATCATAATTTTACTTATACATCACACTGGACATGTATATTAAATGAAAATTAAATTAATGAACCCACTCTCTCTAAATATCTAAATTGATATATGATTTCTAGGCCTTTGCATATATTTGTTTTTAAGCAGTTCTATTCTATAGAACAAGTCTCCCAGTCTGCGTAATGGCATTAAATAATTCACTACATAGATTTTTTTCCCACAAATTTATATTATTCACCTAATTTAATTTTTTTTTAAAATACAGCTATTTATCTGTACATATATCGAATCACTAAGATTTATAAAACCAAACGCGCCACTATCAAATATTGTTTTCCTTTATAGATATATGGATTTAAATAAGTTTGACTTTTTTTTATCGATTGACGTTAATATAAATAGATTTAACTATCAATATTGAAAACTAATATGACCTCTCCGGCTCTCCCTATGATTATATGCTATTGTTTACAACAATTAAGTAACCAAGGTCAAAACCACCGAATAGTAGTATTGTATAAGAATTCACCAAAAAGAGTGGTATTGTATAAGTAAAACTGTAAAACCAAAATTTTCACACTTACGCCAAAGCTACATCAAAAGGTGGACTACATGTAAGGTAGTAGAGTTTAATAGATCTTCTATTTAATTTGTAGTATGTTATTTTGTAGAAATGATAAGCAAATATGCTTTAATTTGTTGTAACGATTAGAACAATAAAATACAATTCCGTGTGTAATTTTTTTTTAAGACATCTCGATATAATTCGTATTCTAATTCGACTCTCCATATGATCTAAATATTCTTTGAAATAATAATAAACCACTACTTACGTAAAGTCAACGGAGGTTAAATCCACCCTGTCGCTCTTGTTTGCTTCTTTGGCAAAACAAAAGTCAACTATTATTTTATGAGTTTGCAATTTTTTTTTATTGTATGTTTGTATGTCATTTTTTGTATAAAAGAATACTTTCGTGCGTCTGCTTCTCTGTGCAAAACTTAAAATTACTACATAATTAAAAAATGAACCAAAACGAGAAAACAGATTTTAATTTTGTTTTTGCTTTTTTAAGCACACCATGGCATATATCTGCGTGTCGACACCTTCAAATATTAGTTTGTAGATGATGAGCTCATGTATATGCAAGTGTAAATACATATAGAGATAAAATTAACGAGAGGACATTACAAAGCTATATGGGGGGTGTTAGTTTAGTTGGCTAGAAGGAAATTTTTGGTTTTAATAAACCTTAATTCGAAATAAGTAAGATGATATGAAAAATAATGATCTGCATCTATTGATTTCTCCACGTTTATTACCTTGGTATAGTTATAGGTCTATAATAAGATATAAGAAATCTGATATACAAATTAAAGCATCATCAAACCGAAGCAAATTAACTAAGAAGTAGGATTGGATTTAGGTCGATTTTCAAGTGACAGTTTCCTGAGTCGGATTTTGACCCCACAAACAAAAGAAATTGATATTAAAACTGCATAAGATTTTAGTTTCCGTCTACTAGTATTGTTATAAGTTGTGATAAAGTTAAATTCCACACACGACGTCATTAGCCAAAAGAATATAACGAGACTAAGATCATGTAGAGACGCTCAATATCATTGATTCATATAGGTTAGACAAAAATGAAACTTGTAAAAGAAGTATACATGTATATTAAAACAGAAATAGCATCATATTTAAATAGTTTTCGACAGAAACTATAGGAAAGCCAAATCCCAATACTAGAAACAGACATGCCGACAATTAACACACACAAATTTGCGACCAAAGATATATATATGATTCACGCTATCTCTGCTTAGATATTTTAATTATATGATATTTTATAATATTATAGTTTAGATTTATCGTCAGTTGATGATTAATCTTAAACACATTATTTTATCCTGACTGTAAAAAATAAAAGTAAAATGTTCTCATGTAAAATAATATGATATACACACACATAACTTTGTTTAAATCAAGTTGTTGTTGTGAGTCATGGAGGCAGGTCCATAGCTGTTTCATCCTACATCTTCTTTGTCATTTTCATATTCAAGTTTGTTGTTAATTTAATGTTTTTGACTAACCAACAATCCGATATTTTAATATTTATATAACTATCTATATATATAATCACCCAACCGCCGCAGTATTATTCCACGGCATACGAAGTATTTTGTTCAAACATCTCAAAGATCTTCTCTCAATCGTTTCTAATTATTGTTCTCTTGGGTTTTTATTTTGAATGGTGAGAGATGTAATGGAGATTAGTCAACTTCAAACTTTTAATGAAGGTTCAAGTTCTAAGGTTTCCATGAACAAGAACTCACAAATAATATCCAAGATCAAGCCCAAGATTCGCATAATCCATATATTCGCACCGGAGGTCATCAAGACCGACGTAAAGAACTTCCGTTCACTCGTCCAAAGTCTAACCGGAAAACCAGCGGCCGGAGAGGCAAAAACCGGTAAAAAGAGAGCCAAACCGAAAATTCAGACGTCCCATGAACCGGCTCGCGGAGATCATCAGCCGGTCAACCGGTTTTCAGGTTTCTCCAGTTTATTAGCAAACGGAGGAAACCACCAGGTGAAAGAAGAATGGGGATCAGGTGATCAGAGTACTTCGAAAAACACTTACTTTGACCTAGAAGGTTTGATTCAAGATGTCGGAGAAGATTACTTCTCTTCGTTTCCCATGAGATCTTCTTCGACTTCACAAGTCGAAGGTTTCATCTACAACAACAACAACAACTTCGATACAAAGGGTCATAATTCGTCCTAATTAATAACATGTAAATTTCTAGGATTTTCAGGCTTTGTGATTCTGCAAATCGCATTGTTTTGGTGAGATCTAATCGAATAAGGTCATATTTTGTGGGGGAAAAGGCATAGAAGTTGTATATAGATATCTTGAATTTTTTAATTTGGCGGACTGACTTTGCCAAGGTTGAGAGTTGTGATGAAGAGTTTAATTTACGTGCAGTCCTTGTAGGAGAAGTGACTGTATCTAATTAAGAGCTCGTCGTCGGTAAAAAACCCTAGTTGTATTAATATGTAACTTAATGATGTGCTATTATTGATGTGTATTTATTCTTTGGTGTTAATACTTATTGATTATATATGTGATTGATTTTCGCTGTATTTTTTGGGGAAAAGTTTGTATGGTAATCAGAACAAATACTGACTAGTGTTCGATTGTTATAGGTACTGTGATTGATTGATATTACAAATGTCAATGGTTAAAGTACAGTTACACAGACTAAATTATTTCATAGATGTACAACACTTGTGTTGTCTTTGGTAGTGAATGGGAGACAGCTTTTATCGCAGTTGTGCCTTCCTTCGATTCAGCCCAATTATTTAGCTGTATGTTGTTGTTGATTAAAAAAAAAAAATGAAAGCAAACGGCCAAAAAACTTGTTTTGCTTCTCTCTTTTAATAACTTGATATAAACCTTATTATAATAGTTACTCCTCTTCAACGCAGCTTTCTAATCGGAAATTAAGTATTAGTTTGTACACAGGTTCTAAACTTCTAATATTAATTAGTCTATTTTTCAGGAGCAAGGATTAATTTCTCAGTTAGTCTAATTAGGTTTGGTTGCATAAAACCGGATGAAAAAGACAATTTTAGATCTGACTTTTTTAGGTTTGAAAACATTCGGGTTGTTTCGAAGCTCATAAATACTCTGGGTACGTATCATCCCCTATATATATATATATATTAATTGAGAATCATTTTAACAAAATAACCTTATGTTTACGTAGAATATTACATCAATATCATGCTTACGTGTCGTCGCCAGAGTGATTCACAGAAAATATATTTTATAGGACATTAATTACTAAATTAATTACATAATATGTCATTAGATCAATCATATATAAACTGTCTTTATTTTAAAGATTATAATCTTACCTAAATTAGCTGTATTTATTTATGGACAATAGAATAAGTAAATATTCCATAAAATTATAGCTGATTTATTGTTTCCTAAATTTGATTAAATCGAGAAAGTAAATATTCCATAAAATTATAGCTGATTTTATTG
Organism: Boechera stricta; assembly: GCA_018361395.1. Taxonomy (NCBI): domain Eukaryota; kingdom Viridiplantae; phylum Streptophyta; class Magnoliopsida; order Brassicales; family Brassicaceae; genus Boechera; species Boechera stricta. The sequence continues at coordinate 21,156,046 of CM031541.1, read as the reverse complement.
TTTTCTAAATTTTGTTTTTAAAAAAATATTATTTTAACTAAATAATTAATTAATAACATAAATATACAAAAACCTTAATTTAAAATTTTAATTATTTATACAATAATATTCTATTAAAATATTTAGAAATGTTTATTTAATTTATTATTTATTAAAAAAATATTATAAATATCTTATCCCGCGTATAAAACGGGAAGCACCTAGTTACTTTCTTAAAACAAGAATAATATGATACTAGATAATTCTCGCGTATAACGCGTGATAAAATATTTATAATATTATGTAGAAAATTAATAAATTAAATAAATATTTCTAAATATTTCAATGTATATTATTGTATAAATAATTGAAATATAAAGTTAAGGTTTTTTACATATCTAAGTTACTAATTAATTATTTAGTCAAAACAATATCTTTTAAAATAAAAATTTAAAAATCAAATTTAGGAAACAATAAAACCAGTAATAGTTTTATGGAATATTTACTTACTCGATTTAACATAAATAAATAAAGTTAATTTATGTAAGATTATAATCTTTAAAATATAGACAGTTTATATATGATTGATATAATAGCATATTATGTAGTTAGTCTAGTAACTAATGTCCTATAAAATATATTCTCTGAGAATCATTTTTGTGACGACATGTTAGCATGACAGTGTTGTAATATTTCACGTAAACATAAGGTTGTTTTGTTAAAATGATTCTAAATTAATATATAGGGGATGATACTATGATATAACTTATCAATAAAATCAATAAAACGCAAAGGGAATTAATCTGAACCGAATATAACCGTAACAGTAAACCGAAATTGTTTTGAGATTTAAGTGTCCGTTGACCATATCATCAAAAAAGCCAAATTATTCGGTTTGGTTTCCCAAAGAGCGAAAAGGCCAAAACTGACCTCTACGAGTATTATTCCGGTTCACTCCCAGGCTTCCGTGTTTCGTTTAGTTTGGTTTGCCTTCTCAAAGTTATCGAACGTCAACGTTATTCTTTTTATTTTGTGATGTTCTGAACATGTTATAGTTATTGATTAGTCTAATTTTTCAGTCATTAGGATTTATTTTTCAATTAGTCTAAATAGGTTTTGGTTTCATATTATCGAATGAAAAAATTGTGAAGGACAAATTCAAACCTGACTTTTCTAGGTTTTGGAAACGTTCCGGCTGCTTGAAAAGCTCATACAAATATTACGATTTTTTAAAACCAAAAATAAAATGATGATTTGGTTTTAAAAAGGCAATTTATTCGATTTGGTTTCCTAAAAGGCAAAAAGGGTCCAGTTAGGCGTATTATTCCGGTTTTCTGCAACGATTCTGTATCCCGGTTTAGTTTGGTTTGCCTTCTCAAAGTTCTGGAAGGTCAAAATTGGAACTTTCTGTTATAAAAACCTTCTCCAGCTATTTACAAATGTCATTTTAATTTTGTACATCACACGCAGACGCAGCTTTAGTTTTTTCAACAATCGTTTTTTTTCTCGATCTCCGTCAAGCTCCCGATTCTCTGGTAAGTTTCTTCGCTTCTTCATAGCGTTTCTCTTTTCCTTTTGGTCTTCCATAATTTTCGGAGAATCTAGTCCACGGTTTTTTTTCTTCTGGAATCTGAAATCGCCGGTGAATTGGCGCTGATTGAATTTTTGAGTTTCGTTGAATTATTTGATTCTGATTCTGATTCTGGTGAGTGTTGATTTCTTGAGTCTCCATGGATCGACTTTGATTTATAACTTTTTTTTTATTTGTTTGGTGGATACTGTCACAGGTTTTGAGTTTTGGAGAATGGTGTTTTTCCGCAGCGTATCGGCCTTTTCTAGGCTGAGGTCCCGCGTCGTGAGTATTTTTGTGTCTATCGCGCGTTTGAAATTATGTGTTTGTTTCCGTTTGGTCGCTGTGTTTGATGCTAATCGACTGGTGATCGGATCTATGTAATCAGGGGCAACAATCTTCGCTCAGCAATTCGGTTAGATGGATTCAGATGCAAAGCTCTACCGACCTGGTAATTGTCTCCTTTGTTTCATATTTGCGTGTCCCTGCATGTGATCATATAGTTTTCAGCTTTTATTTGTCTCAAGCTAGATCCAAATGCTTACTAAACTTGATATTTGAATTTGATGTATGCATAGTAAAAGTCTGCTTGAGAGAATGGTCTTTTTTTTAATATTGCTTCTGGAAGTGCTGCTTTTGGGGTTATTTGTTAATTTCGTTTAAACGATGGCAATGCAGGACCTGAAGTCGCAGCTGCAAGAGTTAATTCCGGAACAGCAGGTTGGTGTAGACCCGTTTACATTAAATGAAAAAAAATGAACTTGTCTATTATTGTTCTGATGGTTAAGATTGTTCTTAAATGCTACCGTGCAGTGAATCTCTTTTGCTTTTCGAGTTCCCTCTTTCCTCATAAGATTTTTCCAATTTCAGGACCGTCTGAAGAAACTGAAGTCAGAACATGGGAAGGTCCAACTGGGAAACATCACTGTTGATATGGTAGAAACAATGATGATTTTTACGTTTTTCGTTTGTTTATATGATTTTCAACTTCCCTTCCATAACTCATCATAATCTCTTTGAAATAAAGGTTATTGGTGGGATGAGAGGTATGACTGGATTGCTTTGGGAAACCTCATTGCTTGACCCGGATGAGGTACTGATAACTCGTTGTATGTAGTTATAATTGCTTGGTTAGATTCTAGATATAGAATAATATCAAATGCTCTTCCTTCTCGTTCTAAGGCTGTTGATGCAATTATCTTATCAATATTTCAGGGTATACGCTTTAGGGGCTTGTCAATTCCTGAGTGCCAGAAAGTGTTACCTGCTGCCAAGTCTGGAGCAGAACCATTGCCCGAGGGTCTTCTGTGGCTTCTTTTAACTGGAAAGGTGTGGCTTTTCTGTACATTATTATTAGTTGGTCTTAGGTATGTCCAGTCAATTAGTTTTCCTCAGTATATTATCTTATGATATCCTTTTTACCCCTTCTCGTATAGGTACCTAGCAAAGAGCAAGTTGAAGCACTGTCGAAAGACTTAGCGAACCGTGCTGCTGTGCCAGGTTTGGCTATTAACCTTCTGGCTCTGGCTGTTGCAAAAACTGCAGTTTGTTTATTGGCTCATCCAAACTTGTTCGACATCAATGTATAGAAGAAATTGCTTAATAGAAATGAGATATATAATTGTGGTTCCGTGTTACACTACTCTTCATTCTTAACTTGTATCCAAAATATATGCAGATTATGTGTACAATGCCATCGATGCCCTGCCTTCCACAGCTCATCCAATGACTCAATTTGCTAGCGGTGTTATGGCCCTCCAGGTGTGGTTCTCTAAACTCGTAGTGTTGTTTGCTTGTTCATGTTGTGATATATGTTATAACTTCTTTTTTCGCAATAAGTAAACAATTTTCAGCGAAATGATAATTTTCTTTACCTGATATCCAGGTGCAAAGTGAGTTCCAAAAGGCATATGAGAATGGAATTCATAAGTCAAAGTATGCTTTTGTAGTTTCTGGTTTAGCTTTTGATAGCGTTTCGTATTTGCTGGCATCGTAACAAAGATCTTTTCGTCCAGGTTCTGGGAGCCAACATATGAAGATTGCCTCAACCTGATTGCTCGTGTTCCTGTTGTAGCTGCATATGTTTATCGGAGGTTAGTGAAGACTAGTTATATCTGTACTCTTTTCATGTTTCTTGTAGCTTCTGGAAAATTTGTCATCCCTTGTTTTTGCTTTGTATATACGTTTCCACTCAATCGTTGCAGGATGTATAAGAATGGTGATTCCATTCCCTTAGATAAATCTTTGGATTATGGTGCAAATTTTTCCCACATGTTGGGATTTGATGATGAAAAGATGAAAGAGCTCATGAGGCTTTACATCACTATCCACAGGTCTTGACTAATCTTTTTCCAGCCATACATGTCTCTTAAAACGAGCTAAATTTTCTTGTATTTTGTTTTTGTTGTTTTCAAGGCTTAAAAATATGCCGTAGCATAATATTTTGTTTTTCTACTTTTTTTTTGTTGTTATAGTGATCATGAAGGTGGAAATGTTAGTGCTCACACTGGTCACCTGGTATGTTTGCTTACAGTCTCTTTATTTGTCAGCTTTGAAGGATTGACCTTCTCGACGTTTCTGATGGTCTATCTTTTGCTGATAATACCTGTACATTTAGGTCGGTAGTGCACTTTCAGATCCATATCTATCATTTGCAGCTGCATTAAATGGTTTAGCTGGTCCACTCCATGGTTTGGCTAATCAGGTATAGTCTCTTGTATCTTGCATAAGTCTTTAAGTCTTCAATCTACATCAGAGCTTCATGAGTTGTCTCTGTTGTATATTATGTAGAAAGCTTGTGATAGTATTATGGTACAACCATAAGTTGGAAGGAACAATTTCTTAGTCTTTTTTTGTCTTGTTGCAACAGGAAGTTTTGCTTTGGATCAAATCAGTTGTCGAGGAATGTGGAGAAAACATATCGAAAGAACAGTTGAAGGAATATGTTTTGAAAACACTAAACAGTGGCAAGGTAAACACACACAATTCCTCTGCCTCGTCATTCTTTACTTTCTGGTCTTGTACCTGTAAGCCAACGAACCAGACTGATGAAAGTTTCACCCAGATGGAGCATGCAAAATGAATTAACAACTTGTCTGCTAGTCATGGGAGGCTAACATTTCAATTATTATATGATACTGTTATGTCCTCATATTTTTCACCTCAAAGTTTGGTCAATCAGTCTAATAACTCCCCTAGTAACTGATACCGCCATAAGGGCTTTGGATCCTGTTTAAAATTTGGTTTTTCCTTCTCCTAGTTTACCTTGTAGATGTAATGCTAAAAGGATAGTCTATTGAATATCTATTGATGAGTCTGAATTTTTTTTCAGGTTGTTCCCGGATATGGACACGGTGTTCTGCGTAAAACTGATCCAAGATATGTATGCCAGAGAGAGTTTGCCTTGAAGCATTTACCTGGTGACCCTCTTTTCCAGCTGGTACTTTCTTTGTTTTTCCCTCTTTTATGTTTGGCTCTGAAAATTCTGTCAGTGTCCAGTGGCTTACAAATCCTTCCAACTCTGTAGGTGTCAAAGCTTTACGAAGTTGTGCCTCCTGTTCTCACCGAGCTTGGAAAGGTAGTATTTGTATTCCTTTCTCGTTTACCAGGGTGATCGTTTCATATAATGGATTACATAGAAAGTATTGCACGTCTGAGAAAATAGAATATTCAATATTCCTTCAACAACTCCACAACACCCAAGTACAAGGCTTGTGAATTCCTTTGCAGATCCCTTCGAATCTGAATCTAATATTTATTTGTGAAACCCTATGATCACTTGTTATAGGTGAAGAACCCGTGGCCAAATGTTGATGCTCACAGTGGCGTCTTGCTGAACCACTATGGCCTAACCGAAGCAAGGTAAGAAGCAGACATCTCATTTTAAGTATCATTACGCCTTGGGATAATACTCATATACAATAATGTGCGTATCATTATAGGTACTACACCGTGCTCTTTGGTGTTTCAAGGAGTCTTGGCATTTGTTCTCAGGTATAATATTAGATAATAGGCCTTTGTTGCTACACAATTTAAATCAGAACTCATATGCTCAGCTTTTTCCTTCTGTGGTTCAGCTAATATGGGACCGGGCTCTTGGACTTGCACTTGAGAGGCCAAAGAGTGTTACCATGGACTGGCTTGAAGCCCATTGTAAGAAAGCTTCATCTGCTTAAGCCACCACTGAGTAGTCTCACACACTCGTGTTTAAACAAAAGCCATTCTCTTCCACACTGAATAGCTCTATTTCTTACCTTCTATTGACAGAAGAAATATTTGTTCATGTAGAAATTGTTGTTTTGAGATTTTCATTTCTGTGCTGAGAAACACTTGCTTGGTGCAAATTTGCATTCAGGAAAACACGTGATAATAAATAAACAACAGTTGTATTCACTTTGCATAAACTCGTGATAATTAAAGCTTTTCTTGGTTGACATACATAAAAGAAACATGAATGCAAAAGAGAGAAAACTGCGACATGAGTTTATCAAAAGAAAATGGGATTAAGGGCTGGTCTTGTTGGTAGTATCCTTATTAGGAAGCTCATCATCAGCAAGTGAGGCTGTGAAGTTAAGTCTCTCATCAGTGCCGGCAGTGATAACCGGCATCCAAACATCGGCTGTGCCGCTAAGAAGCGTCTGAACTTGTGGATCAGTAGCAATGGCTGATGATATCATCTCATCCACATCGTCTAATTTGGCTGATAACTTATCCAATTCCTTAGCTATTTCCACCTGAAACAAACACACACACAAAACCTCAGATTTACGTTACAATGTGTAGCAGATTATGAATGAAGACAGGACAAAAGACCTCGTTGAGGTGTTGAGCAGACTTTGATGGCACTTTGGTGACTTCCAAACCAAGAGCTTCAATCTTGGAACGTAGCTCAACCTCTTCTGTATTTGTCAATGCTTCAACCTGATAAAAAAAAATCATCAGGAGGCACCAAAACAATGTGTAAATAAATGATTGAAAGACAATTAACGGGTTTTTACAAGATCAAAACTCGAACAAGCCAGAAATTGGGAGCGATTGAAATTCTAATGAAAAGATACTCGAAATTGAAACCAAAATCACAATCAAGATGAAACGAATTTCACAGATCATAAGGAATTGAGAACGAATTTAAGAAATCGAAACCTGTTGCAGAAGACCCGAAAGAAGCTGGAAGAGCTGCTCGTCGGGTTTATCATCCGCCATATCTCTCTGCTCCCTCTCTTCCCCTTTTTTTAATTTTGTAATCAATTTTTAATTACTGCTTCTGATGATGATTCGTGATTCGTGAATCGTGATGATCGTGGGTTATCAAATCTGATAGTAGTTTCAAGTTTGGCAAACTTAACAGATAAAAAAAGACGACGGAACGGATCAAGGAAGCGGCGCGCGTGAAACTCACGTGATAATTGTTTTTTTTTTTTGTATATCTGAGTCTGACGTGGTTTTTGCCTTTTGCTATTCGGACCAACAATTAAATAAAATTTGATGTGTTTAGTTTTATAATGAGACAAAACCTTTTTTTTTTTTTTTAAATTCCTTTTAGATTATAAGGACAGGAAGAATGTAGTTAGTTTGTGCATGTCAATGCTTATCATCGTCTACCACTTCCCCCACGGAATATGATTATCCACAACATACTCAACCCCATTGTAATATCCTATACTTAAAATTCGAGACGGTGATGTACGTATTAATGATTAATACAAATAAAGTCAAAAGGCTTTTTTATTCAAAGGAAATTAACAAACATGAAAAAGCTTGCAACAAATCAATGAAAAACAAGAACGTCCAAATCACAGGAAACAGTAAACGAGTTTCAAAGCATCAATAATCCGAGATAGCTCGAGAGAAACGTATCTCTTTCATATGATTAACCCTTTTTTTTAGATAAACAATAAAAAAAGTTTTTAGATTAACTTAAGACAAGCCTTTCTCGCTTTCTTCGCAATCTTAGCTCTCTGCATCTCCATATGTAACTCAATCTGCATCTTCTCCATCTCCCTTTGAGCTTCCAACATTGCAGCTAACTCCGAAGCCGCTGAACCCCTTCCTCCTTTATTTCCACCACTATTTCCGCTTCCTCCCCTTTTTGGCTCTTCTTCTTCTTCTTCCTCTACCGCACAAGAATGTAAATGTGTGCCGTAATCACATTCTTTGCAGTAATACGACCATAGGTTATCCGGCACAGTCTCTTGACAAACATCGCAGTTGAAGATCAAACCGTTTTGGTAAGGAGAACGGTAATGCAATGTTAGCGGATGCGCGTGTCCTTCACGCTCCATGGACTCAGGCATGGATACACATCCGACATGAACGTCGTATTGGCAGATAGAGCAGTTGTAAGTGAATCCAGATCCATACTCACCGCACGCATCACACGTGTAAGTTGACTCGTACGGTGGGGAATAAAGAAGGGTCAAAGGGTGATCCGGGTGAGCCTTGTGACGACTTTCACGTGGAAGCTCGAAACATGACTTGTGCAAGAAGTAATCGCATTCTGACTTTGTGCATTTGAAAGCTGCTCCTACCAGGTCTAGGTCGCAACCAGAGCAGATGATCTCTTCTTCAACTTGGGCTTTGTGACCGCGCAATGGATGGCTGTGACTCGGATGCCTCACCGACGGTTTTCTTGAGGCCATTATAGCTAATATCTTCTTCTTTTTTCGTCTGTTAGAGGTTTTTCTTAAAAAAATTTGTGTAATTCTTATGCCAAGGGATTTCAAAGTATTTATAGTAAAAATAGTAAGACGACTTGTGATAATGAGTCTTCTTTAGGGTGGAGTAGAGATGTGTTTTGGTTTGACTATTTACCAAGTTGTAGCTTTATTAACTAACTATTAGGACAAGAATGTCAGTACGTGCTTATATACGATGTATACAAGATTGGTTTTCATTTGGGATTCAAAGTCAAATGGTGGAACTATTCTTCTTGATCCCATCCGTCACGCCGTATAGTTTTATTGTACTAACAAATTAGAATTAATTAAATAGCTAATTGTAATTAAATATCATAAACTTTTGAATTATAAGGATGGAAATGCTATACAATATAATATAGTTGACATAGTGAAGGATGTTAGGTCAATTAACTACGCTGAGTTTCTATCTAATGCATATTATTGTCTTCAAATAATTTGAATATAAGAGACTTTGACTTGCGAAAAGAAACTAGATATTACGATTTTGGGAGAAGAAACTAGAACTTACGTTTTATATGGAAAACCATCGATATGAGTGATTACATATAAATTATTTTATCTAGGGTTTATTTTCAAACAATTTTTTGTAATACTAATATTAATTAAGGAATACATTAAAAAAATTAAACTTTAACTTCTAAAGTTTATTTTCTAACATAATGTCTATATGTTTGGGAGAGGGATAAGTTTACATGTCCATCCGTTTCATATATGTTATCTAAAACTGATGAAGTACTCAAATTTTCAGTAGAATAGACATGCGTGGTCATAATTTGATCAAATCGTTGATTTTTTAATAGCTTTGGTCCTCTCATCTCTCAATAATTTTCAAGATCACCACCCTCCATATATGTGAACGGTTCATTAAACCAATATATAATCAATCAGCTTATTTTTCTTTTATTCGCATAACTATTAAAGATACAATTACATGAAAAGAACTTACAACAATCCACACGAAAAAAACGAACCGCAATTAAGCTTCGTCATGATCATCATATCAACATGATTTTTCAATCAAAAACCCATTTATATCTCGGTTCATCCCCAAAATGGATCACGGAATTTTTTATCTTATTCCTAATACGCATCGCCGCCAGCTCATCTTGAGCTACCATCAACGACTGCATCCTTAAAGCTTCCGAAGTCGCTTCTCCTTCTCCTCCTCCTCTTTTCTTTGGCTCATGATCTTCATAAACCGGGCAAGAATGCACATGCGTTCCATAATCACATTCTTTGCAATAATAAACCCAAAGAACCTCCCACATGTTTTCTTCACAAACGTCACACATGAACGTTGCACCGTCCTCACGACCTTTACATGGTGTGTTGTAAATCAGAGTGAGTGGATGTTCATGATCTTCGCGCTTCACGGTCTCAGGGATAAACGCACATCCGACATGAACATCGTATTGACATTCAGAGCAGTTGTAAGTGAATCCAGATCCGTACTCACCGCAAGCATTGCACGTGTAAGGCTGACCATACGGTGAGGAATGGAGAAGGGTTAAAGAGTGGTCAGGATGAGACTTGTGATTGATTTCACGGGGTAGGTCGAAACATGACTTGTGTAGGAAGTAATCACAATCTGACTTCGTACACTTGAAAGCTTGTCCGGTTAGCTCGAGCTCGCATCCAGAGCAGATGATCTCATCTTTGCCTCGGGCTCTAAAAACACGCAGTGGATGGTTGTGACTAGGGTGCCTCACCGATGGGCGATTAATCGGTTTTGTTGAAGCCATTGTGTCTCACTATCGATGTGGAAAAAGAGTTTAAGAACTATAAATACCAAACTATGTAGTGGACTTATGATTTCTATTTTCGTCCAAATAACTCTAGGCTAGGTTTGGTTTTAGACTTTTAGATATTCACAAGGTTGTAGTTTAATATATAGAAGAAGACGGTCGACATTAAAGTTGCAAAATTTACACACGGAACTTTTGTTAGATGTATGTGGTTTGGAATCTCCAATTTGGGCAATCGTTTGGAAGTAGTGACAAAACACTAGTCTTTATCAATAATTGAGGTTCCCATTTATCCAAGTGGGTACCGACTTGTTTAAACAATCAGACCGTTTACTTTCGAAGTCGTCGACTGAAAGTGTGTCCACAATACAAAATATTCCAACAAATCAAAAATCCAATTCATTTTTATTCAAAAAGATTCGAACATAGAGAGAAGTGTTTTTTTTTTCTTCTGCTAGAAAAAAAAGTTATATTATCATTTCTCACAAAACTTCTACATGTTTGGGAGGGATAATTTTACATGTCTATCCACCTCATACATGTTATCTATAACTGATGATGTATTAACCGAAAAGTAAGATTTTTCTAATTAGAAAAAAAATAATATTCTCGAATTTTCAGCAGAATACGAATACGTGGTCAACAAATGAACCTCCCATATAATCCAAGTATATCAGCTTTTGGCATACAACATAATCGTTGATTTTCCGATAGCATTGCAAAAAAAGTCGTCGAGTAGAAAGTGTTGGATCGACATGTCACCTTAGAAATTGCATAGCACAAAACACAGTCTTTCAGCTATCCAATTCTCCTCTCACTCCTCAATAATTTTCAAGATCATCACTCTTCTTTATATGTGTAAATGGTTAAATAAGCCAATATATAACCAATCAGCTTGTTATTGTACCATACATTTTGTATAACAATTAAAAGATAAAATTACATGAAATAACAACACGTATAATAACTCACACGAAAAAACGAAATTTCCAAAGAAAGAACTAGGGCTGGGCATTCGGATATCGGTTTTTGGTATATCGATCGGTATCTATTCTACTGAAATTTAGGAAATATATAAAATTTTCGGTTTGGTATCGGTTCGGTTCGGTTATAAATTTGAAGAACCGATAAATACCATAAACAATCGGGTAACTTACGGTTCAGTACCGATTTCGGTTTTTATCGGTTATTTTAGTAACCGATACCCGAAATAAGAATAACCAAATAGAACAAAACTCAAAATAAATAAAACAATTACCGATAAAACAATCAAAGTTGGATTCTACATAGGGTATAACAAACTAGAATGTTTAATGGTTGTAACTGACTCTAGAATCGAGTTATTCGAATTTCTTGGCTGGTTTTGAGTAAATTACATGAAAATAAGCACAATCACACATGATTATGTAATTTAGTAGAAACTTAAGCTCTTGATGATCTGAAATAACATGCATGCCATTCAAAAGACAAAAAAAAAACAAAAAACACAGGGCTTAGATTATTAAATTAACATTCAATTATTTACAACACATATATAACCAGAAATGAATAAAAAAAAAGAAAGAAAAAAGAAATAGTTCTTTTGATCCAAAAGATACAGAGCAATCGAAACCCAGAATAACGAAAACAAGTCTAAGAGGTTCAGAAGGAATCTTCCACAATATAATCAAAAGGAGAAAATCAAAGTTCAGATAGACTATTAACAAAGAGATTATTATAATCGTAGAATAATGAGTGAATTATACGAAGTATGAACACAAGCTCAATGTGATCACAACAATCTAAACCCAAATAACAAAAGATAAAACCCAAAATTCATCAAACTCTATCAAATCAAAACAAAAATCAGAACCTTAGAGATAAACACAAAACCCAAAATTCATCAAATGTGTTATAAGCTTTCGGTTTCGGTGTACCCGAATGGTATCGGTTCGGTTTCGGTTAGGAACCGATATACATGGTACCAGATAGGGCTGGGCATTCGGATATCGGTTTCGGTTTCGGATATATACCAATCGGTATCGGTTATTCGGTTACTCAAATTTAGGAACCATATAGGTACCATAAATTTTTGGTTCGGTATCGGTTCGGTTCGGTTAGAAATTTGAAGAACTGATAAATACCATAAACAATCGGGTAACTTACGGTTCGGTACCGATTTTGGTTTTTATCGGTTATTTTAGTAATCGATATCGGAAATAGTAACCAAAACCCAAAATAATAACCAAAACTCGAAAAAAATAAAACAATTACCGATACAAAAACAATCAAAGTTGGATTCTACATAGGGTATAACAGACTAGAATCGAGTTATGTGTTGGTAACTTGGGTACAATTCACAGCTACACCAGAGACTAGAATCGAGTTATTCGAATTTCTTGGCTGGTTTTGAGTAAATTACATGAAAAATAAACACAATCACACATGATTATGTAATTTAGTAGAAACCTAAGCTCCTGATGATCTGAAATAACATGCATGCCATTAAAAAGACAAAAAAAAGAAAGAAAAAAAAATAGTTCTTTTGATCCAAAAGAAACAGAGCAATCGAAACCTAGAATAACGAAAACAAGTCTAAGAGGTTCAGAAGGAATCTTCCACAATATAATCAAAAGGAGAAAATCAAAGTTCAGATAGACTATTAACAAAGAGATTATTATAATCGTAGAATAATGAGCGAACTATACGAAGTATGAACACAAGCTCAATGTGATCACAACAATCTAAACCCAAATAGCCTAAGATAAAACTCAAAATTCATCAAACTCCATCAAATCAAAACAAAAATCAGAACCTTAGAGATAAACACAAAACTCAAAATTCATCAAATGTGTTATAGGCTTTCGGTTTCGGTGTACCCGAATGGTATCGGTTCGGTTTCGGTTAGGAACCGATATCCATGGTACCAGAGAGAAAGTACCATCGGATATTTTAGCTATAACCGAACCAGTACCAGAACCGTTTTTTTGGTTCGGTATTTCGGTACCAATTATTTTTGCCCAGCCCTAGAAAGAACAATCACAAGCTTTTTCATTGTATCAAATTGATCATTCGTTAATTCGATCACCAATAATATCTCCGCTTTGGACTATCCCATAAATCGAGTATAGCATCACTAGTTTCTTCACTAATACGTGCCTCGAGCTGTAACGCCGCCATCTCATCTTGAGCCTTCATCAACGACTTCATCCTTGAAACCGCAGAGCTCCCTTCTCCTTCTCCTCCTTTTTTCTTTGGCTCATGATCTTCATAAACCGCGCAAGAATGTACATGCGTTCCATAATCACATTCTTCGCAGTAATAAACCCAAAGATTCTCCGCCATATCTTCTTCACAAACATCACATATGAACATCGCACCGTCCTCACGACCTTTGCATGGTGTGTTGTAGAGAAGAGTGAGAGGGTGTTCGTGATCTTCGCGCTCCACGGTCTCAGGGATAAACGCACATCCGACATGAACATCGTATTGACATCCAGAGCAGTTGTAAGTGAATCCAGATCCGTACTCACCGCAAGCATCGCACATGTAAGGCTGACCATACGGTGAGGAATGGAGAAGGGTTAAAGAGTGGTCAGGGTGAGACTTGTGATTGATTTCACGGGGTAGGTAGAAACATGACTTGTGTAGGAAGTAATCGCAATCTGACTTCGTACACTTGAAAGCTTGTCCGGTTAGCTCGAGCTCGCATCCAGAGCAAATGATCTCATCTTTGCCTCGGGCTTTAAAAACACGCAGTGGATGGTTGTGACTAGGGTGTCTCACCGATGGGCGATTAATCGGTTTTGTTGAAGCCACTGTTCCTGGATTTGGTTGTTTAACTGTAAGAAACGTTTAAACTATAAATAGCAAAATATGTAGGGGACATGAGATTTCCATTTTCGGCTAAATAATTCTCAGCTTGGTTTTCATTATTCACCATGTTGTAGTTTAATATATAGAAGACGGTTGACATTAGAGTTGCGAAAATTTTGGACACGAAACTGTCACTAAATATATTATTTAAAATCTCCATGATTAATGAAAATGAGACTGGTTGTTCAAAAAAAAAAAAATAATCTCCATGATTTGGGCGATTGTTAGGAAGTAGTGATAAAACAATACAATTCGTCAATAATTGAGCTTCATATAATTCAAGTGGGTAACGACTTTGATCAAACAATATAATATAACCATTGACTTTCGAAGTCGTCGCCCAACAAGTCCTCGACTCAAATTTGTTTCCAAGCTAATGAATTATTTTCATATACCAAATTACAAATAGCATTTTAAAACTTGCAAAATCCCTCTGAACAAAAAAATGGGAAGGCCAAAACCAGAGGACTCAATTCGACATTTCAGTCACCCACATCCACTGTTCAACTCATCTCTCAATCCTCAAGACCAATCTTCTTCTTCTTTTTGTTGCGTAGTTTGCAAGCTAAAACTCCTAAATCTTCCATCATACTCATGCAAACCCTGCAATTTCCACATCCACCTAAAATGTTCCGAATTACCTCAAAAGATCAGACACCCTTTCGACAAAAACCATCTCCTCTCTCTAATCCCTTCTCCCAAATACCAAGAAGGACGATTCCGCTGCGACGCCTGCGGAAAAGACGGTGACGGATTCGCTTACCACTGCGGAGATTGCGGACTCGATCTCCACACGGTTTGTGCCAACATGCCTTCCCGAGTCACCCACCAATCTCACCCTCAGCACCAACTTTCTTTAACGTTTTCCGTGCCACCGGGCGGACTCGGATCCGCTACGGCATCTAGCTTCCGCTGTTGCGTGTGCCGTGGTCTAGGGTCTAACTCGTGGCTCTATAGCTGCAGAGATTGTGGTGGATTCGATGCTCATTTGTTGTGTGCTAGAAGAAAATTAATTGGTACGACGCCTTTTGTTAATGTTCCTAGTCCGTTTATTAATAATAATCCGTATCCTTTGGTGGTGCCGATGACTACGAGTCCTACGATTAGACCGATGATTAATGAGATGATTAATAATCTTGTAACCAATACGCCACAAAATCCAAGCCAGGTCTCTCAGCTTCATGAATTGCTCGGACCATATGGGAATGGGCAGTGGCGGACCGGTTGATGGATCCGGTTCATCTTCGTCTTCTGGTTTTCTCGGGTTTGATCCGTCGGTTTTCACATCAGTTGACCCGTCGGTGTTTGCTGGATTTGACCCTTCTTTGCTTTCTACTTTATTCTCCGGACTTGATTTCTTATCCTAAAGTTTTGAGTATGCATATCTATCTTTTGATCTATTTTTATTTATTGCGTTTGTGGTAAAATACAGTTTACCCAATGTTATTGCGTTTACTAATGTATTTGAACAATTCAAATAATTAGAAAATGGTTTCATCTTTCTTTATGTTTGGTTTATCCATATGGTCTTTTTATAATCACGCTGGTAGGTCCCGCTGAGATGTTAAAATTGGATTTTAATTTGTTTTAAAAAAATGATGATACAAGAGATGCTACAAAATAATGCCTAAAAGCAATGAAAGTATGGTAAAAAGAAGCAATGATGTATTAGTACAGCATTCTATGCACGAATTCAATGAAAATTTGTAATTATTTATCATAATCACATTAATACTCTTTTTATTTTCCTTCTTTACAACTTTCTTATATGTAACTTTAGAAAAATACACATCATTTTTAGTATAAAATTATTTATCAACTTAATGTTACCGATGATCATCAAAGATATGAAAATTGATGATATTGTTTCTAGTAAACAAGAACGTAATTACCTTAAATATTGTAGACAAAAAAATCTTTATAAATTAAAGATACGAAAATTAATGATATTGTTAACTTTTATCATCTATTTTCATATCTTTGACGAGTCAAAATTAATAACATCCATTACGGTGCTACGAAGTACTAAACTAGTGATTTTATTAATTTGATTTGATGATACAGTACTACTAAATTAGTGATATTATTAAGTTAATTCGGCAAAGATGAAATAAATTTGATGATACTACAAAATTAATAATGTTATTAATTTGATTCGTCAAAAATGTAAAAGAAAACTGATGATACTACTAAAATAAACTAGTGATAATAGAGGGGTTCTTTCTTTTAAAAAAAAAATTGTATATGCGTTTATATAATAAGATACGTTGAATTATTTTATTTAGTTTAATTAAACAGATAATATTATAATGTTTTATCAGGCTCATGCCAAGAAAAATACGTTTTATATTACTATTTTCAAAAATTATATTTAATAAAATATTAGGGCACATTTTAACTAACGCAACCACAAACCTTAAACATCTGGAAGACAATCAGGTCCTATAATAACAAGACCTACTTCTTTTACCTCTCTCTTTCTGTATCGGTGTCTCTCTCTCGCCACCGATCGTCATGGCCACCACCGCCCTCGAAATCTACGTCATCCGCCGCTTCTTTTGATCTCTATCTGTCTCTCTTCAAAGGTCTCTTCTTTCTCTTCAAACCTCATATATCTCTCTGTTTTCTTCGATTGTACGTTCAATTATCTGTTTTGTGAAATCATTTTGGTGAATTTCGATAGAGAAATTAGTTCAAAGTTGAATCCTTTTTTTTATTTGTGTT
Source organism: Boechera stricta (assembly GCA_018361395.1). Classification (NCBI taxonomy): domain Eukaryota; kingdom Viridiplantae; phylum Streptophyta; class Magnoliopsida; order Brassicales; family Brassicaceae; genus Boechera; species Boechera stricta. Next base: position 21,139,475 of record CM031541.1, on the reverse strand, counting down.
GTTTGGCTCTATACAGATGCATGCGTTGCTTAATTTCGGAATTTGGGGAAGTTCCAATTCAATCGATTGAAAAAGCTGAGCTTTTTTTTGGTTTTGGATGAATCGGTGGGATCTATCATCCATGGATCGGAAACGTTGAGATTGATTTTAACCCATTTGCATACCGACGTTTCTGGGTTTGATTGATCTGTGCAGATAAGAACAAAATATCTTTGTAAATTTTGGTGCTTTTGAGCTATCATGACCAGTAGTGTTCAAGGAGAGACAATGGATCTTGATTTGAACCATGAGCCATCTTCTGATTCTGAGTCTCCGGGTGGTTTGATGACTGAACTTTCTCCATGGTTAAACGAACTTGAATCTGCTCATGAGCGGATTGAAGAACGCATAAGACAGCTCGAAGCTATAGTTTCAAGAATCAGGGGACGAGATACAACAACAATACCGGCTTTGGTGCCGCCTAACGAACATAGAGATTCAACTGCAGGAATACATGAGCGTTCTAGAGAGAGATTTTTCGAAAACGGCGAAAGCAAGACTTATTTGATAGCAAAGGCATTGAACATGGAGAAAACAAGTTCTGTTCCTGGTGGGTTCTTTGACTGCAACATATGTTTAGAGAAAGCTGAAGATCCTATTTTGACTTGCTGTGGTCATTTGTTCTGTTGGGGTTGTTTCTATCAGTTGCCTCTGATATACTTAAACATAAAGGAATGTCCGGTTTGCGATGGAGAAGTGACCGACGCCGAGATTATTCCGATATACGGTAATGGAGATGATTGTGATGGTACTAAACCCAAGTTAGAAGATTGTGGTATTAGTCTACCTCCAAGGCCTAATGCTAAAAGAGTGGAAAGTGCTCGTCAAAAGATCATAAACCGAGCGAATCCTTTTATCCCTGGGCACGATCACGAAACAATCCAACATATTAGAACTATTGATTCCATAGGACTACAAGCATTAGCTCAAGGCGATGAGTTTGGTTTGACAAACATAATAAACAATGGAAGAGACAATGGTGGGCAACAACAACAACAACATCATCATCCGCCTTTTGGACCTTTGAGGTTATTGACACCATTTGCTGCTTTCCCAGGTCTTGTAGTTGATACCTCGGACATACCGTCCTTTGATGATGGTGCTTTTGTTGTTGATGGTTTTGTTGACTCACCTAGTCTGAGAGGAAACCGTCGAAGACCTTCACCAGGGGTACGAGCCTCTTATCAGAGAAACCGAAGTAACAATGCTTCTCAGACGATTTCGTTCAGGCTCGGCTCTGCAGCTTCATCGTCACCTAGAGAGTTTGCTGTTCCGAGCTCCTCCATTGCGACGAGAAGCCAAACTGTAAATCCTACTGAAGTGGTTACTTCGGGTACTTCCGCCTCATCGTCTAGGAGAAGAACAGAAGATGTAAACAATGGACCTCGGACCAGGTCTAGAAGGAGGCTGAGATAACTGTATAACCGTCGCCGGAATCTTGACACCCCGTCTGATTTTCGACTATTGCTGAATCTCCATCATTACTAAAACCTCATTTGACTCTTATCTTGTCTGAACATAGATAGCCTCTTAAACTTTGGATATCATAGCTTTGTTTTTTTGGGAAATAATTTATTTAACTTAATTTTTTGAAGTGTTTGATTTCAAGTTCAAAAATTCAAGATTCAGATTAAAATCATTTTCTTCCAAGTAGCTTTTTTTTTTAAATTTTTTTTAATTTTTAAACTCTTTATCACATTCATTTGAAAAGCTCACTTACAATGTTGTTCACCAGTTACATAGTAGTTACGTTAGAAATAAAATTATCCACATTGCAAAATACATGGACATAGTTTGATCACACATTTTTCTTTCGAGATTTATTATGACATAGACAAGATTTCATGACTTTCCATTGAAAACAGCGATAACTCATAAGAATTATAAGAATTGAGAAAGAGAAAAATAAGTACATGAAATGTTAAAAACCAGCAAAAAAATCTGGTTAGGCAAGTAGCTTATGTTTCTTAAATTTATGGGGTAGATTATTAGCAAGGAAAAAAACATTAAGTGTAAATTCGCAATTTAGCATTAAAGCCCGTAGCTACGATTGAAACGAGCTCTTGACCTCAGAAACTGAAAAAGGCAAGTATTTATTTTTTACTGTGATATACTGAAAAAGGCAAGTATTCAACGCTTTTCTCGCCAAAAGTCATCGGCGATTGCTGATTCTCAGTTGTCGTCGCCGACGTTGAACTCTCTCGCCGGTGATAATGATCTACGTTGGTGGAGTGCCATTTGAAGATGAGAATCGCTCATCTTCCTTGTCTTCTTCATCGCAGGTAAATTTCTTTTTCTTCGTCTCTCACGAATCTCTCTATATAATGGTTTAACTAGGATTTTGCTTATATGTTAGTAATGTGGTTCTAGATCTTTAAACCTGGAATTGATTTTGGTCAATTTCATGGTCTTATGTTATCTCCTAATAAGTACCCAAAAGTAATCATTGTACTATCCACAATTTGTTTGAATTTGAAGTAGCCAAAACTCTATCAAAAATGGCTAACATATACATCATTTGATGAACAGGGAAGTAGCTTACTTCTTGATGTAATGAGTCATCCTGCGATAATGTCAGCTTCTGATTCTTTTAAGAATCTTGAGGAACTGAATGTTTCTTTCGGTAAAAGTGATTCAGAGAGCTCAATAAAAGACAGATATGTTTACATATTCCAAAGAGAATTTGCTGTTGTGAATCCAGCGCTTGTTGATGTATGTTGTTGTCGCCTCATGAGTCCTATCTTAAAAGAGTTACATTTAAAGTTAGTCGCTATTGAAATGAGTTTCTTATCCGCTCTAGTGTTCTTGGTTCTCTAATGATTTTTCCTAACTGTTTATTGATGAGAATCAGTATGTTGGCACCGATGAAGCAACAACTTGCGTAGGGCTTGTTATCCGCAACAGAAAATCTGGAATGTAAGGACTGATCCAATATACACTGTTGAGAGAATAAGGCGCAATCACTTTTTTAATCTAAATTTATGATCATCTGAACTGCAGGACATCTATTGCACACATGGATTCGCCAAAAATTGTGGATTTGGGGTTAAGCCAGATGTTATCATTGGTTTTAGAGGATGATGATGCTGAGTTAGATGTACATTATCTCTCTCTCTCCTTAGATTACCAAGTGTCTTTGAGCTTATGGTAATCATTCAGTATTTTATTTTGAGTGCTTTTGTAATAAGTCCACGCCTTTGTATGCAGGTACATATGGTTGGTGGTTATGAAGATGTCGACATTAAAGTGTGTACTAGGAATATCTATATTTCTCATTCTAGTTACTACTAAGCTCTAGAGTGGTCTTAAGCTGAATGTATTGACCGTTATATGCAGAATGCTGATAGCGGTGACTATGCCAAACCAGAGGGTTACTCATATCCTTTGTGTTTTAAATTAGTAGAAACTTTCCAGAAGAGACGAGAAAACTTTCACATTCAAACCCTCTTTATTCTTGGGCACAATACCAAGTTGGATGCACAAGGGAATACGTGCCCCATTTACAATGGATGCCTGGTTAGTCTACCTTGTCTGCTGTTTACACCATATGCCTTTTTTTTTTGTTTTCTTAGGATGTTAATTATAAGATGTAGTAATTTGTCCTTTACAAATAAAGAAACAGAAATTGACCATTGTTTATCTAAACTTCGTAGGTGACATGTAAAAATTACGCTTTTGTGATTAGTTTCCATTGTCAAAATACTGTCTTTTCTCCTTAGGGATTAAGAAAGAAGTAGGAGGTATTCAACTAGACAATAGAATTGCTTGAAATTTTTTTCATATGAATTGGTAATTAGCGTTAAGCTGTTTCTTTGAAACCTTTTTATCAGGTGAATACCTCCACCAGTTCAATTTTCCCAGCCAGTTTCGACAGAACATCTAGATGTCCGGATGAGATTGTTCGTAGAATTCGAGTTTCATCGTCATTTGAAGATCCTAGCTGGAATGGAAAGCTACTTGACACATATGACACAAAATCTGATAGTTTCATTATCGCACCATGCCGCTGGTAAAAACAAAACGCTACTTCTGCCGCTTTTCATATAATCTCATCAACCATTATATATGTATTGCTCACTCTATATACTACTCTCCATTGCAGTTTCATGAATTGTGTATTTGTTTGTAATACAGGACAATGCGCCTGATTGAATATGTTTGGGAACTTAATCAGCTTCCTGATGAAGAAATCCTCACTAATTGTTCTACCTCACCTTCTGCTGAAGGTCCAGACTTCGTAGACAATTCACGAAGGTTAGTCATTTTCTAGCTTCTATTGGATCATTATCTATAACACAAACGGAACATAGTAGATTCACATTCTCTTATTTTGTTGTGTTTCAGGATTTGGGAGTATTTACTAAAATATCCAGAATGGAACAAAACATTCCCAAGGAGACAACCACGTGTGTTTGAAAGGACTGCTGATGGACACTGGACAAAATGCTGACTTTCTCACCCTAATCATCGTGACATTATCCACAAATCTGGCTATAAATAACGGTTAGTGTATCTGTCTACATTTAAGTTAATTACATATACGATGGAATCGTTTGCACCCTGAAAGAAAGAAAATTCTGTAAATGGTTAAGAACACATGATTCTTGGACACACATGATGTTCTTTTTTATAACCAAGTGTTGTAAGTTTGGTACAATACACTCCGTGAAAATATGGGCCCGATCGGGTCCGTTAGGCATAATTGTTGCGGCCCATGGTTCTCAGACATTCCAATTGCAAATCTTTATTCAAATGCGATCAATCCGTATTTCGGTTCAAATTTGGTTTGAATTTTTTAATATTATAAATAATAGTTATTAATGTAAAATATAATCTAATTAGGTTTCGGTTTATACAGTTTAGATTTTTCAATCGAATATATTTTCATTCTCTCTAATAGAACAATGTTAAATACACTAATATTTTCATTTGCAGCAAGGTTCAAAACTAACAATATGTCCAATTGGTTTGACATGATTCGTAAACGTAGTCTGTCCTAACTTTCACCAACAACACGACGGAAAGCAATTCTATTTATAGTAACCAAAGAGGGGGCATTCATCATGTAAATGTCTTCATACTTTCTTTCTGAAGATGTTGAACGAAGCCTAACTGGGCCGGCCTCGCTTATGGTTATGGGTTTAAAGTTTACAATTTAACTAAAAAATAGTTCGTGTGCCCTAATGCTTGAAAAAGGGAAAGGGTCAAAGGATATAAAGCAGCAATTAAAACTAGGGTTACTTAATCCACTTTTGGGTTTTATTTCTAATTAAATATTTTTTTTTTAAGAATTCAATTTTCAATTACAAATTTTTGACTTGGAATAAATTCCTTTTTAAAGAAATTCAAACTTCCTTTCATTGAATTGGTGTGTAGTCGTATTATTAGTATAATGTCCCAATGCTTGGATATATGAAACAAATTTAAACTCTGATATTATGATTTGATTTGAATTTATTAGGATTGAATACCCTAAGGGAAAAAACACAGTATTTTTAAATAAGATGAGTGAGAAAAGCGAGCGAGTTAGACAAGAAAGCAACAATACAAATTTAAATATAAAAAATAATAATAAGGGAAGTACATAAAAAAAAAAAAGAATCCCTAAAACTGCGAGCGTTTTTGTTTGTGAGAGAGAAGAGTCTGTATGGAAAAGGATGAGGAAGGAAGAGGAAGCAGTATCTTATAACATGAACGTCGACGATACTAACAACAACAACTATATTTGCACTGATGATTACATCGATGAAGACAATGATAATAACAACAACAACACTAAGAAGAGCCAAGCACAAGCATGGGGCACGTGGGAAGAGTTGTTATTAGCATGCGCCGTTAAGAGACACGGATTTGGTGATTGGGACTCCGTCGCTACGGAGGTTCGATCCCGGAGCTCTCTCTCCCACCTCTTGGCGTCAGCTAATAATTGTAGGCACAAGTATGGAGATCTCAAGCGTCGATTTCAGGAAGAAGAAAAGACCGTTGCGGCTGGGGAAACGGAGACGGCGGAGGAAGAAAAAGAAGAGAGAGTCGGTAATAATATCCCTTGGCTTGAACAGCTACGTAACCTTCGTGTAGCTGAGCTCCGTCGTGAAGTTAAGCGATACGATGTTTCGATACTGTACGGAAACAAGGAATCTCAATCTCTCTCCGTCTACGGATCTGATTTTTTTTTTCCGATTTTGAATTTTTTTTTTTGGTTTGATTTGGTTTTTCTTAGATCGCTTCAATTGAAGGTTAAGAAATTAGAGGAGGAGAGAGAAGAGAAACCAGATCTGGAAGACGAGAGGAAAAGAGAGAGATCGGAGAACGACGGTTCTGAATCTGAGCACCGTGAGAAGGCGGTTTCAGCGGCGGAGGAATCTGATCGGGAAAACAGGTCGATGAACGAGTCGAACTCTACAGCAACCGTCGGAGAAGACGAGAGACTTGGCGGAGACGAACCGAGTCAGACTCGAGATGATGACTCGGGTGATAATAATAATCCGGATCCTGATCCGGTTAATAAGGATACGGCGGAGGAGGAGGAAGGATCGGTTAGTAGAGGATCGGAAGCGAGTCACTCAGACGAGTTAGGCGAGTCAGGGACGTCGGAAAGGAAGTGGAAACGGAAACGAAGGAAACACGGTGGTTCCGGCGAGATCAGATCGGGTGAGAGTAAATCACAGCCGTTGATTGGTCTTCTTGATCTGATTCGGTCCCATCCGCGTGGATCTTTGTTCGAACGCCGGCTTCGGAGCCAGGTATGCAATTATCTTATTTTCTTTCGATTTTTTATATATATTTAATTATAATCAATTTATTATTACGCGTTTCTTTTCTATTTTCCGTTTCTTTTTACTAAATGGAAAGAAAGAAAAAAAAACGAACTTGTTTCGTACCTAATTATAGAAATCATAATCATAATTTAACAATATTCATTCTGTTTCAATCCATTAAAAAAAAAAGATAGTAGGAAACATAAATGTGAAATCTTCTTACAAAGTTGAGGTAATCTGTATTTTAGGAATATTATATATTTTGAAGAAATATTCTGTATTCTATATGGAATCTCTACATTTGTACGTTTATTTTTTGAATTTTATCGGACAATTTAAGGGAATGTTTAAATATGGAGAGAGAAGGTGAAGAGGGAAAAAAAAAGAATAAATTTAAGGAACCCACTTCTTTCGTGGTCACCGTTGTCGTTTTGGTCACTCAATCTAGTCCACGTGGCAGAGTCATGGTGTAGCATGGATTTATCGTGTCTCACCGCTAACTTTTTATTTTATTTTGGGCTATTATTTGGGCCTATATTTTATGTAACTTACGTTTGTTAGTCCATTAAAACGCAGGAGGCTAAGGATTACAAGAGCATGGTTAAGCAACATTTGGACATTCAGACAATACAGAGAAAGTTGAAGCAAGGATCTTACGATTCTTCAACCCTCACTTTTTACAGAGATCTACAACTTCTCTTCACAAACGCCATTGTGTTCTTTCCTTTATCTTCCGTAGAATCAATGGCAGCTCACGAACTAAGAGCCGTTGTTTCTGAAGAAATGAGGAAAGAGACCGGAAAATTTGGTCCCAGGTTAATAAACCGGGAAGTATCGGCTATGAATAGTGGCAAAGCTGATGCTGAAACATCAGACTCGTCTCTCTCTAGACAGAAATCTTCGGCTCCTCTTGTCGTTTGTAAGAAGAGGAGTTCTGTTTCCACTAAGGCTTCTTATTCGTCATCAAGCTTTAGCCAAAAAGAGGTGACGAAAGAAGAGACATTATCAGAGGAGAAAGAGAACATTGTGACTGGTGTAAGAAGCTCGAGAAGGGTCAACAAAGTCGTTGCTGCTGCTGCGGCTATCTCTAATAATACCAAAAAGGGTAAAGGCAAGAGCAAACAGAAACAGACGGAGTCGAAAACAAATTCGTCGAATGATAATACTAGTAAGCAAGAGACAGGTAAAACAGTGAAGAAGACGGTTTCATCAGATAAGAAGAAGAGTGTGGCTGATTTCTTGAAGAGATTAAAGAAGAACTCTCCACAGAAAGAAAGTAAAGATCAGAAGAATAAGAGCGGTGGAAGTGGTAAGAAAGATAGTAAAACAAAACCAAGAGAACTTAGAAGTAGCAGTGTGGGTAAAAAGAAGGCCGGGGTAGAGAATACTCCTGTGAAAAGAGCCCCCGGGAGACCACAGAAGAAAACAACAGAGGCAGGAGCAACTGCAACCGCATCTGCCTCAGGTAAACGGGGTAGGGATACCGGAAGCACCGGAAAGGACAATAAACAGCCAAAGAAAAGAATCAGAAGATGAGAATTGAAAACATCTTTTGCCCCTTTGGTGGCCTTTCTTTAGAGCTCAGGGTATTGTATATCCATAGAATATGCTTTGGAGTATATTATCTTAATTCTAACATTAGAAATCATATTCTAATAGTGATGGATTAGGGAAAGTGTATTTTGGCTTGTTGTCATCGGTAATATCCATTCCTTCTTTTCTGTTATATTTTGCTCATTTCCACCATTTGAGTCCCTACAAAAGATAGAGCTACAGCGACAAGATACCGAATCCATTCCATTGAACATATATCCAACAAAACCGATATCCGGGTAGCGCTTATCTCTTGTGTCAACAAAAATTACAGTCAGATACCCATAAAAAGGGTAACATCAAAGAAGTTGAGAATCTGACCTTCGATGTCTTCTTCACCGGCTCCTCAATGGACCTTGCATTGCACTGTGCCTTGGCAAAATTGCTTTATTCAAACATAAGCTACCGGCGAAAGGCACCTTCTGTACAAAAGAATAGGAAGGAGAATTTCAGTGAATGTATTTTGATTTTAAGTTATAAGCATTTCATCTTGTTTTGCTCAAGAAGAATGTCACTGAGGATAAAGGGCTTGAAGATGCTAAATTCTTGGTATCAAACTAAAAACTTGCCGTTTTCTCCATCGGAAATATCTCCAAGTTTCGCGATTGCGCCCACAAGTGCATGCTCTTGCTCCTAGATCAAAGGTAAATCATTTGAGACTTTTGTATGTTTAAGCATAAACACAAAATTATGAAAGAAAGGATCTCTGTTGTTGTAGCGACCGAACCTCCAAAATTCTCTTAGCCCTTTCAACTTCTTGAGGATCTGGATTGTGTGATCCAAGAACTCTCTCCACCTATGAGAACCATCATTATTTGAGAAATAACCATAATTACCGTGCTGTAAAAATCGCCTAGTAATCAGTTAATACCAACCTCTCTGATTAGGACATTTGTTTGACGGATTCGTATATCGCGATGTTTCTTCTTCCCAGTTCCATTTTGTGATGTTCTGAAATCCTTTCTGATAGTGTTCTTCGCCAAACCGCTTCCTCGTTGTGGAACACTGTTGGGTGCGGTAGTTCTATTCAGTCCATGACCTTGTCCGTTATAACCATATCGATTACCAACCCCAGGATCCTCTCCTATCCACTCTATATCCCCAGGAGATATCTGTTAAAGAATTAGAGATCTTGGTTACAAACTAACAAAGAATCGTTGGCCAAAGTATTGAACATTCTCCTCATAAGTTTCAGCAGACTACCGATCAAAAAGTAATTACCTCTGAGAGATTAACCCATTCCCATGTCTCATTAGCTGTTCCAATGTCATAAACTAAAGCATGACGACCCTAAAATTCAAGATTAATAGAATATTTAAACATGTTTAAAGAAACTTCTTACATTATAAAAATACAGAAAGTTTATGCAAAGCCACACACCTCAACTGGATTATACTTGGTGATGACAGCCTCGTAAAATGTATTGTCTTCAGGCCACTTTGTTTTAACTCGTCTTCCTACAAAAGATTCAGGCTCGGTTCCATTTGTAGGTTCACTTGAACTAGTAGGAACAGATGGTAATCTGTTCATGACTTGTCCTCGTGGAGATTGATCTGAAGGATGGTATGAAACAGGTTTTGCAGAAGACGAACCAGGAAAAACCTAGAAACAGAAGTAACTTGTAAGAAACTAATATCTGAATTAAAAATATTAAAATTTTCTGAGTTTTTAACTCACCGGTTTATGCTTTTTGCCCTTGACAATAGGAACAGATCCTCGTTTAGCTGTCGATGAAGCAAACGGGTGAGTGGGATCAGCTTGAGGATGAAAAGAAGGTGACGGACTGGCGAATGGTTGAGAAGAAATTGGCTGGTTTGGTTTGTGCTTCTTAATAGAAGCTGAAACAGAAGGGCTTGGCAATGTATCGTGAACCAGTTGAGCAGCATTGCGCATACTTGGTTGCATTCCTCCAGATTGTCTCCATTCCCTAATAACCGAAAAACAGTATGTTATCGATAGGAAAAAAAAAAAAAAAATTCGACTAAATTCATGCTCAGATTTTAGCTCTCACCTTATCCTTCGTATTGTATCATCTGCGTTAACACGACCTAGAAGCTCTCTGTGCTCCTCATTCGTTAAACTCAACTCTTTACGTAGTTCAGTTATTAGACTTTCTTTTTCCTGAAAAAGATCCATTAAAAAAAATGTCATTTTACCTAACCAGAAACTAAGACAACAAGCGAAAACAAAGTAGACCGAGATTCATCAAAAATACCCATGTAATAGCATCTGCTTGAGCTTTAAAGGCTCTTAGAACAGAGATGTATGCTTCTTTCTCAATCTGGTGAATCTGAGCTTCCATATCAGCAGCAACCTCATCATACATTTTTGGGTAAGATGGAGGAAGATTCGAAGGTCTTCCATTAACAGACACACGTCCTCCTCCTCCTCGTGGAACCCTATGCGACGGTGGCAGATCATCATCTGTTCCTGCATTATCAAATCAAACCATTGTAATCAATCGTTATCACACAACTCACTCAAAAGGTTTCAGCTTGAGATCAAACTAGATATGTATAGGTCAAATTCAATCTATGTTTCAGTTATTTGCAACACTAGTTAGGTAAACCTGCAATTTCTACATTCCTTAGTAACAAAAAGATCCTAAATTTCATCTTTAAAACACCAAAAATCTGAAAACAAAAAGGAGAACTTAACACCAATCCACCAGAAACCACAATGTATAACAGTACCCGGACGGAGAAATCTCAAAAGTTGTGTAAACCCTAATCTCAGTAACTGATAGAGAAGACGAGGAAACAACGAGCTAATCTACGGAGTCTTAGGAACTAACCACTGCTATCAAACGATTCGTAGTCCATCACGAAGCTTTAATCTCCTATTCAAGAGACTAATCTCGAAGATGAAATTGCAAGACGAAGAATCAAGACAAACCACAATTTCGAGGTTGATTTCAATTTGACTAGAAAAATACTCGGTTTTGATTTGGTTGAGCTCAATTTTGTGCTTGTAGAGTAGTGAGAAAAGATCAATTTCTTGCTTCGGCAACAAATCAGAGCTCCACTAAGAGTGATTCAGCTTAGATTACAGATTTGCCGAAAGCTCATTATTTGCCAAAATAAGAACACAGACGAAAAATCCAAAAAAAAAAAAAAATTGTTGAGAAAATCTGTTTAGATTCATTCTCATTAAAATTATCAAAATATTACGAGGGAATCAAAACACCGTCGTTTCTTCGTAGAGATTTTTCTTTTTAAAGTGAAATTAAAAAAATAATTAGATAAATCTCAAATATTCAGATTCTGTGTAAAGTCTTACCCAGCCCAATAGTTTTTTTTCTCTGTCAAAAAGTGTTAATATTATGGCCCAACGCTTTGCAACTTATAAAATAGATAAAAAATTGATCCAAAAAAATATATATATAATACATAAAACGGAGCATTCACGTTCACTCTCAACAAATTTTTAAAAATCTAAATTATTATACTGAAAAATGAAAACATTTATTTGCGTTTTTTTGTTATTAGTAACATAGATTACGAAATTATCCTTATATATGTCAGAAACTCTAAAAGTCCCGACCAAAACTCTATATATTATCACAAAAACGTATGTTGCTTCAATGCAAATACGATGGATGGGAAAATTCTTATTCCAACTTGAAAAAAGTGAAATAGCTGACCAAAAATGGAAAATAAGATAAAGAAAGAGTTCAATTTTGATTTTTGATGGATCCTCTTAACTCTTTTTATTTTATTTGTTATTCTTCCAATGTTTCGTCATCACTTTTTATATCTACCTAACCATGCATGCTTATGTAATCACGAGGAAAATTAGTTTTTAAAACTAGCAAAAACTCACTCGTACTCTTGATTTACGCGGTGTCTCCGAAGACGATCGATTCTAATTAATCTACATATACACTGTCGAAATGTGGAAGGTTTCTTTAATAACATTATAAATCTACAAGAACTATACTACTAAAGTAAGAGTTACGAATCCAATCAAATTCAAAGTCAACTTAAAAAAACAATTTTCTTGAAAATTTCGATAACATTTGGTGAAGACTTCCGTGATTCAATTTCAATTTTCTGGAGTTATCCGTTTTTAAAATTTCGTGACATAATTGATACACGTACCAGGGACGGTCGAACATTGTTCTAAGTGGGTACATTATATAAGCTCGTGGTTTGAGAGTTTGATACGTATTATTCAATTAATTATACATCGAGTAACAGAGATATTTGGGGTTCATTCAATTAATTATTGAACTGAAAATCGACTCACTAATTTACACCAGTTAACATTTTCCATGTTTTTTTCTCAATTATTTTAATTTTGATGATCAGTCCAGAATCCGATATCTCCAAGATTATACGATGATTAAAATATTTAGAGAAACTAAACCTTTGGTTCCTTTTTCTTGTTAACTACTCAACTGTTGTGAATCTTGTGAATTTTTTTCAGTCTTCTTTAGTTGTTTTAAGTTGAAGTTATTACTAGAATTGATTATAGTAAATTAATAGCCGAGTCGTCCTATATATATGCTTTTCCCCGCAGTTAGTGGAAAACTTATACTTGAGAATAATTTTTTTCTCTTGGTCGTCAGAAAAGAAAACTAATTTATAATATTAAATTTCCTTAGATTAATATTTTTTATTTCCTCTAGCCACAATATATATGTACATGCATGAATAAGGAATGGGGATTGAGCCATACTACGAAATCCTTTTACATTACCCTATCTATTGAGTGATTATTTACATATTCAAGAAGTCGGAAAATTTGACAAAAACAAGTCCAAGCCAGGGCTTTTTTTTATCGCAAACTTTTGCATTTCACTAGCATATCCTTAGAAAGAAAAAAAGATATCGCCAAGATTATGCAGATTAACATAATTACAAAATATTGTCATATTTTTATGGGTTAATTAGATAGATAGTGAGTAGCTTATTTGCAAAAACGACTCTTGCTACCTAAGAAAATAGACGTTCACAATAATAATATTACGGTGTCTTAAATAATCCAGAACATTTGATATTGCAATATTGAATAATAATGCTATGAATAAACGTTATATAACTAGGTGTGTTTCCGTAATTTGTCAAATTTAAAAGTCCACTGCTGTACCAGCATAATTTCACAATATCGTACAGCTATATATAATAGCTTTCAGTTTATGGTGTTGATGGTTACATTTTTAGGATAAGTGTATAACTAACTATACGAGTTACACCTTTAGTTAAGATGTTAAGATATTACGAAAAGAGACTTAGTCGACATAAAAAGGAACCATCACCAAAAAGACAAATACTAATGTACACATTATTAGCGTATGAAACTAACAAAAAGAGAAATTGCACCAAACATCCATAATAAATTATGGTTTTAATTTGGATATATACTGTTATTCATAAATAAAAAGCTCAAAAATCCGAATTATAAACAAACCAAAACCAATGTGGTAGTCAAGTGGCACAATGGTGGTCATTTTTGAAAACTCATCACATTAAGTTGCAGGTTCGGAATTCGAATCTTGCTCCTGTTAAGAGATTATTAAAACTACTAGACTAGTGATTAAAAAAAAAAAAAAACCAAACCAAAATTAGGAAAATCAAAATTATAGTTTAATATATTGGTAATTTTTGTTGAGTTATGGAACCAATTTTACAATCATACCGTAAGTTGATCGACCTAAAGTGGTGTTTCAAGTGGTTTTGGAGAAGATGATTTAACTTTCTCAATAATTTTACTTACGTTCAAAATTTAGATAAAGATTTTTTTTCATTYYTGAGRAAGTGCATATTTTACCCGAATCCTCKACCATAATGGTACAGAACTTCAAATCGTTCATTTGAAAAAATTGAAACCCTTTTTATTGGATGATCATAATACTTCTCAAAAATCGAAATGTTTTATTAGAACAACTGTAAGTGTTTCAAGTGGTTTTGGAGAAGATGAAGATGATTTATGTTTTATTAGAACAACTGTAAGTATTACCATTACCAAAGATTTTGATTAATGGATTAAGTAAAGAAAAATACATCAAAGTTTGAAAGTTTCACCCTAGTCGCAGCGTAATCTATCCGACACTATATTATCTTGAAGTCAACATAGGTGAATTTAGTTGGCTAGGCGAAGGTAACAAATACTATTTCTCCAAGTAATTCGAAGCAGAGTAATAAAAAAAAAAAACAATTCGAGTCAACAGACGTAGCACGCAGGCAACTAGGTTGACTAAATTAAAGTTTGAATTTTCCTGGTTCCTTCATACGATTTCATTTGCCTATATAAACCTAACCATATCCCATCGTCTCAATCACAACCCAATTCCCATTACATTCGTTTCATTTGTTTGTTTACTTTTCAGAAAGAACTATAGCTTCATACTTACAAGTCATAAGTTGCTAAAAACCAAATGATGCAGTAAGTAATAATAACTTTAATTCCCATATATAATGCAAAGAAAACTTAACATTTTTTTGAATGAACGTAACAATAATCTAACCGTCTATATAATTTTATATCAGAGAAAAGAAGATTTATGCAACTAAGAGTTCGTTTAGCCGATTCGATTTCCCTAAAGGTTTTTTGTTTGGGACTGCTTCATCAGCTTACCAATACGAAGGAGCCGTGAACGATGCCTCTCGAGGATTAAGTGTTTGGGATACTTTTGTCCAAAAGCATCCAGGTTTGTATTAATCAATCTATCTATCTATTGATTAATATATGAATCTTATGTATTTTGCTATTAATAATTTAATCGATACATATTATTACAACTTAAATCAATATGTGCAGAAAGGAATTGCTACTCTGATGCAGACCAAGCGGTGGATTTTTATCACCATTACAAGGAAGATATTCAAAGAATGAAGGATATCAATATGGATTCATTTAGATTCTCAATCTCATGGCCTCGGATTCTTCCTCGTAAGTAACCTCAAATTAAACTCTTTTTCTTTGATTGGGTAAATACCTTCATTCAAACTCATTATGTAGATTTAAACCTTTTTCTTTTATACTAAAATAGATGGAAAGAAAAGCAAAGGAGTAAACAAGGCGGGAATCAACTTCTATAACGACCTCATCAACGAACTCCTAGCCAACGGTATTTACACCTAATCCCTCATCTGTGTATATATAATTATATATCAACAATTCGAATATGTCTTTTAATTACCATAATCATACGTAACAGGAATCACACCTCTCGCGACTTTGTTCCATTGGGACACTCCACAAGTCTTAGAAGATGAATACAACGGTTTTCTAAGCGAAAAAACTGTGTAAGTATTAACCTTTTTTTTTTGAACAACCAAAGTAAATATTAACCATCGGTTATATATATATACCATTTTATTTAACGTTAATTTCTCTTCAATATATACATCAACCTTTGCGCATATACCAATAATCATACTATTGATGTATGCAGTGATGATTTCCGCGATTTTGCAACCATATGTTTTGAAGAATTTGGCGACCGTGTGAAGTATTGGGTGACGCTAAATGAACCGTGGGTTTATAGTATCGGGGGTTATGATACCGGGAGAAAAGCTCCTGGTCGTGCATCAAAATACATGAATGAAGTAGCTTTGGCCGGTGAATCTGGTCTCGAGGTTTACATTGTTAGTCACAATCTACTCTTGGCTCACGCCGAAGCTGTTGAAGTCTTCAGGAATAACCCAAAGGTATAGCAAAAACTGATCTCTTATAAGTATTTTTGTCTATACTCTTTTAAACATACATGTATAGATCCTTTTTAAAATATATATATAGTGATATTAGTGAACTGATTGTTACTACATTTATTGATATACATACAATGGTATTTTGTGTTACAGTGCAAAGATGGGAAAATCGGTATCGCGCATTGTCCGGTCTGGTTCGAACCTTACGACTCGAACTGTCATAAAGATCAAGAAGCGGTCGAGCGTGCCATGGAATTTATGTTTGGATGGTGAGTGATCGATCTAACTGATCAAATTTATTATTTACTTCGGATTGCTATTATGGTGACTAATAATAATTTTGGGGGTTTTGATTTTTTTGTTTTGTTTTTCGTAGGCACATGGATCCAACGGTCTATGGAGATTATCCGGAAGTGATGAAAAAATTGATTGGAAAAAGATTACCTTCGTTTACTGCAGCCCAATCCAAGAAGTTAAAAGGATCTTTTGACTTCGTAGGAGTAAATTATTACAGCGCCTTCTACGTAAAAAATGTTGCTGACGTAGACCTTAACACTCCCGATTGGAGATCTGACGCACACATCGAATGGAAAAGTGAGTTTTTTTTTCTTTCTCGGTCACATATATATTGTTCAACATGTTGTTGTGGTTTCTTGACTAACAAGTTTCATTTTCGAAACAGAACAAAACAAAGCAGGACAAACTTTGGGTCCTAGAGGTGGTTCAGAATGGGACTTCTTATACCCACAAGGGTTAAGAAAGTTTTTAGTTCATGCCAAAAACAAATACGGAAGCCCTAAATTTATGATAACTGAAAATGGTAAATTTTATTTTATCTGTGTAACTATTTCAAATTTGTACTCACTTTTCGGAGTGTAAAGGTTAGGGAAATTCTAAATTTTAATTTCCTATCAAAATTATTAGGACATTGCGATATAGACTATGAAAAAAAGGCAAAACTCTCTAATTTGATGGATCTCCAGAGGACAGAGTACCACAAAAAACATCTCCAAAGCATTCACCAAGCCATCAAGTAAGTTTCTACTCTTTAGTTTCTTGACAAGCAATAAACATGGGCGGAAACCTAAATCGATATTAATAAACAAAAAAAGTTCTAATTAATCATGATTTTTATTTTATTTTCAGGGAGGATGGTGTTCAAGTAGAAGGTTACTATGCATGGTCATTGCTCGACAATTGCGAATGGAACGCTGGTTATGGAGTTCGATACGGACTGTTCTATGTAGATTACAACAACGGTCTAAAACGTTATCCAAAAATGTCTGCGATGTGGTTCAAAGAGTTTTTGAAGAAAGAAGAGATCGAGGATTCAGAGAAAGAAGGGTTGTTGACTTCTGTTGTACACAAGAAGAGGAAGAGATTCCTAACGTCTTCTGGTTCATTTTCCTGTTTTATGCCTAAGATGTCTGAATCTTCGAAAGCATTAGAACTCCTTTTCTAAGATCTCGTTTGTTTATTTTATTCTTAACGATACTATTTCTCATGCATCATGTAGCATATATATACCATACATATTGTATTTGAGAACATGGCTTTGTTACATAAAAGAAAAAAGGAAAAGAACACGGCTTTTAAATTAATCATAACCGGACGTCTCGTGCTTAATATCTCCGGAAATTGTTTCAAATTTATGCCGCCTTTGGTTACAGATGCTTTATTGCTTGAACGCTTGCATCTGCTCCATATGGACTCTAAATATTCCTCAACTTCATCATTGTATTTTTTCAAAAAAAAAGAAAAAAGAAATTATGCCGCCCGGCTCGGACTGTATCGTTTGACGTACCGTTTGACGTGTTTATTTCTTCTTTAATATGCATGCAACCGGAATTGGGTTAAAAGATTATGTGAAAGTAAGCCGTTCCGAAATATTTAATTACTAGATAGAAGATTCGTGCGATGCACGAGTTCTTTTTATTAATTACTATATACATAATATACTGATTAAATATGAAAATTATAACATTTCAAAATTCAAATAGGTAAATTTGTGTTTATCAAATTTTAACAGATTTATTACAATTTTTTTCCATTTATTATTCTAAACATATTGAGCTTCTTGACTCCTAAAAAAAAAAACATTTTCTTATTTTGACAATTTCAGCTAGTGGATGAGATCAGTGATAATTGATAGTTGTTTCACATATAAATGATATCGGTGATAATTGCTTCACATATATTTTTTCTGCCATTATATTAATCGAAACTATGTTAGAAATAATATAAAATAATATAAAAATAGGAAATTTTCCGTCTATTACCTCAGGAGTATCCAATGAAATATAGTTCCAAATAGTATTAATAGATTATTGATCTTCTTCAAGTTTATTTGGCTGAATCGCACTCCCAAAATTAACTGAACAACCACCATTATATTCCAAACTGACATAAAATATTAAAATTAGTATACTTTTTATTTGATTGTAATTCTAACGATATATATATTAATAAAGAAAAAATTAAAATACATTTTTTCTAAATTGAGTAACAGACTCTTCATCATTCAGATAAAAGTTAGTGGAAGAAGATGCTGATAAAACGAATTTTCCTCGATACATCTTAACTAAAACGCTTGTCAAAATGAGAACGATGATATTATTTTCCACCACACGATATCTATCTTCAAATAATTCAGCTTGTTCCGCCCATATTGTAACATGTATTTTAATTTGACTATTAAAATAAGAACAATATGTTACCTTAAATTAGTTTTAGAGATATGATGTGTCTAAAAACTTATTTCTCTAATAATTTGAGAGATATGATATGATTGAAAAAACTAATCTTTCTATTAAGAGAATCAAGTCCACTTTTCTAAGTGTGAGATTGATTTGACTACGCACATCGTTTTTGTCGACTTTAACGATGTACCCAATTACATCTATAAAGAAATATATTTTGCTTTACATTAACACATTTAAAAATTAAATAATGGAGATTTTGCCGTATAGTTCGTCTGTTATATTTAGCAATTTGATCAGATCTTGATAATTTTGAAGTCAAAATTTTTCTAGTAGAATCTGAAAAAAATCTTGACCAACGCCTGCAATACTTGTTCTTTTTGTCAATTTTATAAAAAAATTGATGGTTAGAAACTTTATATTTTCTGTTGTTAGCAAATTACACATTGAAATTGCAAATTTTAATGATATTTTCTTCACCGACCTGGTCATCAAATTTTTTAATAAGAGAATAATTCACATAGCATTGAATTATATTTTCTTGTGAATGAACAAATAAAATTGAAAATAAATAAATATTTTAAAATAATATTTCCTACAAAAATAAAATAATTAAACACTAATATAAAAACTTCTAAAAATATAATAATATTTCCTAAAATAAATTATTATCTTTTCATCAACCAATACTAATTATATTCTCATCAGTATATTATTTGCTTTAACTGCTTTAGTGTATGATGAAGTCCTGAATTCATTTTTCAGATTTATGAATAAGAAAAAATAAAACCAAATGAAAAGATAATTTGTTAAGAGTTTATACTAAATCAGCTATTGACATTTTTTCTGAAATTGATAATTGCTATTTTTATATAAAAAATTAACAGTAAGTTACTTTTTCATCAACCAATACTAATTGTATTCCCATAATTATATCATTTGCTTTGATATTTCTTTCTTCCCATTTTCGAAGCACGGTCATTATAGTACGGCGACAAACGCGATTTTTATCTAACTGATTTAGTATGATGAAGTCCTGATTTATCTAACCTATGATGAAGTCCTGAATTCATTTTTCAGATTTAATATGATGAATAACAAAAAATAAAAAATGAATGAAAAGATGATTTGTTAAGAGTTTATACTAAATCAGCTATTGACATTTTTTTTGAAATTGATAATTGCTATTTTTTATATAAAAAATTAACAGTAAGTTGTCATTTCTATTATTTTGATTTTTTGTTAAAACTGGAAATTATCTATTTTACAGTTTTCTGTATTTTTTATTTTTTGTTTAAACTGACAATTGTCTATTGGAAAAAGAAAGTTTTCTTTTCTGCTATTGATATTTTTTTCTTAAGCTGACGAATTTCTTAATTAATTATCTATTCTATATTTTTATATAGAAAATTACCATATTTTTTTTGATATTTTTGTTTAAACTGATATAAAATTTTAATTGACATATGTCAGATTCTTATGAGTTATCGCTTTGACACGTGTCACAATCTAAATTAGTAATGACACATGTCAAAATCTAATGAATTATCCCTTCGCCACATGTCACGTTCACGTTAAACGCGTTCTGCTTTATATAATAAGATCCTGTCAACGTTTCGACCTTAGATCTTAAAGATTGCCCATCAGCAGAGTTCGCTTTTTAGGCCCAGCAACTGCGTCTGACAATAGCTATTAGCCCTGGACTTTTGGTACAAACCGAGAAAACCGAACCGAGAAAACCGGTTATTTCGGTTAACCGAACCGAAATAGAATTAGGGATTAAACCGATCGGCGACTTTTATTATTTTATTCGGTATTCGGTTCAATCGGTTCGGTTCGCGATAACCGATTAAAACCGAACGACATATATATACCGAAAACCCTAATTCCACTTATCATTTTTTATTTCAGCGTCTAGCCTCCGATAGTCCGATCCGTCGAGCTCGTTCTGAAACGTAAAAACCTAACATCTCAAACCCTAACATCCCTGTTAAGGTAAGGCTATAATTAGTCATCAATCTCTAATTATTTGCTCATTAGCTATTAGGGAACACTCAAATTAGTCAAAGCTTTCAACTTTTTTAATAATTCTTTCTTTGTTTAATGGTTCTGGTTGTTTAATGATTATTTCTTTGTTTAATGGTTCTTTCTTTGTTTAATGATTCTTTTTTTAGTGATTCTTTGTTTAATGATTCTTTCTTTGCTCTTTATTATTCAAAGATTTCAACTTTTTGGGTCACGTTTCTTGTTCTCGAGTCTCGACTATTTTTTTTTACAACAATATTGTTGAACGATACTTGAGATATGAAGTCTGAAGATATTTCACGACGTTTTGATTTCAATTACTTTAAGAAACCTCCTTGATTTGTTAATCAGTTTAGTGTTTGTCTTGGATTTATGTATCATCGTTTTGTTTGCTTTGGATTTACTTTGTTTCTTTTTTTTTATATATATTTGAGTTTTGTAATTTGAGAGAATGATCATGTCTAGCTAATAGCAACTATCCTGCAAGCACTAATATACTGCAATCAAAATAATACAAATTGAACTTGTTGGACAATACTTCATACTTGAGACAACAGCTTGTTTAGTTGTTTTATTGATATATTCTTCTTTGTCTTTTACAGATGCCTTCAGCTGACAAAGACACTGCGGAGGTTGAAAGCCCTGGAGAATCTGAACCAATTACAACTGGTCGCAAACGTAGGTCTAGCACTTCTGGTCTTCCCCCGAAACCGCCAAAATCGAAGAAGATATTCGCAAAAAGGGCTGAGATATGGCAACATTTTATCCAAAGAGTAGATGATTCTACGAAGAGTAATTGTAGGTACTATGGTGGAGAGATAGGGTGTGACAGTAAAACTGCAGGTACTAGCGCAATGAAAAGCCATTGGAGTAGATGCAAAGCATTCAAAGATTCTGAAGATAGGGAAAAATAACAAGTTTTAGCTGGTGATAATAGTGGTAATATGAAGGTTGTTAGATATGATCCTACTCTTTTTAGAAGATCAGTGAATGAGATGGTAGTAGTGAATGAGTTACCATTCTCATTTGTTGAATCAGAAGGGTGGAAGAAATTCTGTTTCAATGTGCTGCCTATGTACCAAACATTTTCTAGAAAGACATCTAGTAGAGATATTGCGTCAATGTATCTAGAAGAAAAAGCTAAGCTGAAAAAGTTGTTTAGTGTAGCAAAACAGAGAGTATCGCTGACCACAGACATATGGGTGTCTCCTACAACTAGCTACAATTACATGGTTGTAACTGGTCATTGGATTGACGGTAACTGGCAGCTGTAGAAGAGGATTCTTAGTTTTAAGGTTATAACAGACCACAAAGGGGAGACCATTGCGGATCAGTTGGTTGAGTGCTTAGAAGATTGGGGTATTGAGAAGGTTTTCTCAGTGACAGTTGATAATGCAAAAGGGAATGACAAGGCCGTGAAAAGTTTAAAGGATCGTTTGAGGCTGAAGGGAACTGATGGCTTAGTTCTAGATGGAGAAATGCTACATATGAGATTTGATTGTAGGAGATGGTCTTAAGCAAACCAATTCTAGTATTGTTGCAATTAGGAATGCTTTGAAGTATGTACGCTCATCTTACAGTAGATTAAAGTCATTTGAGCTCAAGTGTGATTCAGGGAAAATATCTAGAGGCAGCATGCCATTAGATTCCATAACAAGATGGAACTCAACTTATTTAATGTTGACTTCAGCCCTTAAGCTAAGAGTGGCATTTGAAAAGATGGTGGTGGAGGACAAGCTTTATTGTGAATATTTCTTGGAAGAAGATGAGAAAACAAAGGCAAAACGAGTTGGACCACCTACTTTCTCAGATTGGGATGAAGTGCAGAGGTTAGTGAAATTCCTGAAAATCTTTTACAAGTTCACTTTGACATTTTCTGCATCTACCTCAGTCACTTCCACACTTTGTTACAATGAAATTGTTAACATTGAAAAAGCTCTAATAACAAAGTGTCGTAATAGTGATCTGGATGTTAAAAAGCAAGCACTAGTAATGAGAGATAAGTTTGAGAAGTATTGGGATGGGTTGATGAATATGAATCCACTTGTGATTCTAGGTAGTGTTTTTGATCCGAGAAACAAGATGCAGTTTGCTTCCTTATGCTTCGAACAATTGTATGGTAAAGATACCATAGAAAGTAGGAAGCTTCATAATTCTGTAGAAAATGTATTGAAGAGGTTATATGTTGCGTATAGTGCAAAGCTACACAAACCAGAAGAGAATAAGGCATCAGATGTGGGTGGTGAATCAGAGCAGCCTGCTCAAACGTATGACTTTTCTTCTGATGATGATGATGATGATTGTGTAGATATGAAGTCAATTTACGACAAGATGAATAGCTTAAGGAGAAATGAAGCTGGCTGCTCAAAATTAGATATTTACCTGACTGAGAAAACAGAGATAAGGGTGGAAAATAGTTTAGGTATGTCTTATGATGTTTTATCTTGGTGGAAGTGTAACAGCTTTAAGTTTCCAGTCTTGTCTGAGCTTGCTCGAGATGTTCTTGCTGTCCAAGTATCTTCAGTGGCCTCAGAGTCGGCATTTAGTACATCAGGCCGAGTGTTGGACCCTTATAGGAGTAATTTAACTCCTTATATGGTGGAGGTGTTGCTTTGCACGCAACAATGGTTAAGGTGTAATCAAAAGACTGAATCACAAGTTGTTAACATAGTACAAATGCTAGAAGAAGTTGAGCATTTTGATTCACTTGGTAAGTATTTTCTTACTTAAGTTGGTTTTCTTGAATACTGAGGATTTATATTATATAGTGTGGACTAACTAATTATATTCTTTTCATCTTTTGTGTAGATACGAGGAATTCAACGACAACAACTCAATGATTTCTGATTCCTTGCTAATGCTAAGTTTCTGAGCTCAAGTGTAAGTTTAAAATATTGACAGGTTATGTTTAATTGTATACTCTTTACAGGTTTGTTTGAATCTAATTTCTGCTTCCTCTGTCTTCTTACAGGTTTTTTTTGGTTTAAATTGGGTTTTGTGACATGTTCTCGGCGGCAAGTTTATGATGTTCTCGGTTTGTTTTGTAATGCTTGCTTGACTTTTTGTTTGGGAAACATGTAACATGTAATGCTTGCTAAACTTTGTGTTTTGTAATGCTTGCTTTGACTTTGTGACAATTTTGCAAGTATTTCTTCGGTTTATTGTATGGTTTGATGATAATTTACAGGTATTTCGGTTTGAAATAACCGAAATAGAATCAATTTCGGTTTATTTCGGAACAATTAATAAAGAAAGTAACCGAACCGAATAAACCAAAAACCGAACCGAATCGAACCGAAATTTTATTTGGTTCAATTTGGCAAATTATATCATATCCGAAAAAATCGAAAAATCGAAAAAACCGAACCGAAAAAACCGAAAGTCCAGGGCTAATAGCTATATTATCTATGTTTCATCGTTTTACAGTTTTATTTTTCTTTCATAAAGAGTCTTGTTTTGTATTTTTAATATATATTTTAAAATTTTAAACCTATTATTTTGATTTATTTATTAGAAAAAAAAATTAGTGTATTTATAAAAGATATAGTAATTAGTCATATGTATATAGCACATTTAAGAATAAAAACAGAGTATGTATATATATTTCAGTAAACAATTTTTTAAATTTGATAATAGATTAAAATTATTAGAGTCATAATTTTTTTGGGATAGGTGTTTCAGCTTAGCTCCACTTGGATCCAAATTCTCCGGATCCCCAAGTGTTCTATCAGCTAGCTAAAGGTTTAAACAAAACCGGTCCAGCCTCTGCTCCCACTGGCTCAGCCCCTGAGCCCACCAAAATGTTTTCGACCGCAGGATCCGATGATGGTAACAACAGTGGTCGAACGACCTCTGTGCCAGGCACGAACCACGCTCAAAGTTTCTATAAACAATGGTTAGGGCTCGAAGTTGTTGGCCATTTCTTTGGAATTTTTTATATTTTCATCTTTTTATTTTTCTAGCAGCAATTTATAAATTAAAAAGATTTGAAATTCAAACCGGAAAACAAAATTTATATTACTTACTTGAACATATATTTTCGTCCTTATATAGAAAATAATAACGAAAAATGAAAAGTATGTAACGTTGATTTTGTGCAATTGCAGTGACACTACTTTTGCCGTTACTGTGTTCGATTGATGTATTCAGTTCTATTTCGTGAGACCTCTTCTTATATTTTTGTGTGGCGCAAAATAAGACACGTACGAGCTACAGTTTTTCAATGTCTCGTATTTTTATGCTTTTATCAAGTTTATTTGAAATACTTTCATATTTTATTCATTAAGAAATACAAGATTTTATCAAGCCTAGTTATTAGTGATGTTAAGAACTAGGTTTGACGTTGGGTTTTAAATGACTTGAAACACATTGAGTCGGTTGTAAAGTAACTGTCCAACGTAAATAGATTTTGCTTCGTTTTTAAAATAAACGTTAGACGTAGACATAATATCTCAATTTTAGCGTCAACTTCATTATTTTATAATCCGTTAAACCTTTGACTCGAAGACTAACTTGTAAACTGATGAGCGAGTAAAGTTCCCCAATTTCGAATTTAATGACTGTCGTGTTGTGTGTCTACTAACAAAACTTATTTTTTTTTTTAGTAAGGACGCCAAGTTACATATAGCTTAAAATTGCTAGTAAGGACGCCAAGTTACATTTTTTTTTTTAGTTTTCGCGTCGGTTTAGGATTGAAGTGACTTGAGAAGAATTATCTTTTGGTTTCAATTCATCACCAAAGCAAGAATATTTTTTCCTTCAATAATTTTTTAAAAACATGGGATGAATAGTAAGCAAGAATGTTAATCATTATCATTTATATTTACTATATTTTAATTGTAAAAGAAAAAATAAGTCGAGTTCAGTAATCTATCTGAAAATTGAGAATCATTTTTTTAACAAAATTGAAAATTCTTTTAGGAGCTTGAAAGCCTTGAATATTGAATTAAAAAGAAAAAAAAGAGGTCGGCCAAACAAAACAAAGAGGGTTGAAACTTGACTCAAAGTCTTTATAAAGTTGATAAGACAAAATACACGGATTCCGCGTATGGAGATAATGATTTTGATATTTGAGATCTATTGTTCTCACATTTTCTTTACAAAAAGAAAAAATCAAATAAGAAAATCAAAAAAGGAAAAATGGAATCATGGAGGATTATTCTGGTGGCGATATCAATAGCTTTAACAATGGCGACTACGGTGGTGGGAGCTGGAGAAGATAAGGCAAAAAACCAAGAACAGTGTAGGGAAGAGCGTTCGAGTATGGCCAATTGTCTTCCTTACATGAAAGGACTAGCAAAATCTCCGACACCGGTTTGTTGCTCCGGCCTCAAACAGATTCTAGATTCGGACAAGAACTGTATTTGTGTGATCATCCAAGACAGGAATGATCCTGATTTGGGTCTCCAGATCAATATCTCTCTCTCTTACACTCTTCCTTCCGTTTGTCACGTCACTGCTGACGTCGCTAAATGCCCTGGTTCGTACCTTAATCACCTCTAAGATTTTTACGACATAACAGTCATATTTGCTATATGTGGTTGGATTGCTGACATATCTCTGACTAGGGGGATCTAATGGGTAGTTAGATGGTACATTTTGTTGTGGACATTTATAGAAAGTTCTTGCTCACTAAATCTAACTTTTTAAATGATAATTTTAACGTTTACCATGTTAATTATATCGTAAGAACTGAAATCACGTAGGAGTTGATTCTTTTTGCATTTTTTTATGATTAGTTTATTAGCACGACCGTTTGTTTATAGTTACTGATGTGAGAAAAACATAAAGAACATAATAAAGAAACATAGAACAGACGTAGATTTACGAGATTACCAACATATTGTATTGTTCACGAATAAAAAATAACGATTTTATTGTTAGAATCATAAATAATTTGCTAATTGCTAATTAGTAAAATAGGGCCAAAAGGGGAAACAACAATATAAATATAAACTAGACCTGAAAATTTGGGTATCTGTTCAGGTTCGGATCGAATCTATTCGGGTTTCGAGTTTTCAGATCCTGGAGTTGAGGATCTATTTGGGTATTTGTAAAAACCGGATCGGGTTCAGTTTGGTTATTTGTGGGTTCGGATTAGGTAGGTATTTAAAATTGAAAACTGGTAAATATCTGAAAAATTTTGGTTCCTAGTTCGGGTTCGGATTTTTTTTATCTAAATGTATCCAAATCTATCCGAAATATCCGAAAAAACTAAAACATTGGTTATTTTTAACCAAATCTATTACATGAAAATAAACAAAATACCCGGGAAAAACTAAAACATTCGTTACTTTTTACTCTAATCTATCCAAAAATATCCAAATTATCCGATATATCTAATTTATTTTTAGATATATACTTATATTTCTGGTATTTTCGGATATCCACGGATATCGGATTCGGTTCTGGATTTCAAATACTTAAAACATTATCCGTTCGAGTATTTCTACAGTAGTGGTTCGGTTTCGTTCGGGTTTTTTACGGGTGGGTTCTGTTCCTGTTTATTTTAGCTAACCCTATGATTAAATTCAAGGCACATAAACACTTTTATAGTTAATTACAGTTGTTTCTAAGATTGTATTTGTATCTATGATTAGATATCCTAGTTATTAATTTTTTTTTTGTCGTCAGTTATTAATTGTATATCTCTTAAAAATTTGATTATAGAAGCAAAATTAACAAACCCATAATTTTTGGTGGAATGGGTGTTTCAGCTTTCCTTCACTTGGACCCAAAATCTCCAGAAGCCCAAGTGTTCTATGATATAGATAAAGCTATACACAAAATCGGCCCAGCTTCTGACCCACCCAGCGTTCCTCCGACCGCCGGATTTGATGGCAACAACAGTGGTCGGGCGACCCATTTCTTTGGTAAACGATGGCTAGGGCTCCGAGTTGTTGCCCATTTTTTCATAATATTTTATATTTTCATCCTCGTTTAGATAATAAAAATGAAAAGTGAAAAGGATGCAACGTTGGTTTTGTACAATTTGCGGTGGCTTTGATTTTTCGCCGTTACTGTTTTTGACTGATGAATGTAGTTTCACTTCGTGACAGCTCTCCTCAACCTTTTTTTTTTTTGTATGGCGAAAACTAAGACACGAGCTACAATTACCCTCACAATCTTGTATGCTTTTATCAATTTTATTTGTAATATTTTACGTGAGAAAATAAACTCTGAATTTTATTCATTGAGTATGATGGTTTGGTTTGACCTTAACTGCATCCACACGTAATTTCATTTACAGTAAGCCTCTTACCTCTTACACGTAATTTTATTCATTTAGCGACAGATGAATTCTTTTGGTGTCTATTGTACAACGTGTCTTCTCACCTTCTCACCCCTAAGCAAGATTTTATTATTTTTGACCCAAGCTATTTTTATATAAATATTCTGCTGGAATAAAGAAATCAGAAAAAAGGCAAAGACAATAGAGAGTGATCGGATCCACAAGAAAATAAAATAAGAAAGAGCGAACCACAAGGCCCATAAATGGAACATGATCATTAATCACTGTGAAGGCACAAACTAAGTTGTAGATATCCTAGTTGCCATATCTTTACCTCTTTATTAGTAATTGGTTCACTTGACAACCATAAACTTGATTTTTTTTTTCCTAATTCAAAGTAATATCAGTTCTATGTAAATAATCAATGGGACTACTGATCAAGGACTTCGGTTTAATGATATATGCAAGAGTGGGATTACGGGAAAAAGTTATTTGAAAATTTCGGCAACCCCGAATTTAGGCTAACTAATTGTATTAGATAAAAAAATGCTAAAGAGTACTCTTATTATAAATAATTGTTTGCACTTTGTTAGAGAGACAAGTAGTAGCAACACACAGAGAATCAAAATGTATTCAACTTTTCAACTTCAACCATGTATCTAAAATATAATCCAAAATGTTCCCATACCCAAATCTATAGAGCAATCACATGACAGTTTCCCAGATTATCTTCTATCTCTCTCTCTTCGTGTGAATTCTCTATTACTCTTTTTTGTAACGTTTATTTATATATTTCTAGTATCCATTCTTCTTTTGTCAATAATATTAAATTCGAAATCCCCGAAAAAGAGAATGACGTATTTACGCCGAGAAATAATAATATTAACGTCACGTATTAATACAATGATGCAAGACTTGCAAGTTTCTCGTTAAGCTAAGCTCACAAGTTTCCTTCTCTTTTCTTATTCCCATTTCCTTGAGAATTCACTGAATCCATTCTAAATACAAAAGGGTCTGATTCAAATTCGATTTTGGGATTGGAAGTTTCTTTTTTTTTTTTCATTCTACAGGTACGAAAGTTTGTTCCTTTTCTCCTTCTGAAAAATCTCCTCTTCCTCAATTTCTTCAATCTGAAAGTTGGTATCTTTCGATACAATTGCAGGTTTGGGTTATTTCAAATCCTTGATGTCTCTTCTTCCATGCACATCTTTGCAGGTTCGAATTGTAGAATAAAAAAAAAAAAAATTTGTTTCTTCTGAAAGCAATTGGTTGATGACGTCATCGGTAATTGTCGGAAGGAATGATGAGGATCCATCGACAAAACCACTTGGAAGATTGTCTGTGTTCTATTATGGAGTTGGACATATGCTTAATGACATTACTGCTTCTTGTTGGTTCACTTACCTCCTCTTGTTTTTAACCCAAATCGGTCTCTCCCCAAGGTACAAATCTTCTCCTGAGTTTTTGTATAAATATATATATATATATATATATATATATATTCACCTTAATCTGTGGAATTAGTGAGATTAATCGAGTTTTTCTTCTTCTTCTGTAGGGATGCTGCAATTGTCATGCTCTCTGGTCAAGTTGCAGATGGTTTTGCTACTATCTTCATTGGTGAATTGGTAAACTTTTTGTAGTCGTGTGTAATTTGTGGTCTTGTGTCAATTGTAGTCTTGTTTAATTTAAGGTAATTTAAATTGAGATAAAATGATCTTTGTTCAATGGAACAGTGTATTTATCTCACAACTCTGTCTTCTTCATATGACCAGATTGACAGATTTGGGCATTTCAAAATTTGGCATGCTGCAGGATTCTTATTAGTTGCTATCTCATTTTCCTCTGTTTTTGGCGGTTGTTTGCCTTGTTCAATCCTCCATAGTAACTCTTCAACTGTTGAAACATTATCGTACAGCATGTTTGCAGCTATCTTCAATATAGGATGGGCTGCTACTCAGGTTTCTCACATGTAAAACAATCTTTCTTTTTCATTTGATCTTCTCTTTAGGTTAATCTCAAATTTACTCAGTGAGATGTTCATTTTTATAACTTTATGTTCTTTAGGGCTATGGTCAATTGCATTACACTGAACTCAACAAGCAGAGTAGCACTAACAAGCTCCCGTAACGCGTTTAGCATGGTTAGCTCTTTCCCTTTAGTCTTATTTGAGCTCTTAATGTCCTTTGCGGTTTATACTTAGGTTTTCCATCGACTGGTTTTTTCAGGTTGCTAATTTAGGCTTATACGCGATTGCTTTAGTTGTATTTGGTGTTAGCAAGGCCGGGACAAAAGAAAATACCGAAACTCAGGTTTGGTGCTTTTATTAACTTTCGTTTTGCATATATATATATATATATATATATATCAAAGTTAATGCCTTTCGATATGATACTAAGTCCGCCTTAAGTCTACAGTATCGTTGGATTGCTTATTCATCCATCACCGTTGGCTGCTGCTTTGTTGTCATATTTCTTTTGGGGACAAAGGAACCAAGGTAATGCACACTTTTCTCTGAAATGCCTATATCAGTTTTTACCAAAATTCATGCATGCTGGATGATATTTTATTGAAAATGAGTTGGTTTTCTTTTATTCTCAAAGGCTGCGGATAGATCTAAGAGAAACTAGCAGAGCAAGAATACCATGGGCTTATTGGTTCCGTAAAATTCTATACTATCAAGTTGCTGTGGTTTATCTCCTCACTCGACTAGTATTGAATGTTTCACAGGTTAGTTTCTGTATCTTTCTTTCTTTGCTTCTTTTGGATTCGATCAATACTTACATTCCAGGATGACTTTAATATTCGCAGGCATATCTTGCATTCTTTGTTATTGATGATTTGCAAATGGCTCAATCTGCTAAAGCTCTGGTAAAAGAAATAGAACCACCGCAGTAAGCTTTCATCTATTATCATCAAACTTTTCTGATCAACGTTTAATTTTCAGATTCCCGCTATAATCTACATCAGCAGCTTCGTTGTATCGGCTATGCTTCAGGTTGCAACCAACTTTAAACGCATTCATCTTCATCTGTCGATAAAACTTTTTCCATTTTTCCTCTTTGTTTCTGTTATATAACTACTATATTTCCATACTTGTAGGAGATTCCATGGAATGGAAAACGCCTCAAGGCATATTATTGTGCGGGTGGTATTATTTGGATATTTTGCGGTGTGTCAATCCTCTTATTACCCAGAAGCATTAACTCTATCATGTATGCAATCTCTGTCTTCATAGGCATCGCAAATGCATTAATCCTGGTAAGACACTCCTATTCTATATCTGACGTCTTCATGTGTTTACATGTAATCTAAAAATCTATCTTTCCATTATCACATTGCTTACAGGTGACAGCAATTAGTATGCAGAGTGTGTTGATTGGTTCGGAAATCGGTGGATGTGCTTTCGTTTGTGGGTCATTAAGTTTCTTAGACAAAATGTCATGTGGGCTTGCTTTATATGTTCTTCAGTCACATCAAAGTAAGTTTTTGTTTTTAATTCTAATATTATCTTCATATCTAGAGATTGTTGGCCGACCAAAAAAAAAAAAAAGAGATTGTTGATGGATGTATGATTTGGAAAATGGTATAGGCACTTCACCAAAGGTCGATGTAAATATCAAAAAAATGTTTTACGTCTCGGTGACAAGATATGGGTTAGGACTTGTTCCAGCTGTATGCTCGCTTGTTGGAGTCGTTATAACATATTTTATGGAACTTGATAGCACAATTCTAAAGCCTCTGTGTCAACCGCTACTAGAATGAACAGAAGGAAGATACGCAACGCTTCTGGTCTGGTAAACACATAACTCAAACTTGGTTACTGTTCACAAGGATAGCTTTAGATCACACTGCAACAGGCAAAACATTTGTACAAGAATTATTTCAAAGGGCATGTTCGTTTGTGTATCTAGATGCAGATACAAGATATTGTTCGTCAAATTATAAGCAGTATCTAGATGCTGCATCTAGATGCATTTACAAAGTGTATCTAAAAAATCCAGAAATTTCAGATACCTTTGAAAGAGGTGTCTAGATACACCTAAGTGCATCTAAAAATAAAAAAGTCTAAAATACTCCTGATTTTCTTTTCTCCTTTACAAGAAGTCTAAAGTACACCTAAAAAAATCGTAAAATTTCAGGAAAACATAAATTTACAAGTAAAATTTTGAAAAAAATTTTGAAAAAGTAAAATTCAGGAAA
Source organism: Boechera stricta (assembly GCA_018361395.1). Lineage (NCBI taxonomy): Eukaryota > Viridiplantae > Streptophyta > Magnoliopsida > Brassicales > Brassicaceae > Boechera > Boechera stricta. Next base: position 21,107,272 of record CM031541.1, on the reverse strand, counting down.
ACCATAAAATATTTGGAAAAACGTAATATTTGTGAAAAAACGTAAAATTTCAGAAAACAGTAAAATTTTCGAAAAACCGTAAATTTTCGGAAACCCGTAAAATTTCCAAAAAACCGTAAAATTTGCGGAAACCAGTAAAATTTCGATCGTAAAATTTCCAGAAACCCGTAAAATTTTCGGTAAAATTTCTGGAAAACAGTAAAATTTCCGGAAACCCGTAAAATTTCTGGAAAACAGAAAAATTTCTGGAAAACAGTAAAATTTTCGGAAAACCGTAAAATTTCTGAAAAACGTAAAATTTCTGAAACACGTAAAATTTCCAAAAACCGTAAAATTTCCAAAATCCGTAAAATTTTCGAAAAACCGTAAAATTTCCGAAAACCGTAAAATTTTTGAAAAATGTAAAATTTCCGGAAACCCGTAAAATTTCCGAAAACAGTAATGTCCTTTTAGGTTCAACTTTGTTTTTAAATCCTAGCATAAAGATATGTTCTTTTTGGTCATTTGATTTTAAGTGCATCCAACTGTTAATTCATTAATTCATTAATTCAAGTTACATAAACAAACTGCATCTAGATGCAATATTTAGATCGAAACGAAGCGAGCGACTCGGATGCATATCGAGATATCTAGATCTGATATCTGATACTGCAAACGAGCAGTAAAGTCATTAAAAATTAATGCAAGTTGATTTTTTTCCGTGTTGTCTACCCGTTAATCGCTTCTTCTCTGAATCTTCCTTCTATGAGACCCTGAGATGAATAAAGAATGAGTCTTTATGATTTCTTTGCAACAAGAATCATAAATCTTTCTGACTCGTACTCTTTTGTTTTTGTTTTCATTAGAAATTTAGAACATAGATAATTGATGAACACATCAAGGTGGTGAAGTTACTTCACTGGATAATCCCAAGTGACGAGAGTCAAAACTTGATCCATTACATAGTTTATATTTATATTCTACAGATTCTGAGAAAAAGGATACTGTTTCATGATCATATTGCACCGTGTTTTGGATATAAATCGATGTTTATCTTTCTTTGTGTTGTAATGTTAAGTTTTTTTCACTTGGTTCTTCTGGCCTTTTGAGACCAGCAAGATGAATGCTGATGAAGTATAAGCAATGAGCCATAAGGTAATCTTTACTCGGATAAAGTGTCAATAAGAAGGAAATGTTTTGATCTTGTTTTCTTGTAGAAAGCTGATTTCACCTTGGAATCAAATTTCAAATTAAGGGATCATCTTTTGTCTCAAGTGGAAAGTAGTATGTTTCTTTGCATTTACATAAACATAGGAAAAGACAGTGGAGAACTATCAGACTGATGTCTTTTTCAACAGTTTCTCATGTTTGTGGTCTTCCAGCTCATACTGGTTGATAAATGGAGGAAACAATTCAGCTTTATACGTATTTCTTGGCGAAGCCGACTAGATTTAGCCGTGTTGACGCTCTCAGAGCAAAACATTTGCTCCATTTGTTAGGACTTAGGAGTCAAGCAGAGCACATAACAAGTGGAGAAACAGAGCTAGAGAAAACGGATCACCTAGAGAAACAGAGCACAGAAAACAGAGCACGTAAAGACAAGAAAACACCCGAAACAGAGCAATAATATAAGTAGAGCAAGCAAAGGAACAGAGAACAAAAAACAGAGGAAGAGGAAGAAACTGAGCAAGTAAATGTAGGTGAACAGCACCACGAAGTCTCGTCTCGGCTGATTCTTTATCCTTACAAAGAAAACATAGCTCAGTAAACATCAAAACAACTTGCTAAAGATCTCAAATCCAAACAACTTGTTCAAAAATGGGAATAAAGATCCGTTCACGCGTGAACCGGGATAACTGTTGCTTGACATTACAAATTTACAACTACCATCGCTGAATCTTGTGAGCAATCAAGCTATGGACATGGAGGATGTGAACGAAGACAGGGAAGCCAAGTTTGTGTTAATAATGTTATAGAGTTGAGAGTAGGCCTGGGCGTTCGGATATTCGGTTTCATTCGGTTCCGGTTCTTTCGGTTTTAGAGTTAAGGATTCATATAGGTACCGAAAAAAATTTGGTTAGGTTCGGTTCTGGTTCTTTCAGTTATGAAGTATAGAATCCATTCGAATATTTTTTCCGGGCATTTCGAAGATTTTCAGATATTTTCGAGTGTTTTTGGGAATTTGTTTTGAATATTTTTGATATTTTCCAGATATTTTTTAGTTTTTCGGGTATTTTCAGTCTAAAAATAAATAATATTTTAAGTATATAATTTTTTTTCGGATATTTTCGGGTACTCAAATATTTCGGTTTGGTTATGGTTATTTCGGTTTTAGAATTTGTTCGAATATTTTAACATTTTGCTTCAGTTTCGGTATATTGGGTTTGGGTAGGACAAAATAACTGCTGCTGTTTATCTTAATTCTTAAGCGATGGGTCAAACTCAGGCAACACTGACGCAATGCCTTCACTTAAATGATGCCGTTTAAATCTGACTCCGAATTCCGTCAAAGCCCTTTTAGGGCCCATATACACGAAAAACGATGGCGTTTCACTCTGACTCTTGAGTTAGGTCGCTTTTCACCTCCGACAAGCAGGAGCTCCCGGTGAGAAATGGAGGCCAAGAGCAAGAAAGCAGGAGCCTCTCGTCTCTGCTGCTTATGCAACCTGAGACGTCCCGTCCTCAAACGACCCAAAACCCTTCAACAGGTAACTTTTCAACTTCTCTTGTCGCCGTGAATCTCGTGTTTTTTTGGGCTTTAGCTAAGATTTTTTTACGAAGAAGCTTGGAACAAACTTCTATTGTTACCTTCTTTTATGAATTCCACTGGATTAGATTATGATCTCTATGTTGAATCAGATGAAAATTATCGATCTGGTTCGTTGGAACTGGATCAAAAATTAAAGTGACAATCTTTAAGTTTCCATGCTATTGCTAATTGCTGTAGTCTCCTCTTTTGGTGTTTATGTATGAGAAGTTATTGAGTATGTGTGTTTAAAGATATGCAGAGAGTGCTTCTATGAGGTTTTCGAGGAGGAGATTCATCAAGTCATTGTTCAGAATCGTTTATTCAAATCCGGTGAACGAGTTGCTATAGGTGCCTCTGGTGGAAAAGGTAATTGCTTCTCTTTCAGACTTCTATACTGTTTGCGAATTCCTCAATTCTAGTTGATCTTTTCTTCAACATACTGTTATACACATTTAGATTGTTTAGATTGTTCTGGTAGTTGATTTAATTGTAGCTAAGAAGCGCATAGATAAATCTGGGGCTTTGATAGTTGATTTAGTTGATAGCTGATTCATCAAATAATCCAAAAACCTGGGGCTTTGTGCAGATTCTACAGTTCTGGCATATGTGTTATCAGAACTAAACAGACGCCACAATTACGGATTGGACCTCTTTCTCTTGTCCATAGATGAAGGGATTACGGGTTACCGTGATGATTCTCTTGAGACCGTTAAACGGAACGAAGTCCAAGTAAGCTTCTTTTTGAATTCTATGTGTGATGAGTGATTGTTTTTGGCGGTTTTTCATTTGATGGGTTCTTTATTTCTTTCTTCCAGTATGGTTTGCCTCTTCAGATTGTTTCATACAAAGATCTGTATGGATGGACAATGGACGAGATTGTGAAAATGATCGGTTTGAAGAACAATTGCACCTTTTGTGGTGTATTCCGTCGACAGGTAGGGAGCAGTTCTCTTTTTGTTTTTCAACAGTTTGTCAATAACTCTGCATAATAACAACAATTTTGTGTTTAATTGCTTCTGTTTGACAAATCTGAAGGCACTTGATCGAGGAGCTGCGTTATTGAAAGTAGATAAGCTAGTCACTGGACATAATGCAGATGATATAGCCGAAACCGTTCTCTTGAACATATTGCGTGGTGATATTGCTAGGTAAATATTTTTTGATGATTTGATGAAAAATGAAAAATCTCTCTCGTTCCTGAATTAAATGATATTTGGAACATTGGCTATTGTAGATTAAGTCGGTGCACATCGATTACTACTGGTGAAGATGGTCCCATTCCAAGATGTAAACCTTTCAAGTATACATACGAAAAGGAGATTGTCATATATCCTTCACTATTACATTCTTCTGTTTTGATTACTACTAATGGGTTTATATGTAACTTGTCAACAAAAATATATTGCAATATACCTTAACGTTGCTATACGTATGCTTATTTCAAGAAACTGGACTATTTCTCTACTGAATGTAAGTGTGCATTTTTAAAGTTTTTGCAGGTTTTTTTCTCTGTTCTTAGATTTCATTTTCAGCCAAGACAACTCTTCGTTTCTTGAGTTTGCAGGCATATACTCTCCTAATGCGTATCGTGGATTTGCGCGTGAGTTCATCAAAGATTTGGAAAGACTAAGGTTCTTTCTCGACTTTTTATCCTGTTAGTATCCGCTACAATCATGAGTCAAGTATGGACCTCTAACTTATACAAAGTGCAGGCCAAGGGCGATTTTGGACATCATAAAATCTGGAGAAGATTTTAGAATTGCGACAACCACAAAGATGCCTGAGCAAGGGACGTGTGAGCGATGCGGGTATATTTCTAGCCAGGTGAGTGAGACACATCAAGTCAATTGTTATGCATTGTAGAATTAGAGTTAATATAATGATGTTTACTTGTTTTGGATTACAATTGATATGCAGAAATGGTGCAAAGCTTGTGTTTTGTTGGAAGGACTGAACCGTGGTTTACCTAAGATGGGTATTGGAAGACCACGAGGCGTAAATGGCGATCATAAAAAGGAAACAAAGAAGCCTGGATCTGTTGCAAAATCTATAGAGAGCAAACAATGTGGATCTCTGGATTTCTAAATTTTTGAGAAAAAAAAAGCTATGAAACTCATATCAGTCATAGTGTATGAATTATATAGACAACATATGAAATTTTGTTCCGTTCATGGACTCCATTGTTTCGTTTTTGGCTTATTGTATTTAAGGATTTTATTTTGATACAAATCTGTTCATAACTTGCCTATATTTTGGGTTTTTTTTTTTAATAAACCAAACATAGTGTTTACAAAATAATAAAACATAAAATATTTTGTTCATAAATTGCCTATATTTTGGGTTTTTTTTTTAATAAACCAAACATAGTGTTTACAAAATAACAAAACATAAAATATTTACATAAAAGTTAGCTAGAATTTGATAAACAAACAAAAAATCAAACCAAACAATCAAATGAAAATAAATTCGTCTTCAACTTTCATCACCAGCCCAATTTCCCTTAAGTTTAGGCCCAGTAGGCCCATCTTCACCGTAAACTTCATCAGGAATCTTCCTCACAAATTTAACAAACGCCTTTTTCAAAAACCCAGGCAATATCCTTTCAACACTCTTAAACTCATCATCAACGTTATAATCAATCTTCGGTCCCCATTTCCTGAAATAATTAACCCACGGCGGCTCCACCACTCCTCCGCCGTCATACTCCGCCGCAATCACTTCGTATCCTAATCCCGTATCAATTACCTTTTTACTCTTCGCCGTATCGTTCCTTATCCCAATCCCATCGTCTCCTTGCAACACTAATCCAGGTTTCGGATACATCGCGTGTCCGTGAAGCGATGCGTAAGCTACGGGTTTGTTACTTCCTCCTTGGAACTCTAAATCACAAGCGTCTATCCAAACTCCACCACTATGCTGCGATAAAAACACTCGCCATAGCTCTCCGGTGAAATTACTGATCCGTAACGTCGCGTGTTCCCAATCCCCAATGTGTTCTCCGATCCTCCCCAGTGGTATAGTTATTAATTTGACCTTGGCTCGTGCTGGTCCATTGAAAGGGTAAAAGATCCAGGTTGATATGTCTGTGAATGTTGCTCCAAGCATTGGTTTGATGTGAAGATACACTTTTGTGCTTTGTAAATCTCCTTTTTTGACTCTCTCTTTACCATTTTTTTCTATTGGAAGATCTAGCCAGTATGATCCATCGTTCGATCCGCCTTGTGGAAGATTCGAACCGTTTGATTCGATAGGGATTGGTTTTGATTCTTCGCCTTTCTTGTAAAGCAATGCTCCGTTGTTGAAGTACCAGTTAACAGAGGAAGGTATATATTCTTCGTCTGGGTGGAAATAGATCCATGGAGAATAAGTTTGGAACAATTCTTTGATTTGGGACCCATTTGGCATTGTAGAGAAGTCGAATTTCGTATTCTTCAAGCAAGATAATGATGGAGGAGAGGAATTTTGGGTTTGCCATGTAAATGTACCTACACAGACACCTGTAGCTTGTGTTCCTCTTGTGGTTGGTCTTAGATTTGAGATGTTGACTCCGTTTGTTCCCCATATCCATGTATCAGCTTCACATTGTTCGGTTAGATCAGATCGAACGCAGCGTAGTTTGTCTAGAGGTGGCTTTTGTGAGGAGTTTGTGACTATTAGACCAACGGCTTGATATCCATCGGGTGGAACGGGCTGCCAGGCATACCCGGTTCCATCTTGTTTAATCTTGAGTGACTCGGTGTTTCCTATGAGGGTGTAATCTACTGGCGGTTTTAAGGTGTTGCCTGAGAGATCTCTAGCTGTGAGTACCCAACCGAAAAGTTTACGGTTGTTTGGTTGAGCGTAGTAAGCGAGGATGGAGAAACCGGAAGGGATTGAGGATGGTTCAAAGAATGTGGCTCCGAGATTGTCTGGTCCTCCTTCATAAGTGGACCAAACTTTGTTGAATGTCGAAACTTGACAAACTTGGAGACCACCTCCCAAGTCAATGGTTCTTTTCGCGAATCCGTCACCTGATGATGCAAGTCAATCAAAATCATCAAGGTAATTGAGGAGTGAGAGAGAGAGATCAACAAGAACTGATGATAATACAAACCTTGAGTAAAAGTAGGCAATGGTGAGGGAAACTTGAAGGCAGTTTCGACAGGAAGTGCTTTGAGAGTCTTCTTTGATTCATCTTCAAGAGAAGGATCCGAGATTGAAAGGCAGTTTCCCATATTTCGGATAGCGGAACATACACAGGAAGATTGATATACAGATATGTCAACAAAGGATAACTTTTTGTTGTTGTTAAAAACAGAGGAAACTTGGAGTCATGGGTTACATATAAATGCAGTATATTGGTGCCAATTGCTTAGACTCATCAACAACATAGAAATAAGAAAGAGAGGATAAGTGTAAAGCATATTCTTTTTTGTGAATTATGATAAAAACGCAAACTTAAACGTAGAAGTCAAAGCTGATCGATCTAACGGAAGGTGTCGTGCAAGGTTTTATTCTAAATATACATAAATTTATCATATCCTTCAAGTGCTGCAAGTTACAAATCGTGCAAGGTAGCACTTGATTGAAAAGTGAATTAATGACAAGTGACAACGACTTGTTACGTTTATTCAACAAAAAAAAAACGTGGTGCTTATTAAAAGTCATATAATATTGATATGACTTTTTTTACTTAAAACGCAAAACCAATTTGTTAGTCTTGAACGCTATTAAGTTCCATCATAGAAATCAATTGTGAAAAGGTTGTCACAAACATCTTCTAAAGAAATTTTGAAATATCATGTCACTTCTCAAAATCAAACGCATCGACGGGTACTTCATGTTCCTAATAAAAATACAATTAAAGATCTCGTTAACCTAATCTCATAGGCATTGAGGGTTATATCCAGGTCCGCCATAGAAAATGTAAGTTGCCCACCTTCGGCTAGAGCCAACCTTGAGGTTATAGCATTCAGGCCGAGTAATGGTAGCTTCAAGATTTTGAGGAAAGGGTGTGATCGGATAATAAGATTTATCAATGTACTCTATGGCTCTATGCTATTGAAATAAGCCGCCTTCTTAAACCCTTCTTCTGCGAAATGGCCACTCCCCATTTGCGTAAGAGTGTGTTCCCCTCAGCCTTCAACATAATGCGCAATTTCACCTCCCCATGCGATCTTCCGTGCTGAATCTGCTAGCTTTGGGACTATGAAACTCGGCCAGTATCCGACTAGATGTGTCTCAAACTTAAGCCACCAAAGTCCGGTATCTTGTTCCTAAAACGGGTTGTAGCTTAATTTAGAGATGATCCTCTTTGTCAAATGTTATAAGTTGTGTTTGTTCAGCACTTCTAGATAAATTATACCTTCTCAATAGCTAGATGAAAATCATATTGATCACCATTGTAAGTCGAGATAGTGTTGAGAGCTGCACCCAGAGAAATATCTCTGTTCACTTGAACAAAGCCTGGGCAGTCAAGGTTGTAGCAGCCGATCTCTTGGTATGAATCGCTCTATATGTTTTGTATATTTTTTGTCGGAAAATATTAGTAAACCTTCGTCAATGTATGACAATTTTAAGATTGATAAGAAAAAAGAAACTTGCCGTCCAGTAGGTGAAAAATCTTGGATTATTGTCACCGTACAAAGCATGTAGGATCTATTGTAAAGTGTAAAAAGAAATGAATTTAAAAATAATAGGAAATCCGAATACATAATGTAGTAAATATGAGTATCCACTTATTATCAATTTGTATTGAGTTAAAAATTCGTGAAATTTTGCAACAACACGACATTTTTTTTTATGGATCCAAATTTTTTAAAAAAAAACACACACACACAAACAAGAGAAGTGTAAATTAAAAAACAGACAATATTTACCTGCCAACCAGACTCCAGAGTGTTTAAACCAGTGTCCCAAGCTAAACTCGCTCGTATTTAGAACATTCGGTTTCCATATACTTATACGGCTTTTGCTGCCATAGAATTCACCATAATCGAGGTACACACACGCATGCTACAATTAAAGTAATCCAAAATAATATGTGTAATCAATCGGTATAAGATTTCATGAAATAAATGATATTTGTACTAGTTACTTAAGGGTAGCTCTTAGTCTGAAATTAAATAAAATTAAAGCGTCCAAAATATCTAATTATAAAATCAAGCATATTTAAAAAAAGAAAAATCTTTTGAGCCGCCGCCGGGACTATGTATACATACCTCATGAACTTCCGTATGATCACCGTGGAGGTGATAAATAGTTGGAAAAATGGTTGGTGAGCTCTTTCTTCCATAAGTTTTGATAGAATCTGATCTTAACAGATCATCTCTTGTTCTTCTTCTGATGGGAATAGTGTTCTCAGGACATTCACCTTTCGTGCGCCACAATTGATGTATAATGTCTGTCTTGTTACCTCCAGTCTTGTCCCTTATCGAGTCACTTTTCGGCCTCATCTTTCTCGAGAGAAACAAGAAGTGTTAAAATGTAGAAGTAATATGAATCAAGAGCGAAAGAATAGTAAGAAAAAGTATTACAAAACCTGAATGGTGTGGTTTTTAAGTATAGGATGATCAAAAGCTGGTTGGTGATTGATCCATACACAGTCAATTATATCTCCATCTGGACTCTGTTCAATGTAAAAAATTAAAGCAAAACATAAGATCATTAAGCCAAGAAAATCTTGGGAAATAGCAAACTAGAGGTAGCTGTTATTGTGAATACATAGACAGATTTAACGGCAGGTTTGTTGAGTTGTTTCAACCGTTGTTCAATTTTCTGCTCATGGATTTCAGAAAGTTTGCTCATTCCGGCCAAAGTTCCGACTACAAGTGCTTTGGTCACCCAAATTAGGAGGAGGAAAATCAGAGTCTGATCAAGCATCATTGTTAGTATACCTCAAACTTTTTAAAATAATTGTTGGAAGATGATTAGGACATGGTTTATATATATATATATATATGGGTATGTGTTGTAAGAAATAGAATATTCATTTTAAATATATATATATATATATATATATATATATATATAGAAAATATCTTTAAAAATATAGAAATAGGAAAAAAAATAACTTTACAGTTGTTTCTGTATAGAAAAATAAAGAAAACTTTTTTGTTAGTAATCTAATGTTTGAATAGCTTTGTAAATTAGATTTAAAATATTAGTTCTGAGGATTAATCTTTTGAAAGGAAAAAAGAGAGACAATTTTATCTATTCATCCATTATAAACCTAAAATTAATCACATAGTAAATAAGGTAATCAATACAAATAAACAAAATATTAAAAGTCAGTAAACATATTTCGCGTTAAAATAAACTGAGCACGTAGACAAATAATAGAAAATATGAGTAAGCTTAAATTTATAAAAGATTTCAAAAATGTATTATAGTGTTGATTTACAGAAATAAACTATTTACAGATAAAATGTTCAAAGTTAGGTATTCTAATTTATAAAATAGTAACCTAATTTTAATTAAATGTACTAAATATTATTACATATAATTATTATATATATACATATATAAATCAGTAAAAGTATCAACTGAAAAATTTTGATAACTATTTTTAAAAATAAATTATAATATAAGATGTCATTAATGAAACACCCTGACCCAGATTTTTATTATTATACATCCAATAAATATTACATAATTAATATTTATTAAGCAACAAAATTATTCAATTTTAATAAAAAAAAAAGTTAATACTCTTGAACTACCAAGTTCTAATGTGATTACTGCACTTTTTCACGCATCAAGAATGAGATGCATAAGTATTTAATAAATATTTAGTGAGGTTATTCTCCCATCTACACGCTATACACACACATGAATATGAAAATAACAAAATTGAAACATGAATACCGACTCAACCAATCAATTATATCATGACATACTCGATCTAGAACCCCACTTGCCTCATCACACAACTTATCGGTCTACAAACATGAAACAAACGTTATCAATCATATTCTTATGGTCCGCTCACTTACTTGCTAAACATGAGCTTCTCTTGACCCAAACCTCAGACCGGTTTTCCTTTAACCGAGGGCTAGATTAGTGAATTAAGATTGATCTTACCAAAGATCAGCCTCTGAATCAACCAAACACACAATCAAAACCATATTCTATCTAAACCGACAAAATCTGGAAATCTGACACAAACTATCAGTCTCAAAGATGCAATCACAGATAGGAATCTAACCGTCCATTTCCAATCTTCATCGTTGACATTCGACTCCTGGATGTTCTGAAGCTACCCACAAAGTTTCAGATTGATCTGATAAAAGATACACCTCCGATCACTATTTGAAAGTCCACTGGTCCAAATTCGCGACAGATTCCAATGACCTCACGAGAACATGAATAACTCTTAGAATATTAATCCAAATCAATATCTTTAACTTGTAGAATCTAGATACAGGTCTTAGCTATACCTCCAGAAAGTTTAGTTACCTTTGAAAACATTCTGCTAGGTCGAATTCCTTTTCTCCCACGACATATCGAGTCTGTCTGTGACCTTTTCATATGAAAACTGTTTTTCTCTCACAACTCAAAGCTTATCTCCTTCTTCCTCTTTCACAGCCCTAAAGCTCGATCAAAAGTAAGAGGAATGGAGGCTAGGGTCGATTTTTATCAGCTTATATAGGGTAGAGTTTGGTTTAAATTAGGTCCACTTAAATTAAACCGATTCCTAATTGATTTAGAAATTCTGCAGAACTAGACCAAATTAATTTGGTCATAACTCAGGTTTGGCTTGTCTTTTTTGCCCGATTCGACTTGGGTTGGAACCATGTTCCTTTCATCTTTAATCCAAGACCAAAATCATCAAAAACCGATGAGTGGCTTGCCCGGAATTGTCAATTCTTTGAAGCCCGGATTTTCTCTTTTAATCACCAAATAATTCTGAACCACTCATAACTAGCCACCTCTTAATCATCTACCAATCAAAATCCTCCAAATTCTTTATTAATCCTTGACCAATCGCAAGCTTCCACTTCATCAAATTGATTTAAAGATTAAACCAACTAAAATACTAACCAAACTATAATTAAATCATAGTGTCCTTTAATGATTTTTAATAACTGGTTTACTTCTACGTCTACAGAATATATTATGCTTAATTCACATTTTTAATTTACGCTATTTGATTCAAAAATCAATTTCGGAACACGAGTGTTACAATTAATATCTTAAAATGATTTTTATCTTAAGATGTTATATATATATATACATAGAAATTATTTTTCTCATACAAAAATATATGTACATCATACTATCTATCTAGTAGAATATTAAATAAAATTTCAAGCATAATCACCTAAAATAAAGTTTTTACAAAGAACAAAAAAACCTCAGTTATAAACATGGTTAAAAAGAAGGCAGTCAATTCTTGCCTGCCTAGACACTAGGCACGGACACTCAAGATTTAGTCAAAATCGGAGCAACGAGTGAAATTATCGGATTAGTCGCCTAACTGTTTTTTTTTAAGTTCAAAATCGGAGCAACGAGTGAAATTATCGGATTAGTCGCCTAACTGTTTTTTTTGAAGTAGGCCAATCAGCCAAAAAAGTTTTTTTTTTCTTTTGATACTGGGTGTGCTTTAGTAAATTAAATCCAAAAGATGAGAATGTTAATCGCAAAAGAAAACCATTACATTGAACTCATGAAAGAAGAAGCAATTTGAATTATCAAGGGAATTGTGGACCAATCAGCCAATTCAGTGGATTACATACTATCGAATTGGTTGACTGAACCGTGTAAACCAGAAATCAATTGATCAATTGGAGGAGCCGGCGTGGATTAAATAGTGGCGGAGTGGTTTCTGCCTACGAACTAGGCGCCGACGAATCATATGAACGACTATTTTAACCATAGTACTCCATTTGAAAGCTTTTCATATCAAAATAGCCATAATAACACTTTTTGTTTTTTAGATTTATCTACATACATCCGAATGTCACCGGAGCGTCGAACTATTTGGAGTTATTATTATTTTCTCGATTTCTTGTTATTAAAGTGATTGGAATTCAGAAATCCACAAATTGAAGATTCGAACGAACATTAGAGTTTTTATTCAAACACGAACGTGTACAAAAGCTTTACGTGCAAATCAAAAGCAATTGAATATATATAAGCTGAAGAATTTATTATCAAACTTCCATATTCTTGTTCTTTCATTTCTTTATTCAAACATACATTTCTTATTTATATTATAGACATGTGAAGTCTTAGAGGCTTTTTTAACACACTCGTTATATCAAGGACAATTACCATTTCTACCAGGACCACCAAAGTAGAAATGACTCCCAAAGCTTGTTCCACCATTTTCTGGCTTAACATTGTAACAGTTACCATTAGCAGCCCAAGGGCGAAGTCCTTGTGGTTCCCTCAGAGTATTGGCTCCATCAACTGTCATAAGATTCCTGAAATAGCTCGCTTTCTTAAACCCTTCGTCCGCAAAATGTCCACTTCCCATATCGGTGTCCGTGTGTCTCCCACCGGTCATCATGTTTACGATTTCACCGCCCCATTGAACTCTCGTAGCTTCATTTCTTAGAGAATTGAACAACTTGTCAGGCCAGTACCCGACAAGCTCGTCACGGATCATTAGCCACCAATTGTCGCCGCTCTATATAATCAAAAGTTCATTTTGGGTTTAGACTCAAATATAACTTGGGAGGCAACTCATTAGCCTCTAATATATCCCATATTGTTAAGCAGTGGTGGGGTCTTTGAACTCATGTTTTTAAAAAAAAATATATAATTAAGACATATTAGCAGGTAATAATTAAAAATAGTCAGAGTCAGCTTATACTTTATGTATTATAGTCTCACTAAATACAGAAAATTAAATTTCATGTACAAAACAACCAAGGACATTTAATAAGAAAGACTTTAACAAGTCAAATTTGTTTTAAAAGTTTATCTTTAAAAATTAGGGAAAGAAAGGTTTAGCTTTTAGGAGATTTATAAATTTTCGTGGGGTTTGGATTTAAGATTTTATTTTTAGGGTTTAAGGTTTAGTTTCCAGGGTTTAGGATTTAGACTTTAAGAAAATATAGATTATTTTGATAATTTTGGTGTAAATATGTCCCATTTTCATGAGAGTTCCAAAAAATAATAAGTGGTTAAAATTGTTTTCATTACCAAACATAAATTATTATTGGTTTTCAGTTTGTCAATGAATAAAAATGTATTTCTCATACATGCATATATTATTATTGAATCAAACTTTTTACAGGTTTTCTTAATTTATCAATATATTTTCATAATTGTCCTCTTTAATTTAAATCTTTGATTTTTGTTTGCTATATTTTAAACTGGGGACCAATAAAGGATTTTTAATTACCATTTTAAAATTTATTGAAAAAATCTAGAGAGAATGTTTTGAGAGATAATAGATTCATAGATTAGATGTAACTATAGAATAATTAAATTTTATAATTATAACTGATTGTTTTTTGGGGGGTAGTTGTCTCCAGTTCAAAAATACTACGTTCGTACCTTCCAAATAAGCATGGGGAGGCTGTATTGACCTCCGTCGTATTGTGACATGGGAGCTAGGGATCCTCCTACAGTGATACGATTGCTTCTCTGAACAAAACCTGAGCAGGCTTGGTTGTAACACCCAGACCCTGACCCTGGTTGATATCCATTCGCCTAAATTTGTGGATATTAAGAATTTAGAAATTAATATTTTACAAACAAAAATAATTCTGAATTTCGATTCGTGAATTTCAAATAACACAAACTTGTCTATTTTTATTCAAAATCCGAAATTTTTCAGTAATTAGCTTAGTTAGGACAAAAGAATGGCAGCTTTTTTGTTACAATGAAGCTAAAAAAGAAACCATTAGAATTGAAAGTGGGAACTTACCGTCCAGTAAACAAATAATCTAAGATTATTATCACCGTACATTCCTGGATAAACCTATATAAATTAGGGCAAACAAAGGTTGTGTTAATTGCATATGATGAACAAGATGTAATTAGGGATGAAGGACCAAAAGCATAGAAGACCTGCCAACCAGCTTCAATGGTGTTAAGACCATTGTCGGATTCAGACCACAGCCAAGTCTGAGCCAAGCTGAATTCAGAGGGAAATTCAACTTCTGGTCTCCACATATTGATTGCAAATTGTGTCCCGTAAAACCTTCCGTTCCCCTAATCCATAATTGCATGCTAAACCGGCTCAAAGAAAATAGGAAAAGTGTTAATTAAGCGTACAGGCAGAGGCGAAGCATGTTTCTTCTCACGATTTCTCTTGCGACATATATTATTTCAAAAGTTATGCGACTCTATAAAATAGATATTAATATCAATTATGTCTAATGAGATTATCAGATTAATTATATTCATCCTAGATTTTTCGGATTTCTATTTTTTTTTCTTTCTATTCCTGCAACACAAACTTTTCAAAAAGTCACACAACTATTATAATTGAGTTCAGAAGCATAGATAAAATAAAAAGCATTTACAAAATTAACACTAAAAATTTCTAATATAGAATTTGCGCTTAGTTATATGTCATGTTTTTTTTTTTGGTTTTCAGTTATATATCATGTTGCACGATACCAATTTTTTTCTATTTAGTATAATTCAAATTTGACATTATTAATAAAATTATATTATTTTCTTATTTGACATATGATTGGATTATTCCACATTAAAAGATATGAGGTAAAATGATGACAAAAAAAATGAGTAAATAGATGAGTAATACACCCGCATATTTGATCAAAGTATATGTACGATACATGTTATTTGTATTTTATGACTAGAAGTAAGGTTTACACCGTGAAAAATATATATGGTTCCACCAACCAACATGGCGACAAGAGAGATTAATTATCACGAGGAAAATACATAAAAGGTGTACCTCATGGCCTCCAGGGGTGCTTTGATGAGTCTTTTTCCCGAAACTCTCAATGGTTTTTGCTCGTAAGATTTCTTCTCTCTTTGTTCTTCTTATAGCAACAGTGTTTTCCGGACACTCTCCATTCTTGTGCCACACCTGAGTTATAGCCATTGCATCTTTCTTGGTGTTCGTATAATGATCACCTTTTGGGATAAAACTCGGTCTCATCTACGTGCAAAAAACTTCCCGTTTAAACATGATCAATCATAAACAAAAGTGAGATCATAAACGAAGCAAACCTGGATTGTATGGTTTTTAAGCAGAGGATGATCCAAAGCTGGTTGACTAGTAATTGGAACACAATCTATTATGTCTCCATCTTCACTCTGTAAGAAATAATAAAGCCAAGAATTAGTCTCTAAAATATTTTGTCCACAAATGCCCAAAGCATGGAGTTATGCATGCATTATGCATATATGGAATTGTATAAAACACCTTAATCGATTTAAGCGCAGGTTTGTTGAGCCGCTTCAAAAGTTTTTGTACTTCGATTTCCCTAGGGAACTCTTTTCCATAGACGCAAGGAGATATTATTACCACTATCATCATCAGAGATACCGCGAATCCGGCCAATCCTATCATGGTTATCCTTAGCAAAACTTTTAGATTAATACTCTTAATTTGGAATATAATTTTTATAGACTACACTTTGGAATTTATAGGAGCAAATTGCTCATATATTCTATAATTTTAAGAAATTAGTGCTCAAAGACCTTATCATCTTGTGATAAATTTGTAAGAGCATGATTAAGGGAGAAACCCATTTTTGGGTTTCTTAACATTATTTAATAATAAATTTTAAGGAAAAAAAAAAAGAAAGATAGAAGAAGAAAGAGAAAATCAAGAGACCCACTTCAAGAGTCTCTTAAATAAGAGATTTTAGAAACTGTCTCTTAAAAAAATAATAATAAAATATGTAAAAAACCCATGTAAGAGGCCCGTTGAGGATGATCTAAGTGGTCACAGCAGTAATAATACCATGGAAATCAGTGACAATTGACCCATGACTTAAACATCACCCAATCTTATGATGAAACGCGTCACTAAGGAAAGAAAAAAAATCCAGTGCATCATATATTCTATAAATTAAGAAATTAGTGCTTAAAGACCTTACCAGTTTTCTGATCCGTATCATGACAATTTACAAGAACGTGTAATCTGGGGAAGAAAATTGATGTGAGGAGCTTTTAATCCGCAAGTGCATGGTTACTGTATCACAAGACTAAATGCAGAATCGAACCACAAAAACCAATGTGACATAATGTATTTCAGAGAGCATAATTAGCTACGGCGAATTTTTTGTGTCTGGTTTTGCAGTCACAAGTATGAAAAAGGGTTGAATAATCTTTTTCAAAATGACTGTGAGTGATCTTCTCCCTGGATTGCCAAAGTAATATCAAAAACTCAGTAGAATGGAATATAGGTTTTCGAAATCGAATCTAGGGTTGTAATTGTCGAATTCTGAAAGTTGGGTCGAATTAAATAAAATTTGGATTGCAAGGCTAGACCGATCATGCTAGTAGGTGGCAGACCGGTTCAAAGGGAACTGGGCAAATTTTATTTTTTGGGAATAGAATGATATAATATCTATTGTGATATTCTCCTCGAAATTATATTCAGGTTAATATCAACAATATTTTGGAGAAAAAATAAGAAAGATTGATAAATGGTTATGAAAAACGCATCAACTATATTTATAACATAGTTTCATATGTGGGAAGAAAAAAAACATAGCAATATATTAAAATTTAAACACGGTAAATTAATATGGACATATTAAAGAGTACAAACCATCACAAAACAAAACAACAAATGTCTTTCTGAAGTTTCCACTAATACCGCAAACAAATGAAACATTTGTTTTCATGCCAAGTAGACAAACACAGAGATACTAGTTCCACAAAACCAAACTTTAATAGAAAAAAAAAAAAACACAGAGGAGATTCAAACTTCATCACCTAACCAATTCCGCTTCAGTTTCGGACCAGTCGGTCCTTCCTCTCCAAAAACTTCATTAGGCAATTCTTTAATCGCACGCCTAAACACATTCTTAAGATTCTCCCCAACCAAAATCTTCTCCACACCTCTAATCTCATCTTCACGACCATAGTCAATCTTTGGTCCCCAATGTCTCATATAATTCAACCAAACCGGCTCCTCCACTTCTCCTCTCATATACTCCGCTGCAACAACCCTGAACCTAGTCGCCGTATCAATCACTTTTTCACTCTTTCCGGTATCGTTCCTAATCCCCACATTGTCTTTGCCTTGCAACACAAGTCCCGGTTTTGAATACATTGCGTGTCCATTCAAAGAAGCGTAAGCCACTGGTTTATTTCCTCCGCCTTGAAACTCTATCTCCGAAGCATCGATCCAGCTTCCTCCGCTGTGTTGCGACAGATACATACGATGTAGCTTGCCGCTGAAGTTACTTATTCGGAGAGTGAAATGTTCCCAGTCACCAATGTGTTCGCCGATTTTCCCCAACGGTATTGTAGCGGCTTTAAGCTTGGCTCGTGACGGGCCGTTGAACGGATAAAACATCCATGCGGCTATGTCTGTGAAGGTTCCGCCGAAAACGGGTTTTATGTGCAGATACACTTCCACGCTCTGTAAATCACCACCTTTGACTCGTTTTCTTGCGTCAGGAGCAACGGGTAGGTCTAACCAGTAGAGACCGTCGTTGGATTCACCCTGGGGAAGGTTTGAGCCGTTTGGTTCTACCGGAACTGGGTTTGATTCATCACCTTTCTTGTAAAGCAAGGCACCGTTGCTGAAGAGCCAGTTAACAGACGCTGGGAGGTACTTCTCATCTTTGTGGAAATAGATCCAAGGGGCGTAAGCTTGAAACAGAGCATCGACCTGGGGCTTGCTTGGCATGCAAGAAAAATCGAACTTGTTGTTTTTCAGACAGAGTAAAGTCGGTTTTGAAGAGTTTGCGAAGAACGTGCCAACACAGACTCCAGAGGCTTGTGTTCCTCTGTTAACAGGTTTAGAACTTGAAACGCTAAACCCATTAGTTTCCCATATCTGAGCGTCAGACTCGGATTGATCAGTCAGGTCGGAACGGACACAACGGATCTTGTCTAGAGGAGGTTTCTCATCCGAGCTTGTCACGATTAGACCCACAGCATTATAACCAGCAGGAGGCACAGGCTGCCAAAAGTATCCTGTTTCGGCCCCGTTGTTCTCTACCTTTGTAGATTTGCCGCTCCAAAGAAGAAGATAATCCACCGGCGGTCTTAAAGAGTCGCCGGAGAGGTCTTTTCCGACAAGCGTCCATCCGAAAAGCTTGCGATTATTGGGTTGAGCGTAGAAGCCGAGAATCGAAAAGCCTTCAGGTACTGAAGACGGCTCAAAGAAAGTGGCTCCGAGATTATCTTGTCCTCCTTCGTATACTGTCCATACTTTGTTAAATGTTTCTACTTGGAAAACTTCAAGACCTCCCAAATCTATTCTCCCTTTCGCAAATCCTTCTCCTGTAAAATCAAAACAAAACTCCATAAACAGAGCAAAAGCAGAGCTAAAAACAGAGCTGAAATACAGGACGAACAAGTAAAAATCAAAACATGAACCTGAAGGCCAAGATGGTAATGGATAAGGAAGATTGAACGTAGAATCGATCGGCAAAGATGGTGATGAACTTTGAGCAGAGGATTTATTACCCATTTTTGAGATTCACGAATCCAAAATCGAAGACAAATAATGTCTTTGTGATTTGTGTTGTGGTGTGGTGTGGTAAAGATAGAATTAAAGGGAAATAGGGACAGAATCAATATTGTTGGTCGAGTTAGATCAACCACATACACAAAACTTCAAAGATTTGGTCTTATCAACTCAGCACATGTATGGTATTTATTGTGAAACGAAAGTCATCGCAAATCACTGTTAGGGTTGTTTGGCCTCTCGATCATCATAATAGTTTGTTATTGAATTTGATCAATGTTTTTCACGTTCAACTATTACGTATGTTACTTCTCTTTGTGTTTGTTGAGATTATTTGTTTGTTTTTTTTTTTTCCTGGGAATTGTTTGTTATGAATAATATAACATCATGGCAAAACATTGTGTATAATATACATATAATACACATTTAAGCTCTACATTTATAAATTTTATGTCCTTATCTTTTTTTAAGAACTATATGTCCACGTTTGTTTATATATATACACATTTACATAATTTGCCTTACCGGAAAATAACACGTAATTTTATCATTCTAGTATAGTTTATAACAATTAAATATTACTATATGTGTATAATAAATAATGAGTAATGATAATACGATTAGTTAGCCATTAATAATTTTATTCCGTCCAAACGATTCCTCAACTGGTCAAAGAATAGCGAACATGGTTTAATTTACATTTATTAAACGTGCAATGTTTTAGATTTATTTTTCCGAATTTTATCTCAAACAGCTGTGTTTATTTAACTACTATGTACGACTTTATTATTCTCGAATTATTTCAATTCACTGTCAACAGACTGTTGAAATATAGTTTTTTTTTTCTTTTGATAAAACAGACTGTTGATTGATATCGAATTAATGATAGATAGAAACATCTCTGATGACGTGGATTTTAATTCTTAAATGACTATCACATGTTCTTATTCAAATACAGGCATGTATGTGAAAATCTCAAAAGCTTTTGAACACACAGATCTAAATCAAGGACATTTAACGTTTCGACCAGGACCACCATAAAAGAAATAAGTCCCCCAAGAAGTTCCACCATTTCCTGTCTTAACATTGTAGCAGTTATGTTTATCAGCAAAGAAGTAAAGTCCTTGTGGTTCTCTAAGAGTATTGGTTCCATCAACTATCATAAGATTCCTGAAATAGCTCGCTTTCTTAAAACCTTCGTCTGCAAAATGTCCACTTCCCATATCCGTGGTTGTGTGTCTCCCACCGGTCCTCGAGTTAATGATTTCACCTCCCCATTCAACTCTCGTAGCTTCTCTTCCTAGAGAATTGAACAATGAGCCTGGCCAGTACCCAATTACATCTTTGCCATTGACTCTAAGCCACCAGTTTCCTGTTTTTCGGTCCTGATGATTGTGAATTACATTTCAAGTAAGATTGAGAGGTAACTTGAGGGAAAAGGTATATATCTTGCCGACTGTCCATGTTAATCATTACTCCGATCCCTTGAATATCTGAATCTCATATTGTTGAGGTGAAATATAATTATGTTATTACCTTCCATATAAGTATGGAAAGATCGTATTGAGCTCCACGGTAGCGTGACATGGTGGTGATCGACCCACCTACGGTGTATCGATTACTTGTCTGAACAAAACCTGAGCAGAGAAGGTTGTAACACCCTGTTTTTCGGTATCCATCGCGCTATTTCCAGAAAAAAAAAAAAAAAATTGTCAAAATGGTTAGATGCATAAATTTAGAGACCAATATTAAATAAAGAAAAAAATTAGGTACAGACTTATATATAGTTCTATTCCGGATCTAAAAAAATAGTTTATCTTTTGAATTTCAAATGATTAGTGTTTAATATATAAGAGATAGTATGCATAAATCTGCTGAAAAGGAGAACTTACCGTCCTATAAACAAAGAATCTAGGATTATTATCATCATATAGTTCTGGATAAACCTATAAATTAAGACAAACAAAGGTAGAGTAAGCTACGTGTTTTGCATAAGAACAAAGAAGATGTAGTCAAGAAGGAACCGAACCTGCCAACCAGCTTCAATGGTGTTAAGACTAGAGCCATTTCCGGACACAACCCAAGTCTGAGCCAAGCTAAACTCCTTGGGAATTTGGACATATGGTTTCCACAGATTTATTGCCATTTCTGTCCCAGAAAATTTTCCATTCCTCACACTCATCAGAGCGTACTAAAGCAACTCCAAAATATATGAAAATTGTAAGCCACATGACAGTAACAATAATACACGTGACATTTGTGTGTGTGTGTGTCTGTGTGTGTGTGTGTGTGCATGTAGTTGTACCTGATGACCTAATGTTGGATCAAAGGTTGTAGTTCTTGGGATGCTTCGATGAGACTTTCTCCCAAAACTCCTGATGGATTTCGGTCTTAATAGAGCTTCTTTCTTTGTTCTTCTGATTGGAACAGTGTTTTGGGACACTCTCCCGTCTTGTGCCAAACCTGAGTTATAGTCTCGGCCTCTCTCTTGGTGTACGTAGAATCACTTACCGGGTAGAAACTCGGCCTCATCTACAAGTTTAAACTTTGCGTCGCAATTGTTTCAAAAAGTCATGTTTTAAAAGAATAGAGAGACGGGGGAAAAAGCCAAACCTGGATGGTATGGTTTTTAAGTAAAGGATGATCAAAAGCTGATTGATTAGTGATAGGAACACAATCTATTACATCTCCATCTTCACTCTATAAATAAGATTAATTAAAGCGAAAAAGATTTCGTGTCTATAAAAAGTTTCTTTTGTCATGAAATTTGCATATAGAATTTGTATAAGATACCTTAATCGATTTTAGAGCTGGCTTGTTGAGCCGTTTCATATGTCTAAGTACTTTGATTTCCTGTTGATCGAAGAATTTGTTTCCATCAACGCAAATAGCTAATATTGCTCCTGTCACCATCAGAAGTAGCACTATTGTGAAATTGGTCATCCTCATCATGGTTATGCAGTCCTTAGTAAAACTTTTAGACAATACTCATTGGATTTTATAGGACTAGATTGCTTATGTTTCATAAATTATCTCAACTCTAGCCAGATTTTTTTTTTTTGTTTTGGTAGAAATGCTAACCATATATTAATACCCCAAAAATTTCCCTGTGAATATTAAGGTTAGTGCTTATGTTATGTTTGCCAAATCGTTGACTGAAGTTTTTATAATGCTACTCCAGGTTTTTCACCAGTCACATTATTTCACAAAATCTAGATTTGAATCCATTTAAATTTAGGTCGGCCGGTTAATCATTGCTTTGGTTAACCGGCCAGATAATTTTTTGCGAAAATATAAAATGACATTTGACCAAACGATATATGTAACTTATCTAACTGAACCAATTATCATTCTTATCAAATTAAATTATGTAACCTAGTCTTATATAAATCAATTATCATTCTTATCAAATCATTTGTTAGTCTGTCTTGAACCATTTCGTGTGAGGTCACGAACTTGTAACTGCATCAGTTCATTATTAAATTTCGACATGAATTTCTAATATGGTCGGTACATTCTTTTATTGAACTTTCTTTTGGCACCATTGAATATTTTGTTAAACTAATTATAATTCTCGATTGAAAGAACTAGTCAACGCGATCGAAGTCAACTCTCTTGTAGCTTTGGGCCTACATTTTTTCGTTGACTTTAACAGAGGGCATGAGAAGATAAGATCTGTAATCCACATAGATGAAATTATGAATTTAATTTGAAATTACCTTAAGTTTTTCACTTTCTAAATTGTAAATTTTAACTGCTAATAGATAAACGCGAAAAAATATATTTCATATTCTTAGTTGTGTTTTCAAAATTTTACATGGAATTGTGAATCTGTGCACCTAATATATGTGTGTATTATATGCACATCAAATAAATAAGAAAAATGAAGGAATTGAAACTGTACACTGCCCTAACTTCAAATTTTGTTCCTGCATGAATATATTTATAGACCTATCTAGATAATATTATATGACTCTTTAATTCGTATGATAATGTAACAGAGAAAAACGTAAAGAGATGTGTTTAATCTTTAAGAATTAATAGGTTTACTCATTATATTAGTCTAATGAAGTTTGTCCAGTAATTCTAATAGATACTGTTAAACATGACTGATTAATAAAGATCCAAAACCAAAAGTCCCATCTCCATGACTGATTACAGACAAAGCAATAACACAGGTCACACTGAAAACAAAGTACCACTCATATACAAAATAAATACAATTAATTAATGTGATCATTTCATTTCAGTATACACATGGGACCATGTTCTTTAAAGATATTTATCTTCTCTTCACTCCAAGGAAACAGAGAAACACTCTCAAACAAACAAAATTCTGCAGAATTTAATATACCATAAACCACTCTTCAAACCTGAAATTAATATACTTAAGAATGTGTATATAACTATATATTTATATATGTTTTATACAATTGATTTGGAATGATCTGCAATGTGAGTAAGTAGATCACATCTTAAGGGCAATTAGGGTTTCGGCCAGGACCACCATAGTAGAAGTAACTTCCCCAAGAACCTCCATTTCCACTTTTGACATTGTAACAGTTCTCTTGATCAGTAAAGACTTGAAGATTTTCCGGGTTTCTCAATTCATTCGATCCATCGACTACTTGAACGTTCTTGAAGTAACTCGCTTTGCCCCAACCTTCTTCTGCAAACCGTCCACTTCCCATCTGAGTGGTCGTATGTTGTCCTTCCTCGGACTGCGAGTTAACTACTTCACCTCCCCATTCGATCATCGATGCACTTTCTGATAAGTAAGAGAAGAGCGAAGCTGGCCAGTATCCGATTATGTATTTCTCTCCAAATTGTAACCACCAATGTCCTTCTTTTGGGTCCTGAGGAAAACCAAACTAAATTTTCTCAAACCAAAGCTTAACCAAAACTGATCGGTTGCATTAGTTTTATTTTTATGCCAAACAAACCGAATAAACATAAAATCACTAAAATAAGATTTAATCATTATAGTATTAATTAACTAAATTCCTTTTTCTATGTTTTGGTTATTTAATCCAAAACAGAACCAAACCCAAATTATCGAGGTTCGGTATACGTCTCTCAAAACCGATGAAAAATCAAATGCCTACCCCTATTTTTGTGAAATCAAGATTTGGGAGCTAAAAGCACCTACTTTTCAGAGATGGAAACAATTTGGATTTTTGTTGGTTGGTTTACCTTCCAGATAAGTATGGTAATGTCATATTGAGAGTTTCCGTAGTTTGATAAAGGAGAGATTGATCCACCCATTGCTATTTCCCTGTTGATTTGAACAAATCCTGAGCATAGAAGATTATAGCAGCCTGTGCCTTGGTATGCATCACTCTGTTTTCCCAAGGAAGACAAAAAAAGAATGGTTCTTCAACAAATCCAAAACACACAAAACGAAATCTAATCTGAATAGTCAGAAACTTACAGTCCAATAAGTGAAGAGTCTGGTGCGACTATCACCATACAATTGTGGGCTGACCTGAAACACAAATCTTTGAATCAAGAACAGTTTCTTTTTCAGGACAGAACTACCATAAACCGAAAGAACAAAAATACCTGCCAGCCAGCTTCAATACTATTGAGATCAGAGTTAAAATTTCCACCTAAAACCCAAATCTGAGCCAAGCTAAACTCATTAGGCATTTCGACGTCCGGTTTCCATACATTAATCTTTGCTTTAGCCCCGTAGAACACCCCGTCTTCGACATACATTATCGCGTGCTAAATCAACTCAAAAAGACAGAGAAAGGGTTAATGGACACAACAAAAATTGGCCAAAACTAATTCAAATGTGAAGAAAATATTACCTGATGACCATTTTGTGTGAGGACATTAGGTGGCTCAAAAGATTTAGGTTTAGGGATACTTTTCTGATTCTTCATACCGTAATTCTCGACGGCATTTGCTCTGTAAAGATCTTGTTTCGTGGTTCTTCTGATGGGAACTGTGTTCTCTGGACATTTCCCATTTACATGCCAAAGCTGTTTGATAGCATTAGAGTGCTGATTCTTGGTTTTTGATGAAACTTTACTCTCACTAAAAACACTTTCTGGGTTGAAACTTGGCCACATCTATAATAAACCCATTAACAAAACAATGTCAGAACTATTCAGAACAAAAACCACAGAAAATC
Source organism: Boechera stricta (assembly GCA_018361395.1). Classification (NCBI taxonomy): domain Eukaryota; kingdom Viridiplantae; phylum Streptophyta; class Magnoliopsida; order Brassicales; family Brassicaceae; genus Boechera; species Boechera stricta. The sequence continues at coordinate 21,081,838 of CM031541.1, read as the reverse complement.
CAAAAAAAAAAGGTGTAAACAGAACAAATTATAAACCTGGACAGTGTGATTAGTAAGCAGAGGATGAGCAAAAGCTGGTTGGTCAGTGATTGGGACACAGTCGATTATATCTCCATCTGGGCTCTGTTTGAAACCCGAAAAATCAGCAAAAGAATGAAAATTTCTGGAGTTTACTGTAATCTCTCTGTGAAATTACCTTAATCGATTTGAGAGCTGGCTTGTTGAGTCGTTTCAAGTGCGTACGGATTCTAAGATCGGAAAAGGCATTTTCGCCGGAGACAACTGAAGAAGGAATGAGAATCGCCACCGTCATTACCAGAACCAAGAAGAAACTAACCCTTGTCCAATTAGCAGCCATAGTTAAATAAACACACAAAGGTTTAAGCTTTCTCTTTCTTTAACAGAAGAGAGAATTTTTTGGGGGAAGATGAGAGGTTTCTTCTTTGTTTATTGAGGGATTTGGATTGAAGTGGATTGTGTTTAATTCTGGGCACTAATAACACTTTGGCAAAACCTTCATAAAAAGGACCCATTTTGAAATAGAGACAAGTAAGAATTTGGATTCTATTGCAAAAGATTGGTTGCTTTCTTTTCTCGGTTAATATTTTTTGTCAGAATCTTTTTCTGGATAATTTCTTAGGTAGATTTTTTCAAAAATGTTATCTTATTTTACTGTCACCTTTATAGGAAAAAGGGAAATTTTACTGAACTGGAACATTCCACTCTTTTTGATACATTTTATTGGGATTTCAAATTTTTTTGTTCCCAAGTTCAAATTTTTTTATTTGGGGAAATTACTACAAATCTGTACTGGAATAGTGACGAAAAGGTTAAATTAATTTATATACCCATAATAATCAAAACTAAATAGAAAAAAATATATATACTGCATATCACTGCAAGGATTAAATGCAAATCTCTATAGTATTCTTTTTGTTTTCATTGCCTAATGATGCCTATTAAAAAAGTTTTAATTTCTTAACTGATCATTCTAATCAGCATAGACAATTCAAATTATTTATGGTAGAGAATCTAATCCGTATCAACGAAATTACTATTATTTTCATCATCTTTAATTACATAAAATCACTAATTGTAGAATCTTACCGAAATTTATTCAAGTATTTACAAATCACATATGAACGATATAGTTCGTAATAAATAAAACTACCATAAGCGATTCAACCCCAAACTTTTTAATCTACAACCTTACTTACAATGGAGTACTTTTTTTTTTTTTGGTATAACTTAAACCTTAAAAACATATATCGATATTGGCAACAAAAAGAACATAAACATATCGATACTATTAAATTACTAGGTCAACTATTGAAGTAAATGTTCCACACTAATGATCACTAATTTTAAAATATTTACTTTATATAGAGTAGATTAGAAAGGAAGGGCCGTGATTGGATGGGAGTGAGAGCAGTGAGCACCACAATGTTATCGTGAAAAGAAAGAAAGAAAAAACTAGTGTAAAGTCAAAAGTCAGAGAAGAGGCCACTAATTGTCGGTTAATATTATTAGGCGACACCTCCTCAAATTCCACAATCAATTCCACACCTTTCGTTTTTCATTCTGTTACATCTCCAACTTCATTTCCCACTTTGTAATTTTCCTTTCTTTTTTTTCTTATGTCCTCCTCCTATACCATTAATTTCATATTGGCCAAAAAACATAGTCTATTTTGGTAGTGAATTCGTACAAATCGTCTATTTTAAATTTTTTCACTCTAATATTTATATGATTTCTATTCCTTTTTTTATGCAATATTATGTTTTTGGTACACCATTTTTAAAATAGTTTTTTTTTAAATTAAGAATTTATGTGCACCGCTACAAAGACTTGATATTATAGAAGGTGCAAATTGGTTGCATCTATCGGCCGTACTGATATCAAATTTTTATTTACAAGAATAAATATTAAAGAAGCTTACAAAATATGTTAGGTGATGTTCAAATATTTTGGCTCCGTACTTGTAGAAGTCTTTTGAATTTTCCAAATGAATCATGCTTCGAATTAATAGATTCAATGTATATTTTCAAATGGTTAATTATTCTATACTTTTTTCTAATAGTTCTAGGTTCGAACTTTGGTCTTTGCTTGCAAACTCAAGCTATTCAGGAACGGCGGCATCACAAAACACACTATAAGTACTATATTACGCAATTTGTTATGAACAATAAAAATAACTAGATACAATCCCGCACTACAGCGCGGGAAAATATATTTTTTTAAGTAATGTAAATATATTTTTTAAAAAGTTACAATTATAATATTATAAAAGATATTAAAATAGGTATGTATTATTATTCTCAAATTTAAAATAATAGAGGATATTATTTGATGTATTGTAGTATATTGATAATTGTGAATTTGTTAATTTTATTTATACCCTATTATTATGAGTGTAAAGTTGTTTTAGTCCATATTAATAGATTTTAATGTATAAATATATGATTTAAATATAACATGAAATCTATATGTATTTCACATGTAGCATTTTGAAGGTAATATCTATGAAATATCCTAATTTTACATTATGATTTATAAAATTTTACACAAAATCTATTATCATGATTATTATTAAATCCTATTTTCAAAAATAAGGAATATAATTTAAACATTTAATATAATTTGTTTATAATTAATATAATATTAAATGGTGATAAGAATATAATTGATGATTATATTATCTTTAATGAGAGATTCAAATTTTCCAAAAAAATTAGAATCTACATAAAATCTCTTATTTTTTGAAATTAAATCAACATTTAATTTAATTTAATTAGTGTGTTTAATTAAATCAAAAAAATCTTCATAAAATCTATTTTTAACTACTTTAAAAAAAAACAAAAATTAGAAAATGATTAACAAAATAATTAATGACTAAACTACCCTTAATGAAAAATGATAATTTGTTCTTTCTTGTAATGGTAATGTTATGTAATTGTTTACCCTTTATGAGGTTTATTCTATAAAGGTACTTCTCAAATAATATATAGAGGATACTATTAACAAACTTTTTTTTTTATCAACGATAATAATAATAATTATTATTATTATAAACTTCTATTAAATAAAATAAAAAATCACAAAAACTAAACATTGGTATTGATTTTAATATTTGCTTTATTCCTTAATACAACGACGTGATAAAGTGTAGAAGTGACATCATTGTACATTTATGCTACACGTGAACCCTCCTTCCAAGCTTCTACTCCCCGAATTGTCGAATCTTTGAAAATATGAGGTTAAAATCTCACACATCAATATGTTTCCATTACAAACCAAATCTCCTTTTTTACTTTCTTTTAAATCTTCCATCAAATTATTATATTTTGCTTATCATCCGCAACTCAAAATATGCGAACTTCGAAATTATAACACACCAACAACCTTAGGTCAATTTCAATTGGTCAAACTTCAATTATTTAATCTCTGGACATAAACTTTATACTTGAAAGTTGGACCAAAAAACAAAGAAAATAAATTATCAAAAAGACAAAAGAGAGTGGCTTCATCTCGTGGTTTCTTTAAAAATGCCAAAGGGGAATCTTGGAGTATTATGGTTAACTACATGTCACGGGTATTGATTGACTCATACACCTCATTTCCACGTCCCACTCACTTGATATTACACACTAACAATTCAAATCCCACGCTCGGTTTAGGGATAAGAGACTGGACCACCCCATAATGGGCTATGCCGATGGGCCTAAGCCTCGTCATCCTCACATATCCAAAGATCAGAGAGCTTGATACTCCGACAATAACCCTGGAATCAGAAACGCAATGTCAAAGAGTGATCAACATTCTGACCAAAATTTGTTAACAGTTTTAAAAGACACAAAACCTTGTATGTATTGCGCTGTGTTGTAACAATATTTGCATCATCAGCGGCGAAACGCATTGCCTTCAGCTGCAGTACCACGCTGTGAATAATAGCTTCTGCGACGCACACTTTCTTCAATTGTTGAGCTTCCACCTTTCTCTATTCCATACACACTTTTATTAGCATCGTCCAAAAAGCTTTTGCCCATGGATACTTTGTTCTTATCAGCTTCCACTGCATCAGTCTCATCAGCTTTCTTCAATCTTCTCCATCTTTGCTCCTCGTGCACCTCTGCATCCTTTTGCATTTGCCTCAATCTGGCAGCTCTCTCTTCTTCTGATAGTTTAGAGCCACCTTTCCAACGTCTATTCTGATATTCATTCTCCTTAGAGGGATGCTTTCCATTGTATAAATCCTCTGTTTTCCTTTTTTTATCCTCTTGACCATAACTCTTAAGATTTTCCCTTTCCAAACCGCCTTTTGGGGAGTGATTCCGATATTTCTCATTCGGACGAGTTTCTCTATGACTTTCTCTTCTTTTTGGTTCATCATCTATATCTGACCTTCGTCTCTTATCTTGACTTTCTCTTCTTTTGGACTCATCATCCAAATCTGACCTGCGTCTCTCATAGTGCTTATCATGACTTTCTCTTCTTTTGGACTCATCATTCAAATCTGATCTTCGTCTCTCATAGTGCTTATCGTCACTTTCTCTTCTTTTGGACTCATCATCCAAATCTGACCTTCGCCTTTCATATTGCTTATCATGACTTTCTCTTCTGTAGGACTCATCATCCAAATCCGACCTTCGTCTTTCATAATGCCTATCACGACTTTCTCTTCCTTTTGACTCATCGTCTAAATCTGACCTTGGTCTCTCATAGTGTTTGTCATGAGTCCCTGATGTCTTGTGATGGTTGGGTTTTCTTCCGTTATTCTCTTCACCAGAATCATCCTCCGAATCAGAATGGTGTCTGGATGAAGATTGCTTGAGCTGCTTTCCACTTTTACGCTTATGCTTTTTCTTGTGCTCCTTTGTGTCCCTATCTTTACCCTTTCCTTTTTCTTCTACCTGTAAAAGAAACTCTCCAAAAGGGTCAGTAGATGTAGAAGGAAAGAAAGGCAAACCCCTCCATGTAGAAGAACAATAGAAACTTACCGATTTGCGAATAAGAGCCATTTTAACAGGATTATTCTTGATTCTGGTAAGAGCTTCCTGCTCTCGCTGCCTGATGAGAAGCAAAGGGTCAGAATGAAGTTTCCTCCAAGAATCATTAGCAGATTGCGCCTTCTCCTCAAACAGCGCACCAGGAGCCGACTGATCAGGCTTCTCGCTGGCACTATTACCAGCTTCAGCTTTGGCTAAAGGCTGCTCTTCTTTCTGAAACGAAACACCATGACCTGAACTACTCGCACTCCCTTTCCCTACAGCTAATCCTGAATCATACAGAAACTCCAATCTCTCTTGTCTCCTGCAACAAGATTAAAAAAAAGTTTACGACTTTAGAACGACCCACAACTTCAAATCACCAATCCATCGGCAATCATTAAAACCCCATGAAACTACCATCAGATGCATCTTATAGATTCTAATTACTCCAAATCAGAAAAGTACACGTTTTAAGAACGACCCACAACTTCAAATCACCGATTCCATCGACAATCGTTAGTTAAAGTAATCAACTACCAGAAGACGCAATTTATACGCTAAAAACTCAAATCGCTAACCCTAATTCCCAAATTAGATATGACCCAAATCAATTGGGATCGAGGGTAAGGAAAAGGAGAAACTTACGGGACGAGACCGGCTTGTTCCTGGAGAGCGCGGAACTCAGAACGCTCTCTCTCCTGCAAGATCTGGAGACGAAGCTCCTCAAGTTTTTTCTGCTCGGCTTCTTGTTTCTGCTCAGCCTTCCATACGGTCTCGATGTTACGGAGACTCCCCGTATGCCATCCCTTCTTGTTCAGAAATTTCATCCCCATGATTACTCTCCTCTTTTTGTTTCTCCTCCTCTCGCTTCAAATTCTGGTCACCTTCTTTTTGTTCGTTCAGTCGAAAACTAGTCGAGGGTTGGTTTTATTTTATTTGCTCTGTCGCCGCCGATTAAACGAAAAGGATATTAAATCAGAGCGGTCCGTGTTAAGACGCGTGGTGACGATGCGATATTTGGGCCTCACGAAAATGGGCCTGTTTTCGCAATGATCGTGCTAAACCGCAATATTTAAGCTAATTAGACCCGGTTTAGCGTGGTTAAGTCCAATGAAATTCTTGATTGAATGCTTGGATTTGAATGAATTCATGGGCAATTGATTTTACAGCATTTATGCACCTTTAAATTGAGTTTTAGTATATTCCATCAAAATGACCACAAAAATGCTTGGAATTCGTTCCTTACAATTTTATAGTAAGATTCTATTAAATTCCATTCAAATGACAACACAATGAAAACAGAACCGATCCAACATTAAAAAGGGCTCTACTCAAGATTAAAATTTTTGTTATCATTTTTGAATATAAACTCATAAACGAAAAAAACATGAAAAATTCAATGGTAACGACAAAAAAATTATTAATCATCAAAACCAAACAAAAAAAATTAAATTTCTAGTCCCATATCTCATAATTTTAATAATATTTTAGTCAGTAAACCAAAAACAAAAAACAAAACTAAAAAGACAAATTTATAACTTTCACTGGTCTATAAAATTTTGGTTCCAAATTTTTGGTTTATGTTGTTTATGTTCAGGGCCGGTGCTGATTAAAACTACTCTAAAATTGAATAACACTAACATTTTATAGAATTACAAAATTAACATTGGTTAAGTCCAATGAAATTCTTACTGCTTGTTGGATTTTTTTTTCTTGTTTATCTCGGTTTTATTTAGTTTGATCGGTTGGTTTGTAATTATTAACATTCTTCATCCTCTTCGTTTATATCATTTGTTCGGGCATCTCACCGCCATTTAACAAAAAGGAAAAGAAATCAGAGCCGTCCTTTTTATTAATTAGCCTGAATTTTGAGCTCGATCTAGATTAATAGGCCTGTTTTGGACCTCTCGCGATAGAATCCCGGTTTACTTTGGATCGATGAAAATTGTTGTTAAAGAGTTTGAAACACCCAATACTTAAAAGGAGTCATTCTTTGTTCTTACGGTAATACAATGCACAAAGCTAATGGATCATTGATACTCAGGTATTACAAGACAACTGATAGTATTTACAATTCTATTGTTATTTAAGGTATGTAAGAAGACAACTATGCGTTTTGTAGCCAAACCGAAAAGTTGGAGTGTTGCACTTGAGATTATGCCAAAAGTGGCTCGCTTTTTGACTGTATGGTAAAGTAACCTTCTGGGGAAAAAATCATCAAACCGAAGTTGTGCACTCCTGCTGATCGCACTTCTTCTGGTGTTGGATAAGCTGACTTCGAAGATAGCATTCTTCGATCTGCAGAAGAAAAGACACTTTAAGACTTGAGAAACTGAAAAGAAACACAGGGTTATGGCAAAATGTATGTATGTACAGGTTTATTTATACCTGTGATGAATGTGTCTTAAGCAGTGCAACTCTACAATCTTCTATTGATGCTTTTTCTATGCTGCTTACTCTCGCTAATTCCGACATCAAAGTCTCCATCTCTTGTGTCTGCAAAAAGCATCAAGGAAGTTGTCACCATTTGCTTGTGTAGGAAAAGTATATATTGTGTCGGTTCATGTTTAATGTGAAGCACAATGATTGTGTTTTGCTGACCTTAGGCACAAGATTTCCAATGTTGTGCACAATGCCTTCCACAGACTTTGAAGCAACAGCAAGTGCTTCTGCTAACTCTTTAGTCTCAACCTAGTTTTGAGAAACAAAATTCAAATGTTTAGTACAAAAGGTATAAAAAAAAGGAACAGGATTCTTCCTAGTTAATGCGACCAACACAATATATACCTTGGTTTTTGAATCGAGAGGCAACCGCAGTGAAGCATTCACCAACGCTTCAGTTGTTTCCGATAGTGAAGTTGAGAATTCTTCTTCAAGGACAGCCCATTTCTCCAAAGAAGGAGTCTGCGTAGAGTTAAAAGTAGTTTAGTCACAAATTATCACAAACTACACATTTGCTCAAAAACGTTCATGAATGTAAAAAATTGTGAAATTTAAGATATTACTTACTTGAGACTCTACAATCTCTGTAACAGCTTTAACTCTCCGTAAATGGTGGAGTTCTATGCGTTTCCTCTGTACAGAATCGGACAACTCTGACATTTTCAAACCAAGGGAATAAAACATTCTCTGCAAGAAAAAGAATTTACTGTTAAAGATAGAGACTTATTGCTAGTTCAGCCTAATCACCATCATCAAAAAGAATATGACCTAAACCAAACCACATTCACTTCTAACACTGATGTTAATGTCATTATCGTACTGATCTATCTACTGAATACAGTTCTGAACTAAGTCATCTTAAGTTTTAGATTTGTGCTTTCTAAGATTGTGCAAATTAAATTTAAAGTTGAAGATCAGAGACTGACCTCGGCTTGTGCTTTCTGAGATTGTGTTTTGATCTCAGCATTTGCATTGGCAAATCTCCATTGCAAGTAGCGATTATGGAGAAGTTTCAGAGATTGTACATCCGCTTGTTGCCCTAAAGCTTTCTTTTGCTTCTTTGTCTCGGCTTGATTCTTCGAATTAGGTGCCACCGGAGGCAGTGACAAACCAACCCCACTTTTAAGCGACAATGAAGCTCTTACGTCTCGAAACATCGAAGCATCGTCGGAACTCAGGGATCGAGAAAGAGGTGAGGCGGTGGGAGTGTTAAAGACCTTTGCTTGGTTCCTGATTGTTGGCAACAGATCTGAGCCGTTGGATTTGGAAATCTCTCTATTGTTATTGTCTTCTTCACCGTCTGTAGAGGAAGATAAGCTTGATCGGAGAAGCCTAGTCGCGGCGGAGGCGGTAAGCAAACGCTGTTGGTTCAGTCTCGATCTAGACGGCGGCGGCAACATCGCCGTCGTCGGTGTGTCGAGACGGGGACCGTTCTCTTTCAACGGCTTAGATCGAATCTGCTGCTTAGGGTTTTTACCTCCGTCGACTTGTGGAAGAGGAAAAGGCGAGTCTAAACTACGCGCTGTCTCGGAAGGACGATTCTCGTCGCCATCTGGCATTTTTAATTGCCGTCTCATCCTCTGAGCCGAAGTCGACCGTTGATTCTGATGTTGTTGATGATGCCTGGGAGAATTTGAAGTCAACAGATGAAGATCTCCGGCGGAGGAAGAGGAAGATGACGATGACGAGGAAGATGATGAAACGGGAGACATGAATCTGGAGCTCACTTCTCTCACTCTCGGCCGCCTCGTCGACGGCGGAGGAACAGGCGCCGGAGCAGTAATCGCCGGTGTAGATGGGTGCTCCATAGATCGGCCGATTCTCGCCTCCATTTCAATAAAATTTCTTCAAAATTACCGGAGATTCCAGATGCCGGAGATGGATTCCGATCAAACAACAGAAATTATTCAAATGGGATTGAAAAATTTCGAAACCCTAGGGCGAAGAGGAAGAGAAAAGAGGGAAGAAGAAGAAGAAAAACTAGCCGTTGAGTAATGCTTCACAAGCGCAACGGTTCTCTTGTCCGTGAAACGATAGGTTTTTTTTTTTTAAATGCTTTCTTAATTAAATTAATCAGATAATATTGGGCCTTTTAATATTGGGCCCAATAAAGAGCCTTAAGTTATGTGTTCTTTAACGTGAGGGGTTGTAAATATAAAAATGAAAGTTGTATTGGAGCATTTTTGCAATTTCCGTAAACTTGAAGAGAAGAAATGTTGGCCAGACTTTTGACTTTTCTTCTTCTTTCTTCGTCTGCATAATTTTCTCATTGAGCCGTGTACGGTTTCTCTTATAGTGCCTTGTTAGAATTAGTTGAAATGGCGATAGGAAACCCACAAGTTGCAGCTCCTATGGAGGATAATACTGAAACCGAGTCCTCTTCTAATGGAAAAGAGACTCAATTAGCGTCTGACTTAACGAAGAATCTTGATCTTGCTGAAGTGAAAGAAGATGAAAAGGAGGATAACCAAGACGAAGATGGGATCAAAGGTAAATCATTTAGTGTGTTTTTTATTGATCTTCTGGTTAGAGTGTGCACCGATGAGGGGGGAAATGATGGATTTTGTAATCTCTTTCGTGTGTTCTTGATTCTTAATAAATGAAAACATTTGGTGTTCTTGAGCTTCCCTAGTTTACGGTTGATTCATTTTTTTGTCTTTTACTTTATAGCTGAGGCTTCAACAAAGAAGAGAAAGAAGAAAACTAAAAGCAAGTGAGAAATTGTTTTTATTTGTTTTTCTAAAGATTGTTCAGTGTTTGCTTTGATGATCTTGCTCAAAAATGCTGATGATTGTTAATAGGAAGAAGAAGAATTCTCTTCAACAGACTGATCCACCTTCAATTCCTGTTATTGAGCTCTTCCCTTCTGGAGAATTTCCTGAAGGTGAAATCCAACAGTACAAGGATGAGTAAGTTCATATACCTTGTCTAGACTATATTCTATGTACATTTTGTCTTGCTAGCTAAGTCTATACTGTAATGTAGTAATTTGTGGAGAACAACATCTGAAGAGAAGAGAGAGATGGAGCGGCTGGAAAAGCCGATATATAATTCTCTTCGACAAGCAGCAGAAGTTCATCGCCAAGTTAGGAAGCATATGAGAAGCATATTGAAGCCTGGAATGTTGATGATTGATCTCTGTGAGACTTTAGAGAACACTGTTCGTAAGTTGATATCAGAGAATGGTCTTCAAGCTGGTATCGCCTTTCCTACAGGATGTTCTCTGAATAAGTTAGTTCTACCATATTCATTCTTTATTCATTTATTTGATCTTTGGCTCGATCAACACGGCTCAAATTTACTTGAACTTTCAGTGTTGCTGCTCATTGGACACCAAACTCTGGAGATAAGACTGTCCTTAAGTATGAAGATGTGATGAAGCTGGATTTTGGAACACATATTGATGGTATGGTAAAAAAAAAAATATATACTTTTTCCTTGGTTTCTTATTACTGCTTCTTGGTATTGATTTTGATGGAATACATATTTCTCCATGCAAATGTCACATATAAACTATAATTTTGTTTTTTCAGGACATATTGTTGATTCGGCTTTTACAGTTGCATTCAATCCTATGTTTGATCCTCTCTTAGCAGCCTCCCGTGAAGCAACATATACCGGTATCAAGGTGCTCAAGTTGTTTCTGTTGCTACTAATATGTGATTCTACTTGTAGGATCTTCTGTTCTTGGCAAATTTGTACTGATTCCTGTTGTGAAGTTTGCATTGTTTTCTTAAATTATATTGAACTTCTTCCTATAGGATCTTTCTCGATCAATCCAACTGAATATGTCCATTGTGTTATTAATTTTGTTGGTTCAGGAAGCCGGTGTAGATGTCCGGCTCTGTGATGTTGGGGCTGCAATTCAGGAGGTCATGGAGTCTTATGAGGTTGAAATCAATGGAAAACTCTACCAAGGTAACTAATTACTTCAATGGCAACAGTTTTGGTAATTTCTATTTGGATTATCAGAAGACTATAACAATGTTGTGTCTTTTGTGGGCAGTCAAAAGTATCAGAAACCTGAATGGGCACAGCATTGGACGCTATCAGATACACGCTGAAAAATCTGTTCCTAATGTTAGAGGAGGCGAGCAGACAAAAATGGAAGAGGGTGAATTATATGCCATTGAAACTTTTGGATCAACCGGTAACAACAATTCTCACATCAAACTACAAGAAATGTGGATTTTGAGAATTCAGAATAAACTGGTTTTTCCCTCGTGTCATTTTACAGGGAAAGGATATGTGAGAGAAGACTTAGAATGTAGCCATTACATGAAAAACTACGATGTGGGACACGTCCCTTTGAGGTTACCAAGAGCAAAACAACTCCTTGCCACCATTAACAAAAATTTCTCCACTCTAGCCTTCTGCAGACGCTATTTGGACCGCCTTGGTGAAACGAAATACTTGATGGCATTAAAAAATCTTTGTGATTCTGGCATAATTGAGGTAAACTAGACTATGTATATATATATCCTCTGATCACTCCTCTGTTCATGAACATTTTGATGAAAGTTGGTTTCTTTTTGTTATTTGTAGCCATGTCCTCCAGTTTGTGATGTGAAAGGAAGCTATGTTTCTCAGTTTGAGCATACGATCTTGTTGCGGCCAACTTGCAAAGAGGTTATTTCCAAAGGAGACGATTATTGAACTAGCTCCTTTTTGCAGAACTTCATACGGTTTTTGCTTCTGGCAAATGTTTTGTTGTAATTCTAATTGTTCTTCTTGAGTTTGTATAATAGTTTGGTTTCTTCCGTCACCTTTTTAAACACTTTTCAAGTCTTTTTGCAAGTCTTTTTTAGTGCTCTAAACTTTGTATGTTATTTGACGATGTTTCTAATCATAAAAGCTTATCGAATCCTTCTCTGCAAATCTACATCAAATTATCTACATATTTGCTTATTTGTTATTTTAAAATACAGTTTTTTTTTTCAAAAATAACTTCAGGTTTGTCAGTTTTCTTTGGCTAGAAACAGAGCATTCGATGGGATTTAAGCTGATAGGCTTCAAGATTCTTAGAATTGCGAAAAAAATCTCCTAAAATGCTTGATGGCAGTGAAAACTTTTACTGCTTTTTGAAAAATGTGTCTTCTGCTTTGAGTTCCTGGTTTTTTCAATTATAGAAGATGGAAGCTTTAGCTCTAAATGCCATGTTTCTCCTTTTAATATTTGGAAAGTTGTATGGGGAAGATCTTGGACAGTGAATCTCTCAGAATTTAGGAGACAGCGAGTTTCCGACTTACACAAACGAAGGAAACAACTGCTTAAGCGTTAACATCTTCGAAAAGAATTGTAAAGAGATTCTCAGGCCAAGAAAAACTACAATCATCGCTTCTTCTTCCTCCAGTAAGTTCTTTTGTAGTTTTATAATACGCGTTTATTTGCGGATTGATTGATTTTTTTCGATTTTGAATCAATCATAGCCCAAAGAGATGGTTCTTGATGTCTTACATTTTGTGTCTTCTCCATGAAGTGGTGTTTGATTTTATAATACAACTATGGATCTATCCCCTATATATTATTTGGAGAGTACATTTATAAATAAACATTAAAAAGTGTTTATATTTACATCACATTGTCATTACTTCAAAGAACAAATTTTAATCTCTCATTAAAAATATTTTAGTCATTAGTTATTATGTGATCATTTAATTTATGGTTAACAAAAAAATCGGATTTGTTAATATTCCAAAAAAGTTTTTTACTATTCCAAAAAAATCTGATTTGAATCAGATATCTTTATAGGATTTGTTAATATTCCAAAAAAGATTTGTTGATATTCCAAAAAATCGGATTTGTTAAAATCTGATTTGATTTTATTTGGACAATCGAATATTGATTTGCAAAAAAAAATCGGATATTCTATTATTAATTTTTTTATTATTAAAAAAATTAGATTTGTTTATATTCATTAACCCGTGCTAGCACGAAACGATTTCTAGTTTAAGTTTTATAAGAACAACGATATTCTAGATCATAAGTCAGAACAATGACAATTGTGTCTCACTGACATGTTTTTAGATTCTTGTTTTTTGTACATCACTAAATTATAAAGGCAAAAGTGACGTCGTTTTGGTCACTTTAATGCTAGCTAGATAGGCCGATGTTATTATTGGGCCTGTAACACAGTAACAGAGTGTTTGAATGAGACTCAATTGATGACGGACCGTCTCCGTTTGCACCAACTGAATGTTTTTTTGAGAAGGGAATTATGGCGCCAAATTGTTGAAAAGGCAGATGATGACACGTGGACTCGTCTCAATATGACGGTGAGTTTTGAAGAAATCTCAGGGTCAAAATCGTTTAAATTTCTGCGTCATCTTCAGGACTCGCCTCTCTGTTTCTCCAGAAATTTCGAATTTATGTGTTCTCTCAGTTTTCTCCGATCGTAGCTCAACTACTTTCCGGCGATCTTCTTCTGATTCTTACTCTCGCACTTTCAACCCGGAGCTTTTGGTAATTAATTCGTCATTTTTGATACTATCGCTCAGTTTTCTTGGTTTTTGTTTCGATTCATGGCTTTGTATCGGACTCCGTCAAACTTTGCTTGCGATCTTTGTCCCGTTTCGTTTTCTCTCAGTTTTCTCCGATCGTAACTCAACTATTTTCCGACGATCTTCTTCCGATTCTTGCTCTCGCACTTCAACCCGAAGCGTTTGGTAAGTAATTCGTCATTGTTGATACTATCGCTCAGTTTTTGTTTCGATTCATGTCTTCGTATCGCATTCTTCATAGCGATCTTTGTCCCGTTTCGTTTATATGGAGATAACTAACTCGATCTGTAAATCCGATACTCGATTTTGCAAATCATTTGTGTGTTGTTGCTAGAGATTTTGGGATCGCTATGACTAGGGTTACTAATCTTGATAATACTTCATACTGTAGCTAGCTCTCCTCTCTCCGTTTTCAGTTTTGATTCATGGCGCTGTTGCTAGAGTGCGCTTTTGTTTGTAAGCTAATTCGCTGTGTATTCATGATTGAGCAATCAAATTTTTTGTGCAGACGAAATATCACAATGTCAGATCCAAAACCGAATCCTGTGGAGGACACACTAGATGTTGATGCCAAGAGGTCACAAATTCAATTAGCCAAGGATGATACTTCAGGTGGAATCATAGATGGAAAGTTACTGCAGTATTTAAAGACCCATACGTTCTGGGGGACTCAACCTGTGGGACAGTTTAAGGATATCCGAGACACGAGTTTGCCTGAAGGCCCAATTGAGCCCGCAACTTTGCTATCTGAGGTCAAGCAAGAGCCGTACAACCTTCTTGGTCAATTCAAATGGACCATATTCGATATGAAATCTGATGATATGTGTTCAGAGGTGTACAACTTTTTCAAGAAAAACTATCCTGATGACGGATATCTGTTCAAGGTTGATTACTCCAGGGAGTTTCTAAGGTGGGCATTGTGTCCACCTGGATATTACCAGAGCTGGCATATAGGAGTCCGTGTCAAGACCTCGAAGAAACTCATTGCTTTCATCAGTGGCGTGCCAGCAAGAATCAGGGTGCGTGATGAGGTTGTTAAAATGGCAAAGATCAATTTCTTGTGTGTTCACAAGAAGCTCAGGTCTAAGGGACTTACTCCTGTCATGATCAAGGAGGTGACTAGAAGGGTTCACTTGAAGAATATATGGCAAGCGGCTTATACCTCACATAATATACTATCTAGACCAGTCACCACCTGCCGATACTGGGGCAGAATGTTGAACCCAAAGAAGCTAATCGATGTTGGGTTAACAAGGCTTCGTGAAAGAATGACAATGAGCATGACCATCAAAATTTACAAGTTACCACATGCACCGATCACTCCTGGATTTAGGGAAATGGAACGACGTGATGTCCCGGCTGTTACAGAGTTGCTCAGGAACTACCTTTGCCAGTTTGGAGTTGCGACTGACTTTGATGAAAACGATGTCAAGCACTGGCTTCTCCCAAAGGAAAATATCGTCTACAGTTACTTAGTAGTAAGCCCTGAAACTCATGACGTCACTGACTTCTGCAGCTTCTTCTCTGTCCCTGTAACTATCCCCGGTAACCGGAAATACCCAACAATGGAATGTGCTTATTCTTACTGCAATGTAGCGACACGGACCTCGTTTCCCCAGCTGATGAATGATGCACTAATCGTCTCTAAGCAAAAAGGTTTCGATGTGTTCTACGCGTTGGATATGATGCACAATGAGAGTTTCTTGAAAGAGTTGAGGTTTCTTCCAGGAGATGGACAGATGCACTACTATCTCTATAATTACCGTTTGAGAAGTGAATTGAAGCCATCAGAAATTGGGCTTGTTCTCTAGTACTGTTAAAACTGTTACTGCTCCCTAATGTGAACAACCTATGATCATTAAACCAATGTGTAGCCTAGGATTCCTCTTCCTCGATATCATTTGCAAGTAATATAAACAAAAGAGGAAACTTTAAAGCCTTATATCTTTTTGCGTGTCTACAAAAGTACAAAGTCATAATAACGTTACTGTGTTTTTCTCAAGTTTTCCTCTGAACTATCAATACAAACAAAACTTGCCGAAGATTTGTTTTGTTTTGGATCTTTAAGGTAGTGAAACTGATGCTTTTTATCAATAACATTATTGGTACATCAATATTGTAATGGTAAAAATGTAAAAACCAAAATCCCAATATTTTAGAGAAAGTAAAAAAAGCAAATCTTGAAAGCAGTAGGACACCGATATACTGTAATTGTTTCTTGATTTTCTCAAAGATCAGCAAAGACCGCGAATATATTACCATTGATGTAATCGTTCTCCACCAAGCTTACCAAATAGTAGCCGTTCTTCACCTGCATTTTGGATCAAAATGTCCATTAGTCATTATAAATAAACCATTGTCAAGGGCAATAACTAATCTGGGATCAACAAAAAATATATTAACTAACCTCCTCGAGCAAGTTTCTGGAAGGGTCGGCTTCTGGGTACAAGTTAGCCCAGCTTCTTGACCAAGTCTCAAATGCTTCATCCTTCCAGACTTTGAAGCTAGCGGGGTCGACAATGGTTGGTTGAATGATTTCCTTGGCCGGGAAAACTCCCCAAGTAACAGCATTCACATCAGACTGGGCAGTGTTCGATACCCACTTTTCTCCTTTGTTCACAGCCATATAAGTAATCGAGGGCAAAGCTTTGCATTTCTCCACCACTGCATCTAATTTCTCCTTTGAGCAGAAGAACTCTAGATAAGCCTTTTGGTATACATATCCATCAGGACCTCCCCATCCTGCAAATCATACACAAGCAGAAGTATAGATGAATCTGGGATCAAAACTCCGAAACACTATTTGCTATGAGAACAGAGATTTAACGGGACTGATTCCTCACCAACAGTTGGGGAATCAGATCTCTCGGCGTTGACTGATGGTTGGCTATTGATGGTCAAGAAGCCTTTGTAGTTGATTTTTACCAGTTGCTCGTTTATTATCTTTGTCTCTGGCTGGAGTCCATCTAATTCAGACCAGGGACTGCTTTTTAGGTTTCCAAGGCAGAGCTCCTTGAATTTCTGTTATGTGACAGTTTTTTGCAAGATTATTGTAAGCGTCTGCCTTTTTTACAGTTGAAAGTGAGGGAACAGCTGTTTATGTGTGGTAGTGAAAGAAATGTTCTACCTCCTGAATATCTTCAACACTTTTCAGTGGGACAACCCACTCTTGTTGAAGCTTCTTGTTACGTGCTCGTGGACGTGAGAACTGACAACAAAACCATTTAGTTCAGCAGAGAAGCTCACAAGACGATGTTACATTTAACAATCTAGAGCAAATCAATAAGACCAATCGATGAAATCCCTTCAAAACCCATTTGCAATGGAATCCTGAAAGAGAGTTATGCAATTACAGATGATGTAGTACCTGATGATCCGAGAGTGCACCATATGAAGCACTGCGTGAGTCACCCCACCGGCCTTGTGGGAAGCCTTCCCATCCCTTGGTTCTGGAAATGTAGCTCTTTGGACGGTTTGCCCTTCAAAAGATTAGAAGAAAGCCCAAGTCTTATATTCTCTGGGGATTCAGATCTGTGGCGAGGCATAATCAGAACAATAGAAACTAAGTGCGGTTACCAGAAAATGGGGCGCACATCTTCTTTAGTACGGAAAACATTTGCAGGGCGTCTCCATGGTAAAGAGCGAGAAATTTTGGACTCATCAATCATACCAAGGTTCTGCAACACCACCACGAAAGTTAGGATACTCCGGTATCTATAGGATGCTTAGGTAGTAGAAAATGAAGACAAACCATCAATATTGCAAGAGCTGATTTCTCCATGTTCAGTGTGTAAAGATGAAGAGACTTGATTCCATGAGCCAAAATCTTTTTACACATCTCTGTTCCAAGGTGAATACCATAGGCTTTCACAGCTTCTTCATTATCCTTGATAGGCTCCAAGGCAGCCATGACCTCAGCTGGTATCTATAATATGGAGCGGAACATTAAAATCTACATTAATATGTGACTATCACCATCACACAAAAGCATATGTTAATCCTTCTTCCTGCTGAGGGTTTTCCTACAACAGGCAATTCCCTTTGAGAATTAACTAAAACAAACACTTTCTCTGAAAGCCTTAGATACACTTATTTAAATCAACATGTCTTAAGCTTGCAAACGAATACCTTTATGGAAACAATATAATCACCTTAAAGGTTATTCATTTGCAGGAATTGGTGTTTTTGCTAAGAGATCAAAATTTACCTTAGTCTTGCAGAAACCAGTCATACGCAAGAACCCTTTGTAGTTATTAATTGGCATAATTCCAGGAACAATGGGACAATTTATTCCAATTTGCCGACAATCATTCACAAATTTGAGGAATACATCAGTATCATAGAAAAGCTGAGTAACAATCAGATCTGCTCCAGCATCAACCTGTTCCAAGAAGATACACAAATTCAAACACACAATACAAAAATCGATGAAACATTAAACAAAAAAAGCCAAAAAACCCAAAAAAAACACCTTTTTCTTCAGATACTCAAGATCACTCTGATAAGCTTCATTAGACGCAAGACCATTCTCACCAATAACATCAGGATGAGCCTCTGAAAACAAAAACAAAAAATCCAGATTTTTAGCTACAAATCACAATAACACCAAACGAAGAAGAAAATTCGAATTCGTTAGAGACAATACCAGGATAACCAGCAACAGTGATTCCAAAGTAATCACCATACTTGCTCCGAATATGATTAACCAGATCCAAAGCACAAGCAAATCCACCTTCAACCTGAACAAATTTATCCTGACCATGAGGTGGATCACCTCTAAGAGCAAGCACATTCTGAATTCCATTAGATCTAATCGTCTCAAGAGCATGATCAATCTTCTCAACAGGCATGTTCGTACATGTAAGATGCATCATACTCTCAACACAAACAACGTTTTGCATCCTCGAAGCGATGTCAAGCGTGAGATCTGCCGTAGATCCACCAGCTCCCCAAGTGATGTCGCAAAACGTTGGACCATAAGCGACCATTCGATCCATTCTCTCAAAGAGATTGTCGACTCCATCTTCTGTCTTTGGTGGGAAGAATTCGAAGGAAAACGCTGTTTTGCCTTCATCGGCTAGTGATTGGATCTTGTCTATCACCTTCATCTTCCGACACAGATTTCGAAATGGAGAAGAATGAGTGAAGAAGCGAGTTGTTTCAGGCTCTTCTCTTCAACTCACTACTGCTTTATACTAAACAGAGAGATCCCAACAAGTTTGGTGGTTTTTAGACTTTACCTTACCCGTCCACTTCCTTAAATTAATTTCATTTTTTAGACATTTTATTTTTTTTAAATGTAAAAACAATTCTTAATCTATGTTTTATTTTAACTATTAATGTTTTTTAAGTGAAAAGGTGATGAGTTTAAGATCAATAATCCTTGGTGTTTGTTTATCTTTATTTGTATAGTTGAATGTTGTATTATTAATATGTTTACTCATCATCCTCTAATTTTGATTATTATGTAACTCGACAATGTAATTATATTTCCAAAAAGGTATGAAGTACTTAAAGAGATTCACCAACCGTATTAAAGCAGAAAAGGTAACATACGAAAAAGAGCAAGAATCCGAGTTATTTTGAGCAAATTAAATAGTCGAGTCGATATTACTAGTACTATGATATTTCATATTTTGTTATTTAAAAAAGATGAGTTACATAATTATTTAAACGAAATGTGATTAGTAAAAGATTTACCAACCACAGTTGGAAGTTTAGAACTTGTCGCTATCATTCCCCAACCCCTGCAAGTGTATGCTTTTTGAGTTGGTGAACCAGAACCATACACCCACACCACTCACCTACCACCAAAAATCAATGATCCATCACTTGTTTCACGCAAATATATAGACAAAAAAATTTCGTTTCTCATTTACAGTGTACCATTAAACTTTGCAAAATTTAAAATGTAAATTGTTTTTGTAACTTTATATATTATGTAAAACGCAAACTCATTTTACATTTGAAGCAATTGCAATCTAAATTGCGAAAACAAAACTGGTCCGATAGCACTGGCTTCTGTCGGCGCCGACACAGGTACACGAACAAAGCTTATTGTCAGCACGTGCAAAAGAACGGGATATGAGATTACCGGTTCTTACAAAACCAACTACTGGAAACGAGAACTTTTTAATCAACAATACAAAGTCAATTATACACCACAAAATTCTTGCAAGACATCATCATTTGAGATGCTCATGAGAAACAGGAATGAGAAGAAAGTACAAATGTGTTTACAAGTAGATATGTCTTACAAACATTATACTATGGTAGAACACAGATCAAGTTAGATGCAACAACAATGTCACTGCGACGATCCCGAAATACCGTTTTTTTTTTTTTACTTCAGTTAACCAAGATAAGGTTAATTTTGTTTATCAACTCTGCAGAAACATAGCGGCAAGAGTTATTTAATAATCTATGCTTCTGGTAGTTCTAATCTTTCATTAATTAAGTGAAATCAGACACAGTATAAATCACCTCAAAACAATATTAGACAGTTACAATCTCCCAGTCTTCCCTTGACATGTCGATAAACTCGGTAACACCATCTTCGAACATCACCTGGAGCAAGTTAAAAGATGTTAACAGAGGTCTAAACTGAGAATGATTTTGCCAATTTCGAAGGTGAACAAGAATTGGCTATTTGTAATACCGAGTGCTTTCTTGAATACTCATCAAAATGTCTAACGAGGCCAAAACACCTGAAAATCTCAAAAAATGACACATTAGAGAAGAGTATAGAATAAGTCATTAAACTAATCCTAGAGTCCAGAAGTAAATAAATACCTATCACTCATGGGGCGAGATAACCTGATCACTGCACCAATGCAATTACGAGAACATATTTGCCCTTGACTAAGATTGTTCCAAGATTTTCCTGGAGAAACGTGGTCCAAAATTGCTTTTCTTACAACCAAAAGGCAATGAGCTCCACTCGCAAATACAGCAGAAAAAAATCCATACTTACCTGCATGTATATGTCCATTTTGATGCTCCTAACCAAAAATGGGAAAAAAATAAGTCTCTAGACCTCATAACACACAGAATCTCACAGACTATGCAATGGCAAAGACAAGATCTATATTTGAATCTTCTTTTCAGATAAATTTCAACATACCTTGGGCAGTGTCTGGGCCACTTCATATGCCATAAGATTAAAAGCTTCATCCGAGGCTAACTTAGGTTTGCTAGGTTTTACCCCAAGCTTCCTTCTGCAACCTACGGCTCCACAATGGCAGTCTTGATCTGCACCAAACTGAACAAACCTGCTCTATTTCTTAGTGTCACAACTCAACAGATAAGAGAAAGCAGAAGCTATGAAACCTAGGTATTAACATAAAACCAGATATGTTATAAAGCAAACTGGAGTGGGTGGAAAATCTCTCACTGATAATCATAGGTCAAATGTTCTCCCTTTTTTATGCCACGCGTGGCAAAAATGCCGATTCTTGTCTCGCCGTCAATTATCCTAATTGCAAGCAAAAGAAAACCAAACGATGACTTTGCTCTCAACTATTCTAAACTAGAAAACAAGCACTAAGGATTGACAATTAACAACAAACCATTTCTGCATCTGCGTATTAGGGTTGCAGCTATGGTTTATATATCTCGATTTATTTCCCTTGTGAGTAGCATCAATCACCATTTCTCTGTTTATCTCACATAGATAAAAGTTTGTCTCCCCACGGTGTTTCATCTTCCAAAGCCTTTCTTCACAAGTCTTATCATCTATAACTACATTGACAAAAAAATCCGGAAAAAAAAAACAATTTTAACAAAAGTCCCAACATTTATAGCAGGGAGGCAAAACATCAAACCGTCATCACATCACCTTCTCCAACATATTCAATAATAAACTCTCCTGGTTTGATTTCTTCTTCTGCTACAATCCCTGATCCGCATTTTTCTGTCTACAAGACACAACTAATGTAACAAACCAACAACCACAAAAAGCAATAAATCCAACCAAAACCATTCATACATTACCTGAATTAACTTCATCTTCTTGACATGCCGTTGTTGGAACGGCTTATTGTTACACTCACTCCCACACTTGCAACTTGAGGAACAGCTTGAAAATAGCATCCTAACACAAAGATAGACTTTCTGAATGTACTTAAACAAGCCGATGATTGTGGTCTTATTCCTAAATCAATGAAATGCTCAATCGATAGATGAAGAAACGTGTAATTAAAAACTGAGGCATACCCACAATGGCAATTACTGCCACACACAGTTGAAGAAGAACCAGGGGACGAGGAGGAGCAAGAACAGAAGATTCCATCATCTTCAACCCTCCTTTTGACTTTTTTCGTCAAGTAAATATCTTAACTAGCTAAGGCAAAAACAAATTAGATGAAGCGCAAATGAAAATTTAAAGATTGTAATAAGGATACTGCGCCTGATGAAGATGTAAGGAGTAGGTTTCTCTTTGTTCAACCAATCTGGCAACTCAAATTCTTCAGATTCTCCAATCTGATTCAATAGCTTGTTGAACACTTGCCCTAAGTGATTCCTGTCGGTAATCTGAGAAAATATCTTGAACATTTCAGACATTTATGAAGTAAAATTTAACGATGCGGAGATAGTTTTGGAACAGACCTTTTTGGTGGCGGGCATGGCCACCGGATCGATGGGGGAAAAAGACTAAGCTCTAAATCAAGAAATAAGCAAGATTTGAACTTTGACCTGTTGGCTAGAACTAGACTAAGCACCCTGTTGTTGTTTCTAAACTCGAATTTTCGAAACCCTAGTTACGTTAATTATTGTTGTCGTTGAAGAAGTAGGAAGAAGAAAAAGTAACAATGGCGGATCTGAGGCAGTAAGAAAACGGAGATTGAAGAAAGAGCGGCAGTTGCATTTTTTTTTTTTAATTCTCTTTTTCTTCTCTTTGATAATTACGCCTCAAAAATGGCTTAAGGGTATTATCGTCATTTGAATCTCGAGATATTATGTAGGCCCGGGTCAAGATGGGCTTTTTTGTATCTCATCCAAATTTTTGAACTCGCCCAAACTAATATTAAAAAATAAAAAATTTGTCGCTTCATGTCGTGTATGTCATATAGCTAATGTGACATTATGCAGCAAAACTATATATTATTCGAACGTATATCCAAAATAAATTAGTAAATCGGAGAGTATAATTTATTTTCCACGTAAGCAAATTGTAAACAAGTAAAGTAATCATCATAACACTGATTATGTGAAATTAAACTAATAAATTGATGTCATTAATTGGAAGCGAAAGGTATCAACATCGAAGGCAAAGCTACATGGAATTGGAAGCCGATACGCAGAAGCGGATACACGGAAGCGGATACGCGGAAGCGGAAACATTTGAAAGCGAAAAAACGAATATTTTTTAAAAATTAAGAAGCGAATGTTGAAAACGTATATATATATATATACTATATCATAAAATATCAAATATAAAATCATATTAAAATAAAATGTTTTAAACAACAAAATTCAATACGGTAAAGGATTCTTAGTTAATTTATTAATTAGGTTTTAGTTGATATTATTAATTAGATTTTAACTTTTAATGTTAGACCATAAACAAATCTAGTCATATCCTATTCCAATATACTCAGCCGAGGCTTCCAATAAACATATCGTGATTCCAAGACGATTCATCGCGATTCCGCTTCCGTTTCCAATTCATGCTTCGACGATTCCGTGCTACATAGATTGAAGGATTGATTTGAAGAAGGTGGAGAGAGAGAGAGAGTTCGCCATTGAGATTGTGTACCAAAACCTCTAAAAGAAACATACGTTGTTGTTTCTTTGCTGTAAGGTATCTTCGACGGGACGTTGAAGCGAGCAAGATACAACACGAAATAGATCTTCTTTCTTCATCTTCTTCTTCCCCTTGCGTTTTCCATCTCCGTCGTCTGGTGAAACATTTGATCGATCTCTCAGGTGATCCTTTTAAATTGGATGAGTGTATTGATTGGGTTTTTTTTTGTTTAGACGAGCTTGAGTTGATTGCGTTGATTAATTGATCATTTTCGATTACTGTTGATCCGTTTGTTGAAAGGTCTTCAAGGTCTTAAAATCTGTTTTTTTTTTTTTTAATTTTGTCTTTTGTAATTTTGCTGAATATTTCTTCAATTAGGAGAATATGCATGTTGAATCCAAATGGTTTCGATGACTTTATATTGAAAATCGTGATCTCTAACCCTTACGACCTCATAATATCATGCGTATTTCTTTGTGCCCGATTTTGCTGTATAACGCTTAGAGAGGATGGTGTTTCTGGTCTCATCAAAACCTGCTGAGTTTTTGTTGGTTTGTAATTATGGATGCTTGAAGCTTATACACGAGGGTTGGTTCGTTTTCATGATGTGTAGCTCTAGGTTTAACAGTGTGGTGTTACGCTGAACTGATGGAGTGTTGAAGCTTATACCCGAGGGTTGTTGTGTTTTCATGATATGTAGCCCTAGGTTTAATAGTGTGGTGTTACGCTGAACTGGAGTGTTGACTTTCACAAAACTGTAGTTGTGATTGACCCTTTTGTAATTGAGAGTTGTTTGATTAAACTTCTCTGAACCTTAAAGTCACACACACCCAATTTTGTGTAGTGTTTGCGGTTGATTGTAGAAGTTTTTAGTTAATCTTGGTTTGTTCTTATTGAAAGTATGTTCGATGTTAATTTGGTGTCTGTTATGCTTATAATTTCAGATAAGGTTCCCAGGGTTTAGGTTGCTTCTATGAGACGGACACGTTGCAATTGGTGCTTCATGTCTAGGTAATGAAGGCTTTATGTGATAGATTTGTTCCTCAACAATGTTCTATGTCAAGCAAGAGTGATACGCATGATAAGTCCCCTCTAGTTTCAGATTCAGGACCTAGTGATATTAAGTCCAAGTTTACCTTATGGTCAAACGTCTTTACGCCTTCTTCCTCAGTTTCTCAACCGTATAGGGATTCTTCAACTTCTGGGCATAAGCAAGTTTGCACCACTCGCAATGGTTGGACAGCATTTGTAAAAAGAGCCTTTATGGCAAGTGGCGCAATCAGGAGATTCCAGGAGCGTGTTTTAGGGCCAAATAGGACTGGTCTTCCGAGCACAACAAGTGACATATGGCTCTTGGGTGTCTGTTATAAAATATCCGAGGATGAGGCCTCGGGGGAAACCGATGCTGGCAGTGTATTGGCTGCATTTCAACAAGATTTTTCATCCAAATTACTGATGACATATCGTAAAGGTTTGTTAACTCAAATACAAATTCAAGCCAAAATTTAAGTTTTTGCATAATATTCACCAGTTATTTTACAGGTTTTGAACCCTTTAGAGACACAACATATACCAGCGATGTGAATTGGGGTTGCATGATTCGGAGCAGCCAAATGCTTTTTGCTCAGGTGTGAGGAAGAGTATTTCTTTTGGCATGAAACATTGAAGTTTATAACATATTTTGACAAGCCAAATATTTGCAGGCATTGCTATTCCATAGGCTGGGGAGGTCTTGGACCAAGAAATCTGAGGTAAGCTCAATGTAACTTCTAGTCTATGTCATAATATACTGAATATGCAACACTGTGAACAAAAACTTGGTTGATCAAATTGATTCCAGTCCATTCTTACATCAAGAAAGTGGAAACCTTAGGCATGTTTGATTTGAAAATGCAGCTGCCTGAACAAGAATACTTAGAGACATTGGAACCTTTTGGTGATTCTGAGACTTCAGCTTTCTCCATCCACAATCTTATAATAGCTGGAGAGTCCTATGGTCTCGCTGCTGGGTCATGGATAGGACCATATGCCATTTGCCGATCGTGGGAATCATTAGCGTGCAAAAAGAGAAAACAGACTGATTCAAAAACCCAGACGCTTCCTATGGCTGTTCATATCGTTTCTGGCAGCGAAGATGGAGAGAGAGGTGGGGCTCCAATTCTCTGTATAGAAGATGCCACCAAATCTTGTCGAGAATTCTCGAAAGGACAGTCTGAGTGGACACCGATTCTCCTTTTGGTCCCACTGGTTCTCGGGCTTGACAAAGTGAATCCCAGGTTTGCAGTTGTGAAGTTGATTGTTTTCTTTCTGGTCTGTGCTTGTATTTGTATTTGGCCTTTGTGACACATTGCTAAAATCTGGTGACAGGTACATTCCATCTCTAATTGCCACTTTCACTTTCCCTCAGAGCGTGGGCATTTTGGGTGGCAAACCCGGTGCCTCAACTTACATAATTGGCGTTCAAGAAGACAAAGGTTTCTACCTTGATCCGCACGAAGTTCAACAGGTATAATTTCGTGCCTAAATCGGATTAGATGCCATAAGATCTATCTTTCTCTGATAGGAAGATCTGATAGTAATCATCTATATTAATGGAATTTCACATTTTGGTTTCACTTATTGATACTTATCGTTTAATGACTGGTTTAGGTGGTCACAGTCAACAAAGAAACTCCAGATGTTGACACATCCTCCTATCATTGCAAGTGAGTTTTATCTAATCATTTCCTATTTCAATCGATCTTTGCCTGGTTCAGTTTCATCTTGTTTCTTAATATTATCTTGAATCTGCATCAGTGTTCTTCGTTATGTTCTTTTGGAATCACTAGACCCATCTCTAGCTCTCGGATTCTATTGCCGCGACAAAGGTACTGTATTATTACCACATTCTCCGAAACCCAAAGTTTAAAACCAGTAGTATCCTAACTTGATAAAAACTTCCCTAATCTTCAACAGATGATTTCGACGACTTCTGTCTCCGAGCATCAAAACTAGCTGAGGAATCAAACGGTGCTCCATTGTTCACCGTAACTCAAACCCACAGTGCGATAAACCAAAACAACTATGGGTTTTCAGAGAACAACATCGGGGACGAACGTGAAGATGACTGGCAATTGCTCTGATCATCATCATCAAACATTTTAACAAATCTCAAGCGACAGTTCTTTTTCCTTTTGTTAACCAGTTCGTCGTTTTTTCAGGTGTTGGTGTAAATTACATCAGAATCAAAACACAATGTTGTACTATAAAATCTTTGGGATTTTTTCAAACATAGATTGAAGCATGTGAAAATGGAAGAGTAGAGAAAGCTAAAGGTATTTGTACATCACTCCATTTTCCTATCTTCTTCCCCATCGACATCTTCATCATCACTCCTTCACCTTCACTCTCTTTTCTTCCACCAATCATGACCACCGCTTCACCCCCCAATATTCCGGCGAAAACTGAACTTCCAGTCGCCATCGGAAGCTGTATAGTTTCAAGATCCAGTTTCCAATTTCTCAAATCATCCTCAGTTTCCCATTGTAACTCAGTGTCAGTGAAGCACCATAACCTAGAGGAGCTTCTAAAGTCTCTGGCGGTGCGACCTCTCGGGCTAGTATCCGGAAATCGCCAGATGTTTTCGATTTTGGACCACGAATTTGTAGCTGGATCGTAAATTTCTCCGTCGGATCGGAATTTTCCTTGAGATTCCGTTCCGTAACCGCTCAATACGCAAAACCTTGGATCTGTTCCAATGGCGAATCCTTGACATTCGTCTCTTCCGTCCGTCATCGGAGGAATCGTAGACCACTCGTCTTTCTCCACGTCGTACATCTCCGCCGAGCGTAAAGCGTTTTTCTGATTGTCGTGACCTCCGGCGACGTATACCTTCGTTGAACCGACGGAAGCGCAGGCGAAGAACGACCGCGATTCCTTCATCGACGCACCTCGTCTCCACTTCCTTCCGGCGAATTCCAAAACGTAAACGCCTCTCGTCGGCTGTAACGTCTCCGGATCCCAACCGCCGATGAGTAGAATCTTCCCGGCGTCCTGAAGCACGACGCACTCGCAGAAAAGCGGGATCTGCACCTCCTTTGGAAACGCGATGCGGTGCCACGTGGACATCGCAGGGTTGTAAACGCTCAATCCAAAACGCGGCGTGCAGAAAACGCGAGGTTGTGACTCATCTTCTGATTTATTCTCGTCCACCATTAATGTCTCCGCAACCGCTTTAGACGCTGGAGTTGGCAGCGTAAGCGGTTGAACAAGGCAGAGAAGAAACTCAGCTTTGCCGCATCTCCGCCGCTCTTGGATGAAGGAAGAGTCGGAGGAGATTAAGGTTCGCCAAGAACGGCAAACGGATTTCATGGCGGATTGAAATTGGTACGGAACTCTGATCAAACACTCCATAGCTAATTCGGACGGTAAACCGGGAATCAAATCGTGACATATCTGGAAATCTCCAGCTTTCTTTTTCGACATTTCCATAATCATCGAACTCGAAAAAAAAAAAAAACTTGTTTGATAAAGAAACAAAAGCAAGCTTCTTAAAACATAGAGTGAGTTTGATTGAGCAAAGTGTGTGGTTGTGGAGAAGAAAGACAACACAAAAACTGAAGAAAATTGCGATTTACTTTTGAGTGAATGTGAAGTTACAAGAGGTGGCCAGAGCCTTTAAATAGGGAAGAGGAAGATGAGTTTGCAGTTGAAATACCGGGACGGTTCGTTTAAATTTTGAACTTTTTAACTTATTTAGCAGATTATGAAAATCAAGATTCGTGTTTGTCGCAAAACGCAAAATGTACCTTAAAGTAGTATTTCATGATGACGGTGTGCTTTTTTGTTCAATCAAACTTTTTAGAAAAGCAGAAAGCTTCTAGTAGCTTTAGAAGGACAAAAGATAAATACTAACAGTGGAGCCGACTCATGAACAGAACTCCAAAAAATCTTGAATATTAACCATTTCTTTTACAGCATAACACTAATTTTATTATGGCGGTGAATATATCGGTGTGTTCCTAGATCGCCTCAACATAATATCTTTTGGTCAAGTTCGAGAAAGAAATAGCTTATGTTGTATTTTGCAAGAGATAATAACCTGAGGTTAAGTAAAAAAGAAACAAATATAGGTTAAGCGAAGTTAGGTAAGTTTTTTGTATAATTTACTGCATCAAGTGAGATATTATGTGCCGCACTATTAGTATTTGGTTTACGCTTTCACCACAAACAAAGTGACAAAACTATAAAGCTTGTTTGAACTAATAGTGTTTTAATTAATTAGCTTATCAACTAAATTACTATTTTCCCTTACTATATATATCAATATCATGTGTTTTAAATTTGTAATACGTATTAGTTTACGCAGAACGTTTGTGAGGGCAGTTAGCCAGTTACATATATATATATATATATATGAATGAAGATTTATTAATATGGACTGATTAGAAGGTTTTCTACTTTATAGCTTTCTAGAAGCCCTCATGGATTACATTGGCCTTATCCTTGGGTCTTACTTTTAGATTATACCCAAAAGATTAATACGTGACACGTAGATTATGCGGTGCACCGACGTAAAAGGTACGTCTCGCCGACTTACAGCCTCACACAACACAAGTCATCTCGTCCCCACCAAATAATGATGCTTTCTGTTAATTCATCTTTATTTTTTGGTTTATTTATAATTCTACACTTACTATTTATGCCTTAATCTCGAGGTGTATGTAAAAGCATGAGAAAAATTATAATTCATTTTTACGATGGATGATATAATCACTACACAACTTTTGTTGTGTAAAAGTGTTTAGTTGTATTCATTTTGTACAATACAAAAAAAAAATTGTATTTAGTATTATACTGCCAACTAAAAAAGCGGTGGGAGTTCGAACCTCACTCTCATGGATTTCGTCACTCATGGATCATTTTTATTAATCGATCTGAGATGAATTTGCTCACAAATTATGACAGGATTTTTTTCTTTTTGACAACCAAAAATCTATTTACCTAAGATTAATCATACGTACGCTACACACACACATATACAGAGAGACTAATAGTCTAATACTAACAAAAAAATCTTACAGAAAAAAAAAGGTTGTATTCACCATTGTACAGTATGCATGCATGCGAATCATAATTAGCTAGATATTTTTCTATGCTTTCTTTTATAAGAATATGTTTTGTTTCAACGATCAATGTCATTCATGACTAACTTGCGTAGTCCTCTGTAATGTACAGTTCGTCCCATAATATTAGTTGGATCCAAGAAAAATACAATTTTACAGTATAGACGATATTATGGAAGTTTTTTCGGGTATATTACCAGCCAGTTCAAAATAATCATAAGTTGGTGTTGGGACGTAATTAAATTGCTGTACACTAGCTGGTCCGATAAGAAAACGATGATTTTCAAAGGTCCAATAACGGAGATGATACTAATTATTATGTTTTGGTTTTTATATCGAAAAGATTATGGACCTAATTTGTTTAGAATAATTTTCATTTTATCGTGTACTATGATAATATAAACATTTAAAAGCTAAAATACAAGTCCTAACTACTGGGAACTGCGATCAAGCGGTCAAATTGGTTTTGTTACAAGTTGGTTAAAATTAATAAATAAACATGTTTTAAATTTGGATATTAGCGATAAGAACATAGCCAAAAAGAAAAAATGGGGTCGGACATTAATAGGGGGCTGGTCCATTGTCTTTTCTTGTTTTGTCAACTGTCCTTTCTTTTATTATTACTTCTCTCTACTTATGTATTTTCTCTCTATCAGCTTTTGTATCTTTATTCATCACTAATTATTGTGGAGTGAACACAAAACAACTGTTAATAACGTAGATTTTCTTTGAATAGTAATTGTTTTGTTTCGCACATATAGAGACTGGTACCCTAATAAACCTAAAAGTTAACAAGGGAGATAGCTTTTGAAACTTTTTTTCTCGACAAGAAAAAGCAACTAACGTCGTTAATTTTGTTTTGCTTCCCTTAAACGGATGATGGATGTACTATTAAAACATATAATCTATTAATTTATCTCACGCCGATAGAAAGAAGAATTTGAAGTCATCACGAAACTGAAGAGGTTGTTATTTTTTCAACGAAGGTTGATTGATTTACGACTACGATGAAGTGGATTGGTTTCTAATTATTCTGAAAATGAAACCAAAATTATAATATTATTAATAATAAAGCAAAAGAAGAAAAATAGGATAAGGGTTCTAGAAAAGCATTTGATTTTTTTTTCCCTTTTTGGGAGTTGTCATCTTTATGGGGAGTAGACGAGTGGGCCGAAACTGGCAAGCACTTATCGTCTAGACCTCTTCCTATACGGTTACTAAAGTTTTCCTCTTTCTTTTCTTCTAGAAGACCATATCATATATTCGTTCATTCATATATATGAGTAGTTTTTAATAGCACTAAATAACTATATTTTGGTTTATAAGTGACCAAGGGTTTGAGTTGGCAACTAGATGTATAATTAGCATATTTCTTCCATGACCATTATAGTGGAACTAATGCAAGAGAATAGGCGATAGCCAAACCGTATTCAGCTCAGGTTAAAATCACATTCTACCTTGATTCTGCTCGACCGGAATTATTAATCAACAGGTCCAAACCGGATTGCTCATGGGTGGGTGGACTATGACCGAAAGGTAAAACAAAAAGCCAAAAATATATCAAGAACAATTTGCTGGGAAGAACACAAAGTAAAAAGCTCACAAATGGCAAACGAAAATGGATAATCAAAAGAAGATCACTAGTCTCTGAAAACGAAAACGAAAATGGATAAAAGATCACTAGTATCTGATCACTGAAACAAAACCAAAACTCAGATACCAAAATCTATGGAATGAGTAAAGATAAAGAAGGAAGCTTTCATTAATTCATTCTTCTGACAAGCTCGTTGATGAAATTCTCTCGGTTTCCAGCATCACCACCTTCGACGTAGTGGTTTCTTTTTTCTTGAGGCCACCGAGTGGTGCCTTTAATTGGAATGGCCAGAGGAAGTTATTCGCTTCCTTGAAGTGAGGTCCAACGGTCATGATCTCATGGATCAGATCCTCCACACAGATGATACCATGCTTTCCTAGAATGTTTTCTTAGAGCTTGGTCTACTATCGAGTTGTCGGTAAGTGCTATCCTCTGGTGGTTCAGTTTTCCATATCCCCTTTTGTAAATCAGTTCCTTAACACTCTTCAAGTTTGGATATCTGCACCAGAGATATCATTCGGTTAGAGCAGCATCTTCTCATGGTTAACATATATATATATAGAGAAAGTCAGATTACATACCCGTAAGTCACGTAAGGTTCAACTCGGCGCAACATGTTTATTGTTGCCTTGAGAAACACACCATTGAAGAAGAGTGTTACTGAGACCCGGAAGCTTATCTTCAAGAGAGCTGAGCAGTATGCCAAAGAGTATGCGGAGAAGATAAAAATATATACTTTTGTTGGTTTTGATAATTAAGATGATTGTTCTGTTGATGGTTGTTCTAATGTTATGTTTTTGGTTTTTCTTTGTTTAGGATAATGAGTTGATCCGATTGAAGAGAGAGGCTAAGTTGAAAGGAGGGTTCTATGTTGAGCCGGAGACTAAATTGCTCTTTATCATTCGTGTCTGTGGGTATGTGTTTATTATTATGTTCGCGTCACATAAGTACTACAAACAGTTTCTCTTGTTTCATGTACATGGATGTTTATCTTTTGCAGTATCAATGCTATTAACCCAAAAACCAAGAAGATTCTGCAGATCCTGCGTTTGAGACAGGTAGATTTCACAGATTGCTACGTTCATCTAGTCCCAAATATTTTATTAGTCTAATAGATGTATCCGTTATATGTTTAACTGGCATGTTATAGTTTTGGGATGATCATCTCTTTAAAAGAGAGTAGAAAAGACTCTTACCTTATTCAGGAAGTTTACTCATGATATACATTTCGTGCAGATCTTCAATGGTGTGTTTTTATATAAAATACCCCAAAAGGATTTCGTTGACTAGTGCAAAACTTATTTAACTCAAATTTTATAAGTCTGTCGGCTGTGTAAAATTGTCCAAATTATGTTCATATAGATTGACCGATGAATTGGTTCATCGGTCGTTCAGTTAAATCGGTTAAGTGGTATGTTTGAAGTTTGATGAATCGATAGGACGTTTAATTAGTAGTCTATTGTTTGATCTTCTGTTAATTTAATGAATTGTCCTTACAAAATGCGGTTTAGACCTTTGACAAAGCAATTTTAAAGATGGGGCTTAGACCTCAGTTAATTCTTGACGTTTCTGTAACATTCATATCGTCTATATGCAACACTCATCTCTATGATATTAACTGTTAAAAATATGTATAGTCAGTTAGAAAAATTCAAACATAGAGGACATACACACACTGACACCACATACATACACAGTATATACAATATATCAATATATTATGTGTATGAATACAACCTACACTAGATAAAAATGAATATCACCTACCGATGTGAACCTTTTTTTTATATATAAAGACACGTTCTAAGGAATAAGATCGACGATTTCAAAATCGAAATATAAAACTTGGTCAACATAGCTAATTAACTCATTATATATAATGCACTACATAATGGATCAAGAAAATCAAGAATCACCGGAGCTTAAATGGCAGGAGGAGGAACGACCTTAGAGTACACGCCAACATGGGTGGTTGCTCTCGTCTGCTCTGTCATCGTCTCCATCTCTTTCGCCGTCGAGCGTCTCCTCCATCGTGCCGGAAAGGTTATATATACACACACACACATCTCTCTGTGTTTATTTATATGTATAGATTTATACGTTGTCGACTAAATGACATGTATACATGTGGAATACAGCACTTTCAGAAGAACGATCA
The DNA here is from genome assembly GCA_018361395.1 of Boechera stricta. NCBI lineage: Eukaryota > Viridiplantae > Streptophyta > Magnoliopsida > Brassicales > Brassicaceae > Boechera > Boechera stricta. Next base: position 21,048,307 of record CM031541.1, on the reverse strand, counting down.
GAAACAGCTTTTTGGGGCATTACAGAAGATCAAAGAAGGTGACATCATGTTTTAGCCAATAATTATAAAATTTAATAGATTAGCTCATTTGTTTTGAAAAGTGCAACCTCAACCCATTATCTAATCATTCGTAATAAAGTTTTTGATCATGTGATATCATTTGATCATCGTTCTAACAATATTCTTACAAAAACCGTGAATTGGCAACAGAACTTATGTTACTAGGGTTCATATCGTTGCTACTATCAGTAAGCCAGTCTAAAATAGCAAAGATTTGCATACCAAAGGACTTGAGTGAAAAGTTTCTCCCTTGTAATAAACCAAAGGATGATAAGTCCCTCAAAGACTCCTCCCATTTCCAGTTCAGCTTCACCAGCCGTCACCTCCTCGCTGGAGATTCCGCTGCCGGCGACTACTGCTCCCAAAAGGTATTTACCCTTTTTTAGTTTTTATTTTTTGGGTCAAACCCAAGATTTATCTCTTTTTGGATTTTTCTTTTGTCTTACACGTTTTCAGCATTTGTTACATTCTCAATGATATATGATTGGATTTGAAGACGTGCATAGAATTGACATAGATTGTCTATAATATGATATTTTTTTGGATATTTTGTTTTTAAATTCAGGGGAAGGTACCGTTAATGTCGTTATCAGCTCTGCACGAGCTTCATATATTCATCTTCGTATTAGCTGTTTCCCACATTATTTTCTGCCTCTTGACCATTCTTTTTGGTACCATGAAGGTATTTTCTTAATTACACCTTACTTCAACAATATTAATACTTTTGTCTATCTTCATTCGCTAATGAATATCACTTAACTTTTAAATCCTAAACTCTAAAATCAAAGCTCACACCACAAGATGCAATTGCTAACTTATATCAGCATAATAAGTTTCTTGTTAATTCTGTCTAATATTCATAACATAATGTTATTGGCATAGATAATGCAATGGAGAAAATGGGAGGATCAAGTTTTAGAGGAGGACTACAACACAGACCAAGGTATATACAATTATGATATAAAAGAAACTTAGTAGAATGAATTTTTTTTTGTTTCAGGGTCTTGAGAACTTTTCATTTTAAGGATAATTATAATCATTTTTAACCCTTTTTATACACATATCTACTAAGTGATACAGAAGAAATTCACACACGTTCAAGAACACGAATTCATCAGGGGACGATTTCTTGGGGTTGGAAAAGCTGATGCTTGCTTTGGATGGTTGGTGCGTCTTTTTTTTTTCTATGAAGTTATCTTAATTCTCAAGACATGTTTGTATGTACGTACATTCAAAAGTTTTGAGTTTTTGAGTGTGTTCTTGTCCCATGCAGCAATCATTTATGAAACAATTTCTTGCGTCAGTCAATAAATCAGATTACATCACGATGAGGCTAGGTTTTGTCACGGTATAAATCTCGGATTTTGATTCGTCCTTAGAATTGAGTTTCTATCTACATCAACTTCTAAGTTCTAAAACAACTTCTTCTTTTTTTCTTTCCTATTAGACTCATTGCAAGACCAACCCAAAATTCAATTTCCATAAGTATTTAATGCGTGCCCTTAATTCCGATTTCAAGAAAGTTGTCGGTATCAGGTAAAAAATTTCAAGCTTTTCAAAAAACCGTACTTAATTCAAAAAAAATGTTCTTGATTCTGTTCTAATGTATTTATCAATCAACTCGCAGTTGGTACCTTTGGGTATTTGTGGTTCTCTTCTTGCTTCTAAACATTACTGGTGAGATGACATAGTTTAACTTCGATCCAAACCAAGTTTTCTTCTTTCTTTCTTTTTCGGTGTAATGATCATCGACTCCATCTTTCTTGCAGCATGGCATGTTTACTTCTGGCTAGCTTTTATTCCTTTGATTGTAAGTCCCTAAACCGCTCCTCCATGTCTATGCTTCAAACCCATTTTGATCATCAACCGGTTTTACACGATTTTCTCCTCAGCTTTTGCTTGCCGTGGGGACGAAGTTGGAGCATATCATCACAGATTTGGCTCATGAAGTTGCAGAGAAACACATTGCTGTGGAAGGAGATTTAGTAGTCCGACCATCAGATGATTTATTCTGGTTTCGAAGTCCCCGGCTGGTTCTCTTCTTGATCCATTTCATTCTTTTCCAAAATTCCTTTGAATTAGCCTACTTCTTCTTTATCCTCGTAAGTGTACTCGTACCATAATTTAATCTAAACCATTCAAGAAGATATATCAATATACGTAGAAAACTCTTGCAACTGTAACAACAGGTTCAATATGGTTGGGACTCTTGCATCATGGGACATGTCAAGTTCATAATTCCAAGACTCATCATCGGGTAATAATAACCATTCTCGCCAAAGCTTCTTATATCTATATCCTTAAAAGTTTCTTGATCTTGAAATGTTGAATCTTTTGACTCTGTTTTTCAGGGTATTGGTTCAGCTTCTCTGCAGTTACAGTACCTTGCCGCTCTATGCACTCGTCACTCAGGTACAGATTTTGCATCTCCTTGTCATTCCCTTGTGTGCTGAATATCAACTAGACCAAGACACAAACTCAAAACCACACCTTCTTCTTTTGGTGAAAAGATGGGAAGTTCATTCAAAGGTGCAATATTCAACGAGCAGACACAGCAACAGCTTGTTGGATGGGCAAAAATGGCTAAAAAGGGAGTGAAGAAAGGTTCAACTCACGCAGGTAGCAGTCATGGTGGCAGTCCAAACCCTCCTGCAGCTACTCCTTCACCGCGGTCTATTCAGTTGCAGTCGTTGCTAGGAAAAGGCTCGTCTCAACAAAACCAGCACCTTGGGAAAACACCAGAGATTGTTCAGAAAGATTAACAAAAGCTTCCAACAGAACAAAAACTTCTTGGGACTTTGTTTTGTACCTAAAACGGATTTAACAGTGTTGTAAGAAATATATATACAGCAAAGATGCTGAATCTCTTTGTCAATTGATCAAACAAACGATTTGCTTTCTAAACAAGCCTTTGTTTTTGGAAAATCTCTAAGGTTCCTTCAGTAATCAGTATCATTATAAAAAGAACTTCTATATGTAACTACGGGTACTACTAGTCTATATGTATTTATCTAAAGAACTCATAAATGAGGCTCATCGACCTATAGACATCATCAATATAAACATGTCAAAATGCTCACCTGACTCTTCTTCACAACCTCCAATTTGACGATCAAACATCTAAAAGAATGCTATATAGGTAATCAGAACAAAATAACATTTTATTTCATGGTTTTTAAATTATAAATTTACATACTTTCACTTAAATCTCATATCCATCTTTCGATTATATTGAGTTTGTTTCCGTATTTTGTGCTTGTTTTTAAAAATTCAATAATAACATGGAACAAATTATATTTAGTAAGATGGCACAATTGAATTGAGGAATAGGAAGAGATCCAAAAGAAATAAGTAAAAGAGGATTTTAGTAGCTGAAAGAGAATTCTGATATATGTCACTCCAAACAGGAACCACCAAATTCAACATTTTTGGTTTTAACATTTTCGTTTTTAGGTAAGGAAAAAGGATAAAGGGGAACTGGTGACCACGACGAGATCTGTATCTTACAGACAACATAAAGAGGGGAGAAAGACAACCGGTTACATCATTTGGTGATTAAACAGAGACAAAGAAAGACAGCTTGCAAATTTTTTTTCCATCATTCCTCTGCAGCACTAGCTGCGTTAAGATCCACACTTAGATCCAATTCCTGCAAACACAAAACAATGATCACTTCCCAATCGCAGAAGATGTCGCGGTTCATTAATAAAACCCATACATTTGTGATTCCGGAACATTACCTTTCCGGTGATCAATTTATACATGTTCAACACATCAACAACAGTTGTGTCAAAGTGTGTTGTAGCATCATAACTCTGTTTAGCACATGAACAAAAGGTTATTAGAAACCAGTCAACTTTAGGATGCTCACAAAAAAAAGGGATAACCACACTAACCGTTGATATGAAGCAGTTGTCCAAAGTGGGTTCGTTGACAGGCTCATATCTATCATAGATGTCGAAGAACAGCTCATCAACAGGACCCAGAAGGTCGATTCCAGGCTTGAGCTCGGTTTGAGGGTTATCAGTTTCAGCGTCTGTTGACACAAATGCTATGAATTTTCCCTTGGGAGCAACGTTGTGTGAATACGAACAACAGAAGACATACCTGTCGGTTACAATAAAGATGTAATCATGAGCCGAGAAACAAGCATATCAATCGACTCAATGTTTGCGCATTGCCAGGTTTTATAGTGTGTGTTTCAATTGACAAAATAATATAGTTGAGAAGAGTGTCTTGCCAACATTCATCTAAAGAGACATTAGCTTCAATTGTGAATTAAGGAAGGTATCTCAGCAAGCTCGAGCATAATTCAGACAAAGCTTAGCTACCATAGAGAACAAATATATGCAAATTGATGCTTCAATTCCTTCAAGTAATTCAGACTCATTTACTTCTATAAGTGGAACCAAAGGATGAATTAGAGAAACTCACATGTCTGATTTGCGGCCCAATTGTTTTTGGGGTAGGATGACTTGCACCGAGTGAGAATCATTGGTGTTTGGAATAGGGTGGCTCATAATAGCAATCGCCCGAGCAACCCTGCCAATCTTCCTGACCTGTTTTAATAGGATTATAAAACATATCAAAATTATTGTAACATATATAACCAGGAAAAAGTGGGAGATTTAAAAATGCCTAACAGGCTCACATATCAACAGACAGAAAACACAGATGGGAACTATACACACCCAACAAAAAATCAAGGAGAGCTTCCTGCTCCTATGGAGAAGCATCAGACAAAGCTAAATGACAGTGTGATTTGTGGTCGCAGTCATTACCTTGTTGGGCAGGTAAGATGGATCGCAGACAACTTTCTTGCATTTGGCAGTCTCTCCCTCAGATGTAACACCAGTAACCTTACCCTCCTCGTCGAACTCTACCTGTTATAGAAGCAACATCAGTTGCTGAACGATTGAAGCAAAAAGCTGCAAAGATAAGGAAGCCAAAGACACACCTTGCACTCAGGTTTGTTCAACATATACGTCCCACCATAGACAGCACTAAGCCGTGCAAATGCCTGAACCAAGGAAGAGAAGAAAGAAATTCAAAGAGATTCGAGAAACTATCATCCAAAACATCAGAATAGTTGCACCAACCAAATAAAGCATGTATATAAAAGATAAAGAAAAAACCTGAGGCAATTCTCCCAACCCATAGAGAGGATAGATATATGGTGAACCTCCTTGGAAACGTGCAAGGGACTCTGCGTAGAGCTGATAAAACATTTAAAGCAACAGTGTCAAAAATGCTTAACTCAGAGAAAAATACAAGAATGTTAAAACAAGGGGAGCCATAGTTTACAGTCCGACAAGAGCAATTCACCTTCATTCTCATTACAGTATCATAGGCAGGTTGATGGAGATGATTGTCATTACAGTGAAGTGCCACTGCATGACCAATAAAGTCAATAGTATCTTCACCAAGACCGAATTTCCTGCCAAAGTGTTATCTTAATAGTTAGCAGCAGATAGTCTAAATCAAATATTGACAACACGATAATGCAGAAGACAAAAAAACATCAACTTACGCAATCAACTCCTTTGTTCTAACTCTCCTCAAATCCATTCCATCATGTGTTTTTGGGTCCTTCTCGTCGTATTCCTGAACATAGCTGAAAAACTTTCCGGCTCGACGTTTCTCAAAAATACCCATAAGAGGAGATTTGAGGGCCTCCATTGGAGTTGCTGGCACCTTTTGGACCTGTAGGATATAAACAGTTAAAACAACTAGAAAAAAAATACTTAAAACTGCAAAAATCTGCAGCTAGAATGTTCAGTGAAAAGCTTTTGACCAACAGAAAGCATAGGAGAAAGAAAGATGCACAAACAGACTTGAAATCTATGGTTAAAAAAAGGAAGAGAATGAGTCACAAGATAAAATGAAAATGAGTTCTCACTGTACCTTGCCTTTGACAAAAACATAGCTTCCATCAACAGCTTTAAAAGACAAGTACTTGGTCACATCCGTATGAATAAGGACACGAACAAGCTTTCCATTTGCCATCATAAACTGGTCCGCCACATTGAGAGAGAACATTTAGTAATCCGCATTAGTATAATAAAGCTATTAAAGAGACGATTAAGCTGGAAACGAGCTAATATGATACCTTAGGCATCATGTCAACATTGTAGTCTCTGCTAGAGCCTAAATGAGCAGGAGCCTTTTCTTCTCCCCTGAACTTCTTCCACAGCTGTGAAACAAAGCAGCATCAATAACGCTTGCTAACGATAACTTAACCACAAAAAAAAGTCTTGAGTATAGATAATAAGAGGGAAATTGACCTGATTGAGATTAAGCGATGTTGACTCTCCACCGTAGTAGTCATTCCTGTCCATGTGAAGTACCTATTCGGAATATACACCATTAGATTACTTATAAGAAGTAAACTTGGCTTATTGATTAAAGACAAAGTCAGCTAAAAATCACATAGAAGATAATAGGAGTGGAGAAGGCATCTATCTCATCATTAAATTTAGTATTTTTTCCCCAATCTCAATAACGAAATGTAGCAAATTCAGATCATTGAAAAAATCGGGAGGTCAATTGATTCAATGATCAAAAAAATCATGTTGAAGCTCACAGAGCAATCGCTTAAAATCGGAAAACCATAGCCTTAGATCACACACAATCGGAGATACAGTCTCACTAAGATCCGTTCATCATGAAACGAACTAAAAAAACTTCGAATCATGAATTTCTCCGGATCAAGCACCATCCGAAAAAATCAAGCATAGGATTCAAAACCAAAAAAAAAAACCCAAAAGACGAGTTGAGAAAAGAGACCTTAATACCATCGACGGAGAGAAGACCACTAAGGATGCACTCCTTGAGACCAGTACCCAGAACAATTACTTCGTACTCTTCATCCATAGCTGATCCCCAAAGTCTCACACAGAAGAAAGAGGGGGACTTTTTTGGTATATAGTAGAGATAGAGAGAGAGAGATCGGTGATTGCGTCTATATATCAATCGGGAATCTCCGTCGAACAAAATTCTCCTTTTTTAGTTTTCTTTATTTTTATTTTATTTAAAGAAATCATTTTTCCTATTCGAGTATTAAAATGGATAAATCAAAATCTTACTAAGTTTCGTGTAAGACCTTTTTTTTTGTAATAGATGTTTTTTTGTTTATTTTACAGTAAGTCGACACTAAAAACTAGGTCATTAAAAATAATAAACAGAAAAAAAGAGAAGAAAAAGGATTACAACTCTAGACACATATATAAAGACATTGCTCTACTGTGGTACTGCTACCAGACGATGTTGTAGAGCTCATCCTAGAGAGACTTCCTGTGAAGTCTCTGCTGAGATTCAAGTCTGTATCCGACAAAGGGTAATCGACAATCGAGTTCCCAAGTTTCAAAGAAAGACAGTTGATCCGGTCACTGAGGTCCAAATGTCATTTATATGACCTATATATAATGATATAAAAGATGAAGCTCAAAGGAAAAGAATTGTGTTGTTGGGGTCGTCTATAATTAGTATGGTAAGTTCCAGAAAAAATGTATATACCCATAAAATTGCCACGAACATTTTTGTGGGTATACAAAAAACCCACGTTTTACCACGATTTTTCACGCAACTATGAATTACCACAAAAATAAAAATAACGTAGCAATTCGTAGGAATATCGTGGGTAAACTTGCCACGGTTATATTAGTGGATACCATTTACCACGAATTACCACGAAAATCGTGGTGGCAAGTGACCAAATACCACACTTACCCACTAATATTATCGTGGTAAATCATACCCACGACTAATATCGTGGCAATACGTAGTTTTTACAATAGTTTGCCATAAATTACCACAAGATTTATAATGGGAATTCGTGACAATATTTATATATAATTTTTATAATAAAACATTACATAATAGTAGATTATTTAAAAAATATTATAAAATACAATTTGAAAAAACTATAAGTAGTACAGTACATTACTATAACACATATAGAATTATACTAAAAGACACACATTTATTCAATATAACAACCCACATTATTCATTATAAATTATTTAATAAAAATTTAAATTACTTATAAGTAATTGAAAAATACAATACCCACGAAATTGCTATCAAAATTAAAACCATTTACATATATATATTTTACATAAAATTAAAACTATTTACTTATAATTTTTTTAATCTAGTAATTTTCTTAACCGTGAATCTAAAACCCGAAAATTTTTAGATACACATATATATTTGAGGTGTAGAAAGTTAACCAAATGTTTATGTAGTATAATGGTTATCATCTGGTTGCCTTATATGTTGAGGTCTAGGGTTTGGGTCCTACTAGATGAAGATTTTCGTGATTTAATTCAGATTGCTGCAGGCTGCCGCTGGACTCGGCCGCCACCACTGCTATCGTCGACTATGAGACTAATATTTTTTTTAATTTATTTGGATTACCCAGGAAGAATCCCACACTGCCACGAATAAAAACGTGGCATTTACTACGAAAATCCATGAATGTTGTGAACAATTTTACATGAATTTTTCGTGGGTATAACATTTTATTCTACTAGTGTTCCCTACTTGGAACACCATGGTTTGCCATGCTAGTTGTGACGGTCTTATATGCCTCTTTTAGCACCAATGCTTGGAGAAACCATTCGATTATTCATAGGCAAAAGCCAGAGTATTTTGATGGCTCACTTTATTGGTTAACGGAGTGTGAAGAAACGAAGGTAATATCTTTTGATCTTCACACCGAAACTTTTCAAGTCATCTGTAAGGCTTCTTTTCCCCATGTATCTGACCGTCGCTACCTCGATGTACTCTTGTGCATATCCCAGTAAAACTGGCCCACCCAAGTGATATGGTCGTTTGGCGGGCACTATAGACCTCACCAAAAGCCTTTTGTTTTCCGGAGTGTTGTGAGTTTCCATTTCCAATAGTATTACCACTAGCGATTCTGGAGAATAAAATGTTATTGCTTGGTCGTGATATCGCGCAACCACTGGTGATACATGATCTCCATACTAAAACTCTTATGATGTAGTCTTTATACCTGGACACAATGGATATCACGTTTGTTATTTTGAAAGTTTATTCTCTGCTTCATTCAAATTAATTTGTCTCTACTACCCATGACGAACCATTGTAATCTAACATCTCCTGCATTTTTATTTCTCTGGCTTCTTGTTTTATGCAAGCTTTCTTGCTTTTACATTTGAGTTAAGTTTGAGAGGTTCAACGCATAAAACCTGGTCCCCTGGTTAAACTTCATTTTGATGTACCTAACCTAAGTGTGGTAAATAACTCATAACACCATAATGTCATGGCAAAGACAAGATCTATATTTGAAACAATAAAGTTTTATGTTGAACAAGACTACTTTTGTTAGCATAGTTGTCCGAACTAATTTAATAATTCAATTAGCATTTCCTAAAACAATTAAGTTTTTTTTTCTTAAGGGTAATAACCAATTGATTAAACCAAAAAACACAAATTTGGTTAAGAGAGGCAACTAGGAAATGGAAATAGAGAAAAATTGTCTCACAAATCTTTGAGAAAAAACAAATAACATATTCGTTTCCTTTGTTACTGCAGGCAGATCTGAGAGTGCAAAGCAAATTTATTTAATTATGGTCATTCATTTTTCAACAATAAATATATAAAAATTCTCTCATTATTTTCCTTTCTCTCTCTCTCTCTCTCTTAACCTCTCAATGAAAATCTCGTCCAGGTTCGCTCCTCTCCCATCTCCCTTGTCAATTCTCATCTACGAATGTTCTTATGTTTTTTGCAGATTCGCGTTCTCTTACCTTCTTTCCGATGCAATTTTCAGGGCCGAATTTACAATTGATGAGGTCAGGCATGGATTCTGATTGGGATCAGTGCCGGGTTTTGGTTTTTAGGTTTTGATGTTGACTACGTTTTCCTAAAATTCAGACCCTTGTTGCTCCCGTGAATCGATTCTACAGCATTTTCTGGGCTCGAGGCACGAAATCTCTAGTTTTTTTTTTTTTTTTCTTCTGGGTTTGATTCCTTTTCTTCTCTCTTATGCCCTTTGGAGCAATCTGGAGTGGCTGATTGCGCAAGTGGATACAAAAGTCTGGATTTTGATACGAGACATTTTCTTATAGAAGGAATCGATTCGAGGAAGGGATTTGGTAGAGACTATTGTCATTGTAAAGGTTTTGCCTTTTCTAGTGTTTTTCCGGATGTCAAAACAAGTTTTTGGCTGCTTTTTGGATTCTTGAGTTTGTTTATTTCGGAAATCTGGGTGGATGGAGAACGAAGAGATGTACCCTGATGAGCCTGTATGTTCTGAGTTGGAACCTGAGGAGACCATTGCTCAATCTCCAAAGAAAGATTTCCAGGAATTTACTGTGGAAGGAAGCGAAGGGAGTGATGTGGTTTTGGCAAGAGAGGCACCTCTTATAGGTATCACTCAACCGAGCAATTGCTGTGAATCTAGTGCAAAGAAACTGAAATGCAGGGTTAACGCTCATCTTCTTGGGCAACAGAAGAAGCTTAATAGACAGGATAGAGTCGAATTGGGACGACTTTTCCAAGGTGCTGTTAGCTCACAGGATTGGCAACTTTCCGAGAGGTTCATTCATCTGGCTGATCCACAGACTTTGAATGATTTCTTGTGCATTAGTCTAGATTCTATTTGGTTCTTGAGCACAGAGCACGAGTTACGGGGGATCACGGGATTGATTACCAAGATCATATGTCATGGTGCTCATGACTATACTAGAGCTACACTTAGGACTTCGTTTCTTGCTTCATGTGTTTCATCTTGCCAGAGCCGGACTGTGAGTCTTGCTGATACTGTCACTGTTATGGCTCAAAGGTACACATTTGATTCTCGCATAAGATGTTTCCCCTTTTCTCATACTAATAATAATGGCAACGCAGTTTTGGATTATTAGAGAATTGGGCTTCTGTTATGATTCCTTTTTGCTTTATTCGTTCACTACATTGTGTCTTACGTGTTACATTGATTGGTTACATCTGCTAGTGTTTTAATTTGTTAACTTTTCTTAGAAGTCGCTTTTTGTTAAATCTGTAATATCTCTTATGTTCATCTTCCTCATGGTTTAACTTGGGTTAGCTGGGAAGGGTGAGATACCCTTAACTATATAAATCCATTTTTTCCCATCTCGGCGTTTCCAGGTTGCATGAGCGTCTCCAAGAGTGTAATGGTGATGAGGTTCTCAAAGCAGAAGCTGGTGCCAAAGTTCAAAAGTTTACTGAATGGGCCCTCAAATGTATAGGTTTTCACTCCCGATGCCAGGGCCCTAGAGATAAAACTAACCAAGACTCAGCTGCTGAGATCCAACTCCAGCTTTCTGCTTTCAAGATGTTCTTGGATCTTGCAGGAAACCATCTATCAGGAAAAGATTTCACAGAAGCCTTTGATGCAGCTTGCTTCCCGCTTACGCTGTTCTCTACCTCGTTTAATCCTGGCTGGGCTTCTGGAATCTCAGCTACTGTCATTCATGGATTGCTTGGTATGCTGGTGGAAGGAGGCGCAGATAACGTAAATCAGTGCTTCCTTGAAGCTTCTCGTTTTGGGAGCACAGAACTTGTGCGCATCTTGTTGCAGGTAAATCTAATCCTTAATGATTGCTTGCAAGCTTCTTTGTGCAATCTAACTGAAATTTTTCCTGGTGCAGATTGCTCAAAGGAATAGCTTAGACGTGGATGTTGACTTAGCCCTGGGTTTTGCTTCGCATTATAGTAAAATCGAAACTATGGATTGCCTTGTGGAAGAAGGTCATGCAATTGCTTTCTTGGGTCCCTTGATGAGAGCTGCGGAGAGAGGTTGCATGCAAGTTGTTCAATGGTTTGTGAAAAGAGGCTGTCGTGAAATGGAGCTATGCTTAGCTCTCACAGCCGCCACTTCAAGCAGCCAGGTCGAGGTTGCTGCTTATCTCCTTCCTCATGTACCAAGACCCGTCCTCACTGCTCTCAGCATTGAAATCCTCAAAGCAGCCGGTGAAAGAAGTGGTGGTTCCCTCCACGGAGTAGAGTTTCTCCTAAAATCAGATTTCCTCCGGGATCCAGTAGCCACATATTCAGTTGCAGACACCATTGCAAAGTCAGAAGACGAGTCTGTTCCTTCAGATCTCAAATCATTTCTCCAAGAACACTGGTCAGAGGCTGCATTCAACCAAGGATTGAGGGAAAGCCAGGAAAATTTCATGAATTTCATGAGGGTTTTGAAACTTGGAGAGTCTGCAATCAGTTTAAAGGATCTCCCAGCACCATTGAGAGTAGCAATCGCCTACATGCCGCTGTACAGAGAGTGTGTGAAGGCGGGTGGGCAGCTGCTCTCACAAAAGCTAAGGGGACAGCTTGTGGAAGCCGCAAAACAGCTTCAAGGGTTCGATGTGGCCACAGAAGAAGTAAAGAAAGGTCATCATGAGCTCATGGCCGTTTTGGAGCATCACCTTCCTCTTTTTTTGGTCAAAGCTTATTCACACTGAGCAACAATGGATCCAGCATCTGAGCTATACGGGTTAACACAACTCGTTTTCTTAAAATAGCTGAGAAATAAGAACTGAGAAACAACCATACCACTACAGTTTTGGATTCTGATCCAGGTTGTGAGATGATGAAATGGGTTTTTGTACAAAACTTCCTATGGGAATGTCTTTGTCAAGTCTCTATATCTGTCTTTTATGCATCCTAAAGGACCTAAACCATGGGAGGGATAATCAAAGCCTTTTATATTATTTCATCTATAAATAAAGAAATAGATATATTATTTCACTGCTTCTGTCTCATACTCTCAAGTGTCCGTAATCAAAGCCTTTCAATATTAAGTTATTAACATTATGTCCCAATCTCATCTGGTTTTGTTTAAAACCATTAGAAAGGCGAAATCATAAAACTATGGAAACTATTAATTTCTCTTTATTTATATAGTTGTATAATTCTGCATCAACAAAACAAAGTTTTATAAATGAAATATTAATCTCTTACCCTGAAACCTTATGTAATGACAATAGACAAAACCTCCTCTCTGTTTTTTTTTTTTTAAGGATTTCTTCAATTAAAGAAACGTTTACATAAAAGTGGAATTAGAAGTTACATGTTTGGAATTAGAAGATGGCATGAAAGCAAGAACCATAAGCAAAACCATAATCCCAATAGGAATCAAGAGCAGCATAAACGGAGGAGGAGGCAATGGCGGAAGAATCAACGGTAAGATCAAGAGAGATGCTGTGAGACCAACAAGCACAACCATTGATTCTAAACTGAAGTAACTCGCTGATATTAGCCTCCTCGGACTGTTCTGTGACGACAATGTCCGAAACAGTTCTTGCTTCCTCATAATCGGAGCTGGAGCTGATCCACGAAAAGTGATGTTTTTTCGGTTATCTCTTGTCATGTCCATGTTGTTGTTGAGTGAACAATGTTCTTGAATGTTTATGATGTCGTTTTGTAGACTTGAGATATCACGAATCATTTAAAGAAAGGTTTTTCTTCTTCTTGGGGTTTGATCTGAAAAATCAGATCGACGTATGAAGAAACTGAGTTCGACTCAAATGCATAAAGCAACGAGCTTTTTACTTCTTCTGTCAATGTAGCTTGGTTGAAGAACCCTAGTGATGAAATTACCCAGGAGCTCGATATGATTCACGATTCTATATTCCTTAATGCAGACAAAACCCGAGGTTTAGAACGATTGATCTTGGCGTTTAGAAAGGACTAAACTTTTTTCTTTACCGGTAGAAAAGATTTGATTGGTGTTTACGAAACCTGCAAGAGAAAAAAATTGATCAGTAAATCGTTATGATTGAATAAAAAAAACATGAGCTTAAAAAACCAATATTGAGCAACGAATCAAACGAGAGATTTGGAGAGGATAAATCAGAAAATTGAAAGCAAGTACCTTTTAAGACGTTAAGAGCCAACCTCCTTCAGCGAGAAGAAGAAGATGGAGATTTAACGTTAGAAACCAAAATATGGGTGTTAAAGCTTAAATCCAGAGGAAGACGAAGAAAGTTTCTTTTGTAAGAAAATGAATACAGAGGAAGAAATAAAGAGTTGGGTGTGGTTTGATATAAAAAAGGTAAAAGATAATGAAGAAATAAATAAATCTTTTGGGATGAGAGACTGTGGAATCAGAGAAGAAACGGAAAAGAGAGGAAGGTTCACTGAATTTACAGATTTATTTTATTTTATTTTAGTTTCTATGTTTAATATTTTTCTCTTTTTGGGGGTGACAAGTGTGAGTAGCAAGTTGCTGATTCTGGAAGGTCTGAAAATTTGAAATCTCGCAATACTTTTTTGTTCTCTCTCTTCACAATCACAGTGGTTCTTCTCCCCTAGACACTTTATCTCTCTCTCTCTATCGATGACGTAGGCTAGAATTTATTTGCGGTAAGCCTCTGCTTGAGGTGGAGGTTTTAGTTTCTTTACGAATATTCCAATGGTGGTTTATTAATTAAACGAATCTAAAACTTTAACATTGTTCGTGTATTATAGGCTATAGTCAAAAGACTCAAAGTTGTTTTTTTTTCAAAAAAATAAAGCAGTCGTGATTTTTCCTTTCTGAGAGTTGTTATAGGCTTTTTAGTCTCGTATTATTTATAAGATTCTTTTTAGTCACGTATAATTTATAATTAGGATTTAAAAGTAATCGTTGGTAACACGAAAGCACATAAATTGTTAACCACTTGATGTTCAAAAAATGAAAGCTAATTTGCCTTCTTCGTTGCATAGTTTTGAAAGGTAGATTGCGTTTTTTATGGTTAGATTGACAAATTTGACATGATCATGATAAACGCATTCGATCATCGTTAATCAAGTGTTTCTATACATACACACGAACAATAATTTGTCGCAGTGTGTGAATGCTTTTCAAAATAAATAAATAAATTATCAAAATTTTGTAACGAAGATCGTAAGAAAAGTTTATAAAAGAAAACAAACAACTATATCTACAACAACAAAATTATCAGTATTAAAAAATACTAGAAATAGATAATTAAAGATCGATAAATGCATTAGGTTGTCACTAATTAATCTTTGTTCTATATAATAATGTATGTTTGTTTTGCATTGTTTATTAGATTAGTACTGTATCATGATTCAGAGTTGTAATCTATTGAAACTATGGACGGGAAAATGTACTAATTAAAGATTCGAATTCATCTGCGCACTAAAGGTGAATTCAAGGGATAGCAATAATTAATAGATTGAATGCAGTGATCAATTACCAATTTAATTGATATATATATATATATATATATATTCAACATTTATCAAAGAGACTGTATATATAAATTCTATATATGTGAATTAATTAAAATTTCCCACCTAATAATAATGTTGTCTATGTGTTATCGACCGATGATGACCCATATTGCTATTCCTCTCCTCGGCAGTTCATGTGGTAGCTGTATCGTATTATCGTTCTTAGTGGGACAGTTGGTCCAATATTTATTTTTCTTTTCGGGTTTATGCTTTTATTATTATTTAAAGCAGTGCAAACTTAAATTTATACAATTAGAGACTTTTTGTATTTTAATATATAGTCTGATTAGGTAGATAGATTTCTTTTATGAGGTTTATAAAATAAAAAAAAGTGGTGTTGTTTTTAGAATGTTTCAACAAAAAACGTGATATAGTGTAATCTATCGTATTATCAAATGTAATATATATGCAAAATCTTTGTTTTTTTTTTCTTTGAAAACACAAAAGATAAACGATACGTTTTGTTTAAATCCATCATTTTTAAAATAAAAGGGTACAATTAAGTTATCAAATAGATATATTTATACATACACACACTATATATACTACTTTTTGATGCGAGTTTAATTTTGAGGTACATGATAATTTTCGCAAGCAGTTTTGATTTTGCCGTTCGGGTATTAACCAATAGAAGCTTACCAGAATCCACTACTCTCTTTTTTTTTTTCAATCCAAAACACAATACTTATTTATCCAAATTCAATGAATCGCATATATAATCTATTACGTCTTTTCTACTCTAGAACAAATTAAAAAAAGGAGAATTGGTTTTTTCCCGTCAACCACTAGCTCACTGACATTACTATTCTACAATTATAATGGCTTAAGTAGACATAATTACAAAAAAAACTTTACCTCCCGCGATAAACAAAAACAAAACTTTGCGTGAATAAAAGATGATGCATGATATGATATCTTCCCGATACTTAAAGATATTCAAATCATCTGGGGGATATGTACTTGATCTGATATCTTTTGATTTTATGTATACATGATTTTATGGTTAGGATCGATGCCACTCGTTCCTATGTAAATAACTAAATATATGTACTGGAACATATGAACGTAAATATCATGTTTATAAAAAAAAAATATATATATATATATATAATACATCTCAAATTTGTAATTTAATGGTTTGTGCTAGTGATCGATACAAAGTTTGTCTATAAACTTGACTCATAGTTTATATTTCATAAAAACAGTTTAAATTTAATTCCTTTTTCTGTCAAATTTATAGAATAAAAAAATAAAGGATGAAAAATCATATCATATTTCATTAATATTTTTTGTAGATTGTTAATTGTGGAAAAATACAAATACATTGACATATGGAGTCTTTTCAAGATCACCAGTCTAAATGTCAGACGAAAATATCTTGATACTGTATTATATAATGGCGTAATGCTAGAATTTGTACAGAGAGCACAATCTCTTATCCAAATCAGAAAAAAAAAAAAATTATTCGTAGGCAAAACCAAGAAAGATATAGCAAATTTTAAGGGTGAAATATAGGAGTTTTTTATCTTCTTCTTTACTAATAATATCCTATGGATTCTATAAATTTAGTTCATGGTGTATATTTGATTTTAAAAAATTAGAAATAAAAAAATGGTGGAAAGGGAAAGCTAAAGAAATGGCAACCCATGCATGATTGCCTTGAACATCGCAAACCCTCCCTTAGATTGCATGTCTAGTGGTATATAGTGGACCTGCAACAATGTTCAACAAAATATCTAATATATTATATACATTGCATAATGCATAGACATAATAAGATGAATTATTATCTCAATAACGAGTTTATATGATGTGCCCACAGTTTCATCACATACTTGAGTTTTTAAAATGATTAATTCTATATCTCTATTAAGACTACCCTTGAATAATTTTAGTGGTATACGTAGAGATATATTGAAGAAAAGAATATAATTTAACCAAATGTTGATATAAATATAATTAAATAACCAATGATTTCGAAAGGTAGTGTAATGTGGATGGAACGGCACATGTCATTGTCACGTGTCTCGTTCCGATGGATTCAATGCATATCTCGACCAACTTGACTTATTAATATTCCTCGTACAACTCTTCAATCTAAAGCCATCTTTCTTCTACATTATACATTTCTTCATTTTCTCTTACCTTATAAATACTTTCCTCTTGCCAAAATTTCCCAAACTTATTGTTTTATGTATTTTTAAACCTAATACATTCAAGAAATGGTGTCTTATACTCTTATATAACTTTGTAAAAACATAGTCAATTTTTTTTTTTATGTATTCTTTCTTATAATTGAGTAATTATATACCGAAACATAAACTAATCTCACATCTATAAAACTTTGAATATTTTGGTTATTTAAAATATTCTTAACTATTTTAAAATACAAGCATATTGTTCAAACGTACTTATTTCTTACAAAAAATCTCTATATATTGTGTCTAAAAATACTTCTAATAATTTTCTATTTTATTTTATTTTGCTAGAAATCAAATTTCCTCTAATCTCTATATATTGTTGTTTTCCAACTTTTCTTAACAATATCCATTTTATAATACGCGTACACGGTACTGGTTATTTAATTAGGTACTACAACCGTGGACGGTGGATCCTCATAACCTAATCTGTATAATTAGTTATATATAACCATATGCATTAGTTAATTTAGAAACGAATTGATAAATCAACTCTACAGTAGTGCCATAGATAAAGCTAAAGTATTAATATATGGGGACATATACTTTTGTCTATTTTTGTATCCAGCTTTGTAATGAAGTCTGAGCAAAGATATGAACAGACTGAAAAGAGAATTAAAAAGATGATAACAGGAAGAAAAAGAAAAAAAACGCAAAATTCATGCATCTGCTGGTGAGGTTATTTGATTCATTGCATGTATCTTAATGATCCGTTTTTGTTTCACCTCCCTTGTCATAAAAGATAAGAAGAAAAAAAGCCACAATAAGAAAATTTTAAATTCTTAAGTCATTTCATTTTCGATATAATCCAATTTTTGCCAGTATTTGTTCTAAATCATATATATAATTTCTCATTTCATCTTCTTCTTATGTTTTGTACGTCACTAACATATATATATATATATATATATTTTCCATGTACCAAAACAATAAAAAGCTAAAAAAAAATTGTTATTAGTAGATAAAATAAAGGGAATAACAGAAATAAGAATAAAGATGAAATGATGAATTGATATGGAGGAGTAGGACCCAAGATTGTAAGCATGGTGGCTGTTCTGTTGTTTGTTACATCTCATTTTCAATCTTAATTCAAATTCTGTGTGCTTCTCACTATTTTCCCTAGCTATACAATACCATTCTTGGTTTTTTACTTTCAAAACCCCCCAAAAATAAAATTTTAAATAGTTAGTTGTTTAGACCAAAGGGCAAAGGTAGATGTCAAATCGACAACTTGGTTTCTTCACTTTTTAAATTGGTATAAAGCTACGCTAATTCATATAGTTAAGAGAATAAAATCCGACATTTTAGACTAGCTAGAAATTCCATCTTAATTAATTTTTAATTATGCAACTGTTATGTAAAATATTCTATAGGAATAAAAGTAATGCATTACCAGCAAAATTATGTATTCTTTTCTTTTTAATACCGACTAATTTCCAACTCTAATCTAGATCAGTGAACGTCTCAAAACTAATGTTGACCAATATATATATATGTTGCCTGCTACAACATTCAAAGTTCAAAGTTCCATTAAAAAGATAAAATTCCGATGTCGGGTATAATTAAAAGTTTTGGGGTAATAGTCAAAGAAGACATTTGTTTTGAATGTTTTTATCGTGTGGGGGATTTGATTCAATGCATTGTTCCAACCTTTTGAGTTTTGACTCTTTCCTCTTTTTTTTTTTTTTTAAATAATAATTATTCGTTTTCTGAATGATACTTTCCTCGATCGAACCTTTTACTACAGTGTCTTACTATACATAAGCGTATTAACAATCTCCCAAAATTGCATGAATTGATTACGACAATTTTAATAACAGAAAAATAGCATCTATTAAAACCTGGTCATAATGAAAAACGTTTGATTTCGATTTTTTTTTATTTAATAAAGAAAACACGTAACCAGATTTATTCTTAACTGATCAAAGATGCTCCAATTTCATGAAGCCTAAAACTCTCAAAAGATTCAATAACGTCACAAAACCCTGAGAGGTTTTAAAGAAAGAAGCATTTGAAGAAATCGTAACTTCTTCATCAATATCACATTTTGGCTGCTGCATCTGCCAAACGCTTCTTCTTCTTCTTGACACTAGCGGATTTGTAACCGCCTTTGCACGGTTTCCCCCACGGACTAACCGATGTCCTTCCTCGGCTTCCACTACTTTTGCTTTTTCCTTCACCTCCACCGTGTGGGTGATCACACGGATTCATCGCCACTCCTCTAACTTTGGGTCTTATCCCCAACCACCTACTCTGTCCTGCTTTCCTCAGCTTCTTCGTTCCATGAGACGGGTTCGACACTGTGCCAATCGTAGCACGACATCTGGCGTTGATCCACTTGGTGTTCCCTGATGGAAGCTTTATCAAGCATTTCCCTGAAGCAGGCTCCTTTAGGATCTTGGCGTTGGTTCCTGCAGCTCGCACCATCTTCGCGCCTTGCCCTGGGTTCATCTCGATGTTGTGGATGATTGTTCCTATACGCATCATACCTAGTGGCATGGAACTTCCTATCATTGAGTTGATGTCCATGTGGAGCATCTCTTCTTTCATTTGCGCCACCAATGATTTGTTCTGTGCATCAGCAAAACCTGCAAAATAGTGTCTGTCATAAAATAAAACGCATCTAAAACAAAGACATGGATTTTGACACAAAGCTAGATTGAAACTCTCGATCTCCATATACCAATATATCATGTCGTTAAGTAACTTACAAGATGTATCTACTCAACAGAGCTCAATCTTAATCACAGATATCCATATAGAAAACCCAAGTCCCATAAAGTAAATACATGAATATGTACTGAATTCACCATTTTAAATGCACTCATCAACAAGCAAATCTGAGGCAGCCAACACCTGAGTTAGGAAAAGAATATGATACAGCTATCAAGAGACTTAGGAGAAGAATTTGATACAAGAGTTGCAGAGATCCAATCTTAAGCTCTAGTTATCAGTGATCCTATGTTCTAATTATCATGAATTCTTCCAACACGAGTATCTTAACATGGAGTAGAATAGTTTCAGGTAACTAAATGGTCCAAGAAAAGTTGTGAAGAAGAGCTGATCTGATATGATAAAAGAAAAGTTCTTTTATCATCTAACAAAGAGAAGCAATCGCGCTTTCACACTAGTTCATAATCTAAACCAGAAGTAACTTCTTTCATCCAGTTCGTAATCCATCCATCTAGAAGAGCTTTGCACCTTGACAGAATCCACAACATCGGATTCCCAAAAAAATCAACTTTCAACACTTAAACAGAAGAGGCTAACAATACCCGTATCTCAATTTTTGTAACAATACTGCCTAGGCAAATCACTCGAACTTTTAAACTCATTGTGCAACCAGGTCCCTCAAAGATACACCATCTCACAACCCATATATCATCTCTTTCCAAAATTCATAGAAGAACCTAATCCAATCTCTAGCAATAATTTCACTGTTCAAGCAGAGAGTGTGAAAACATTATAAAAACTGCATCATATAATGGCCACCCAAAGTGGATAACGAAGATAAGAAACTTAATGGAAAAAAAAAAAAAACATTTCTTGACATAGACATAAAGAAGCATACATCCAGAATTAAGAGTACACCACCTACCTGTGGAGAAATTGCGAAATGATGGACGAATAAAGCTGTTGAATAAAGAAGACGAAGAAGCAGCTCGAGCTCTGGATAGCGCCACAAGAGCCGACATGGGGTGAGACTGCTGCTCTAAACAGTAAAAAAAGGTAGGGTTTTTCCGCAAGACTCTAGCTCCAACAACCTATCACATAAACACAATATTAACAGTCTACAAATGTGAATATCCTTAAAATTAGGGCTGCTTCTACGCATGATCTACTCGACCTAGATACCTAATTCATCACAACAGTTTTTTATTTCCCAATCAAAAAAAAAAAAAACTTTACTATATCCAAAGTCATTTCTACGAGCCGTGCATTACGATAGAAAGAGAATGAATAATTCTATACTTAATTCCTCCGTAGCTTAGGATGACTTACTTTGAGATCGAAGACTAACCTGAGAGATGCGAAATCGAAGAAGCTTGCTTTCTAGAGAGAGAGAGAGAGAGAGCGGCCTGAACTGAATCGAAGAGGAAGCGTAATAGACTAATAGTTTATAAAACCGGTTCAGACCACACCTGGTTCGGACCATCCATGAACCGGAAAAGTATTCGATTGATTTTGAAAGTGGTCTAGTGTTTCTGAATTTGCAAGTGTTCTAACCTTCTAAATTCTAATGGATTAATATCTTGTACGTGGTTTTTTCATTGTAATGTGGTTTTATGAATTGTTATGTGATACATTTGCACTTTTATCATGGTTTTTGTTTGCTTTCGAATTCTTCTCTTCTCTTTTTTTTTCTTATTGATGATCGGATTTTAATTGGTGCCATTGGGTTTAAGGTGCATACATGATAGACCCCAGATTAAATGTAATCGACAATCACCATGCGATTTCCGTAAATGAAATGACCACATATATATCAAATCCGATAGGTATAGATTCCAAACACAGACTTCAACAAACACATAACCAAGCGAACCAGACCACAATGATATAGGAAGTCCAATAAAAAACAAAGACAGCTCTATTCAAAATTCTGATCCAAATCAATTATTAAAAGCACACCAAATAAGTCTTTAAGATCCGAGATTCAGCACTTCACCATTCTGTCTCTTCAGCTCTCTTTTCCTTACTCCTGTAAGAAAATGAAGTTAGATTTGTGAGCAAAAACGATCATAATGTTCAAAGCTATAAGCAAAAGAGAAGAGCATATAACCTCATCGTCGTCATCATCATCTTCCTTCTTTAGACGGGTGGAGCCACCTTCCTTGATAATAGGAAGCTTCATAGCTCCGAATGGTGTATCAACATCGACATTACCTTTGATAGTGTACCCAGTTCCTTTCCCACGGATCATGTCCCAAACTGCAGAACCAAAGTCCTTTGGTCGGAATGTCATTGGCACATTAATCAATCCGCTTCCGTTTTTGTCAAGCTTGATCGAGTCCGATATCTCTGCTTTCCCAATGCTTACATCACATAACCAAACTTCACAATCCAAGTCATTGAGCCCCAAGTCAAAGTCATTCAAGTTCTCAAGCCTCACATGGAGGATCGCCACGGTTTCTTCCAAAGAAAACTTCTGGAACTGAATCTTCTCGATATCAACATCGGGTTTCTTTGGAATTGGGATCTCTCCACGTTTCTCCAGCGGCAATGTCAATCTTCCCAATACTGGCACGTCCACAATCAGATCAACCTTGATCAAGTAAGGTATGATCATCCCGGGGTTGATATCGTTGTAAGTGCTCTTGATGTCATCATAGATCAAAGTCAATGGTATCTTCACAGTTTCTTCTCCATGTGCCTTGAGAGTTCCAGCATCTGGGATCAAGCCAGAAACCAGTTTCCTCCCATCACTCTCAACCAGGTAATTAACATCGACCAGTGGGATAGGAACTGGATTCGGGTTCTTCACAAGCACATCTACAACAATATCTGCCCTCTCGAGATTGATCTTAGGGATATGAATGGCAGAGACATCAGCAGTTGGTTTCCCAAACCCAATTGTCCCCTCGATTTTCTCACCAATGTCATGAATGAAATCTTTCACCTTATCGAGGAATCCACCTTCTTCTTTTTCCTTTTTTTCCTCCTCCTTGTCCTTCTGACTTCTATCGACAATTTCCACTTTATCCTCAGATGTCGACATACCTAAGCAGCAACAGGACATCATTTACATGGTCAATTTAGTGCCACAGAAACAAAAACTTAGATTATCAAAGTACAGACAAACTCAGCAATTAAGCAACACTAGAAAAAAAAAAGAGACAGCGGAACAAATGCATCAACATATCTTTTGATCATTTAGAAAGTGCAGATTTCATTTATACTAAGTCAGATAGAACCAAAAAAACAAAATCAAAAATATCTAGAAATGAAAAGGAAAATTTCTAACCAAACACCATCATCACATTATATCTCATCAACTAGATGATAAAACTGAACCATAACAACATCATATTTCCTATTGCTCGAGCCAAAGAACATACATTGCGTTCTCTGTACTAAGCAACAATGATCAGATCACGTGAATCAAGAAGTGGGATTCATGGTAAAACGCAGATCCGAATGTTCGATCTAAACAGGATAGCACTAGATCAAGCTAAATGTCAAACAGATCGGAGAAAATAAAGTCAGAATCAGCAAAGCTCGATCTAATCATAAACTTTTTCCATGTTTTACGATCAAATCAGAAAGGATCAACGTAAGAACAACAACGATGAGAAAGAAAACTTAGTGGATTCGAATCTTACCTGTAGAGTTGGATTGGATGAATATGAGTCACAGAGACACAGAGAAGAGAATGAAGAGAGTGCTCAAACAGGGATTCACAAAAATGATTGAAGATTGTGGGATTAGTTGATTCGTTGGACTTCCAGCTATAATAAATGTGTTACGCGTTATCTTCGCTTGCCGACAAAATTTTCGTCGTGTAAGGTCCTTACTGGCCTTTAAGTATAATATCTCATTTCCACACCTCAATTTCAAGATATTATAACAAAGAAGATCATATTTTTGATTAGTGCAGAAAACCCTCAAAATTCGGAGGAATTATTATTATCACACGATTCAAAGAAAAAAAGACCAAAAGCTTACAAAAGCGTTTAAATGATTTTTTTCATCGAGGGTAAAACATTTTGACAATCTTTGAGGTACAATTTTGGAGATTGGATTGTAAGTAACCAAATGCGTCAACAGCATGAACTTCTCTCATACGTGATCATTGTTCATCCATGGAACCAGCAGAGCTATTTCAGGTGGTGCTCAAACAACGACGCCATCTCGAGCTGCCGAAAGAAAAAATGAGAGAAAATTTCAGGACTTTACCGAAGAGACAAGAACTCGAATGATTATAACATGACCACTTGCATAATGGAATGATTAGGAACTTCTATATCTTGTTCTAAGAATAAAGGACTGAATCATAATGATACTTACCGCCGTCAAAGCGGTTTCAGCTCCCTTATTGCCGGCTTTGCCACCAGATCGATTCAAAGCCTAGAGTTTCAGTTTGACCACAATAGCAACAAGTTCAGTGTTTATCCTTATGATTAATAAACTATATATCATCAACTCTTGCATAACAAAACTTTAACCTGATCCATGTCCTCGCAAGTCAGTACACCAAATATGCATGGAACGCCTGCAAATTGGGAATTTATAAGCTTTAATTACTACTACAGTGGATAATGCGTGAACAACCAGAACAAAATTTGAAGAACTAATTCATGATGCGGGAATTTAATCATCCAAAATCCCAAGAAAGGCAAAACTGAACTACCAGCTCTTTTGAGGTTCGGAAATATACAAAACCATTCTTTCACTGTTTCCAAAACAATGTTACATAAAAATATCTAAAAATGCATATCCCGCAAAATGAATATCAAGATAAACCTGAATTTATGCCAGCAGAAAGTACTCCGGATGCAGCAGAGTTGGCGACAGCATCATAATGTGTGGTATCTCCTCTTATCTAAACCACAACAAGGACAACAGTAGATCAAAATCCAACTTTAAGCATGTGTGAGCAACTTTCTATAACTTGAAGAAGTCATATGAGGAAATAGAATTAAGGGTCTGCGAATTGTTTATAGCAAGAATCATACCACAGCGCCAATGCATAAAACGGCATGATATTTTCCTGATTTCCCAAGATTTTGTGCAACAACCCCTATCTCAAAGCTGCCAGGAACCCATATAACCTGAATCAAAAGAGTGTCGTTAGCTTTATGAAAACTCAGAACTTTTTATTCTGATTTAACATATCATCTACATGCAAAAAGACTTTACTTCGATGTCTTCTTCTCTGACTGAATACTTCTTGAAAGTCTCAATCGCTCCTTCCAAAAGCAACTTAGTCACAACCTCATTGAAACGAGCTACAACCTTGAAACGAAATTGAGATGAAAAAAAAGTCAAAACTCACTGCAATTGAGCTCAAGTTTTCAATTTTCACTGTAAATCATCTAAATCAGAACCAAGTCACCAAATCTAAGCAGCGCACGAAGTAAGAAAGCGATTCTGAGAACTCACGATGGCGAATCTAAGACCTTCGCCTCTGATAAGAGACCCAGTAACATGACGAACAGCAGCCGTCTGTACAAATGAAGAGCGTAATTCCTTCTCTACAGTGAGTGGTGACGCAAACCCTAACACGAATTTTAAAATCTCATCAAGAAATTTCGAAAAATCGCTTGAGCTATATTAGAGAAGTGAGAGATAAGCAAGCTTACCGGATGTGGACGAGGAGAATGAGAGATTATTGGATTTGTTCACAGAAGAGCCACCGTGAATATAACAGGCGGAGGAAGATTGACGCGAGTGGAGCTGACGGTGTGCCGTCGGTATTAGGCGGAGACACGGCGGCGAAGCTAACGACTCCATTTTCGTTCGTCGGATTTTTTGAGATGGTCTTCGCTGACTCTGAGGTTAAGAGTGAGACTGTGAACCTCTTTGTCGCACAGAAGCTTCTCTTATCGGTTTAAGGCTTCCGGTTAAATATGTTAATTAAATTCCGGTTTAATTGAATTTACTAGTTTGGTTTAGAGATTTTCGGTTTGATGATAAAGGATAAGCTAAACCCTAAATCCCAATCTCTCGCCGGCCGGAATTTTCAGACAAAAGTGGAAGATTTTAACTTTTTGTGTGTCGCAACAAAGAACAAAACTTTCGTCTAATCTATCCTTGAATCAAAAGGATATGGCGACGAACGGGTACGTTTCGAAACTACGAATTTCACGTCGTTTTGATTGATGGAGATGAGCTTTAACTCTTTAAAAGAATTCTACTGAAAATTAAACGTTTTGATCACAGGTTAATGGCGTCTTCCAGTGTGTTTCTTCATCGCCCGCGTCTCGTATTTTCTTCTAGAACGAATGCAGGTGCATTGGAACACGTCGTATTCCGGTGGTTTTATCTATGACGGCGTCGGCAGATTCTGGTGACGAGGTCGTGAAATCTGTTTTGCCTGGAAATGGCATATCCATCATGGTAATCTGATCATCTGATTATTTCCCTTAGACACAGAGTTGTGAGTTTTGACTTTGCATTACTACCATTTCAGTTTGAGATGTAGGAATGTCAAAGATTGTGTCTTTTCTTCGATTACTAGAAATGGGGAATGTTGGGTTAAGCCATTCGTTATCTCTTATACAACAGGTGAATGGATGCAGTGGCAAAATGGGGAAAGCTGTAATCAAAGCAGCAGACTCTGCAGGATTAAATATTGTTCCCATATCGTTTGGATCTTCTGGTGAGGATGGTCAGACAGTTGAGGTCTGTGGAAAGGAGATTACTGTGCACGGTCCTACTGAAAGAGAAAAAGTTCTTTCTTCGGTGTTTGAGAAACACCCGGAGCTAATTGTTGTCGACTACACAATTCCTTCTGCAGTAAATGGTAAACTCCAGAATCTCTCATTTCTACCATCAAGAGACAATTGTATTCTGGATTTGTTGAAATTATGACTGAATTCTGGTTGAGGGAACGATCCTTGATTGAGTTAGTTTAGAATTTGCGTAAGTGTGAAATCACCTGCTAGAAGTTTTGTCTGTTGTTAGTTGATTTCTAATTTGGAATTTTCGCAATGTGTAGATAATGCGGAGCTCTATAGCAAAGTAGGTGTTCCTTTCGTCATGGGAACAACTGGTGGAGATAGGAACAAACTGTATGAAACTGTTGAGGAAGCAAAGATTTATGCTGTGATTTCCCCACAGATGGGTAAACAGGTATGTGTACGTGGATGTTTCTGGAAGAAATGATTACTTATGCATGTAAATTAAGATCATTTAGCTCATATCTGTGTGCTTTGTTGGTCTATAGGTTGTAGCATTTCTTGCGGCCATGGAGATCATGGCTGAGCAGTTTCCGGGAGCCTTTTCTGGTTATTCCTTGGATGTACTTTTCTTACTTCTTTTATACATTCAAATTCATTTTTTCTCAGTTAGTTGATATTACTTCTTGCCACGTCTAATCAACTGCCGATCTATGTAGGTGATGGAGTCACATCAAGCTAGCAAATTGGATGCATCCGGAACAGCAAAAGCTGTTATTTCTTGCTTCCAGGAATTGGGTGTGTCTTATGACATGGATCAGGTGCATTGGTCGTCCTTTATTGTTTACATCTCGGCAATGACTTGTATCATTCTCGGAATATGAATTTTCTGTGTATACAACTTTTGTGGTAGATACAATTGATTCGGGATCCAAAACAGCAAGTCGAGATGGTGGGTGTTCCCGAAGAGCATATCTCTGGCCACGCTTTCCATCTTTATCACTTGACATCACCCGATGAAACGTAATGCAATATCTAAGATATTGTTTATAATTTTCTCTATTTCTATTGTAAAAGTGTGTCTGTTCCATAACTAGCTCCCTTTTCTTTATCTTTTTTTGCAGTGTCTCCTTCGAGTTCCAGCACAATGTCTGCGGCAGATCAATATATGCTGAGGGTACTGTTGATGCCGTGCTCTTCCTTGCCAAAAAGGTTCTAAAGCTTACTCCTATTGCTCATCATGATTCTGCGAAATTGAATCTCAGCTTTCTCTGAGTCTCACCTCTAATCTCTATAATGCTTATTGTTGATTCAACACTTTTGTGGACTGCAGATTCGATTGAAAGCAGATCAGCGAATCTACAACATGATCGATGTTTTGAGAGAGGGAAACATGCGTTGAGCTTCCGAGTTTTGTCAGTGTATTGACCAAATGGTGGTTCTAGAAGAGCTGAGATTAGATTTACCAAATCATCATCGATGCTTTGAGAGAGGGAAACATGCGTTGAGCTTCCGAGTTTTGTCAGTGCATTGACCAAATGGTGGTTCTAGAAGAGCTGAGATTAGATTTACCAAATCATCAGCTGTGAAAATTAGATGTTTGGTTCCCACTTCTTCTGCCTTTAGCACAGGCTTTTGAAACTCCTTGGTATATACAGAAACTTGCCATTGTATTGTTTCATGTTTGACCTCTTTACCTTAAAATGTTATTCTCCTTTCTGGATTATTGAAGTGAAGTCTTATAGATAAAAATTCTCCAAATGTTCTGAATAACCATCTCAAGGTATGAGAATATATTTGCATCATCATCACCAAAAAGTTCTAATTTTCGGTGGAAAAATTGTGTCACACATATCAACCGTAATTGTGGTTAACAAATTTTTTGTGTTTTTTGATATTTTTTATTCAGATGGTAAAAAAAGAGCAGAGAGTGAAAAGCTCTCTTTCTCTCACTCGTTAGGGCTTCTCTCACACGCGCCTTTCGTATCTCTCTCCTCTCTAATCGGGTAAACTCCTTCAGACGAGAAAACGAGAATCTTTTCTATTGCCCATTTGATTTTTATTGCAAAGTCGTAATCTTCTGGGTATCTCCAGAATGAGCTATCTTCTTCTCAGGAGGAACAAGTTCTTAACTTTGATCAAAAGAGAGTGTTTCAGCTTTCCGATTGTATCCCCTGAAACTAAAACCCTGATAAACCCAGATCCTAATATCCCCCGATTTCAAAACCCTTGTTCGATTTTCAGGATTGCTCACTATGCAACTCAATCTTCCAAGTTCCCAGAGTACGAGATGCCTACAGTCACATGGGGAGTTATACAAGGGAAGAAAGAAAAGCTCGTGAATCGTGTCAAAATATGCGATTATCTCAAAGGTTTGGGGATAATCACGGATGAATTGGAGAGTATTGAGCTACCTTCCACCATTGAAGTCATGTGTGAACGTGTTGAGTTCTTACAGAAGTTAGGGTTAACCATAGACGATATAAATGAGTATCCTTTGATGTTAGGCTGTAGTGTGCGTAAGAATTTGATCCCTGTCTTGGCTTACTTAGAGAAAATTGGAATCTCCAGATCGAAATTGGGAGAATTTGTTAAGAACTATCCGCAGGTTCTCCACGCAAGTGTGGTTGTTGAGCTTGCTCCTGTGGTTAAGTTTCTTAGAGGACTCGATGTGGAGAAGCAAGATTTGGGTTATGTCTTGATGAAGTATCCTGAGCTGTTAGGGTTTAAGCTTGAAGGCACGATGAGCACATCGGTTGCGTATTTGGTGAGCATTGGTGTGAGTCCTAGGGACATTGGTCCGATGGTGACTCAGTATCCTTATCTTTTGGGAATGAGAGTTGGAACCATGATCAAACCTTTAGTAGATTATCTAATTTCCATTGGTTTGCCGAAGAAAATTGTGGCTAGGATGCTAGAGAAACGTGCATATATAGTCGGATACAATGTAGAGGAGACTGTTAAACCAAATGTAGATTGCTTGATTAGTTTTGGCATCAAGAAAGAGCTGCTACCTTTGGTTATAGCTCAATATCCTCAAATTCTCGGATTACCGGTAAAGGCCAAGATGTCTACACAACAATACTTTTTTAGTTTGAAGCTCAAGATTGATCCTGAAGGATTCGCTCGTGTGGTAGAGAAAATGCCACAGATTGTAAGCCTTAAGCAGAATGTGATAATGAAACCTGTTGAGTTTCTCTTGGGCCGGGCATTTCAAGCCGAAGACATTGCGAAAATGGTTGTGAGATGTCCTCAGATCCTCTGTTCCCGAGTCGAACTCATGAAGAATAGCTACTACTTCTACAAGACCGAGATGGGAAGACCGATGAAAGAACTCGTTGAGTACCCAGAGTATTTTACTTATAGCTTGGAATCAAGAATCAAACCGAGGTACCAGAAGCTACAGAGCAAAGGAATTAGGAGTTCATTGAACTGGTTCCTCAATTGCAGTGACCAAAGATTTGAGGAACGGTTGCAAGGTAACTTTATTGATCCAGATACTGAAGGCCCAACGTTTGAGATGGGTGGGAAGTTAGAAATGCCCGGTGGCGAGATTGTGTCTGATGAGGAAGAAGATGAGAGTGATGATGAAGTTCTCTACAGACGCACTGTTACTTTGTAGAATAATCAAAAGTCTTTAGCTTCATCTGAGCTTTTGCATTTAGCTACACTTTTTTGAAGCATTGTGTTCTTTTGCTCTCTGTTCACTTGATTTTGTCGCACATTTTTAGATGTTGAAGGTTTCTCTTACACAGCCAAAAAAAAATGAAAACAACAATCTATTCATCTAAAGACTAATCTATATCTACTCAGCCCCTTAATCAAATCAAATTATGATTTGGTTTATAAAATTAAGTTATGTTTTTTGGTGTCATCTTGTGGAGAAGGAACAACTCTGAGTTCTGACCGTCAAAGTCAACTAAGGGCTATGGTCAAATGTGGATTAGATCAACAAGAATTTTGGAGAGTTGGAATTAACATTATTTCGAATTTGGTCCATACAAGTTTTCATTTTCTCGTTTATGACCTTACAAATATACATTTTATCAACAAACCCCAACTACAAACTTTACGTATACATCAAAAGATCACAAAAATAACGATATCTACATGATTCTTTGTAAATAAAATCAAACACAAGACGAAAGAAAAATGCAAATTTCCTATGTTTTTTTGTTTTTTTTTCTGAATTTGAGAATTTTCTTGAATGATAAAATTATTGACCTGAGATGCAAGAAAACAATCTATGGCTCTTGAACCTCACAAGTTGACCTTCCCGCAGCGGAGAAAAACCTTTCTCCGGAGCTACGCCACCGTTTCCCTTTGTTTCCCGGCTTGATAACGATGAGAAATCTCCGATGGACCAGCGACGGCGATGGTGGCCGTCGACGTTCATTTCAATATCAGAGACGAATTCGTAAGACTCACGAGTCGTGGCGGAGGAGGAGAGACGTTCGTAACGACGACGAGTTAGGTTCTTCTTCACAGCCTTATAGGCCATTGGTATCAAACCATCCATTGATTGTTTTGTTATTTCTCTCTCTTTCTTTCTTGGGTTTTTGGGGTCTTTTGAGATGAAGCAAAAGGTTTTATGTTTATGGTTATTGACTTGGGTTTGGTGCTTAGTTACCTTCCAATATTCTTCTTTTATATTTGTCTTTCTTTATACAAGAAATCTCAACTTTTATAGTATTTTTTCTCTCATTTGATTTATATCTCAGATTTTAATGACTGGGTCTTTTATATTTACCCATTTGGAATTCCACAGCTACACAAGATATTATATAAATAAAATGATCATCTTTAGTTTTTCGAGTTATATGGTTATCGTGTCTCTTGTTTTTGGATTCATGGTCATTATTGTTTTTTAATACAAATCACTAGGTTATAAGTTCGGCCAAAGTCTAAAACATTTATATGTAACTAAAGTGTTTAACTAAGTGGTTGATCGTGGATTAACGTGTTGTTTATGTGATTTTCTTTGTAGATTATCTATTTAAACTTTTCAAAAGTTTTAGCTTGTTGCAACATCAATCACAACTTCGTATTTTTTGAAATTAAAATCTTGCGACTAGAAATGTTTTTTTGTCTACGAGAAACAGATGATTAAGAACAAACTTAAACGTAAATCATTAGCGTTAAATGCATATGCATATTTACATAAAAAAGGGTTTGTGATTGAGACCTCAAAAAAGTCCAACAGGTCACTTCCTTTTAAAAAATGATTTAGCTGTTGCACACGTTATCCACTTTTGATCTTTGACTTGTTGTTCGTGTATGGCAACAATCCAAAAAAAAAAAATCAATTAAGATTTTTGTAAGACTTTTTGTTTGTTTGTTTAGTTTAATTTAGGTTTATCTCCAATAAAACAATTTATATATTTTCCAGAAGAGAAGACGGGTTCAAGAGAACCTCTTATGCTTATATAGAAAGTTAAATATGAAAAAATAAGTTGAGATACTTTGCCAAATACGAAAGAGTGTTTTCTTATAATTAGAAAATATCATAATGGCAAAACCGTATACCATAGGATTATCAAAATTTGATGTAACTGAACGAAACTATTCTTATAGAAATCGATTTTGAATTCTGAATATATTTGTCAAAACAGGAACTAATGTCGAAAATGTGGTTTGTTGTTTATAATAATAATAGCAAGATATATTAGTGCGTAACATGTGGTAAATTATGTAACGAATTATCTATTGCGAATGATTATGGATGTGACGCTAAAGAAGAAGGAAAAACAAGCCTAAAATAACTGAATAGCACTATGTAAATTCAAATGTGATTCGTTCAATTTGTTATAAATGTGTTGTTTCTATCAAAAATTCGAGTTTGAATGTATTGTTATGGTTGGAAAGACAATTTTTTTTTTTTTTTCATTTTGTGGATCCGAAATTAATATTATTAGAGATTGAGTTTAAACCCGAAATTTCATTTTTATAAGAATAAGTTTTGAAGATCAACTAACCATCGTGCCTATAAGAATAGGTTTTGAAGAAGAACTAAACATTTGGAATCGGAACTTTCTAAAACAGAATTGGCGATTCCAAAACGCTACCAATTTACTCTTTTTTTTTTTTTTTTTGTGAATCGTTTTTCCGGACGCTTCTTCGCATTATCAGGAGCTTCTAATTCCAATTTAGAGTGTGAAGCAAACCTCGGATGATCTAGATACAAAGGGTTCTTGATCAACATGACATTTAAA
Organism: Boechera stricta; assembly: GCA_018361395.1. Taxonomy (NCBI): domain Eukaryota; kingdom Viridiplantae; phylum Streptophyta; class Magnoliopsida; order Brassicales; family Brassicaceae; genus Boechera; species Boechera stricta. The sequence continues at coordinate 21,015,265 of CM031541.1, read as the reverse complement.
GATGATGTGTGGTTTCCGAAATATGTAAGAGATGCTTAGATGATTTATGGGCACTCAGCACGTTATGGGCCTGCCCTGTACCGAAGGAAAGTATTGATACTTCGCTAATCAAATATTGTTAGTTAGATCTGTCTCGACGTTCAAGTCACCAACCACATCAAAGATGCTCTTTCGTTGAAGAAAATCAAAGAAAATTAAAAGACGATTAATTCCTTGGAGTATAATAGATGCATCATAGAAGTAACTTAGTAAAAAAATTAAAGAAGTTTAAACAAGAGTGACGACAAAGCTGATGATGTTTCTTACGTTAACAAACACAGAATCATATTGAATTATTCAAAAGCGACACTTTTATCTGATGATAAGAGTTAAAGAAAGTGACAAAAAGAGTACGATAAGAATTAAAGAAAAAACACTATAAATTCTCTGACATATAACTTTATTGTAAAACTTTGAGATTGAAAATCTACGACATTGAAAACAAATTAACAGACTTAATCATAAATCGACTTTTATTTTGGCTTTTAACTATCAAAGAGTATAAACATGATATTTTAATATCAATCATATGAGAAAAGAAAACTAAATCATTCCAATATTCACTTCTAAATATGCTAATCTAGCTAAATAATAAAAATTAATAACCCAAAAAAAGGGTATGGAACAACATAAGAACGTTTCATTTGCACCACCAACGATGAATCACCTCATCTATCAGATTAAGATGCATTAAACATTTCAAATTCACTGTTCTCTTGTTCAAAGCCTTCAAGTGTACTTCACCTCTCAGTTTAGCTCTGGTCGTGAGGATTATTAGTCTTCTCTCTATATCATTCTTCAACCAAACAGGTGATGTCTGATTCCCTTTGTAACCCACTTCTGTCCTAACCTCTGTTCTTATAGTACCAAACGAAGCCACTCGTTGTCCATTAATCCTCATTTCACCAACAACATGACCATTGTACAAGATATCTCCTTTACTAATGGGAAATTCAAAGACCCCTTGATTCGGATTGTCTATTCTGACTTCCATAGCCAGTGTTGCGTTGAAGTATAGCGATGATGATGATGATGTATTGTTATTGTTGTTGTTGTTGTACCTGAGGTTTCTTACAGCAACAGATGTCAAGCTTGCTTTCAGTGGCTTGGCTATGAAAAAGAAACCGATGATGATGAAGATGAAGAGCAGAATGCAAAGCCCTCCAAGAATAAAGATGATGATTTTACCGGTGATGTCACTCTGTTTCGGTTGGTAAATTCTGCAAGCTTCATCAACAACTTTGTTCCTTCTTCCATATGTAGTTTCAGCATAGTGTGACATTGTTTCTTCAGAGATGGTTATGATCGATAAAAATTTGGTATTGTCAAGAGGAATTTAGATTATAACAAGAACATATATATTACTGAATCAATCAGCAAAGCCAAACCACAAAAGAAATGGCTGTATATGTGGAAAGCAGAAAGTATCAATGGGTTCTTGATCAGCATGACGTTAAAAGGTTATGTGTGGTTTCTCGGAAATAAGTAGAGAGCTTAGAAGAACCCTTTTTATCTTTGTTTGTCCTTAAAGAATTAGCATTTTGCCCAAGACCTGAAGCAAAGGAAAGGTATCAGGAAGAGTTTTAAGGACCTGAAACAACAATGTCCTTTTAAAGAACCAAAAGACAAGAATATAGCAATCCCCATAATCTTGTGAGATTCCTTCTCCTGTACTTTAAGAGCTGAGGAACAAAAAATTCAATGATTTACCGAAAGACTGTATAGATTATATATATTCTCAAAGACTTGGCATTTTACAGAAACTGGAGCAAAGGAGAGGTATCAGGAAAAGATAAGTATCAACCTTTTTCATTAAAAGATACCAAAAAAAGTCCTTTCAATAAAAGAAAACAAAGGAAAAGAATATAGCAATCCAATAATTTGTGTGATTCCATCTCCTTTACTTTGAGAATTGAGCAACAGAAAATTCAGTGATTTACCGTAAGACTGTATAGTGTTTTAAATATTCACAATGCCTTAACCTCTTTTAAAACCTGGAACAAAGGAAAGGTATCAGAAAAGTATCATCTTTCAATTGAAATATACCATACCACAACTGTGTCCTATAGAAGAAACCAAAACGACAAGAACATAACAATCATGATAGCCGTGTGAATCATTCTCCTGTACTTTGAGAGCTGGGCAACAGAAAGTTCAATGCTTTACCAAAATACTGTAACGGGTTTCAAGAATCCTGATGCGCTCATAAAAAAACATGCTGTTTATAGTGGAAAATTTAACGACAACAAGTGAAACACAAATACAGAAGGAATTCCTTCAGCTACCTGCTAACGTGGACCTACTTACGAAGAAACCGATGATATATCTATTCGTCTAGGAAGTTAATTCTTGTAACATGTCATCCAATTGGAATCCTCAGAACAAATCAAACCACCACCATCAGTGCTTATAGACTCCGCAACAGAGCATGGAAGGAGTTCTCTTCCTTTTCCTGGAGGAGCAGCACCGTCTTTGTGACTTCGCATATCAGATTCAGTATCAGCAACCCGATGGAATTTCATTTCAGTCATTTGGCTATTTATTTCTTCTCTCCATGACACCCCCACATGTGTCCTTGACACTTTATTCAGTGTAACATGAGAATGACAAGAACTCTTGTCAACTAATGCTTTTTGAAACTGTGAGAGATCAACGGAATCAGAAGATGTGGCCAAAGACTCAAAGTTGAAACTTGAACAGCTCGGTTCCTGTGATGAAGCCTGGCCCCTTGGTGACAAACCGGCTGACTGAAGAGTCATTGTCAGTGATTCCATATCTGAACTAACATCATGTTTCTTTTTGATTTCAGCTTGGGAACATGAGAGTCCAAAATAATTTTCGAAGCTTGAGTTGGATTCTGGTGTTTGAATTACATTCTCGCTTCCTAACGTATCAACAGATAAGGGAGATGGTTTGTCTCCTTTCAAATGCTCAGAAGGATCTAGCTCACACGTAGGGGTAGTGTCGAATGCTGAAGCTTCACCATCACAGGATGAAAGGTGAATAAATCTTCTGAACCGAAAAAGCTCATTTGGAGAAAGCGAAGAACTGATTCTTCTCGTTGTCTCTTTATATATATCCATGGGTGAAAGACTTCTCCCACTGCTAAGATTGCATATATCCGAAGAAGCACTACTATCTGATAGTGGTGAAGGAGTTTCATGGCCAACACACTCAACAATTTGCTGAAACTGAGAGAAACCATCATCAGATTTTTCCTTTTCATGTTCTTTCTCCTCATCACAAGGAGATAAAAGCCAGTGCACTGACGCATCCGCAGGCAAAGGCATCATAGATATGTTATCACAACTTCCATCATTACCAAAATCTCCTTCATCAAATTCATCAGAATCATTCAGTATCTTGCCCTTACCAACCTCGAAACCATTTTCACCCACAGTGAGTATCCCTTTAGGCTTGCACTTCCTCTTATCACTAACACCTGAGAGTAAATGCCCAGCAGCATAACAAGCTTGTGATTGAGCTGATGCAGACAAATTCATAGACGATCCACACTGTATCTCTGGAGATACCGAAGCTTGAACAGGTGGTGTCCTCTCTTGATAACTACTACTGTTGCTACTTAGTCTACAATCATCTGTAGCTTCACCTTTGCTTCTATGAATTAATTCAGATCCAGTTCCTAATTTAGACACAGGAGTACTCTGAGCAATACTGCCATCTACTCTAATCGTAGTTTGGCGATCTTTAAGCTTAACCTCTCTATAAACAGAAGATGGTTTATTCAAAACTGAAGCTTTATCTGGTTTCATGGTAACCTTACAAGTTGGTCTCTTTCCAGACGTAGGGTTTAACTTACATCTCTGAGACTTCTGCAAAGTAGGTTTCTCAGTAAGAGTGGGTTTCAGCTTAACCTCCTCCAGAGACCTTGGTTTCTTTCTAATTAAGGGTTTACTCACAACTGGAGCAGATTTGGGGGTTTTAGCCACTGATTTCACTGGTCTATGAGAAAAAACTCCCAACGAAGAAGAAGATGAAGAAGACGATGAGAAAGAATGAGAAAGCAAGAACCTGTGACAACCATTCGATGCTTCACCAGAATTTGACCCAGAACCACTCGCATTGCTACAACTGCTGCTTCCAGAGCTTCTTGTACTGAAACCTCTCAAAGGGTTCACCGGAAGTCTCTCCCTTTTTAGGTTCCTCTCCTTTTTCTCCGGCGGCTGCGGCTGAGACTGCAACTGAGAATGAGGAAGTTTCTTCGTTTGCGCATTTGAAGACGACGTTATTCGATTCATCTTGCGGACATTCGACCAAAAAACCTGAAGTATCTCTCTTTCGTCGTGTTTCAGTTCTCACAGTTTCCGATCTGCTTGATCTGATATTTCAAAACGAATAGGAGGCGCAGAGACAAACAACAAACATTAAATAAGAAAAAAGATCGAAACTTTGACGGAGAGGCTTTGCTTTTGTCTTTTTTTTTCTTTAATTACCGACTTAACCCTCAACTTTTATATCCTGCGCTTTAACGATAGTGAGGGTAATACTGTCAAATCAAGATGGATTAAAGATCAACACTTTTTCCGATGATTGGGTTTAACGGCCAAGTCGCCACCGTGTATTGATTTATTCTTCTCTTCTTTGTTCCTCAGTGGAGAGAGAGAGATGGGAAGAAGAGCGATGAATGGGGTTTTACTTGACGAATCTGTGCTGTTCAGTCCCGACAGTGATGATTCGTCGCCGAGGCTGCGTGAATCAGTCCCGTCTCTTCTCAGACTGCTTCGTTACTCCATGATCCGAACGGTAATGATTGATTGAATACATATCTCAATTCCAATTCCAATTCATGATTCCTATCTGCATTGCAAGTAAACTCTTTCATGCAAAAGTTCTGGATTTGTCTTCAATTAGTTTTCTTGTATATTTTGTAGTGATTCTTCAATTGAGAGCTAGATGAGAAAGGATTGAACTTTAGATCAAATTGGGGAGAATTTTATATGCAGTCTTTCTATTGGTTTCCACTTATCATTCAGACATTGATTATCTTTACCTACTGTAATGAAAAATTGGGGAATTTTTTTACTGTCATGCAGGGAATTTCATATGGACTTGATCTTCCGGAAAACAAGGTTTGGGACTAACTATTTCAACTCGAGTCCACGAACGTGATGACTCTTCTATGTTTTAAGCAAAGGGTTTTGTTCAAGTCAAATCTTTTCCTTGTCTAACTGTTTAACTTTATGATGAGATTGATTTGTCTCTAATATGTTATAGGTGGATTTAGTGAAAAAAACGGCAGCAGAATTCTCGATCGATTGCTTACCTTTAGAGATGTCTGATACTCTCAAAGCAAGGTTTAGTGACGGTAATATTCTGTATGTTGCTTCAAGCAGAAAGGAAGAGACACTGCGTGAACTTAGTCCCAGCCAGCTTGTTGTTATACTTGGTTAGTGGTGATGATAATCTCTAGTCCCATGAGAGATACCATATTCAAAAATTTCAGCTTCCGCATTTATGTCTAAACAGTTTTCTCTGTGTTTTGAAAATGCTTCCTAATTAGAAGTATGAACTCTCACTAGTGGGAAAGGATCGGCCATTATAGTTTGCTACATTATTACTGGTGGAATAAGGTCTTGATTTTCCTTTGGTATTGATAACTTTGATAAGGCACCTAAATTTTGTTGGATTCTTTTGGGTTTCTAGACATTGCCGAAGGTGATTCATGGGAGGATCCTAACATGCTTCATATCCGTAGCCTCGAAGAGCTTCCAATGACTATTTGCTGCATGAACAAAAAGGTATGTCTTGACGGCGGTTATGGCTTATACTAGAAAACGCTTATAGTTGAGAAATAAGCTGGTCTATTTGAAGAAAGTACTAATTGTAGGCCAGAACTAAACAGTGTAAAAAATGTAGTTTGAGATGCTTGATATTACACCTTCATTTTCTTTCCATTTTTTTAGATTATATGTCTTGTCGATATTAGTATTTCGATCACCCTTTTGATATCACCTCCCAAAACAGGCAGTGGGTGATGGTGCTGCAGTAGTTGCTTACATCATGAAGCCATCTCGGGTAGAGGACTTTGCCAAGGTTAGAACCTTATTTGAAATCCGACTCTGAAGTATTATCTTTATGGTAATCAAACTTGTTGAACCTTATTTGGCTCACTGTATACTGATCGGATATATGCTTTACCCTCTAGATCATTATTGATATATAATGTTCACTGATGTTAAAATTTTCTGATTTTCTTAGAGGGGTGCTTTACCCATGTATCCTACTTCAAATGGGTTGATATTTCTACCCCTCATGCTTGAGTTCCCTCTTTCATCTCAACTCAAACACGCTGATATCATTTTCCACAAAGCAACTGATGAAATCTTTTCCATTCAACTGAACTGCTCCGACTCAAAATCATCTGTTGCAGTTACATTCTCTACTGGCATGGAGGAACTGAAAAAGTAAGCTTCTAAATTCTTTGTTTTCTGTCTAGCACTCTGTTATATTAGCAAGTGGCGCATAGATACCACAACTATGAGAAACCTTGTTAAAACCTCTCTGTACAGATTTGCATAATGATAGAAGGTACTTGCTTGTAGGTATATGGAAGATCAAAATGCGTGTGCCGTAGTTGACCCTATTCAAAATATATATCCTGTCTTGGACCGACTCAAGATGCAACATATTCTTCTTGGATTAGAGGACTTTACTGCAGCAGGACGAAAGATAAGAGGCGCCTGCTTTCTCAAGGTCTTAAAATTCTCTAATTTGTATTAGCTTGTCAATTTCTTTATGCTTCAAATCTGACAGAGCATCTCTTGAGTTCTTTCCCAGCAAGTGTGACCTCTTGATTACTCCATTATAGTTTCACTTTTCTTTTTTACATTAGCAAGTTAATATCAGAGTCCCTTATCTGCAGATTGACAACTATAATGAACCGGATCTGGCTCAAAACTTGTCAAGAGCTGGACTCTCTCTTCCATGTATTGTGAAACCTCAGGTTGCCTGTGGTGTTGCTGATGCTCACAGCATGGTGAATATCTCACAGATTCCATCTCGTTTTGCTATCTCGCATTTCCTGTTTCTCTTTTCACAGCGGAACAAAAGATATCCTCATTTTCATGTGTTTCTCTTAGGCCATTGTCTTTCGAGCCGAGGATTTTAAGGACTTGAACACTCCTGTCCCTGCCATTATCCAAGTAAGTCATAATGTAACCTGGATACCCAATTATAGGGGAACACTAGTAAATCAAGATGTAAAGCACAAAGAAAACTTGTCAACCATCGATTTGCAGGAGTATGTGGACCATTCATCCAAGATATTCAAGTTTTACGTCTTGGGGGAAAAGATCTTTCACGCGGTCAAGAAATCGATCCCTAGTTCTTCTAGTCTGAGGAAAACAGCCGAGGAAAACGGTCTCCAACCAATTCTCTTTGACAGGTAAATTTCATAACAGTTCCATGGACACAAAAACCTTCACTTGCTAAAAGATTGTAATTGGTAGTTCCATTACCTCCCACAGCTTAAAATCTTTACCTGTTGGTTCCGCAAACCAGACCCCGGTAGAAGATATTGATCTAGAGCTGGTTACAGAAGCAGCTACCTGGCTAAGAAAGAAGCTTGATCTCACAATCTTTGGCTTTGATGTGGTTGTAAGTATCATCCTTATCACAAGACCCTTAATATAGCCAGGTTTCAGACTAGACTAACTCCAGAATTTAAGCATTGTCTCGTCTTTCCCGACAACTCCTCAGGTTCAAGAAGGAACAGGAGATCACGTGATAGTAGACTTGAACTACTTACCATCCTTCAAAGAAGTCCCGGATAACATCGCAGTTCCCGCATTCTGGGAAGCCATCAGAAACAGGTTCGACCAACATGTCCAAGAGCACTGAGAATCCAACATTGTGGGAGGCGAAGCTCTTCTGTGTGTTTATTTTTGGAATGATAAGCTGCTTTTATGCTTCAGATTTGTGAGACTAAAATAATTGAGAAACCAGAAATATTGTAATTTAAAGACCAGCAAGGTGAAGTTTTTGTCGATAAGAGCAAAAGCCCCATTCTATAAATACACGACAAGAGACGACCTTTGCAAGTCGAGAACTCGTCTCCAAACGGACGAAAAGAAGCGACTTTTGCCTCTTTTGGTCTCTCCCCTTGTCCAGGGGATCTGCTCTCTCTCTATCTCTCATCTGTAAGAAGATTCCCACTTGAGAATAAACCCTAATTTTGCTTCGGAATTCTTCATCTATCACTGTTAAATCTTCCTTCAATCGTCGTCTTCATCCATGGCTGATCAACAAACCCTAGATTCCTCTACTCCTCCTCCTCTTCAATCCGATGATCTATCTCACTCCCACTCTACTTCATCTACTACTTCAGCTTCTTCTTCCTCAGATCCATCGCTCTTAAGGTCTCTCTCCTCTAGTCGACTCAACGCCGGAGCTCCTGAGTTCGTACCTGGTCGAACTACTCCTCCGCTGCCACAACCTCCGAGGATGATTATATCACCTCCTCCACCGCACGGTATGCTTCATATGTATCACCACCAGCCTCCTTTCAATGTTCCGGTTCTTGGTCCTGTTCCAATCCAGCCTCACTTGGTTCCTGTTCAAAACCATCATCCTCATCATCGCTTTCATCATCATCATCACAATCGTCATCAGAATCAGCAATATGTTCCGGTGAGGAATCACGGTGGTCATCAAGATTATCAGCAGCGTGGTGGTGAGCAGGAACCGGATTTGGTTGTGAAGAAGAACGATCGGAGAGATCATAAGAGAGAATCTAAGAACGATCAAGCGACTGATACTGGAGCTTCTGTTTCTATCGATTCGAAAACTGGTTTACCAGAAGATACTATCCAGAAGATAGTGAATCAGGTTAGCTTCAATCTCTTGAATGTTCGAATTTTAGTTAGATTCAGACATGATACTCTTTTAAGACTTGTGATCTTAAATCTTTCCAATTTTGGTTTCGAAGTTCTTGACTACTTAAATCACTGTCAGGTTGAATACTATTTCAGCGACTTGAACTTGGCGACCACAGATCATCTGATGAGATTCATTTGCAAGGATTCTGAAGGATATGGTAAGATGTCTGTTGCTAAATCATATGCATACTCGTGAGTTCGTTTTGCATAAAAGCATAATCTTTTTGTTCCAATTCTTAATGGGATTCATGTGATTTCAGTGCCTATTCATGTTGTTGCATCTTTCAAGAAAATAAAAGCTGTCATTAACAGTAATTCTCAGCTTGCCGCAGTGCTACAGAACTCAGCAAAGCTTGTGAGTTCTTTATGTTAGTGTGTATTTTTTGGTCAATAACTTTTATACGTGATTTGATGTTCTAACTTCTGTGTCACCTAACAGGTTGTTAGTGAAGATGGAAAGAAAGTGAGACGCATAAATCCGATTACGGAGTCTGCTATAGAAGAGCTCCAGGTACTTAACTCATTCCTGCTATTCCTATATTTCTGAATGCTAATTTTTAAAGTTATGAATAAAGGATTGTGTATTTGGTTTTCTAATAAGTTATCATATCCAGTCTCGCATTATTATTGCTGAGAATCTACCTGAGGATCATTGCTACCAAAATCTGCTGAAGATTTTTTCAACTGTTGGAAGGTACCTAGCTGTTTGATGATGTTATAAAACCTAGAATCTACTTCTTCTATGTTTATACAGTTGAGGTTTTCTAAAATTATGAGTGTTTGTCTTCAGTGTGAAGAACATCCGTACCTGCCAGCCACAAAACAATGGAAGCGGTGCTCCACCCGCAGCAAGATCAGCAAAAAGCGATGGTACGCTTTTCAGTAACAAGGTAACTAGATGGATCCATGCGGCTTTGATTTTACCGTTTAGTTTTGGATTAACTGGACGCAAGATTGATGTCTCTTTTACATGTTCTTATAGGTCCATGCTTTTGTCGAGTATGAGATGGTTGAGCTAGCCGAGAAAGCAGTAAAGCCTCACATTACTCAGATTTTCAGACCACTATATATGTTGATACCCTCATGTGCTAATGTGGTAAACTGAAGGCATGTTACTGTACAGGTTACCGAGTTAAATGAAGCGGGAAATTGGAGGAGCGGTCTTAAAGTCCGGTTGATGCTAAAACATCAGGTATGTGATTTTAAGTTTGACAAACACACTACGCCTTTACCCGTCCTTTCTCACTCTAATCAGCAGAGTCCAGATATCTTAGTAGTTCAGAACATTCTGGGAATTAAATGTCATCAGTCTGGGTTAAGATCTGTGGAAGTTGATGCTGGTTCCACTTGGTTTATGTCTTATTTTTCTATCATACAGACAAAGGAACCAAAACAGGGTCAAGGACGAGGAAGAAAAGGACATGATGCAGAAGTAGAACATGAGGAAGATGATGCTACAACATCTGAGCAGCAGCCGATTGAGAAACAATCTGAAGAGTGTTCTGGGGAATGGGATACACATGTGCAAGAGCAGCCAATAGTAAGTAAACCAAATACGTTATTGGGTCTCTGCTTTGTTCTCCATGGATGATTCTTCACTTTGCCACATAACAGGGAGAGGATCAAGGGAATGAGAAAGCGGTTGGGCAGAGAAAAGGGCGTAACCGAGGTAGAGGAAAGGGACGAGGACGAGGTCAACCACACCAGAACCAGAACAACAACCACAACCACAATGGGCGAGGAAATCAGCATCATCATCATCAAGTGGGAACACCACCTTCAAACAATCCAATGAACAACATGGAGCAACCAGGCATGGGGAAGCAGCAACCACCTGGACCACGTATGCCTGATGGGACCAGAGGATTCTCAATGGGACGGGGAAAGCCGGTCATGGTTCAGGCAGAGTGATCCAGAGCAGTTTTGAAAAGGAGGTGATGTGGAATTGTGAAGGTTCAAAAGGGAGATAAATAGAGAGAGCAAGAAGAGGGAGAGAGAGAGATTTATCCTTCCCATGGGGAATGGTTAGTTTTGCAGACTTTATATTTGTTTTACTACTTCGAAATACTTTTTAACTACGCTTCTCTTGCAAGAAAAAAAACAGCAAACAACATTTTCCTCACAGGAAGACCATATATAGTGTACGTGTAATGAAACAGCAATTTCAGTTTTTTTTCTCTAAAAGCTTTTATAATGAAATAATGACATTTTTATCTTGTGTCACAAATTTTAGCTGACAAAAAAAAAAAAAAGACATTGTATTAGTTTAATGTTCACCTGATAAACTAATAAACAAAGCTTTCATTTTATTTTATTTTAAAGTTGTTTTCCTTAAATATTTTCATTTGTATTATTAAATCATCGAAATGATAAAAATTTACATTATTTCTTATGGGTATCCTCTTATTTTTAAGTGTTTTTTTCAGAAAATAACATGTTCATTTTATTCGTTTCCCCTTCACTATTTTATATAGTTTCACATTCTTGAACTAAAAAAAACGTGCGAATCATAACTAATTAAACGAAAAAAGAAAGAAAGCACTATCTACCTAATTAACGTTAAGAAAATGATTTCATGGTGGCCAAAATAACGATCCCTTATTATTTTAGAAAAAAGGAAATAAAATAAGGAATGTAAAGAAAAAAAAAATAGAGAAAGAGACAAGTTGAATGATGCTCGCTCTTATTCGTCGTTCGGGTTTGGATTTTTCTCGGTAGTCTGTTGTAGTTTCACTCTTGTTATTACGGCTTGGTGTTGGTTATTTTGCGGGCTTTTTTTCTTTTGGTTGGGTTCTCGCAACCATTTTTGTTAATCATCGCGTATTTTATAACTAATCTTTAATGGAGTTATAGGATCAAACGATGCATATATGACTAAATTTCTCTATTCCGCATGTAGGATTGGTATGAGTGATCTCGGTATCTCGTTGAAAACTATTGGATCCATGTGAACATATTAGCTTTAATTGGGATTTCGTATGTTAAAAAAAAAAAAAAAGAGAAAGAGACAAGTGAAGTGAGTAATGAGTATCATCAATAAGAAAAACAAGAACCGTCCGTTTTCACACTTCTCTTGTACCACAACTTGAATCTCGTGTTCGCGACGTTCCGATAGATAATCTCAAATCCAATTTCAATGGCGGATCCATCTTCTCAAAACCCTAACCTCACCACTCCCCCTCCTCCTCCTCCTCCTTCTTCTCATTCTCCAACCCCTCAATCTGGTACCTCGGAATTATCGCCACCGTCTCCGCCGCCTTGCTCTGCCTTGTCCTTTCTCAAGACTGCTAACAGACCAAAACTCCGTGTGACATCTGAATTCGACAGCGATAGTCTCCTTTTCTTAAACAAAGTGTCTTGTAAGCTCTTCGATAACCTCGCGAAGCTCAAACTCTCGTTTCAGAACAATTCCCAGCGCGAGATTTCACAGCCTCAGGTCTCGTTTACTTCCAAACATGTCTCTGTTCTTTATGATCTTGAGGAGAAGAACACTTTCATTAAGAGCACTCTCGATGTTCACCCTCGCCTTCAGCTCCGAGCTCTTCATAATGTCAAGGTACATCTCTACTTCTTGCCCATTATCACTGTTTGCTACAAAAAGGATTGATTTTTCCTGAGGCACACTTCGTAGATTTTTTTCGAATTTTGGCTCAGATAAGACCTAGTCTTTCGTTTGAACTTAATTGTCAAACTTGGGGTGTATATATATGGCAATTTGTCACTAGGGAACATAACAATTTGTGTGCTTCATTGTGGAACGGTGTTAATAGGATATATGGTACCATTGATTTTTGTTTGCCTTCCTGTTGTGCATCTCACAGTGATAGAATCTGATTGTTTCTGAGTGGGCTTTTAAGAGCTGTGCAACTAAGTAGCAGTTGACTATGTATGTAGGCTTATGTTCAATCCTTGATTATGTTGTTTTTGACTATGTATGTATCAATTTACTGCGTCTCTGATGTATGGCTTAACTGTATGTTGTTGCAGGCACAACAAGGAGAGGTTGCTATGGAGGCAAATCTGACTGAACCAGGCTATTCTCTGGAGCTTTCGTCGCCTATTCCTATTGGTTACGTGAGTGCCATCTCTTACATTGTCTATTTGGTTTTGCATTTGCGATAATTTTCTTCATCAATTACCCGGTAAATTGTTTACTTACTTGGCTGGGAGTACTTTGCAATATGTTGCCTTTAAACATTTACTTTAATCCTCGTTGGTTTTCTCTTCATGCAGCCAAGAGCAACTCTCAAATTCCCACTTGGTGAAATTTCGTTACAAGAAAAAGAAGATGAGCAGGAGGAGAAGCAGAAAAGAGTTTTATCTGTTAACGGGATCCTCAAACGTCAAGTCATGGGTGGTGTTTGTACCGCTCTATACACAGATGAAGAGTTGAGGCTGAGATATGCTTATAAGGTTCTTGACTTTTACGAAATTGCTTCTCTGCTTTCTTGTGTTACTATTCAATAGCTTCTAGAAGATTGCACATGCAAGAGTATCCTTCCTCTCCCATCTTTTGGATCTGACATCAAGACTTTACTTTTTTCATACAGGATGATGCATTGTCCTTCATCCCAAGCATTTCCCTTCCTTCCAATGCTGCATCATTTGCATTCAAACGTCGGTTTAGCCCTTCAGATAAGTTGAGGTTAGTGGCCTCAGTGTGTCTCCTCCTCCTCTCTTGCTCACTATTCTAGTAGAACCATCTCACCTGCTACAATCAGTTTCGTATAAATGTTATGATGATTGCTATGCAGCTATTGGTACAACTTTGATTCAAACATGTGGAGTGCTGTGTACAAACGCACATATGGTAAAGACTACAAATTCAAAGCTGGATATGATTCAGATGTACGCCTTGGCTGGGCATCTCTCTGGGTAAATCATCGAACTTTAGTTTTCTTTTCTCTCTTCTCTTATCAGCGTAATCTTTTTTTACTCGCTTAAGCCCCTACCCGAGTCATACGCTTATGATGCATGGCATATATAGAACATTCACCACACAATTGTACCAAGTGGAGCTACCATCTAATAACACCTAAGGACACCATCACTTTTGAGCTAGCTTTTGAGTGAGTTGTAATCATGAGTCTCTTGTATTTGGCTTGAGTGTAACATAACTAAAAACCGAGGGTTAAATCGTGGCAGGTGGGGGATGAAGCTGGAAAAGTGAAAACAACACCGATGAAGATGAAAGTCCAGTTCATGCTTCAAGTTCCACAAGATGACGTCAAATCGTCAGTCTTGATGTTCCGAGTGAAGAAAAGATGGGACATTTGATGAAATCTTGAGTCAATATGTCATTTTCACTTTCTCATATCACTGTAGTAAAACCCATAAAAGTTGTTTCTTTCTCCTGATATATACATGTTTTTGCAAAGTTGAACGAAGAAGATACAAAATATTAGAGAATAATTGCAATTGTATTTCTTTCTTTAGCATCTTTAAATGATCTTTCACACATGGAAAAAAAAAAATTCTCAATTTCTTTTCACCCATATAAAAGTTACATTGCTTTTTACCTTTAAAGTTTTAACCCATAAAAAACAAAAAGTCAATTTTAGCCACTAATATTAAAATTCTGGAAAATGGAATATTCTGCCAGCGAAAAATAAATGAAAAATAAGGTTGGCTTATTTCCTCCGTTATTATGTTTTGTTTTTGTATGCACTCTTGGTCTCTGTGTGTGTTTTATCTTCTTCTTCAACCCGACGGGAAAAAAAGTCCCGACAAGTTCAAGCACTCAAGGATTTGTCATTTGTCTCCCAAATATCTGTGGAGAGAAGAGAAATTGAAATTGATATCAAATCGAGAAGATACTGTAGGAGATGAGTTCGTCTCTACCTCTGAGGCTACTTCTGCCTCTTACAACTTCTCTGATTTCTCCTCCAGATTCTTCTCATGTTCCTTCGCCGCTCAGATCGCAAAACCCTAATTTCAATCGCCTATTCTCTTCTTCTTCTTATACCTCTTCTTCTTCCCAGTCTCAGCTTTTCTCTTGGCGAACACGGAGATCCTCTTCTCCGTGTATTTCAATGGTATTGTCTCTGATTTCTTGCTAATTCTCATTGAGTTTATGTGCTGAATTCCTTGATCAGATAATTTTTTTGATCAATTTCGGAAACTGGTTAAAAAATATTGTCGTTTTCGTTTCATCAAAGATTGTATTTGCACATTTATAGATTTATTAGACCTGAGATTGCTGGAAACGTATTAATTATTTTCTATCGCTTTCTTCTTCAATGGTAGTAGTTAGGTGGGATTTTCCAGTTTTGATGGACTTATTCATACCTTTCATTCTATAAAAAAGTTCATTGTATATCAAAAACTTCTGATGTCTGTCATAAGACTACATTGTATCTTACCATGTACGTAATCTCTTCTCATGATGAAGATTATGTTGTAAAAGCTGATCTCTTTACTCATATATATACATTTTCTAAGCGTATTGCAGATGAAGCAATGCGTCTCACTTCTCTCTCCGAAAAAACATATATAAGAAAGCTGGTTCTCTGGTTCACTTAAATTTCGTTCAGGTTTTCTTGGTATTGAAATCATGTTGCTCTACTTCTTAGAGCAGCAGCTTTGATTTGTAAAAGATATTGGTTTCTTAAATTTTCGTGGTATAAGCGTAAGATTTAAGCTTGAGAGTTTGTGTTTGTCTCTCTTCCCAATAGTCTATTGCAGTTGTTTGTTTTGGCTTTTCACTAATGATTTACTTCTAGTGACTGTTTTTTTTTTTAATATGCTGTGTATAGTGCTTTCCTGAACACTCGAGCGATCAAGACAACACCGATATTTGGACAAATATAGATGACCACATTAAATGTGTGCTTGAATCAGATGAAGATTCCGGGCTCAGGATTCCAACCCAGGCCCAGGCTATCGTTGAAGGATCTGGTTCAGTTGCAGTTTCAGAGCTAAAACCTGCCGCTGATGTAGATTACATACAAGTAAGATTAGTGTCTCTGGAAATTCATCACGCAGCCTTACTTGAAGGACATTAAACTCTCGTATCAATCTTTTAGCTTTCTGTTGATTGGCAGATTTTGAAATAACATTCTTTTAACTAAGCTGTAACCATGCATTTTAAAATCGACAGGAGCTATTGGCGATACAGCAACAAGGTCCTAGATCAATTGGCTTCTTTGGGACAAGGAATATGGGTTTCATGCATCAAGAACTGATTGAGATACTTAGCTACGCCATGGTTATAACAGTAAGACATTTTGAGCTTCATCCTATGTGCTCTTAACGGCTCCAATCTTTTCATTTGAAGTTTCCTAAAACATCTCTCCGATAATTCGGTTCCTGCAGAAAAATCATATATACACATCAGGTGCATCTGGAACTAATGCGGCAGTTATCAGAGGTGCATTAAGAGCAGAGAGACCAGAGCTTCTTACAGTAATTTTACCTCAAAGTTTGAAAAAACAACCTCCTGAGAGCCAGGAACTGTTGTCTAAAGTAAGCAAAACCGGTTCTTGTGCTAAAAGTCAGAATCTTGTTGCATCTCCTATTAACATCTGAAACTCTCCTCTTTTGCTATGTCAATTTACAGGTACAAAACGTGGTTGAAAAGCCACACAATGACCATTTGCCATTATTAGAAGCTAGCAGGTTTGGTGAATAAAAACCATTATCATCATACATTGATCTACTTTGGTGAAGAAGAAAGTGATGTTTTGGTTAATAGTTTTTATTTTGGCAGGCTGTGTAATATGGACATCATATCACAAGTACAGCAAGTGATCTGCTTTGCGTTTCATGACAGTAAGCTTCTCATGGAGACATGTCAAGAAGCTAAAAATCTCCGCAAGATCGTCACTCTCTTCTACCTCGATTGAGTCTCACTAGTCTTAATCTTCTTCTCGTTACAAAACAGAGAAGATAAAGCCTCGTTGTAAATGATGAATCTTGATCAAACACACACACAACCAATTATATTCTTTTGTCTAAATTTTTTGATACCCATGATTTCTTTCTCAACTCTTTTAAATATCTCTGCAAGTGGAGAATCCATTAATTAAAAAAAAAAAAAAAGATGATTAATATAATAAAAGCCTCTCTGGTTACAAAACTTAATCGCAGAAACATTTATTCTCTCTTTGATCGTCGCCGATTCGTTTGTGGGTCCCATTAACTCCGATGGAAGACACTGGTAAAGCTACGGCAGTCCAATCGTCCCGTGATATATTCCACCGGCTGATGAGCGAGGATTCTTCTGGTAAACCAAACCCTAAAATTTTCTCAGCTCAATTTCTTATTTTGTGTTCGTCGTGAATTGATTTATGGCATCGATTGTATTTGGTTAAGGTGGGTGGGAGAAGAGTTGGGAAGCAGGAGCGACTCCATGGGACTTAGGAAGACCAACTCCGATTATTGTAAATCTCGTCGAGACTGTTTCATTGCCTAAAGGCAGAGCTCTAGTTCCTGGTTGTGGAACTGTATACTCTTTTGTCTCTTTTCTATAATAAGTCAACACTTGAAACCAAACTTGCTTCAGCTTCTTTAGCTCTTCTTGACTTTGACGTGCTAGTGAACTGTGGCCATTGAGTTGAGTAGTACTGTTGAATATGTTCTGTGTTACACCTGCCTTGTGTGATCGGTTCTTGCATTACTTGCTGATTGTCTTAATAATCACTCAGTCATCTTCTCTAATCATAACCCAAATGCTTCCTTATAAATAGTTATTATGGTTTTGCAGGGTTATGATGTGGTGGCAATGGCCTCCCCTGATCGTCATGTCCTTGGACTGGATATATCTAAAACTGCGGTTGAGCGATCATCAAAGGTGTGAGTAGTTTGTCGACTTTGGAAACTGATATGGACATGCTCATGTCCTCATATATGTAGCCTGCATTATTGAGTTAAACTAAGCTGATTTTGAGTTGGAGTCTTGCCTTTAATGCCTGTTAAGAACTTCCTAGGTTTTAACACATTTTTGTTTTATCTCAAATGCAGATGTTCTCCTCATCGCCCAATGCAAAATACTTCTCCTTCTTGAGTGAAGACTTCTTCACTTGGGAGCCAGCTGAAAAATTCGATCTCATTTTCGATTATATGTATGTATGTAGCCTAGATGTGTGTTTCTGGTTCATACAGATGTGACTTTAGCTTATATACCACTGCATTTGACCATTCTCGCAGCTTCTTCTGTGCCTTTGAACCTGGCGTGAGACCTCTATGGGCACAGCGAATGGAAAAACTTCTGAAACCCGGTGGGGAGCTTATAACATTGATGTTTCCTGTATGAATCATAACATCTCTCTTCTCTGATCCATCTCCTCACATTTCCGTAGTTGCTGAATAGTAAAAAATGCGTCTTTGTGTAGATCGATGAACGTTCTGGAGGTCCTCCTTACAAAGTATCTGTGTCTGAGTAAGAATCGCCTGTTATGTCTTTTACTAAGAGCAACATTAGTGAAATATTTTGCCCAATCCTGAAATCTCTCGATGTGCAGATACGAGAAGGTTCTAATTCCATTGGGGTTTGAGGCAATCTCCATTGTGGATAATGAACTTGCTGTAGGACCACGCAAGGTAAACATTAACATGAACCTTCAAATATGCCTTAAGATAACTCAATGGAGGATGGCAATTTCGGGTTTAGGATTCGAAGATAATGTTACATTGTAATCAATTTCAGGGATTGGAGAAGCTTGGAAGATGGAAGAAATCTTCGCCATTTCACTCCACTCTTTGATTTGTGATCAATGTTATATTTGATCATTCTAGAAGCTCATATGCTTCAATCTGGATGTTTTGTGATTTTTTTCACTGAAAATAATATTTATAAACAGATGTAGTTATAATGTGTAATATTCGACATTTCCATTTTAATCTTCTTTTAATCAAAGGCAAAATTATAGTTTGGTTTGTGCTCACTAGTTGGTTGTGTATATTTAGGTTTGATTAATCTTTTATTGGCTTCTTAATTATCCAGAAGGTTGAATAAGTCTTGATGGCTTTATCCCTGATCCAGTGCATCGATTTAGAAACCTCGTTACCAAATATTTGACAATTCAAGCAGCAAAACATCATCTGTAATCAAAAGAATCTTACCATTCTGTTTCTAAGCGCAGTGATCTACCGATGGAGATCAAAGAGCCTCATGGTAACGCCTTCACATCTAAATTGTTTTCTTTTCTTAAACGGATCAATTTCGATGTTAAACGACTGTTGATAGTTATCACACTCTTATAATGAGATATGAATGCATTTTAAAGAAGATAATAATGTTTTTGCATGTTTGTGTTGTTTTTTCAGGTGGATGGGAAAAGCTATGGGTAGAAGGAAAAACACTGTGGGATTTAGGAGAAGCAACTCCCATTGTTGTTCATCTCTGCGAAACGGGTTCATTGCCTAATGGAAGAGCTTTAATTCCTGGATGTGGCACCGTTCTTCCTTTGATTTCTACTTTTTTTTTGTCACTCTCTGATTCTTTCTTGTAAGATATTCATTTTCCGAAAATTGATTTTGACAGGGCTATGATGTGGTTGTGATGACAAACCCTGACCGTCATGTTGTTGGACTTGATCTTTCAAAAATCTCAGTAGAACGATCAACCAAGGTTTGTGGTCTAGATTTTCTCAGTTGTATGCTTGAAAAATATGAAAAGTTGATTTTAAAATCTCAAATGCAGATGTTCTCTTCATTGCCTAATTCAAAACATTTCACCTTCTTGCAAGAAGACTTCTTCACTTGGGAGCCAACCGATAAATTCGACCTCATTTTCGACTACAAGTATACTTCTTTCCTTTTATAACTTTATATGCTTTGATGTCTTGGTTCATATCAAGAGAATAACAATTCATGATTCTCGCAGTTTCTTCTGTGCCTTTGAACCTAAAGTTAGACCTCTATGGGCAAAACGTATGCAAGAACTTCTGAACACTGGTGGGGAACTTATAACATTAATGTTTCCTGTATTAAAAAAAATCATAAAACATTTATTTCATCAAAACAAATATCGCGATTGTGATATGTTTTTTTTTATTGATTGTGTTACACAGTTAGATGATCGTGTTGGAGGGCCTCCTTACCAAGTATCAGTCTCAGCGTATAAAATCTTCATCTTCTCCTCAATCTTTTCACAACTCTGTAACTCTCTTTATGTCTCACTTTTGGTTAAAACATCAAACTTGTTAAAATGTTTTGTAGCTATGAAGAGCTTTTGATTCCCTTAGGATTTGAGTTAATCTCTATTGTGGATTACGAACTTGCTCCAGAAAAAACAATTCAACTTCATCATTTTAGTTTCATTGTGAAACAAGAAAGATAAGCCAAAAGTTTAATATTTAAAATTAAGGGAATAGAAAAAGTTGGCAGATGGAAGCAGAAGAAGTCACAACTGTAATCACATCACACTCTCATGGCTCTCTACACCAATAAAGATTGAATTTTCAAGTCTCCTGTAGTCAGAACCAAATGTACACGTCTAGCTAGATAAATAGATGGGTCTAAAATTTCGTTGACCGTCTTATGAATTTTGTAGTAATAAATAAACGTATGTATTTAATGAGAAGGAATGACTCATTTCTCATCCACAATATTCCTTGTTGGTGAAATTGGAACACCTTAAAGAGAAAGAGGCGTGTCACACAGTCACACACTTCAAAAAGAGATGTCTTCACTTTTAATCCAGTGTGAGTACGTGGAAGCTAGATCTTTTACTCTGTTTTATTGCTTCTATTAAAATTTTGTGGTCCCTTGTGATCACTCACTCGTGAGTCTTTGACCTCAGAAAGAGTCCTTTTTGGAGCTAAGAATGTTCACAGAAATGTTCAAAATACATATCTAATTATTTTATTGGGAATTGGTGAATAATCGAGTGAAACCAGGGCCACTGATTCCACTTGCTTCTGATCTTAATATGATGGATAAGAATGCATCATGATTTATGGCCTTTCGACATTTTATACAGTACAACAAAATGTAATTATTTTCTCGCTTCTTTCCCTCGAAAGAAACTAGTCCGGAGACCAACTAAACTCAACCCCCAAAACCCAAGTATAACCTAACCAACAGTTAGAAAAGCTTCGACTACAAGATACAATTCGGTTATCATTATCCAACCGAACAGAACCAGGGTAAATCAATGGAAAAGCAGCTGAATTGCTACTAAATCCCAAGTATCAGAGTTTAGGAGAAACCTCAAAAGCCTCTCTAAGTTTAGCACTATCAAACTCCTCTAAGCTGAACTTCCAACTGCTCTATTTGCATAGCCAAATCATGCTTCCCGCTATTCTTCAACCCATCAGTCACCATATCAAAGCAACGTGATATCGGAACAAAACCTATCTCTGTCATCTCAACCAAGTAATTAGCTGCATCCACAAATTTTCCACCACGACCACACATTGTAATCAGCATTGTGTAAACCGGCCTGTTAGGCGGATGAGCCTTCACCTTCATGTCACTGAAAAAGTTAAAGGCATCATCAAACATCCTGTTCCTACATATTCCCTTGATTATCGGAGCGTACAAACTCGGAAACGTCTTATGCCCATCTTCCACACAATTATTCAACAACCAAAACGCCTCATCGATCTAGATGATGACTCGGATCTTATTGATAATGACTCGGAGCACAATCCTCAAATAGCAGTTGAGATTCTCACCAAGTTGATTAACTCCCCAGAGATTGTTGAGTAAGTCATCACCTTATCGGTTCCATCATTTACATTCTATCAAAATTATAACTTTTAAAGTGGGAATCTGAGAATGCTTCTGCAGCTATTTTACAGCTCTAGTAAGTATGGAAATGAGCCTGCACTCAATGGAAGTTGTGAATAGGCTCACAACTGCAGTTGAACTTCCCAAGGAATTTATACGGATGTACATCACTAATTGCATATCGTCTTGTGAGAACGCCAAGGTATTAAAACAAAGCTTTCTTTTGTTTTTTCCTTTAGGTATTTAAAACAAAGCTTTCTATGCATAGCTATAACGCCATCCTATAATTTTGTGTTAAAAACTTCTGCTCTTGCTCTGCATTATGTGCTTTTGTGTATATGATTCTCGGATTTGTTGATTTACAGTGTGTACATTTTCTTCTCTTTAGCTGTTTTGTTAATGGTATAGTGATATATTGTTTTCAATCTGTAGCAGCAAGACAAATACATGCAGAATAGGCTTGTACGGCTTGTTTGCGTCTTCTTGCAAAGCTTAATTCGTAACAACATCATCAACGGTATGTATTCTCTGTTTTTGACTGATTGCTATCAGATTTGGCATTTTGCTTTGTTAATAACACACAAAAAAAAGATCAAAAGATACATTGACAGAGGAATCTATAGTCTATCATTATGCTTTACAATTGGGTAATATATGTTTGTTTTTTTGGTATATGACACTGAAGGATCTATTCATAGAAGTTCAAGCTTTTTGCATTGAGTTTTCTCGGATTCGAGAAGCAGCTGGTCTCTTCAGGCTTTTGAAAACATTGGAATGAATAATTTACTCTTTCTTCTTCTTCTTCTTCTCGTCATCTTTGTCTCCATTTTATTTTATTCTCTATTTTTGTAGCTAAAGAAAGTACTTTTTGAATCCGACAGCTTTCGCTTTTTAGAGTTTAATTTCTCAATTAATATGTTTTTTGACAACAAAAAAAATCTGGTTAGACTTTAGACGGCATGTCCTTTCCCTGGGCTACTAACACTTAACCATGAACGGTTTACATCATTACATGCCTCCACCGATAGTACCAACAACTGCTGGTTCAGATCCGGATTGGTTTAAGGCTCCGGATAAACCAAAAAAGGTATTTGATTCTACAAAGTGACTTATTTTTATGTTCAATGTAAAACTGTATTTCTATTTTTTTTGTTACATGTATTACTATGTTTTCCAATATAAGAAATGCTTGAGGTAGAGGATAAAGGAATCAGTAAAAAAAATGATTTAGCTGTCATCAAGTTTGCTTCATAGAAAAGACACAAATGTAAATTATGTAATGCTTCGTCTCAAAGCTTTAATGTTGGGTGTAAATGTAAACTAATTACTGGAAAACTAGATTATTACTCTATTTAGTAAGATATAAATAATTGAAAATCGGATTGAACAAACATATATTAAAAATATATATATATATATATCTATCTTAAAGGTGAAAATACAAATAATGGTCCAGACTCCAGAGGACCCAAAAAGAAACATTTGTTAGAATATCTTTTTTTGTTTTTTTGGTTCAGACAGAGTACTAGCGAATTTCTCGATCTCGGTCCATAAAGAATCAGAACAAAAGCTGAATCAATCGGCTTGAAGTAGAAGCAGCTCTCCTCTCCTCTCCATTGTTGTTGGGTAAGAAATGCAAAGTTGAAAGCTTTCTTCTTCAGTCGCGTATGTTGCTAATTGCTTCTTCTTTTTCTTCTTCTGATCTTTCTAGTTGTGTCAATAGAAGAAAATGGCGGTTCCTGTAGAGGAAGCAATCCCAGCTCTTTCCACATTCTCCTTAGAGGTAAGTCCGATGTTCGAGATTTTGGTTAAATTTAGAAATTGTGGGTTTTTGGATCATTTTGACTACAATTTTTCTTTCTGGAGTTCAATTTCAGAAGATTTGACTAGAAAGGAGAGGAATTGTTGTTCTTCATGTTTCAGTTACTTGATAAATTCTTTTCGTGTAAAAATTATCACATATATTGTTTTATCACCTATTTGTCGGCGGATCTTTGCCTAGTGATAGTGTGAAAGGCCTCTAAGCATGCATCATCAAACTCAAACTTCACCTCCTTACACAGCAATCTCGTGAGAGGCCTAGCAATCTTAGAAAAATGTTTCGATGAAACGACGGTGCCAGATGTCCCGTAAAACGCGATCCCTTTTATCGAATTCGGCGGCGCAAACTCATCATCACCTCAATCTTGCTTGTCCACTTCAATGCCCTTTTCAGATATCTTGTGTCCCAGCACAATCCCATCTCGCACCATGAAGTGGCACTTCTCCCAATTGAGAACAAGGTGCTTCTCCTCACACCTTTGCAAAACCCTGCACAAATTCGACAAACAAACAGAAAAAGAACTCCCATGCACAGAAAAATCGTCCATGAAAACTTCCATAATATCCTCAATAAGATCAGTAAAAATGGACATCATGCAACGTTGGAAAGTTGCTGGGGCGTTACACAAACCGAACGGCATGCGGCGATACGCGAAAGTGCCATGGACATGTGAACGCCGCTTTTCGTCGCGTGGTGGATGGGAATCTGAAAAACCTGAATAGCCATCTAAGCGTAATAAGGATAATTAGCCAAGCTGCTCAAGCATTGATCTATAGGGCAGCGGAAAATGATCCTCGCGAGTAGCAAAGATTCATTTCCGAACATGCACATTCTATGTCCTGTCACTGTCCTAGTTGGTATCAATTCATTCCTATCATTCCTTATCACAGTGATCCCTCCTTTCTTAGGCACTACATGTACAGGGCTGACCCATTTGCTGTCAGAAATAGCATAAATCACACCAGCCTCTAGAAGTTTCATTATCTCTTTCTTGACGACATCTTTTAGATTCGGATTTAACCGTCTCTGATGCTCGACAGAAGTCATTGATTCATCTTCTAGATGTATCCTATGCATGCATAAATCTGGAGAAATCCCAGTGATATCATCAAGTGAATAACCTAAAGCTTTCCTATACTTCCTCAATTCACACAAAAGCAAGGTAACCTCAACATTGTTCAAATCCGCATTCACTATCACAGGGTATGTAGAGTTAGGACCGAGAAATGCGTACCTGAGCCCAGCTGGGAGGGTCTTAAGATCGAGTTTTGGAGCTTTCAGCTCGCTCCAAGCACAGCTGATCGAATCGGACGGAGCATGTGCTCCCGGTGTTGGAGCATGTGCTCCTGTCAAATTTTTTTCTATCGCCTTTTCATCCTCTTCTAGGCTCATATATGCAACCATCTTCTCTATTCTGTGGCTTGAATCTAGCATTTTTGCAAAACTCTCAGAATCTGCACTCAGAAAACCGTGCTCACCCTTAGCCTTAGTTAAAGTTACTTCCAAAGGGTCATCCGTCAATAATTCTTTAGCTACTTCCCCAGCTATCTCTGAACCATCGTGAACAACAAATGTCTGTCCATCCATCATTGGCTTCTTGAGAAGCTTGTTCATTTCGAACCTTACTAGCATGTCTCCCAACCGGAGATCGACAATCCCTTCTTCGACATCAATAATCGCGCGTGCTGTGCATAAGAATGCACGCCCCAAAATCAGAGGGTCTCTAGGCTCCTCATCTAACTCYAGAACCACRAAATCTGCTGGGATGAGTGTATCTCCTATTCGAACATGCAGATCCTCAATTWTCCCAATCGGTAACTTGGTTGACCTATCCGCGAACACCAGCGATATCTTGGTAGGCTTGAATTTCGTGAAACCTAAGCGTTTTGYCACAGAGTATGGCATCAGGTTCACGCTTGAACCTAAGTCACAAAGAGAGCAGGCAAARGTCATTTGTCCGATCTTCACCGARATCACGAATCTCCCTAGACGCCTCTCTTCAAGACTTTGTTCTCGAGTATTGACCGCATTCCTTTGTTACCACCATCACACCGTCTTCTTCAACAATCTTTCCAGCCACCATTCTTTCATGTACCTCTTTGGCTGGTACCATCTGCACCGCATCAACCAAAGGAAGCTTTACCGTTAAGTCTTTCAACATCTCCCTACACTTAGATCTTCCAAATCTTTCCGAAGTTTTCGAGGCACCGGATAGGGAACTCGGGCACGACTCTCTCGAGGAGTTTCGTGGATTTGGGGAGTACCTGCTGGAGCATGTGCTCCCGAAAGGTTTGGGTGCTCGCCAAGTTTGGCCTGAGATTCGGCTGACGGAGTCTGAACCTGTATTCCTGAGTGTGAACCATGTTCCAGCATGTCTTCATCGGTGGTAACATCTTTCCCTTGGGTGTTGTGCTCCATAACACTCTCCTTCTCCTTTTTAGTGACTTTGGGACTAGTTGAGTGCCAACACCTTCCCACTCTCAGCTCCACTGCATTGACATATTCATTCCTGGGATTCATCTCTCCTTTCCCAGGAAGAGTTACACAGTCGCTTAATGCTTCAGCAGCCAAACTCGCTGTTCAGCTTCTTCACGTGAGCGTAACGGCTTCATACTTCGCATTGAGATCATTATACATGTGATCCACCTTGGCATTGATCTCAGTTGCTGCTTTTGCTGATTCATCAAGAGCTGCGCATGAGATTTTTCAGTTCGCTCGAGAGTTCGCGGTTGGATTCTTGAGCGTTGCGGTTGGGCTTTGTGAGTCCCTCCTGAATCGGCCTGGTTTTGAGTGAGACGAACTGCTTCCCTGCTGGTCGGAGTAGTAACTTGAAATCCTTGGTTTTGGGCAACCGATTCATACCTCCTCCGCGCGGATAGATCCGGTCTTGTGGGTTTTCCACATTGGTGCTTCTGTAAGAAAGGTTCGGTGGCTCCTATAGTTTGCATTAAAACCACGGTTCTGAACATTCGCCCACTCACGTAATTAATCTCTGCATACCAGCATCATCGCCCTTCAAAATCTGGGAGATAGGCACGCCACTCTCATCCACAAAATGCACCGATTTGCTTCCCTAAGTAGTTGATTTACTTTTGCTGTCAGCTCATCAATCTTTGTCTCCATGCTGTTCACTTTCGACCTATCATACTCAGGAGACTTGCTGGAGCTCGAAGCTAAGTTCTCAATCAGCTCAAAAGCGCCTTCCTTAGTCTTTCATAAAGTATCGCGGGTCGCATTCAACGATTCCTATAATCCCACTCAACACCATCATAGAAGATACCTAGGATCGCTCATCCTTAAACCCGTGGTGAGGACACTCTCTTCTGTACTCCTTCAGCCTTTCCCAAGCTTCACAAAATGCTTCTCCGAATGCTGTTGAACGAAGATATCTTGTTTCTCAAAGCGGCAGCTTCGATTTGGTGTAAAATGGTCCAAAATGCTGCTCTAACCTCAGCCTATGTCGCAACTTGATGGCAGTGACTTCAACCAACGGAAGCCTTGTCCGCAAGTGAAAAAGGAAACAACTTGCACTTGAGAAACTCGCAGCACTCCATTAACCCGTTGCTGCAAATTTCTTCAAAGTTTTCAATATGGTCATCTCACTGGAAGCCCGTGGAAGAGTGTTGTTTCACCAATGAAATCAACAGGCTTGATTTCAAAGTCTTGCCTCTCTGAATGGTAGGAGGCACGCAGCCGTTCCGTAGTATGTATGCAGATTGTCCGGCTCCGATACCGGCGTGGTCGTGAGTTGCTTTCTCTCTCCGCACCGCTCTATCTCATCACGGAGCAACTATACCTGAGCAGCCATTCCGCTTCCTCGGCCATGTCAGCTGTGCGCTCGTGGTCGATTCTCGCTCTAGTTTAGCTAGATCGGCGTTTGAGATATTAACTAAGGTTTCTGCAATTTCTTCTTGTTCTTCTACGTCATGCACCTGAAACATAAGGAAAAGAAAAGAGAAAAGAAAATTAGTAGTTTCTTAGACTATATCTAAAATCAAAATCAAAGGTAACGCAATTGGTCCCCGACAACGCCAAAAACTTGATACAGAGTTTTAACCATTAAATTAAGTGCATAGACAATGCGTAGTATAAGAGAATCGAATACGCACCAAGGTTACACTATGATTTTGTGAGATTTTCAAATAAAGCTAAGCAGAATATGAGGTTGTTTTTAGTATGAGGTAAGCAAATAAACGATGTAAATTCAATAAAAAGGCACTAGACTAGGGTATTTCTCCGGTATTTAGAGATGAAACTTGAGCAACTATTCAGGATTAAATTCAGCACAAGTCTAGAACTCAAATATAAAAGTAAGAACGACCCACTCTCGTGGCGCAGAACTCTTTATCTAACAGCCTAAATACCTAAACTCTCGCTTGGACCTAGGGATGAAGATAAGCATTATTGTAATGATTCGATATGTTCAATGCAACCGCACGACTCTCGCCTGAATGAATGCTCACCAATGTCTTTTCTAGCAACCTAAAACACTCTCGTGAATAGGTTTAACTTAAGATCATAGACTAAGTGATCAGTTTAATCTATGCATTAAGTCTAACTATTGGCGAAGACAACATATACATGGATCCTATCTGTGCTCAACTTATCAACTCATAAATACCATTGAAAACCCTAATCTAGCTAATGGAACTACTCAGCCATGGAAGAACAAATCACAACAATGGATAAAAAGGAATTCATGAATAATATTGAAATAGAGTAAGGTTCAGAATTCTTCTCAAACAAGGTGGTGGTTGATCCTCTGGATCTTACAAGCATGAATCAAAATCCAAGGTCTGGAGGAAAAGAAAACAAGAGGAAGAAAATCCCTGAGAAAACAATCTCCCCAAACAAAAAGGAAAACGAGAGAGAGAGAATTAGAGAGCGAGAGGGAATGTCCTCTGCAGGTCTACAAGCGTGCGTTTTCAACTGGCGGCCCCCTCTATTTTTGTCCACGTCAGCACGCCCAAAATTAGGTAAAAAGTCGAAACCCTTATTAATTCTTCGAGCACAGCGTGTGCTAAACCGACGGTGCTCGCATCCGGATTGTGCTCTATAGCTGCGATTTCGTCCCTTTTTGCTCCAGAAACTCAATTAGCTCCAGTCCATCAAATCCATGCTCCAAGACTTCATTTTAACCTAATAAGACTCAAAAACGATTCGAAAGACACAAAAAGACTCTAAAAAGACTAGTTAATATAAGCTAAAATCCTAACATATCACCTAGTTAGCTGTAAAGTAGGTTTCAACGAAATGCTGAAGATGTAAGTATCTTCTTGAAATATTCGAAGTCACTGTAACTCATTTTCTTGAAGCACTTTCTAGGATGTTGTTCTCACTTGCTTTCATGCAATTATTGCTGTTGAAGTCAAACGATGGAGCATATACTGAATGGTGCAGAGAGGTCAAAGGATATGCATATGGTTGAAGGTTTCCAAGCAAGTAGATGGACATCACGCATTTGGGAGCAATGTGCTTGGAAATTCTCTCGCCCATGTAGGGATGCAGGAGAGATTCCCGAAGCCTCCGGATCATATTCTGATTACGAGAAGGTAATACTGGTGAAATATTTTCTGAAAAGTTTATCTTTTATGGTAACAAGTTTTGGATTCTTTTTAATAGGTGGTGAGGTTCAATTATACTGCAGAAGAAAGGAAAGCCTTGGTAGAACTTGTTGGCTATATAAAGTGTAGGATGCTGCAACGCTGTGACACATTAGTTGCAGATGGGAGCAATACACGAAGTTCAAGATTTTCAGAGAACACGTTAGCCACAATGTTGCGTACCACCTTCCGAAAGAAGAAAGATCTCTCAAGGTGAATTAGTTTTCCTTTATTTTCTTTCTATTTCAAGTCACATTCTCTTAAACTTAAGCTTTCCATATTGTTAACTATCATATGTATGGTTGCATTTCAGGATTCTTTCGGTATGCGACACTTTCAGGACGATGGCAAATACCAGGCCGAACATGAGATGCCATCTTCATAGCATGGAAGTGATGAAAGCAGAGTGAATTTCTTTATCCGAAGCCAGTTGCCCCAACAGCAGCACAGGTTTGGGTCCATTTCAAGATTATTTTAAGTACAACATCGATGGTAAGACCCGCTTGAACTTTGCGTTTTGTTGTTTCAGGTGCATTGCTTGCAGTTTTGATATATGAGGTTGTCTCTGGTGGAAATCTGAGGAGGCCAGGGGATTCTTTACAAATAATGGCTCGAGATTCCTGTTAATGACTTAAAGCAATTAGAAACTTTTTTACAAGCTCAGCTTTTTCGCACATATGGATTACTCGGGTAACCCACGTGCTTAAATGTCTTTTGGTTAGTTTATTGAGCCATATCAATAGCTTTGTAAGCTGACTCCTCAACTTCAATTTATGATGGCTGCAGCAAGTATTGGAATATTGACGATCGGGTTTGGTGAGAATTTTACCCGATCTTCACGTGTTATTCAGTACGCGGCATTCGAAAAGGTTATAACTATATTTTGCCTCTTTGTTTTCACTTCAGCCCTGACTTGTTCTTACAAATAGTTATACATTCACTACTGCAGTTCCCGATTGAGTGTTCACTACCATGGATGCTGATAGACTACATTCGAAGCCCAATTCAGGCCTTCGAGAGTGTTCTGCCTTTGACATTTATAATGACTCAGCTCAACAAGCTCTGGTTGTTCTGAGGCGAGATTCCTCTATGATGAAATTGAAGCTGAGGTAATTAGAGTTCAATTCCAATCTCAAATTTATAAACCTATGGTCTTCGAATGAAAAAGTTCGAACAAAAATTATCGCTTTCGATCCGTCTTCTTCTGTAGGTGGACCATGGTTTTGATATATTTGTTTCAAGGCTCTCGGAGTCTATATTCACATATTACAAGAGTTGGTCAGCAAGGTACCTAATTACATGGTTTTTAATATATTCACCCCCTTCACTGTTAACTAATGAGGAGCTAAACCCTTTTATCATCAATTGTTGAGTTCAACACTGAGCTTCTTGATCCATCATTTCTCTTTGCCTTGGACAATGGTGAAAAGTTCTCCATCCAGCCTGTGAGGTTTACTGCGTTATTTAAGATGACAAAAGTAAAGGTGAATAATAATACTGCTCTCCTGTTATATAGCTCCATTGTTATGACCTAACATAGGATTAATTATGTTTCAAGCAATGGTTCAATTATGTGTGGCTTGGCATGTTTATACAATCTTCTTACTGAGTTTTGTTGTGACATGCAGATACTTGGTAGAACAATTAATTTAAGAAGTTTGATCGCTCAAAGGATGAATAAAATCTTTAGAGAGAATCGGAGTTTTCTTTTTCGCTCGAGTCCCTGATCTATGCTGTAGTGGTAAGTTTGTTTTTCTTTTTCATTTTCTTGATTCTGTATGTATTACCATTTCTTTCAAAATACACAAAAGTGGATGCTCTCTTCAATTGCAGGAATTGGAGAAACTGATAGATATCCTAAAGCACTCGCATGAATTGCTTTCACAAGATCTTTCCATAGATCCTTTCAGTCTCATGTTGAATGAAATGCAAGAAAACATTTCTCTTGTTTCATTTTCAAGTCGACTTGCAACACAGGTCAGCGGTACAAATTATAAGTCCCGAGTCTAATTTTTCTCACCATTTCTCAATCTTTGATTTTTTTTTTGTTGCCTGCTAGATTTGGTCAGAGATGCAGAGTGATTTCCTACCAAACTTCATTCAGCCTGTGAAATACCACACAGTGATTTGTCCGTTCATCGAAAGTTCCTCCTACTCAGAAACCATCAGTGCCTTCTGCTAAGCCTAGTTTCTATTGTGGCACTCAAGTAAGGAGCAGTCTCTTAGGCCATTTTTTCTTTTAATTTGTTCAGAAACAATCTTATAGACCCATTTTGTGGTTACCTCCATAGTGTGTTTGGTCGCATTTTATATTTTTGTTGTCATGCTTTTTTTTTCTCTGGCAGGACTTAAATGCAGCGCATCAAAGTTTTGCACGATTGCATAGTGGATTTTTCGGGATACCGCATTTATTTTCCATAGTTAAACTTCTTGGATCCAGATCATTGCTGACACGCCCCATCCCGATTACGAAGATGAAAACGCGCGGAAAGGGATAAAATACGGAATAAATTTTTTACATGATCGATCGATCTCACTATGCGATCGATCGATCGACTCTTCGATCGATCGTTCTTCGGCCCAAGTCGATCAACAACCGATACGGCTTCGCTTACGATCGACGATCCTCCCATACGATCGATCGATCGGTCCCACGAAAAATCTAGAAAACCTGAACCGTTATATTGGATCGATCGATCAGCCCCATGATCGATCGATCTCTCTCTGCGACAAAATAACAATAATCTTTCGAACATTTGCACACCTCATAACAAACGCAACTTTAGTACTTCATATTAACCTTAAACACTCCATAACAAGTACCAGTATGAGTCTCAAACATTCAAACCGATCACAAAGACATGAAACATAACATACGGATTTAAACACAACAACCCTTACACCTCGCTATCATCCCCTTCTTCATGCCCACGCGTTCAAGCTTATTCCTTCTCTTACCTACACCAAAGAGGTGCGTAAGCATTGATAATGCTTAGTGAGGCGGTCTCCGTCTCACGGCCATAACACGCATATGATCAAAGATTTAACGTAATTAAAATGCAACTTAGCGAACAACCAAAACACATACCGTAATAGAGCTCCATTACACACACAACACATAACATGGACAAGTCATGAATCACAACACCCAATGGTCTAGTCCCTACATATCAACCACTAAAATCTATGATCATACGCTCAAACCACGGTCGCCAAGACTCACCTTTGCTTTGACGATTGAAACAAAGAACACACTCAATACTTAGACTTGGCTCTTCTTGGATCAACACAAGTAGGATCTCTATTACTTCCTGATAAGAGATCATCAAACATGCTCTCAAAACAGTTGATCAAAAGTTCATAAGATCACTAGATTAACCCTCAATTTTGGATTCCTTAACCAAAAACAGAGTCTCACTAGAACGATCGTAACTCTTGATCTAACCATTAAGACTTCAATCCTTCCGGTCAAATCCAAGATAAGACCTTCAGAAATCTATCTACCAAATTTCATCTCAACGGACAAGTTTCGAGTGTCCGATCACTCACCCAAACGGTTCAACGCTAGCCTCAACAGAGTAGTCTTAGGAGAAACTTCGAACTCCTAACCTACTCAATATTTCCTGACTAATTTGGCAGAAACTTAGACAAGAGACTGAAGAACTTACCCAGAAAATTTCAGCTCAGTCCGACCTCCCCGATACCTCAAACGGATTTCGAACGGCAGCAAAAACCCGTTTTCTTTCTCCTCCTTCTCTTTCTCTCTCCCTTTCTTTCTCTCTCTTTCTTCTCCTTCAGCTCGAAATGAGCACGAAAATATCTCCCAAATGAAAGAAGAAGGCTATAGAATTCTCTAGAATTCTATAGAGAAAGGGCTTGCTTATTGGGCTTGGACTTAGGCCCATTAAGCTTAATTGGTCCGGCCCGTTAGGCCCAATTCCCGAATCTTCTTTTTTTTTTTCGTTCGATTCTAAAAATCCGATAAACTTTTCCAAGTCATTTGAGACATCTTTTTATCTCAATCTCACTCCCAAACATCATCAAACAAGCCCGACATTATTCCGAGATTTGGTCCGATAACTTTGGATCCTATACCGCGAGATTCACGTGGTCACGCTGATGACAACTCATCGAATCCAATAACCCCGGATTCGAATGAGTTAAACTCGCCAACCGACCTAGCGTATTGGAATCCTAATACCCCGGATTCCAATAAACCAAGTCCAACACGGGATAAACCCGCCAACCGACCTAACATATTAGAATCCAACACTCCGGATTCTAATAAGCTAAGTCCAACACGGGATAAACCCGCCAACCGACCTAACATATTAATCCAATACTGATTCCAATAAGTTAAGTCCAACACGGATAACCCGCCAACGACCTAGCATATTGAGTCCAACAACCTGGATTCCAATAAGCTAAGTCCAACACGCTGACTAAATCCATCAAATCCAGTCCTGGATGCCGAATGAACTAAGTCCTGCAGGATCCAATACCACTGGATCCCCAACCGGTCTACCCGTGGTTAACCTCAGAATCCTTACTCCGGATACATTCGGTCACCACCCTCGGCAAACCCAACTCCGTCAAGGTTAAACAACCCATAACCCGACCAACCTCATCGGGACTAAATACATGATCGATAAGCCCTGACCACGTCTCAAGATCTCGGGACACTCGATCTTTCAGCCCCATCGAACCAAATAACGAAACAACACGCGGCTCAACCTTCAACAACACATGAATCATCCCCTCATGTGTCCAACCCGTCGATATATGAAATACCCATCATATACTGATGTCAATACGCAAACAAGAACGCTGCATTAAACAATCCACGGATCAACCGAAAAACAACTTTATTACAACATCAACACCCATAATGCAACGAAAGTCAATGACTTATACAGCAAGAAAGTCAAAGACTTTTATACGAAAATACAACATCTTGTACCACGAGGTACGACTCGGGAATACGGATGTTACAATTGCCTTGGCTTATAAGAGCTTTGCTGGACCATATATCAAATAAGGTATATTTGCACTTTTTGTACCATTATTCCTTTTGTCTAGGTACTAATTATACAAAGGAACCAGCTAAAATAGTTCTTTTGCCTTAAAACTTTCAGATAACAACACTTGAGCCAATGATCTCTGGATTGCAAGAAGCATTGCCCAAGTCTATTGGATTGCTTTCTTTTGATGGTGGTGTTACAGGTTAATGCCCTGTTGCAGTATTCTTGATGTGTTTCGATATTCTGTGATGTTATATTTACTGATACTTTTCGCTGTTTCATGTAAAGGTTGTATGAAGCTTATACGAGAGCAACTAAACTGGGGCACTAAGTCAGAACTCAAATCAGAAGTTCTACGAGGAATAAAGGAAATTGGAAGTGTGATATATACAATTGGACTTCTCGATATCGTATTGGTCAGTCCTTGTAAAGATTTAAAGCTAAAAATTCTTATGATTTAGTCTAACAAATGTTTATAATACTTTATTACACAGAGAGAGGTAGACACAAAGCGTTTCATGCAAACAGCTCCATGGTTGGGATTAATCCCGGGTGCTGAAGGACAGATAGTTAATGCTCAAGACGGTGAAAGCCCTCTTGTCAATCTCTTAAAGTCAGCAACTTCTGCAGTTGTGTCAAGTCCCGGTTGTCTTAATCCAGCAGCGTTCTACACCTGTCCAAACAGGCAGAAGCTGCAGGTTAATTAAGAGCTGTAGCTATTCAATCACCAGTTTCTTGTTTACTCTTTTTTTTTTGTGACAAAGTTTCAATCTTTTTGGTATTATATTATATGTGCAGATCTTTTGTATAAGGCAAACATGAACGGTGGAAGTGTTCTTGAATACACACTTGCATTCACAAGTGCGTCGCTCGATTAATATTGTAGTAAATGGAGTGCTCCTCCAAAGACGGGCTTCATTGATATTACAACTTCAAAGGATTTTTACCGTATATATGGTGGTCTTCAGATTGTAAGCCATCCAAAACCGCAAACCTTATTAAAACATCTTGTTTTAATCGCAGCAACATTTCTCTCTTCTCAATTCTTATATAAGGTTTGCAATGAACTCAGGGATATCTGGAGGAGATAACAGCTTTACAGTCAGCTCAACATGAAGTCCTCGGTGATTCGATAGCTTGGGGTGGTTGCACCATTATTTACTTGCTCGGTCAGCAACTTCACTTTGAGTTGTTTCATTTCTCGTACCAAGTACTCAATGTCTCTGAGGTTGAAGCTGTCTCTGCTTCACATACTCATAGGAATCCTGAAATCCATCAGGTAGATTTTCCTTTCTTCATCCTCTCATTAAATTTATGTACATATTTTCGTTGTGTTGAACCCTCTCATTTTCCATTTGAATATCTTCTTTTATGTGTAAGAAAGGGATGGGAAGGTTTATTGGAAGGGATGAAGAAAGCTTGGAGGCTGAACAACCATGTCTTCTCCATGCTTAAAGCTCGATGTCCTCTAGAAGACAAAACGGCTTGTGCCATCAAACAGAGTGGCGCACCGCTGCCACGTGACAGGTTTGAGAATATTGTATCTGCTTTTGAGACTCTACCTCAGAAAGGCACCGTTGGCTGATGCCATGTGTAGTAGAACCAGAGTGTTTTTGCATAATAACCATGTTTCCACCTTTCTTTCTGAACAAGTAACCTGGAAAACGTTTGTATCAATGGAGTTTTTTTGTTTGTTACTGAAGATAAACGCATTCAGAGATCCTAACTTCCAAGGTTAGTCGAAGTTTATTTACTGTGGTTTGATAAATAGGGATGAAAAAAAGCTGAGAGATGTAAGAAAAGACGATTTGTGTGTAAACATTAAAAATGTGTTTGTTTGTTTCATTCCTTGCTTTGCATATTCTTTAATGTCTTGGAGAGCTTATGAAACCTTGTTGATGATAAGGTACTTTTATAGTGTATCACGTGCAATGTACACACGTATTATATTTTTTTTCTCAAAAGAACTCATGTCACAACGAAAAACCCCAAAAAAATGAAAAATGCCATGTGAATCCAACATTCTCATTTCTCATCAAGACGTTTTTTTTTGACAACATTCATGTCGACATTTGATTTGTTTCTTTATATTTGGTAAGCCTGGGCTTCAGGACTTGTTACTCGCTGGACTCGACCCAGATCCGCCCCGTAAAAGCGGAGACTCGCCTCGTTCTAAGCCAAGTACCAATGTTAGTTTTTGTATTACTTGCAAGTTCAACTCTAAGTCCAAAAATTATTCCCCATACTTGCCCCGTTATCCGCCTTGAAACCATTACCCGCCTTGAAATCGTTACCCGCCTTGCTACCATTACCCGTCTCGCTACCCGTTTGTTTTACTTGTCTCACCTCTTTTAGTTATTCACTAGTATTATACCCCCGGTGCTATAGCACCGGAAAATAATATTATATATATTTTTTTATATTTATATGGAAATATATTTTACAAATAGATTGATTGTCAAATTTTTGAAGAAGAGAATGATGCATAAAACCTTGATTTGTATTTTTCTGTGAATAACCATATAAATTTGAAATTAAGTAAATATTTTAAAGTAATATTTTTCACAAAAATCAAGTAAATTAAACATTAAACACTACTATAAAGACTCTTAACAAACCATATTAAAATAAACTATGAATAAAATACATTAAACACTACTATAAAAAAATTTCTAAAAATATAATAAGATTTGCGTAAACAAATAATTACCTTTTCATCAACCAATAATAACTCTATTCCCATAAGTATATTATTTGCTTTGATATTCTTGTTTTCTATTTTCGAAGCAAACGTACTATAGTACGACGATAAACACTATTTTTGTCTAATTGATCTAGGGTAAGATGAACTCCTGAATTCATTTTTCTGATTTAATATGATGAATAACAAAAGCTAAAAGATGAATGAGAAGATAATTTGCTAAGAATCTATACTTTGGTATTTATAACCAAACTACTACAATATTAATTTGAAAAATTAACATAATTGTGATGTAAAATATTAAATATTTTGCTAAAACTGACAATTATTTTTTCTGATGATACATTAATAGTAAGTTGTCTTTTCTATAATTTGTTTTTTGCTATTTACATTTTTACTTAAACTGACAAAAATCTAATTAAACATTTTGCTAAAACTGACAATTATCTCTTCTGATGATATATTAACACTAAGTTGTCTTTTCTATTATTTTCTTTTTTCTGTTATTTACATTTTTAATTAAACTGACAAAAATCTTAATTGATTATTTATTCTACATTTTTATATAGAAAATTACCATTATCAGAAAATTAAAAATTACCAAAACTTCTTGTTATTTATATTTTTGCTTAAACTGATAAAAAAATTAATTAATTATTTATTCTATATTTTTATATAAAAAATTACTATTACAAAAAAGAGACACGTGTCACAATTTAATGAGTTATCATGTTGACACGTTGTTAAACGCGTTCAGGTTTATATAATAAAATTTTAATCATGGGTTTGAATTTTAGTTATTTGCCTAAGGCCCATCTAAACCTTAACAAGATTTTAATAATGGGCTTGAATTTTAGTTATTTGCCTAAGGCCCATCTAAACCTAAACGCATAAGTATTAACCCTCAAAAACACTCACTCTCACGCGCAGCCCTGCGAAATCGCAAACCCTAATGCCCTAATCTTCTCATCTGCGTCTTCTTCTTCCTTATCCTCAATCTTCTTCTTTCTTCAATCGATCCCTAGGTTGCAGTCGCCGGAGATACTGCAGCCACTGTCGTCGGTTTCGAAGCTCAGTGCAGCCGCCACCAACGAGATCGCCGCCGTTGTCGAGATCCATTGCTGATATTGTCAAGCCTCCGCCACCGTCGTTAGCCTTGTTCTGCTTCCACCGTTAGCCGCTGCTGTCGTCGTCATCAGTCCGTTAACCGCCACTACATCTGCTCTCTCTCTCTCTCTGTGTCTCAGCTGAGGTGATCGATCTCCTTCTTCTTCTGAGTCTTTAAGTAAAATAGTTCTGGTTTCGTGGAAGTTTTGAGATTTTGATTGTGGTTACCATTAATTGATTTCGTTTTTTTTTTGGCTTTTATTATCAAGATTATTAATTTTAACTAACATGGTTTTTTTTAAGGTTATATTGAAATATTGAATCGTCTATTCTTAAAGTTGTTTATCTGTTTTGGTTGGTATGAAACTTTTGTGAGTAGAATGTGTGATGAAGATATTTAGCAGAACTATACTGAATCTGGTGGTTCTTAATTTTAGATTTAGTCTTTTTGTTTCTGGGTAAATAAATTTCAGAAAGTTTTCAGCATTTATTAGATCCGTTTGTGACGGGTTTAAATATTTTAGTCTTGTTTTGGTAAATCTTCTGACTTTGTTTCCTTATTTTTTGGTCAAATCTTCCTTATTTGCTGATTTTGATTGACCAATATTTTATGCCCAGTGATGTTTCATATGTTCTGTTACTTACTGATCCGTAAATGATCTTTGATATTTATTGTTTGATGATCTTTGATTCGTTGTTTCATTGTTTAATATTTATATTTATTGTTTAAATGATCTTTGATATTTATACGTAAATGATCTTTGATTCATCGTTTAATGATTCATATATCTTTGATCTCGTCTCTGATCCTTACTCTGTTATCGTCTCTGCCAAAGTCTATGCTTTGGTTTTGTCTTTGGGTCTTGTTGTAAACCCAGTTTTATTTGTCTGTGTGTTTTGTTTGTGTCTTTTTCCTCACTGTAAATAAGCACTTCTATAGTTCTATCAATGAAAAAAAATGCAAAGTCCATTAGTCAAAATAACTACCAGAAATTATATATATATATATATATATATGTCATAGAAGTTTTCGGCGGAAATTTTCCCCCTTTAGGATTGTAAGACATTTGAATTTCAGTAACCCAGTTTTGTTTCTTTTATAATTGAACGTATGTAATCAAGTTGTTAGCTTTTCGTGTTTGGAGATTCATGTGAATTTTATTTTCAAAGTTTAGTCTTTTAATGTTTGGGCTTTTGTTTTGTAGGATTCGATGGTGAATCAGAAGACTGTTTTGGCTGTGACGGATGATGTGGTGTTGCCTGTTAGCTCTGTTCTAACTATTATGAAAGAACTTGGAAAGGAAGGGATTGAACATTTTGATCCTTCGATAATTACTCAAGCATCCACAATAAGTAAATCTTGGATCCTCTGGTTATTTGTTTTAGCTCAGATTATGAAAATAGTTATTAGACTGCTCGGTTAAGCTTGTAATGATAAGCATATGGTTAGTCTGGAATGTATGTAGATAAGGAAGATTCGTGTCTGTACTATATGGAGAGGTGAGCAATTTTAAGGCAAATAGATTGTGCTTTTGTTGGGTGGGAACACTTGAAGATATGTTGGGGTATTCTTTTGTGTCTTCTTCTCATTGTGTTGGACTATTGATCATTCTGCAGACCAGTTTTCTTTGGATTCTTCCTCAGTGGAAGCGGTTTTAGCCATTTCCAAAACATCTAATTTTCCCAGTGATAAAATATGTGGTGAGTTATCAAGAATCTTGAAGCCTGGTGGCACGGTTTTTGTGTGCAAAGTTTTGGAGGGTGAAACAGGAGAAATGCAACAGGTTTGTGTCGTGTATCTAGTCTATATATAATGGGGTTTCTTTGAACTTTTATTTCTTAATCTTATGGCGTCTTCCTTGCAGACAATTCAAAGGAGAATGACGTTGGCTGGTTTTCTGGAGCCACAGTGTCTTGATTTGAAATCATTGAAGTTGTCTACGTTCAGTTTATCCTTTGGGGTGAGCACTTTTGCACGTTTTGTCTGTCTTCTCTTTCTTTTAGTATGAGGAAACGTTTCTTCTTTCCTGAAAATAAGAATAAAAGCTTGCTTTATGGGTTCAGGCTTATTCTAGACCTTTAACATGAAGGATGAAAGTTCTTCATTCTACTTATCTGTCAAACTTGCATATATGCTCTCACTTTGCCTCATCCATATAACTGTCAAATGCAGATTAAGGCAAAGAAACCTTCTTGGAAGATTGGTTCATCATTTGCTCTCAAAAAGCCTGCAAAAATTCTCTTAAAGGTTAATCTAGATGATGACTCGGATCTTATTGATGAAGATTCTCTGTTAACAGAGGAGGACTTGAAGAAGCCACAACTTCCTGCTGGTAATTAAAGACACCACGTGATCTTTGTTATCCTTATTTGTCACTTGTGTAAGATATCTTGCATTTTTTGCAGCCAGCGGTTGTGAAACCACTAAAAAAGCTTGTAAGAACTGCGTCTGTGGTAGAGCTGAGATTGAAGAGAGAGCTGTGAAGCTGGGCCTCACAGAGGATCAAATCGAGAATCCACAATCATCATGTGGCAGCGTAAGCTTCTTTACCCATCTCTTTCTCTGTATGCATTGGATTTTTGGTTCACAAGACTGAATATTTCTTAAACAATTCTTTCAGTGTGGGCTCGGTGATGCCTTCCGCTGTGGTACATGCCCTTACAAGGGTCTGCCACCCTTCAAATTAGGCGAGAAGGTAATTGATCCTTTATATCTATCACCATTGTAAAGTCTTGTAAATCCGTTTAAGAATACACTTTATTCATGTAACTGTTTCTTCCTCTTTAGGTATCCCTATCTCAAAAGTTCCTTGAAGCTGACATATAAGCATGTGAAATGTGCATCTTTATACATGGTTGTTTCTCACCGAGACTCGCAGAGTAGTTTCATCATTTACTTTGTGCCCTTGTATAATTTGTTTGTTGGTACTTATTTTATTTTGTGGCTCTAAAGGCTTATAGAATATTGTTGGTGTTGCCCACAATGCACAAACCTTAGTTAGTATCAATGAGAGAACAGTTTTGCATTTGGTTAAATAATTATTTTTGTCCGGGACTTTTATTTTGCAACTTTTTATGTCTGTGGAGTACCTTGGATGCAAACGCTGGTTTAGTTATTATCTGTAGTCTTGTGTTTTCTATGTGGACACTGAGGAGTATGAACATAGAAGTTTGCTAAATATTATGATACGCAAGGTATGAAAGTGAAATGTGTTATTGGAACAAAAAGTTCAATGTATTTGTCTGACATGCTTCACTGTTTGGAACAAAAAATTCAATGTATTTGTCTGACATGTTTCACTGTTTCTTTGGTAATGTGAGGCTCTGTAGATTATCTGTAGTAATCTGTCTGAAGAGAACAATATGTAATAATGATCTGACATATAGATCGAAAATTTTTATACGTTACAATAATGAAATGTGTATTCACTCGGATATTACATCTAAATATCTAAAAGATTTTGTATTTCTGATAAATGGATTATGAAAACATTATGATGTTTATAGTCCAAACATTAATTAATATTATTTTTCATTTTAAATTCTAATCAAAACACAGATAGTAAATAATTACACGAAAATTACATAAGCCGTTGATCATCTAAAGACTAAAGATCTAAAATAGTTACGTGTTCCATAGTGATTCAAGACAAAAACAACCTA
The DNA here is from genome assembly GCA_018361395.1 of Boechera stricta. Taxonomy (NCBI): domain Eukaryota; kingdom Viridiplantae; phylum Streptophyta; class Magnoliopsida; order Brassicales; family Brassicaceae; genus Boechera; species Boechera stricta. Next base: position 20,973,737 of record CM031541.1, on the reverse strand, counting down.
AAATAGTTACGTGTTCCAATGAGAACACACACAAAATGGGCAGAAAGTCTCGAAAAGTCGAAGGTTAAAGCACAATAATATCTTTATGCAAGATCACGTTTATTAAATTACTGATTTGGTTTTCTTTTTGTTAAATATAATAATTCAATTTTCTATCGTCTGTAAAGGATACATAGCATGTGCTTATTAAAGCTTTTCACAACTTCAAGACCCACACACACAAAAAAAAAAAAAGAAGGGAAATCATTAATAGAAAGACCAAGAAGAAAGAGACGATAGAGCTTGAGAAACCCTAAAAATGGCTGAAGAACAACAAAACTCAGGTCAGAGCAATGGTGGAAACATTATTCCTACTCCTGAAGAAGTTGCTACGTTCCTGCACAAAACTGTTGAAGAAGGTGATTCATTCTTCCCTTAATATTTTTCCTTACAATTAATTAACGGGGATTTAGGTCTTTGGTCCATATATATGAATGAGTCACACTAACCAAAATCAAATGCTTTCTGAACATATAAAGTTGTATATTCTTAAGTTTAACGAATTTTCTATACAGAAATCAATTGGTAATGATGAGTGATTTTTATCTATAGACCAAGAAGTTATGAAATTTTTTAATTTCGGAAGGCCAACAGAAACAACAATTAAATAAGAGCACATATAATGTAACTAAATAAAAATATAAATAGGTGGATGGCAGAAATGTTGGGAAGAAGAGATAACACCATGGGACCAAGGAAGAGCCACACCTCTCGTTGTTCATCTTGTCGACACTTCCTCACTCCCTCTTGGCCGTGCTCTTGTCCCCGGCTGCGGTGGAGTCAGTCTTCTTCTTTTTCTTACCTCTATCTCTCTTTTTCCATTTGGTTTATATGGTTTGAATTTGAGTTTTTAAAAGAAATTTTTTAATGTTTGTTCAAAAAAAAAAAAAAATCATATAGAAAATTAATATACTATAACAATTTCAGATTTTTGTGATTAAAACAGATTCTAGTTTGAATTAGTATGATACAGCTTTGGACTAACATCTTTTTTTTTAATGAAGACACAAAACAACTTCATTTAAATTTTCTGAAAAGAAGTTTATTTATTTTGTTTGGTCTTCAGTGTTATTCTTGGGTTTTTAGATGTGAATGTAAATTATTATTAATTATATTACCCAAAAAAAACTATTTTAACTGATTAAAATCATCAAGTTTGGCTTTTTATGAATTTCTCTACTTAATTTAGGTCGAACCAAAATTAATTTTTACGAATTTCGCTTTAATGAACAACTCCGAAAATTATACGCATGTTAATTAACTTTGCACATAAATTAAGTTATGAATGTGAGTAGGGACACGACGTCGTTGCGATGGCAAGCCCCGAACGTTTCGTTGTTGGATTGGATATTTCCGAAAGCGCCCTCACGAAAGCTAATGAGGTTAAATGGTTTAATCATCTTCACTTTCTTAAGTTCGTCTTATTTTTTTGTTTTTTTTTTGTCAAACTCTTATGTTCGTCTTTAAATACTGAAGATTAATAATACTTTATGTTGTTTACATATAGACTTACGGCTTCTCACCAAAGGCAAAGTACTTTTCGTTCGTGAAGGAAGATGTTTTCACTTGGCGTCCTAACGAATTATTCGATCTCATATTCGATTATGTGTGAGTTAGTTGACTGTATAACATAATTTTAGCAATAAGTAATTAAAATCCAATTAACTAACATAATTAAACCTCTTATAAAAATATATAATTAACAGGTTCTTCTGTGCCATTGAACCGGAGATGAGATCTGCATGGGCTAAATCTATGCATGAACTCTTAAAACCTGACGGCGAACTCATAACTCTCATGTATCCGGTAATAATTTTCGTTTTATTTTTTTTGTGTGAATGTTCCATAATTCAATGATACATAATCATGGAGTATATGAATTAATACTTTGCATTTAAATTAATTAGATTACCGACCACGTTGGTGGACCTCCCTACAAAGTAGATGTCTCTACGTACGTAATCAATCCCTCAGTTTGTCTTATATACCTAATTATAGTTCTGATTAATTGAATCAGTAAGAGCTCATTTACCTAAAATGTTAATTGTGTGTGTGTTTTATGTGGATTAGCTACGAAGATGTGTTGGTTCCCGTAGGATTTAAGGCAGTGTCTATCGAGGAGAATCCACACGCCATTCCTACTCGTAAGGTATAACAGAAGTACAATCAAATTGTGCGACGTATTTACACATATATTATATCAAAGCATAAGTCTAAATCTTATGATTTTGGTGTATATATGTATACATAACAATTACCACAATGCCATGAATTCCATACATTATATATCTATATACAGAGTAACCATTATAAGAAATGAGTACATGAACAATTAATATACTACTTAAACCTTTTAAACAAACTTTTCTTTAGCTTTGCAAAACTGAATTATGTCAGTAATATATTACAATTTTAAAATTGATTTTTTTCATTACATAAACACTGTAAATTTATAAAACACATAGTTGATATTCTTTCGATCTGATGAATTTTTAAAAAAATGGACAGGGCAAAGAGAAGCTTGGGAGGTGGAAGAAGATCAATTGATCCCTATGAGTATTTTATATATGTGTAATCTACTAATCTATAAAGAATAAAATGATTATCTTCCTTTATTTACTCTATGTATGTTTGAATGTTGATGATTATTATTCGTAACAATAATCTTTATGATTAAATAATCTCTTTTATTATACTTAATGCTCACATAATACAAAAACATAAAAAAGCAAGAAGATAAATTAGGCAAGATGGAGAATAGAAGAATCACAGAACTCAGCAGCACTATATTCGTTTTGCGGTATAAATTAAAATTCGACTTCAGAATGAGTTAAAGAAGACAAACACGGGAATTTGGGATGAAGAGAGCCATTGCAAAAAAAAAAAAAGAGGGAGAGAGAGAATCAACCAAATTATAGGTGAATGTAGATATGCAAGCAAAAGGATATAAACCCACCCACAAAGAGATAGACGACAAACCCACAAAAAGGTGCTCCTAAACGTTGCAATTTAATCAAAAGTATACTATGTAGAACCAAAATGGAATTAAAAGTCATGATCCCTTGTATGAGTAGCACACAAGCAAAACATCAAGCAAAGCATTAAGTAGTCACCATCTCAAGAAAAATGTGTGAGAGAAATATCCAAGAAATGGTGGAACCTACATGATAGCTACGGTTGTGGCTCACATATTTTCCATGAAAAGATAAATTATATTTCTTCGGTTCTTCCTCACTTCAGTTCTTCACTTCACTTCACTTCTTCACTTCACTTCTCCACAACTTCTTCACTTCACTTCTCTTCTCATTTCCTGTATCACTCTCTTCATTCATCCTCCTTCTCGATCTGTTCTCGTGTTCCTTGAGTAGGATTTGGTGCTAGATCTAATCTAGGATAAACTTTCTTAGATCTAGGGTGGTGGCTCACATATTTTCCATGAAAAGATAAACTTTACTTCCAGTCGGTGGAGTCAACGTTCTATGGTCTTTGTTAATCTTTACAAAGTCTCTTTGTTAATCCTTACGCCCACATAGCTCTGTGATCTTTAAGCTTTTCTCTCAGTTGTTTTAATGGCTTCTTCTTCTCTTTCTTTGTCTCGTTCGTTTCGTTCATCTTCTTTTTCTCAAAACTGGGATTACAATGTCTTTCCGAGCTTCCACGGGCCAGATGTACGCAAAGGCCTTCTCAGTCACCTTCTTGAAAAGTTTAAAAGCAAAGGAATCAAATCGTTCATTGATAATGAGATCCCGAGAGGAGAATCTATCGGTCCTGAACTCATACGGGCGATCAGAGGATCTCAGATTGGGCTCGTCTTGCTCTCCAAAAACTACGCTTCTTCTTCGTGGTGTCTTGATGAATTGGTGGAGATCATGAGCAAAGGGTTGGGTCAAACTGTAATGACCATGTTCTACGATGTCGAACCAACTGATGTGAAGAAACAGACCGGAGATTTTGGGAAGGCCTTTGGGGAAACTTGTAAGGGAAAAACAGAGGAGAAGATTAATACATGGAAAAAAGCTTTGGAAGGTGTGGCTACAATCGCTGGTTACACCTTAAGCAACGGGTTGGTCTCTTGATTTCCACTTATTCTTAATCTTTAAGATATTATAATTATATTTGGTGTATAAATCGATTTCTATATTTTTTAGGGATACTGAAGCAGCCATGGTCGAAAAAATAGCCACTGATATTTCAAACATTTTGAATCTTGCTACAAGATCACGTGATTTCGACAATTTAATTGGGATGGAAGCTCATATGGAAAGGATGGAACCATTGCTACGCCTAGATTTGGATGAAGTGAGGATGATTGGGATTTGTGGTTCTCCTGGAATTGGTAAGACCACCATCTCCAGATTTTTGTTTAACCAATTCTCCGATAGGTTCCAATTGAAATCATTCATGGGTAATATTAAACAAACCTATCCAAAACTTTGTGGCGATGAGTACAGTAGAAAACAGAAACTACAGAGTCAAATGTTGTCTGATATGCTCGACCAAAAAGATTTCAAGGTTCATCATTTAGGAGTCGCAAAAGAAAGGGTGAAAGACAAGAAAGTGTTACTTGTTCTTGACGATGTTGATCAGTTAGAACAACTGGATGCCTTGGCAGAAAAAGCTGGGTGGTTTGGTCCTGGGAGTCGAATTATCATCACAACACAAGATCGACGACTTTTAGAGAGACATGGGGTCAACCATATTTACAGAGTGGAGTTTCCATCACCTAGTGAGGCTTCTCAAATTCTCGGCATGTATGCTTTTGGTCAAAACAACCCTAAAGATGGTTTCAGGGAACTTGCTTCGGAAGTTGCAAATCTTGCCAGTCAACTTCCTCTAGCACTAAAGGTTATGGGCTCCCATTTCAAGGGAATGTCCAAGCAGGGGTGGGAAAATGCACTTCCAAGTTTAGAGACTCGCCTTCACGAGGAAATTGAGAGTGTTTTAAAGTTCAGTTATGAAGCCTTATGCGATGATAATAAAAAGTTATTCCTTCATATAGCCTGCTATTTCAATTACGAAAAATTTGAGAAAGTGGTAGAGTATCTTGCGAACAGTTTCGACAATGTGAGGTATAGGCTTGACGTCTTAGCTGAGAAATCCCTCATATCTATAGAAAATTCGAAAATAGGAATGCATAGTCTACTAGTAGAGCTCGGCAGAGAAATTGTTCGTAAACAGTCTCCTGATGAGCCTGGAGAGCGCCAATTTTTAGTCGATACTGAAGAAATTTGTGAAGTACTGACTGATGAAGCAGCAGTAAGTTTTGCCGTTAGTGTTTCATTGCATTGCACATTACAAATTGAGTTAATTTGTTAACTAATCATATCTACTTATATTTAACTTTTTTCTTTCAGGGTGGTGGAAGTGTTATTGGCATATATTTTAAATTTGATAGAAGTGATTTGAAAATAAGTGGGAGAGTATTTGAAAGGATGTCTAAGCTCCAATTCTTAAGATTAAGCTTATATGGATGCCATCTATCACATGGTCTAAGCTATGTCTCTCCAAAACTTCGAATACTACATTGGGATTCTTTTCCAGCGACATGTTTGCCTTCCAATGTCAACCTGAAGTTCCTCGTGGAATTAGACATGACACATAGCAAACTTGAGAAGTTGTGGGAAGGAATTAAAGTAAGTAATATTTTTATTTATTTTGTTTTCAGCTTATAGGCATATTCTTTTTATGTGTTATAATGGTTTGTGTATAAATGCGTTCTTGTTATTTGTTTGTACAGCGCCTTCCAAATCTAAAGTGGATGAATCTGAGTCGATCTTATAACTTAAAGGAGGTTCCTGATCTCTCAGCTGCCCCAAATCTCAAAAAATTGAAGCTCAATAGATGTTCAAGTCTGGTGGAGCTCCCTTCCTCTATTGGAAATGCTATTAGTCTCCAAAAACTGGATCTCGGTGGTTGTACAAGTCTAGTGGAGCTCCCTTCCTCTATTGGAAATGCTACTAGTCTCCAACAATTGAATCTCAGTCATACAAGTCTGGTGGAGCTACCTTCCTCTATTGGAAATGCTACTAGTCTTCAACAATTGGTTCTCAGTAGTTGTACAAGTCTGGTGGAGCTACCTTCCTCTATTGGAAATGCTACTAGTCTCCAACAATTGGTTCTCAGTGGTTGTACAAGTCTGGTGGAGCTCCCTTCCTCTATTGGAAATGCTACTAGTCTCCAACACTTGGATCTTTCTTATTGTACTCATCTGGTGGAGCTCCCTACCTCAATTGGAAATGCTACTAGTCTCCAAAATTTGAATCTCCTTTGTTGTACAAGTCTGGTGGAGCTCCCTTCCTCTATCGGAAATGCTACTAGTCTCCAAAATTTGAATCTCAGTTTTTGTACAAGTCTGGTGGAGCTCCTTTCCTCAATTGGAAATGTTACTAGTCTCCAAAAATTGAATCTCTGTCAATGTTCAAGTCTGGTGGAGCTCCCTTCCTGTCTTGATAGTGCTAATAGTTGCCAAAAATACTGGTGGTCACCTAAAAGCTAAAAAATGTAAAACTTCGGCTCCCACAAGGGAACCAAAGCGACCTTTGTAGAAAGTTCTGAGTCATGCTCTGCCTCTGTAGACGCTCTCTCTCTTCTCTTCTCCGATCCAGTTTCCATCTCCGCGGTGATGATGCGGCGGCTGCTGTCTCCTGTTCCTTTCCCTTCTCTGACCCGGTACTTATTCACTCGCACTCGAAATTTCAAATTTCTCAACCCCAATTGATTCAACAATCGATTCTCTTGTAATGCCATGGATGATAGACTCGAATGCGTTTTCGTCAGATAGAGATTGATTAGGGTCGTTTTTTCTTTTTTTCCCCTGAATCGGAACTGTTGATGGATTAGTAATTTGAGTTTATGCACTGGATCTTATTGTTGAATTTTGATTGCGTTAAGTGATGGTGTGGTGTTAACATAGAACTTTGGGATCAAGAACTTGCATTCTCGAGCTGGAAATGCAATCTTATGGAGACATAGTCAGCTATGTTGTTCTCAGGGAAGCTTTGTTGAACGAGAACAAGTCTCATTTCCCCTATTTCGATGTTTCAGCCATGGCAGTGATACTGTTTCTCGCTTGGATCGGAAGTTTCTGGTTCAGCTATGGGTTTCAGATAAGAAAAAGCTAAAGGCCATGGGAAAGCGATATCGGAATGCATCTAAGCGTAGGGGGAGTTATCCTGAGAATAATGAATTTTGATGACCATTTTGAGCATGCTGAGCCTACACTGCAGCAACCACCAGTTAGCCAGTCTATATCTGGTCTTCTGGAGCCTAAAACGACTGAGGAGGTGACTCAATATCTTTCCTTTTGCTACTAAACCATATTATAATAAAAATGCTGTCTTTTTAGTTTGGCTTGAGATAATCTTCATATATGTATGAATTGTGACTGTATCTTGCTTTTTTGCTTATTAGTGCAAGATCGTGTTAAAAGCATCGCCAAGTATCTTTTGTTGGGTGCCATTTTAACTCTGTGACATCAGTGTAGTCTAAAACTGAACAATAATATGTTGTTGTTCTGTCAACTTGTATAGATGGAACCGAGTATGGAAAACTTACCACAGAAGATATATTTTGTTATTTTCTAGTGTTTTGTTTTTGCTTAGTGGGTTGGGAATTTAGCTCATTGCACTCTCGTTTTCCCTGAAGTTCTTGAAATGTAGGAGTTGGAAATCATAATCTTATTCACTTTCTTTTAGGTCAAAATTGCAACTCTGCTTGCACGATCTAATTTGCTGATTACAAGGGACATTGAATGGGCAAATCTGGTTCTTGGTTTTGAACAGGTATTTTTTTCTGCCATTGCTCATGTTCCTCATTTGATTATGTAATACCGTTGCTTGTTTCTGAGGAATTAACTTTACCGTGTTTGTAACTCTTACATATCACTTGTCCCTTCAATTCCTACCCTTTCATCTCTTTTTTCTCCACGTGTAGCTGATATACACCACTTGTGTAATCTCCTCTTCTTTCTGCAGGAAAATCGCTATATTGTAGTAGATGTTTGCTATCCTCAGGCAGTAAGTGATATCTCAAAGCATAGATTTTGGGCTTTCGTTTACGGAAGTTTTAAATGCGGAGGGCACTACTTTTACATAAGACCTTGAGTTCATATCAAGTTTTCCGAATTTCAAATCTCTCTTTTCTCACTTTCTTGACAGCCTGTGGGGTCTATCCGAGAACAAAGCAATTTAATTGCACGGCAGGTTACATTCTCACTCTGAAATTTTGTTTCTCCATACCTCAGCTAATATCTTTATGTGTTAATACTTTAAATTGACTTTCACCAATGAGCAATGCTTTAAGTTTTGACATGTTACAACACAATTCACTGGTATTCCTAACTAATTGTGAGCATCCTTGCTTAGCCTGTCTGCACTCTATTTCCTTGTATGAGCATAGGAATGGGCAGGCTTGAACTTTCTTTAAATAATTGATTGTCGTGCTTGAGTCTTCATAATAAAAATGGTAACATTACTCACTAAAAGCTTGTATCGCCTCTATCAGTTGCACGAATCAATAACAAAACATAAAGCATAGCACAAAGATTTAACGAGTTTTCCTCCGCGAAGATACATCTCGTGTGGGAAGTGGGAACCTTCTCCTATAAACCTCCACTATCAATCAAAGTTTACACAAAGGAATTATAACTTGAAATCACAAGAGCTTTAACCACGAAAATCAGTCACCTAAACCAACCACTTACACAACCACTTAAGTATCTAAGTCTTTCTTGAGATGGTGACTACTTAATGCTTTGCTTGATGTTTTGCTTGTGTGCTACTCATACAAGGGATCATGACTTTTAATTCCATTTTGGTTCTACATAGTATACTTTTGATTAAATTGCAACGTTTAGGAGCACCTTTTTGTGGGTTTGTCGTCTATCTCTTTGTGGGTTTATATCTTGAGGTGTTATTGGGTACTGGGATTTCGGCCAAAGGACTGGGGATTTGCAGAAACATACTCTTTGTGTTACAGGGTATAAGCTTTAAAGCTGACTTTTTCGTTTTAGAATTGGGTGATGCAGATGTGATACTTGGGGTACAGTGGTTGAAGACTTTGGGTGACTGTCAATGCAATTGGGATACTCACATCCTCAGCTTCCTCCTTAACTTTCTTCTTCTCTCAACTCTCTTGTAAGATTCTGCTGTAAGGAAAGACAGAGATTGTTGGAATAAAAATCACTCTTTTGATTGATAGGAGTACAGAAGTTTGATTATGATTTACAAGATAGAAAAACGATATCTTGAGTTTCTCTCGAAACTCAAGCCCCTAGCCCAGCAGTGACTAGTCCCACACTAAACCACCAAAAAACTATCTTTCTTCATGCGCTCTTCTCCCCTTTTAATAACCAGCTGACTGGTTCAGTGAGAGAGAGTCGAGCTCTCCCCCTTGTACCTTTCTTTGTCTGTAGTGTTGTCCTTGCCAACATGTTCCACTCTTTCTTCTGCCCGTATTGTCCCTGATAACAAACCAGCAACTCCTGCAACTTTTGTTTTTGTACCCTCCTGCTTTTTCATTAATGCATCATGTTTCTTGTCTCTACTCCTGAAATACACTTGAAGGTGTTTATCATCAGATAGGACTTGTGTAGATCCACAAATTTTAAGTTTGTCCCCTACAAGATCAATAAATAAACAGTAAGGGAAGAAACTTAATTTAATTTACATTTTACAGATTGTAGCAATGAAGTCCAACTTGACCAAACAACCATTCATCTCCAAACGGGTCCTGATTGAGAGAGTCAAAATCAAAATATCGAGCACCTTAAAAATGCCACATTTTTAAACAGGGTCAAAATTACCAGAGGTACAAGGGAGGAGGGGGGAGGGGGTTTAAAGTCATTAACATCGTAAGTTGGTGAGTAAGGTGGTGCATAATGGTCATGACAGCTGTAAGAAGTTGGTTCATAAGATGGTGCAGAGGGCAAGAAAGTTTGAGGTTCCAGCTGCTCGTAAGATGGTGCAGAGAGCAAGAAAGTTTGAGATTCCAGCGGCTTATAAGATGGTGCAGAGGGCAAGAAAGTTTGAGATTTCAACGGCTTGTAAGATTGAGCAGAGGGCAAGAAAGTTTGAGATTCGAGCGGCTTGTAAGATTGTGCAGAGGGCAAGTAGAATCTTTGAGATTCCAGCGGCTGCGGTGGTGTATAGGGCGGAGGTACAAAGTAATGAAAGCTGTAAGTTAGTACAGAGGGCAAGTAGAATCTTTGAGATTCCAGCTGACATGGGTATGGAGTATGGTGGTAAAGCATCATCGAGTCCCTTAAAAAAAAAAAAGGGCTATGACTTATTATGACTTAAATAAAACTTATGTTGCATCATGAAAGGAAAAAATAAGAACAAGAATTTTCTGGGTTTCGTGAGATTTCAGTAGGAAAAAATAAAGATCCCATGCAGGAGAATGCAAAACGGTAAAACGTACCACATTTTCTCTCTATCCCACGAAAAAGTGATTCGCCAAATTAGTACTCGTTTCCACAATTATATATCCATTAAATCGTCAAAGTTATTGGGCTTTTTCTTAGCACAAAAAGCCCAATTAGTTGGGAGAAATTCAAAATTGATTTAAAAAACAATATATAAAAATCTATTGGATTTATAATTTAAAATCTTATAATCCGTGAAAGAAAATCCAAACACGAAAAAAAAAATAGAAAAACATAATGGAAAATCAACAAAATAAAATTTAGAACGCAGATAAAAAATTACTCATCGATAAAGAAGTCTAACAGATTAACACTTATTCAATTATTTTTGTTGTTGTTTTTTCTACTACTTAGTAATAAATTGTAATAACTAGTTAGAGTAGATTACGGAAGATTGGTCTCAAAGAACTATGGACAATTAGCTGGTTCTTTTCCTATTAATGGGCAACTGATGGAGTTGTTGGATCATATAAGCAAGAATTCTATGTATATTTGGAGGAAATTGTGAGTGAGACTTCCTATTTTGTTACTAGTAATAGCCGTAGTCAATTTTCAAAACCCTAATTAATTTTCCACCGTGTAAAGCCATACAAAAGGGTATCATGCTAAAATGCCACCGAAACGTGGATGTTGAAGATTTTTTTATTGAGTGCTCTAAGTTCTTAAATCGGCATAAGAAAAATTTGAGTAATTTTCAAACAAATGTCACTTCATTACAAGAGCAAATCAGCTTGTGCAAAGATGCTCTACTTTACCCTGTGAATTTTCACATCCTTGTTTTCATCTTTTTATCTGACTCGAGAATAAAGTTTAATCCATTTAGTGTATTTTTATATAAGTAATTTTAATAATTGTAAACATTTTTTTTCTTTTTAAGGTGTTATCTTTCCAATGAAATGGAAGAAACAATAAACAGCATGACAAAAGAATTGTGTGATACCGTTGATAGAATACTCAACTATGTCAAACTCTATCAGTTGAGACGTATTTCAGCTACTTAACCACAATTGGATATCACTATCATTGAATATTCGGAGCGAATTTTATTTGTATATTGGAAACTCAATAAGGTATGATATCTTATTAATTGAAAAAAAAAAGTTTTACAGTTTTGTAGATCTCTTGTACATACAATTTGAGAAAATATGATTTGATGAAGAAAAATTCTTTTTTAACAAGTTAGAATATGCTAAATTCTTGAAACTGCAAACAATGTCTTATTTTCAATACTTGTTTATTTATATTCATAGGATGTACAAATGTCAGTAGAAGATATGAAATAATTTTACATTTGTAGGATTTGGTGAAGATGGAAAAGAAAGGGGTGAATATAGGCATTGTGGTACACAGTTTGTGATAAATACTAAAACACATGACACAAAACACTTGATTCGCCATTTGGAGAAATGCCCAAAGATGGCTAAGAAGAAAGATAGAGTTTCATATGATCCTAGAGTTTCATATTATCTAAGAAGAAAGATAGACTAAAACACATTTTTTTTTTTTATCATGAAGACATGATATACTTTTATTTAAATTTTCTTAAAAGAAGTTGAAATTTGGTGCAGTTTTCATTGACTATAGTGTTTAGTCTTCGGTTTTAATCTTGATTTTTTAGATGTAGATGTGAAATAATTTTAACTGGATTTAGATAATCAAATTTGTTTTTTTTTTTTTGGTCTGAATTTCTTGACTTGATACAGGCTGAATCAAATTTGTTTTTCCATCATAGGCTGAATCAATATAATTTATGAAATCATGTTAGTATTTGTTGATTACATATAGACTTACGGCTCATAAAATATCATAAATTTAAAGTTGAATTTATAAAACACATAATTGAATATTCTTTCTTTCGATCTGCTGTATTAAAAAAAAAAATGGACATGCCAAAGAGAAGCTTGGGAGGTGGAAGAAGATCAATTGATCCAATAATTAAAGAGATCTTACTACTGTGTAGTGGAAGTATTATATGTGTAATCTACTAATAATCTATAAAGAATAAAATAATTATCTTACTGTATTTACTGTTGATGATTATTATTATTACTATTTATTAGTAACGAACTAACGATAATTTATGTTATACATGCAATACACATAACACTCAAATAATACAAAAACAAAATAAACGAAGAAGATAAATTAAGGCAAGAGAAGGAGAAGAAGATGGAACGTAGTGCAGAGGAATCTCCCATGAAAAATGGAGGAGCTAGAGCTAGAGAAGCAACCAACTCTTTTCTCGCCATGTTTCTCCCGAACACTTCGCTCCATCTCTCTCTCTTCTCTTACATTTTCTTTACCCCATTTCTCTCATTCCTCCTCCTCTTCTCTTTCCTCAATCTTCCGCCATGGAAATCAACAACAACCACCGCTCCGAAGACGGCGACGACGACGACGCTCTCTCCGCCTTGAGCTCCGTTCCTCCTCCTCGCAAAATCCATTCCTACAGCCATCAGCTTCGTGCCACCGGTCAAAAAGTTCATCATCACCGTCAGCGTCAACATAGCCTCGACGATATCCCCAAAATCACTGAAATCGTCTCCGGATATCGTATCTCCGGCGATTCTTCCGATGACGAGTTCTATCCTTACGCTACCACCACCACCAATACCTCATCTTTCCCTTTCCCCGGAGATACAGGAGATTCTGATGATTACTTGATTACACACCAGCCTGAGATCGGTGAAGATTTTCAATCGCTTCCGGAGTTTGTCGGATCTGGAGGCGGTGTTGGGATGTTCAAAGTTCCGACGCGATCTCCTTTGCACTCGGCGCGTCCTCCTTGTTTAGAGTTAAGGCCACATCCGTTAAAGGAGACTCAGGTTGGGAGATTCTTGAGGAACATTGCTTGTACGGGGACGCAATTGTGGGCTGGACAAGAGTGTGGTGTTAGATTTTGGAACTTTGATGATGCCTTTGAGCCAGGTTGTGGTTTAAGCGGTCGTGTACAGAGAGGTGATGAGGATGCTGCGCCGTTTCATGAGTCGGCTAGTACTTCGCCCACCACTTGTTTGATGGTTGATAATGGGAATAGGCTTGTTTGGAGTGGTCATAAAGATGGAAAGATTCGGTCTTGGAAGATGGATTACGTGGTTGATGATGGTGATGATTCTCCTTTCAAGGAAGGTCTCTCTTGGCAAGCTCACAAGGGTCCTGTCAATTCTGTAATCATGAGTTCTTATGGTAATTTCTACAAAATTCATACTTTAGCCTTGTAATGAATTCAATCTGAAATCTATTGCTTGTTATTGGAAAATCAGGCGATTTGTGGTCATGTTCAGAAGGTGGTGTGATAAAGATATGGAATTGGGAATCTATGGAGAAATCACTTTCGCTTAGGTTGGAGGAGAAACATATGGCTACTTTGTTGATGGAAAGATCAGGGATTGATCTCAGGGCTCAAGTTACTGTCAACGGAACTTGCAGTATATCTTCCTCTGAAGTCAAGTGTTTGTTAGCTGATAATGTAAGATCTAAAGTTTGGGCTGCTCAGCTTCAAACCTTCTCCTTATGGTGAGTATTGATTGATTGATACTTAAGCTCCAAAATTTGATTGCAAGTTTTGATCTTTTTGTGTTTTCTTTGATGTGATATTCTAATGGGGTCAATATCTTTGCAGGGATGGTCGTACAAAAGAGCTACTGAAAGTGTTCAACACAGAAGGTCAGACTGAAAACAGGGTTGAAATGCCATCGGGGCAGGATCAACCTGCAGAAGATGAGACGAAGACGAAAATTGCATCCACTTCGAAAAAGGAGAAACCGCATGGATTCTTGCAACGCTCAAGGAATGCAATAATGGGAGCTGCGGATGCTGTTAGAAGGGTTGCAACAAGAGGAGGAGGGGCATATGAAGATGCCAAGAGAACAGAAGCAATGGTTTTAGCCGGGGATGGCATGATTTGGACTGGATGCACAAATGGATTGCTTATACAATGGGACGGAAATGGAAACCGTTTACAAGATTTCCGTCACCATCAATGTGCTGTATTGTGTTTCTGCACTTTTGGAGAAAGAATATACATTGGTTATGTTAGTGGTCACATCCAAATAATTGATCTTGAAGGCAATCTAATTGCAGGATGGGTTGCACATAATAACGCTGTGATAAAGATGGCAGCAGCTGATGGCTACATTTTCAGCTTAGCCACTCACGGTGGTATACGTGGATGGCATGTGGTTTCTCCTGGGCCTCTTGACGGGATAATAAGGTCGGAATTGGCTGAAAAAGAACGGACATATGCACAGACGGACAGTGTTAGGATTCTGATCGGTTCATGGAATGTTGGCCAGGGAAAAGCTTCCCATGATGCGCTTATGTCTTGGTTAGGTTCTGTAGCATCAGATGTTGGTATTCTTGTCGTAGGCTTACAAAAGTAGACAGTAGTTGAAAGATTATGCTGACATTGTTTTCTTCACGGTGTTATTATTTTTAACCTCTTTTTGTTTCTATATTAGGTAGGAGGAAATGAAGGGAGTACGATAGGGCAGTACTGGATAGATACAATCGGGAAGACCTTAGACGAAAAAGCAGTTTTTGAACGCATGGGATCAAGGCAGTTAGCTGGTTTGCTCATATCACTTTGGTGAGTTGAAATTATCCATGCGAGACCTTATCCAACAGACGAGTAAAGCTTTATTCATAATTTGATGGTGTCCTGATATTTATTGATATCAATTCAGGGTGAGGAAGAATCTAAGAACCCATGTAGGCGATATTGATGTTGCAGCGGTTCCATGTGGTTTTGGACGCGCAATAGGAAACAAGGTAGATATTTCTTTATCTTCCGATTAAGATAAAGTACCTTTGCTTCTAGTATTTTATTTCATTCTCTCCAACATGTGGATCATTCTTGTTTCTGATATAGCGGCATCTTACCTGATTTACTTTTGTACCTCAAATTAGGGAGGTGTAGGTTTGAGAATTAGAGTCTTTGATCGGATTATGTGCTTCATCAACTGTCACTTGGCCGCGCATCTAGAAGCTGTAAACCGCAGAAATGCTGATTTTGATCACATCTACAAAACGATGTCCTTCACCCGGTCATCAAATGCTCATAATGCACCAGCCGGTAAATCTTTACGCCAGTTTTTCACTGCACTTCTTTTTCCTGAAGGCAGCTCCTGTGTATACCTCATGACTTTTAACTTTTGCAGCTGGTGTGTCTACCGGTTCTCATACCGCAAAAAGCGCAAATGTAAGTCCCTTTTTGTTATTTCATCATGTCTAGTTTAACACAAAGCTAATGATCACGGTTTACAGATCAGTCATTTTTCTCTCCTACCTTTGGTTTGAGTTTTTTGCTTACCTTAGACCCATCACACATTCTACAGAATGCAAACGTAAACACAGAAGAGACGAAACAGGACCTAGCAGAGGCGGACATGGTTGTATTTTTGGGTGATTTCAACTACCGCCTCTTTGGTATATCATATGATGAAGCTAGGGACTTTGTCTCACAGAGAAGCTTCGATTGGCTTAGAGAAAAAGATCAGCTCAGGGCAGAGATGAAAGCTGGAAGAGTTTTTCAAGGAATGCGTGAAGCCATCATTACTTTCCCTCCAACTTATAAGTTTGAAAGACACAGGCCTGGCTTAGGAGGTACATAAATCCTATTTGTATGCAAGTGTTTGCAGCATATAAATATTTTGACGTTTTTTTTTGACAATGCTTTCTTCCCCAGGGTACGATTCGGGTGAGAAAAAGCGGATTCCTGCGTGGTGTGACAGAGTAATATACAGAGACACGCGTACGAGTCCAGAATCTGAATGCAGTTTAGACTGTCCTGTTGTTGCTTCGATTATGTTGTAAGATTTTCCTTACACATTATGTTTTAAGATTCAAACTTTTTGATATCCTCCAAGTCTTTAACAATTTCGTTTTGGCGGGTTATGGATAGGTATGATGCTTGTATGGATGTGACAGAGAGTGATCACAAACCGGTCCGTTGCAAATTCCATGTGAAGATAGAGCATGTTGATAGATCAGTAAGGAGACAAGAGTTTGGGAGAATCATCAAGACCAACGAGAAAGTCAGAGCGTTGCTCAATGACCTACGTTACGTACCAGAGACAGTTGTAAGCAGCAACAACATCGTTCTCCAGAACCAAGACACCTTCGTGCTTCGCATCACCAACAAATGCGTCAAGGACAACGCTGTGTTCAGGATCTTGTGCGAAGGGCAGAGTACGGTGAGAGAAGACGAAGACACGCTCGAGTTACATACATTAGGCTCATTTGGTTTCCCACGGTGGCTCGAGGTATCCAAACTAAAACGATCAATCCTTGGTCACAATTCTCTCAAGACTTGCCTTGTTAAGATGATTCGGGCTTCTTTTTGTTTCAGGTAATGCCAGCTGCAGGAACTATAAAACCGGATAGTTCAGTGGAGGTATCGGTTCACCATGAGGAATTCCATACGTTAGAAGAGTTTGTAGATGGAATTCCTCAGAGTTGGTGGTGTGAGGACACACGGGATAAAGAAGCAATACTTGTGGTGAATGTACAAGGAGGTTGTTCGACTGAGACTGTGTGCCACCAGGTCCATGTTCGTCACTGCTTCTCGGCTAAAACTCTTAGGATCGACTCCAATCCATCTAACTCCAAATCCCAGAGTTTGAAGAAGAATGAAGGAGACTCTAAATCTCAGAGTAGTAAGAAGAACGAAGGAGATTCCGGCTCCAAGTCTCATAAGAAGAGTGATGGAGATTCCAACTCAAAGTCTCAAAAGAAGGGTGATGGAGATTCCAACTCCAAGTCTTCGAAGAAGAGTGATGGAGATTCCAACTCTAAGTCTTCGAAGAAGAGCGATGGAGACTCCAACTCCAAGTCTTCGAAGAAGACCGATGGAGACTCCTGCTCCAAGTCACAGAAGAAGAGCAATGGAGACACCAACTCCAAGTCTCAGAAGAAGGGCGATGGAGATTCGAGCTCCAAGTCTCAGAAGAAGAGCGATGGAGACTCCAGTTCTAAGTCTCAGAATAAGAACGATGGAGACTCCAGTTCTATGTCTCAGAAGAAAAACGATGGAGATTTTTCAAGCTCATACAAGTCGCAGAGTGGGAAGAAAAACAGTAACTCGTCAACGGTAGAGGAGAGCCGGAATGGCCACAACAAACGTTGACTTTTATTTTTGAAAAAAATCAGTGAAATTATATGGAGTAAATTTATCACAAATACCAATCTATTTAAAACTGTAAATTGTCCATGCTCACTTGTTTGTATTTTACATTTAAATACTAATACTTTCTCCCTCTTTAATTTCATTCATTTTCAGTCTACATTCATAATAATTTTTTAGTATCTAACTGTCTATTGATCTTAGGATTAACATTTTAATTTTTGGTTCAAATTCATTTTATGTTTTAAAAAAAATGAAACCTTGTATATATTATATGAATGTTGGATGAGTAACTAGTTACTCTGCGTTATAACATAATATAATATCAATATATTTTGTACCAAAAAGGAGTACAAAGTAAAGTTTCATGATTTACATACATATATGAAGACGCAAAACAAAACAACCCGATCACAGAACGCAAATAATACTCTGCGTTCACGATGGTGTAATGTCATCGAAACACCTTCAAATTCATGAATTATCAAAGACAACCTTGAGGCATCACCACACCAGCCTTAACTCCTTTAATATTCTTACACGTCGAAGTAGCTGACCGACCGTTAAACGTTAGCTTAATATCGTGCAATCTAATCGCTTGGCACGGATTACTGCGACTGCAATCAAACGTTAAAGCCTGTTGCGTCCGCGACGTCCCTTGAATGTTTCTATACACAACCTGACTAATCTTCACTCCAGAGCCCTACAAATATATAATGAACAAAACCAATCAGATTAGTTTTATATAATTCCATTGTATTTGTATATGGAGCGTCATTTCAATATAATTTTACCTGTTTAGGACAACCTTGATGAGTCGGGCAATAATTCTGATCGACAATGATTGGATTCTGAACATTTTTCATGATCAGATTCTGAAACAAAACGTTTCTTACAAAACCTGTACTTTGTCTAGCCCATGTTTTGATCCGAACACCATTATCCGAACCCGAAAAAACAGAGTTCACCAACGTTATGTTCTGTACTCCAGCTTCATTTGCATCTCTCCCTAGACTCCCAATACTGCAAACAATTAATAATCAGTATCACGAAAAAAAAATTGAATCTTGCTTTCCAAGTTATCTTGAATTAAGAATAGAATATTTAATTGTCATACCTGATTCCATGGCCTGGACCGCAACTGAGTTTAGACATGTAGAGGTTACGAGTTCCCGGACCGATAGAGATACAATCATCTCCAGTCTGAAACGTGCTATCGGTTACGGTAACACCAGCAGAAGCTTGGACATGGAGGCCGTCTGTGTTAGGACTTTGGTCTGGAGCCACTAGCTTAACATTCCGGACAATTACATTGTTACAGCTGTTTATAACCAAATGTGTTGCTTGACTGTTTATTGACGTTAAACCGGTCACTACGACGTCGTTTGCCCAGTTAAACGTCACTGACTGCAAAAAAAAACTTCATCATATTCATCGCCAATATTAATTAGGAGTTGAAGTGATAGTTTTATTTTTAAAATATGCAAAACCGAATACGGCCGTGTCAAACCGAAAAGGTAAAGTAAACATAACGAAATTTAAATTTTAAAAAATCAGTGCTATATTCGATTTATATATATAAAAAAAATGTATCGAAACCAAAACCATATACAAACTGATTTGATATAATAAAGATTACTAATTTTTAAATTAGAGTAAAACAAAAATTCTTTGGAAATCAATAATATATTTTACTATAAATGATGAACCGAAATTGAAACTATATTAAACCAATTCATACGTATTCGGTTTTATACTTGTTACTAATTTTCAAAACGCAGAAAACCAAAAATAAAAAGTTAGTTAAATCGGTTATCTTACTCTGGCGCCGGCAGGACAACTCTTTCCGGATTTTCGACAAGCCCAAAAAGAAGCACCTCTAGCATCTAACGTTCCTCCGTTGATCGAGATCCGGTTAATTTTCACGAACACGATCCAATAACCGGAATTTCCCAAACCACGGTAATCCGAAGGAGCTACAATCGTTCCATAGATCTGAAACGCTATCCTACTGCGACATGGACCTCGAAACTCCACCGCTTTGAGCAAGAAGCTCCCTCTCGGGACCGTTACAGTAACTGATGCAGCTGAACGGCAAGCTGCTTGCCACGCGCCGAGGAAGGCTTTTGTGGAGTCGGTTCGACCGTCTGGTTTAGCACCGAAGTTGACGACATTGTAGTTGTTAGCAGCTATTGATGATCTCATCAGCAAGAAGTTTAAGAAGGACATCAGCAAAACAGCTACAAGCTTGTTATTATCCATATTTAATGTTCTTACAAAGAGAAAGAGTGATAAAAATCTTTGTAGATTTTGGATTTTGTAAAGTATTTATGTTTTATGTTTTATGTTTGTGGTAAAGTGTGAGGATGAAGTAATCGCAAACGGTTATGACGGGTATACATGTAATTGTATATATAGTGGAATGTTTGAATATTTTTTAAAGAATACGTTGACAAATTCTGAATTATAATGCTAATGATTGTTTGATATTTGATTAAATTCAAATGAATGATATGTACGGTTCGCATAAACGCATGTGATGATAAGCAGTTGTGAATTCCTTAAGCAAATAATGCTGATCTATAAACGAGTAAGCATGTGATCCATGGTCACTTGTATAATTTATATGTTAGTTTAAGTCGAGAATGTAATAGTAATTAATAGGTAATTGTAAATAAAATAAATAAATCATGCTAGTGTTCGTGGACTTTTCTTCGTTTTTCGGTTAAATTATATTTAATGCACTAACTTATCTTAGCCAAAAAAAAGAAAGAAAAGAATTGAAGTCAGAAAAAGAAAATATTGAAAAAAATATCGATAACGAAAAAGAGGAACAGTGGACCAGGTTTATTGTATAGCATAATTTATGGCATATAAGAAACAGGTAACATGGGATAATTTATGGCATGTGTCATGTGGAATGTGGAGATCTTATATTCAATCTTAGCCGTAGAAGCAGGAAAGCCTCCGAATCCTACGGTCATGAGCAGCATTGGTCAACAAAAGCTCTTAGAAAAAGAAAAATTGCAGAAAGTCAACCAATGATAACTTATCACGTCATATAAGAAACAGGTAACATGGGATGTCACATGAATATATATGGTCATTTGGGAGATTAACATATACTTATTAGAATATTTATCACAGGTTCGTGAACCATGAATGGATAATTGGCCGTACCGTTACCAATGACGGTTAGCCTCAATTCTTAAATCGGTTTCTTCTGCAACTAACCTAATAAATAATTGTAGATATATATATATATATATATTTTTTTTTTTTGCTTTACAAAATTCGACCATGTTGCCTTGAGAGTTGGGACTTGGGACCGTAGGTATTGTCAAAAGCTTTACAGAGAACTAAGGGGCATAACAGAGCAAGTAATAATAATTGGCTTAATCAGTTTCTTGCTCACTGATTAAGCGCATAGAATGGTGAAAATATAGAGTATTTCTTTTTGTAAAGTTTGATTTCCGGCATACAAACCATATAAGTTTCTTCTTCGAAACCTCATTTCTTTCCTACGATTTTGAGGTGATGAAGAAAGCTAATTCTGTAATGGTTAGAATAGTTTGATTTTATTATTGGTTTGGTTTTATGCATCTTGTCAAAAAGTTAGTGGTACACCGTAAGAACTAAAAACTAGCCAACCTTTGTTTAAAAATTTATAAACAAAGAACAGTTTAAACCCAAAATGACCAATGAAAGTAGTTAATGCGTATGGGATAGCCCCATGTATATGATCTTGAGAAGATCACGCTGAAGTAAAGGATAGAGATTGGATTTTGTCAAGAACACAAAAAACAAAACGCAGAAAAACTCTAAATCTGTTTTTCTCTGTATGTTATGTTTAATTAGTTTAAAAAATTTATAGGCAAATTACAATTATGACATAATACAGATTTACTCTTAGATTATATATTTCCAATAGATCTGAGAAATGAATTTACCAAAAAAAAAATGTATATATATCTGAGAATGATATGTACGGCTTGCATGTGATGATAAGCAATGAGAACTTCTCAAGCAACATTTAAGGGTAAACAACTAATGAGCACGTGACATACACGTTCCCCTGTACGATCTGGCGGATGGAGCTTACTAATCCAGATAATAAAAATCTGATATAGATTATTTATTAGTTTTAAATCTCTTGTTATGATATGGCCATGATTTGTTACAAAATTAATCCACTTATGTAGCGTTCAGGTTGAATAGTTTTTCTTGCAAAACTAAATTGTTACAAGCACATTGATAAGCCAACAATCAAACTGCTTGCTTCTATTTTATTTCCACTCACACCAAAGAAATCACCATATTCAAATTCGGATGGTACTAAGGTAATGAAACATCAAACAAAACATCACCTTTTAATTCCAGTTATCAAGTCTTGTACTTCTGATTTCACATGCAATTCCTTGGAACCATAACTCCAGAGGTTTGTCCATGGGCGTTCCTACAATAAGAAGCTGATGATCTTCTCATGTAAATAAGCTTAATGTTTTGTAACCTAAGCCCTGTGCAATGATCGCTTCCACACTACAGTCCAATTTCATAGTTATGGGTGTTGTTGATGTTCCCTTTATGTTTGCATAAGCCACTCCACTAATCTTTACACTAGAGCCTTATATATATGATCAAGCATAATGAGATTCCATTATTAATAATAGGAAACTATTTAAGAACTAAGCCAAAATCGATTAGGCTATTCACCTGACGAGAGCAACCGCTTCCATTAGGGCAATGATCACTGGATTTTCGACATTACTCATTATCAAATTTTGAAATTCCACATTCCTTACAAACCCTGTGCTCGGCTTAGCCCAAGTCTTTATTCTTACTTCATTCTGCGTCTTGATTAAAACAGAGCTCGTGACGGTTTATATTCTGCACACTTTCCTCATTAGCGTAGACCCCAAGACTCCCAATGCTACATCACATTTTCAATCAAAACTCATGCTAATGACTTAACTGAAATCATCATCTTTGCAGTCGATTATATTTAAATTTAGTTACCTGATTCCATGTCCAAGTCCACAGTTCACACGTTTGATCCAAATGTTCCTAGCTCCTTATGGTGACTCCAGAAGAAGACTGGACAATGATACCGTCGGTGTTAGGGCTTCCAACTGGAGCCCTAATTCTTATGTTTTGAATCCGAACATTAGAAGAATGATGAACCGTGATGTGTATATTCTGGCTATCAAACGACGTTAAACCACTTAGTAGAACATTGTTGCACCAGCTGACTGATAAAGACTGCGAAAGAAACCATATAAAAAGTTTAATACATATTTCAAATTAACATAGCTAGTTAACGAACAAAATCCGGTTTTGATATAAACATACCCTTACAGCTTGAGGACAATGACCACCTTTCTTTCTACAAGACCAATAACCAGCTCCTTTGGCATCAATGGTGCCACCATAAACCGAGATCCGGTTTACTTCAGCGAAGAGAATCCAAAAATCGGGTTTGGAATTTGGGCAGGACGTTCTGAATTCGACGAGGGCACAATTGGAACGTGGAGACTTGCCTGCTTTCAATCTATTGTAGTATTGTACAAATAATTACTCTTTATTTTTACTTCCAATTTTCCTATAATTTCTCTGTATTTAATTCATAATCTGAGAAATTCAGTTTTTTTTGCTGGGTAAAATAGGAGGTTTATTGCTAAATGTTGCATTAGATTATTTTCTTTTCCCTTTGGTTTTCATCACCTATTTACTACTTGTACTACTCTAATCTCTAGTCTAGATCAATTTTTCTGCTTCTATAGAGAGAACCAAATCAAATTATGACATATATATAATGATATAAAATTTTCCACACGCTAAACTAAATTATCACGTGATTATTTCATACTGGTGTCAATCACGCGTCTACAGTGTGCGTAAGACTCTACATGAATCAGTAATTTCTTAGTTTTCAACTTATTTGACCGTTATGATTTTTTTTATTTAAAAATTATACCGAACGGTAACTTCTTATTTTTCTTTTCTTTTTTTCTACCGAACGGTAACTTATTTGACCGTTATGAAAATGTTTAATTAAAAAAGTAAATGATAATTGTAGATAATAATCTCTTTATATATAGTAGTGATATCTCCTACGCCTTCCTCATTCAGACATCAAAATCTTATTATTCTGAGTTTCGTTTTTTCAAATATCCAATACTTTTCTGTTTTTATTCTTTTGATCTGTTCTACAACTCAATTATCTCCGATCTTCTCATTCCCTGAGCTACAAACATAGTGACATCACCCTACAAGGTAACGTTTTTGGTTTCTAGCTTTCTTTAACTACGATGCTCTCCATATCTTTCTTGGGGTTAAATATTTGAGATATATATTTGGGAGGTCACAAAATACTCGTAGATGGGGTTTAAATATGTGTTGTCGTTTTCAATGGATTTTATGTGTTGGGGGGGATACCAAAGAAGTTTATAAAATAAGCAGACGGCATTGAAAGAATCTACTTGAATTTATTTGTCGCGTTAAAGATCCATGAATGTTATTTTTATACGTTCAAATCTATATATAGAAAAAAAAACATCCCTAGTTCTGTTATATTAAAAATTAGTTTCTTTTCTTTTTTTAAATAAGAACGGGAGTTATATAAGTCTGAAATGTATTTACTATTATTTCGGTATAAATGTTTTTTTTTTTTTTGAGTAATATGATACTTGCATGATTAATAAATTTGCACAAAAGTTTCTGAAATTCAGAAAGGGGTTGTTGATGTTCATTGCTATGGGTGTTGTTGATGTTCTGTTTGCATAAGTCACTCCACTTATCTTTATACCCGAGCCTTATATGATCAAGCATAATAAGATTCCATTAATACTAACAAAAAACTATGTAAGAACTAAGCCAAAATCGATTAGGCTATTCACCTGACGAGAGCAACTGCTTCCATTAGGGCAATAGTTTTGATCGATGATCACTGGATTTTCGACATTCCTCATTATCAAATTCAGAAACTCTTCCTTACAAACCCTGTGCTCGGCTTAGCCCAAGTCTTTATTTTTACTCCATTCTGCGTCTTGGTGAAAACAGAGCTCGTGACTGTTATATTCTGCACACCTTTCTCATTAGCGTAGTCCCCAAGACTCCCAATGCTACATCATATTTTCAATCAAAACTCTGACTTAACTGAAATCATCATATTTGCAGTCGATTATTTTTCAATTTAGTTACCTGATTCCATGTCCGGGTCCACAGCTCACACGTTCGATCCAAACGTTCTTAGCTCCTTGAGTAAGAGCAATGCAGTCATCACCAGTCCCTATGGTTGCACCACTTAGGGCTTCCACTTGGAGCCCTAATTCTTATGTTTTGAATCCCAACATTAGAAGAATGATGAACTGTGATGTGTATATTCTGGCTATTAAATGACGTTAACCCACTTAATAGAAACATTGTTGCACCAGCTGAATGATATAGACTGTGAAAGAAATCATATCAAAACTTTAGTTTATCTTTCAAATTAATATAGCTAGTTAACGAACAAATCAAAATTTGCCTTACATCCTTGCACCTTGAGGACAATAACCACCTTTCTTTCTACAAGAACAATAACCAGCTCCTTTAGCATCAATGGTGCCACCGTAAACCGAGATTCAGTTTACTAGCAAAGAGAGAATCCCCAATAACCGGAATTACCTTACTCCAATAGTTTGCCGGAGCCTCGAGCGTTCCATCGATTTTGAAAGTTATAATGTTCTTGCAAGGACCCCAAAAGACTAGGTTTCTAACCAAGTAAGTTCCACGGCGAATGTAGACCATTGCTTGTGCCCGTGAGCCGCATGCTAATGACCAAGCCGTCAAAAATGGTTTGGTCGCGTCTATTCTCCCATCACTTCACTACAAGAAAAATCTTGTTTTGCTACTGACGTATTAGTCGCAAATTAGTCTCAAAATTGATATTTGAGACTAAATTGCGACTACGAGTGTTAGTCGCTAATCGCGCGTCGCTAATTGCCAATAGTCCCAAATTAGTCGTAAAACTGCGTCTGTTTTACGACTACACAAATTAGTCCCAAATCAGTCTCAACTTTATCGCAAAATAGTCCCAAATTATTTGCCACTATAATGCTACTACAATAGCGATTAGTCGCAAAATAGTGGTAAATTATTAGCGACTAAAGTGCTACTACAATAGAATTTAGTAGCAAAATAGTGGCAAAATATTTGCCACTAAAATATTACCTCCGGCGGCGACCTCCACTTCCGGCGGCGACATGGAGCGTCCTGAATTAATTTAAGAAAATTGTATCAAACAAGATTCGAACCGATGACCTTTAAGATATGAAGACACTAAAATAACAGCTAGACCACGTTAATATATTGTGGATCCTCCGCATAACTAATATATATCTATTGCAGATGTCGTTTAAACGGTTAGTCCCAAATTAGTCGTAAACTTTGCGACTAATTTGGGACTAAATGTTTAAATAAATATTTAAATAATTATATAAACGGTTAGTCCCAAATTAGTCGCAAATTTTGCGACTATTTTGGGACTAACATTTAAATAATTATTTACATAGTAGTCCCAAATTAATTGCTAACTTTGCGACTAATTTGGGACTAACCGTTTAAATAATTATTTAAATATTTATTTTACGACTAATTTGGGACTATAGTTTTTACGAACCATTTTGCGACTAATTTGTAACTTCGTTTTTATAGTCTCAGATTAGTTTCAAATTAGTCGCACAACAGTGGCAAAATGATACTTTTTTTTGTAGTGCCTCTAGCTCCGTATCTTTGTACGTTAAACGATTGCATTGCGTTGGATGAGTTGATAAGAAAGAAGAAAATAGAGAATAATATGATGGCACAAAGAAAAAAGGTACTGTTATTGGCCATCTTAATTTTTTTTTGATTTTTTTTTCGGGCTTTGTATGATTATAATGATTTAAGAAGAAATAATGAGAAAGGTTATATACATATAGGGGGAAGATAATTTTGTATTAGATCGCGTTATATGCGGTGAATTAATGACTACTATGACCTTATATTACTTCATTCCATAATCCATGTTATTTAATGATAATGTACTTATGTGTGTACAACTTATTTTTGTACAAATATTAGTCTACAGACAGATGATATTATTGCAAGACAAAATAGTACCCTTAACTTTCACGTTATCATTATGCAAATGCAATGCTTATTGAGTTTCCTTTTCAACTTAATTCATTGATTCATACAACTTTTATTGTTTCTCTACATGGACAGTTAGAAATAATTAGCGAAGTTTTTTGTAGTAAATTTACCACAAGTAACAACAACCTACTTAAAACTGTAGATTATTCATGCTCATCTTCTAATGCTCTTTTAAAATAAATTAAAAAAAAAGAGAGAGAATCAGAATAGTTATCACATGGGTTTACGTGAACGTTGAATGGATCATGACGGGCCGTACCGTCATCAATGACGGTTGGTCTCAAATCTTAAATGGTTTTCTTCTGCAGCGAACCTAAAAAATAATTTTAGTAATTATGTTTTGATTTAAATTTTCGAACATGTTACGTTGGCTTCAGACCGAAGGTATTTTCAAAAGCTTTACAGAGAACTAGGGGACATGATAGAGCAGGTAAGAACAATTGGCTTAATAAGTTTCTTGCTCATAAAGAAATCGATTAAGCGCATATAATGGTGAAAATATGTTCAAAATACCTTCGACTTTACTCCGGCATCAAACGGAATAAGGTTTTAATAGGACAATCATATTTATCGATCTATATTACATGTTAAGGTGAATTGAAAGACAACGGAACCCAAAAATTGGAGTGTTGTATCATTTTCTGATTTTCTCCATGTTCCTAATCTCCAAACCAATTTACCATTTCTCTTGTGCTTTATTTATTAAATTATACCGAAAATGAAAGGTTCTGCTCTGCTTTCTAACGTAATTATCAAGAAGAGGCGAAGAACAACTTTTGTAAGGAGTTATATTTTTTTACAAGCACTATCATTGAATTTTAACCAAAAACAATAATATATGAGAAGTTTCTCGAAGATATATATGTTGAAACAATATATAGAATTGGACCGGGCGGTCCACGCAAGAGTATTAATAATTTTGCAACGCGATTAATTGAGAAATAAGTTACCTTATGCTTACTTGATTCCACGATATACTTGTAACGCCCCGACCACCACCGTCTATGGGCACAGCCCGTGGGCCCCACTCGGCCGACGGTCAGTACATTACTTCTGGAGGCTTTAAAAACTTGTTTACCGACCCTATAAATCACCACATGATCTTTTCCCGTATTTTGTCCTCACTCACACGGTACCGGAAATCATTTTCCGATAGGTCACCAATCCTGAAATTGCTCCAGCTCAAGCACGCTTAACTCTGAAATTCTCTCAAGGTGTTTGACCGAAAAGATAAGTGCACTTTGGTGACATAGGTGGCCAAATCAATTTTTTTAAGCTCTCTTCATGCACTACCATATTATCAACCTGAGGTGTTACAATATTATATATATATATGTACGGTACGATGGCTTTAGTTTTTTTTTTTAGCATCCGTCAATATTTAACTTGGCTTTTAAAAATTTTAATTGCACCTTAACAATCATACAGTCCTTAAATATATCAAGTAAAACTCCGAAACTTTTTTTACCGTACGACATTGAGGTGATGAGGAGAGTTGTCTTTGGGTGGGTTTGAATTGTTTGATTTTATTATTGGTATGGTTGGGTTTGTTATGCTTGATTTCACAAATTTATAGACTAATTACATATAAAATAAGACAGATCTACTATCAGATTATATATTTTGAATAGATATGAAAAATGATATGGTTCGAGTCAGAAGACTTTTAAATCGACCAAGTTTTTTCTGTCATACTAGCTCACTTTTAGGATTCCGTCAGAAGACTTTTAAATCGACCAGTAGCACGAAGTTCAAACATACCCAATGCATATGAATAAAGCCAGTTGGATCCTGATAGATTCAACTCAAAATTACTATAGAAAAATGATATGTACAGTACGGCTTACATGTAACTGATAAGCAATGAGAAAACTCCTCAAGCAACTTATAAAGGTATATGACTAATAAGCATGTGATATTCATGTTCCCCTTTATAATGTGTCGGCTACTTTCTAGCTAGAGTACTATTCGATAAATTTACTTTCTAAAAATACAACAATTAGTTAGTCGGGAAGAAAAAACAAGTTCAAGTTGGAATATGAGTATTAATCATTGTAATAGGTGATCTCATTTGTTACATCTTGAATAATCAAATTAAAAAATATATATATATATATATATATATATATTAGAAAAACATATTCATATAAAACGAGCCTTATGTTATGGAATCGGCACGTGACATGTGGGTGGTTACGGAAGGAAAGAGATCAGATCTCAGCGGTTAAAGAGAAAAAAACCTCCGAATCTTGCGGTACTACATAGTCAACGTAAATACACCAACCAATTAAATATAGACACGTCATCCATCCATTCACACGATATGAAACACATTGCTCTTCTTACAAGTTGACCATCGGTTAACTATTTGTAATTTTTTCTTATGATACAAAAATTATTGAATCGAGAAGTAAGAGATCCAACTAATAAACCTGATATATTTATTATCTCTTGTTATTATAACGCGTTACGATTTTATTTTATTTTGTTAAAGATAACTTTCACATAAATTTCAAATGGAAAAAATTCAAGTGAAGCAGAATTGGTACAAGCACATTGATTGCTTCTCTTCTTTTTTCATTCACACCAAAGAATTCACCACATTCAAATTCGGATGAATCTAAGGTTATGAAACATTAAACAAACATCACTTTAGAATATATCTACATCCAACAATCTTAGGGTTTACATATGTATATAAGCCCAATTAATAATCTTGGATTTTTTAGTTTCACATGCAATTCCTTGGAACCATAACTCCAGAGGCTCGTCCATGGGCGTTCCTACAATAAGAAGCTGATGATCTTCTCATGTAAGTGAGCTTAATGTCTTGTAACCTAAGTCCGGTGCAATGATTGCTTCCACTACAGTCCAATTTCATAGCTATTGGTGTTGTTGATGTTCCTTTTATGTTTGCAAAAGTCACTCCACTTATCTTCACACCAGAGCTCTGTTGTTTGATCAATCATAATAAGATTACATCATTAAATAAAGACTAGATTTAAGACTTGAGTTAAGCTAAATCGATTAGATTATTCACCTGACGAGGACAGCCTTTTCCATTAGGACAATAGTTTTGATCGATTATCACCGGATTACCAACATTCCTCATTATCAAATTTCGAAATACAACATTCTTCACAAACCCTCTGCTCGGCCTAGCCCAAGTCTTTATTCTTACTCCGTTCTGCGTCTTGGTGAAAACAGAGCTCGTTACGGTTATATTCTGCACACCCTCCTCATTAGCGTAATCCCCAAGACTCCCAATGCTGCATCACATTTACAAGCAAAACCCATCTTAATGTCTTAATCGGTAGTAAATCATCATATTTAAGAAGATTCTTGTTAAATTCAATTACCTGATTCCATGGCCAGGTCCACAGTTCACCCGTTCGACCCAAATGTTCCTAGATCCTTGACTAAGAGCAATGCAGTCATCACCGGTCGCAATGGTTCCGCCAGTAATAGTGACTCCAGAAGAAGACTGGACGTGAATACCGTCGGTGTTAGGGCTTCCACTTGGAGCCCTAATTCTTATGTTTTGAATCCGAACATTAGAGGAATGATGAACCGTGACGTGCATATTTTGGCTATTAAACGACGTTAGACCACTTAGTAGAACATTATTGCACCAGCTGAACGATATAGACTGCAAAAGAAACCATATTGAAATTTCAGTTTATATATCGAATTAAAATAGCTAGTTAACGAACAAATCAAAATCCGCTTATAATATAAACATACCCTTGCACCTTGAGGACAATAGTTACCATAAACCGAGATCCGGTTTACTTTAGCGAAGAGAATCCAATAACCGGAATTACCTATACTCCAGTAGTTTGCCGGAGCTACGAGTGTACCATCAATTTTGAAAGTTATAATGTTCTTGCAAGGACCCCAAAAGACTAGGTTTCTGACCAAGTATGTTCCACGGGGAATGTAGACCATGGCCCGACCCCGCGAGCGGCATGCTAATGACCAGGCTGTCAAAAAGGGGTTGGTCGCATCTGTTCTTCCATCACCCCTAGCTCCGTATCTTTGTACGTTAAACGATGGCATTGCGTGTGATGAGTTGATAAAGAAGAAGACAATAGATAATAATATGATGGCACAAGGAAAAGAGATGTTATTGGCCATCTTAGATTTCTTCTAATTTGTGATGGTTTTGTATGATTATAATGATTTAAGAAGTTATAATGAGAAAGGTTATATATATAGGGAATAAAAATACTTTGTTTTAGATCGGACGATCCGTGTATTAATGACTAATCGCGTTAGACGCGGTGCATTAAAATATAAGTGACCTAAATATTACTTGATTCCGTATTCCATGTTATTTAATGTGAATGTACTTATGGCTTGTGTGTGTACAACTTATTATTGTACGAATATTAGTCTTTAGACGCATGAAATTATTGCAATAAACAAAAAGGTACTCTCAATTTCCACGTTAGCAATATGCAAATGCTTATTGAATTTCCTTTTGAACTTAATTCATTGATTCGGAATTTTTTATATGTTTGATTCTTTACATGGACAGTTTGATTTTTTTATCTGTACTTTTTACAGGGGCGTGCCTATGAAGAAAAAAAAAAGTCATTTGCCTTAGGCCCCCTCAATATTAAGCTAATTTTGTAGAATTTTGAGCCCCAAAATTTTAAATTATTATTTGGTAGATTGATAAAATATATATTATTAAAATTTTAAATTATTATTTGATAGATTGATAAAATATATATTATTAGTGCTATATTTCTTGAATTTGAAACTTTAATTCATATATTAAGAAAGTACTGTTATTTATCCCTAATATTTTATAATATAATAATTTTAATATTAGAATTTTCATAGATTAAAATAGTGTTAATTAAGAAAATAGATTACAAATATAGTATAAAATTGAAATTATATATTTATAGACTAAGTAAATAATATAAAATGTTATTTTCATAGATTAAGAGATAGTGTTTAGTATCTTTAATTTATTACATAACAATTTGTTAAATTTTAGTTATAACATATTTTTTATTACAAAAATTTATGAAACGTCCTTTTTTTTTGCCTTATCCCTGACTTTTTAAGATTTGAAATACTCTGTTTACGTATGACAGATTTCACGATACGTTGTAATCAAACTCGGGTTAAGAAGTCGAGTTTGATATATTTATGCGGTACCAAAACAGCAACATTAACCAATTAAATGGAGAAGAAACTTAGAAACAAAAGTTATCTGTCACAGTTGGAATTTATTGTGGTGTCACGTGGAGGAAATTCTGCAGGACAACTGGGCGGGAATATATGCAATGCATGGCTCCTGCAAACCTCTCCATATTTTAATTATTTGTATGGTTAAAGAGATTTTTTTTTATAAGCTATCAGTACATGATCCAAGCCCGTGTCTTAAAAACATTGACCTACGGTTCTTCTTTGTATGAAAAGTTTAGAGACTTGTAAAAAAAAAAATTATTGTAACTTTGGGACAAATTTTGTAGAAAACCGTGAGTTTATTATGTTTTGTATCACGCTACTTGTTTTATTTGATAAGTATGGATCGGAATGTGACTCAAATCCTTCTCCTTCTATTTCAAGTTGTGTTATATATATGAGATTTTGAAGCAGAGAAACTTTCACCTACACCGTCGTGAACCGCGCCCATCCTCTGTGTTGATCAAGGTACTCTTAACTCTTGAGAAGTAAGCTTGCTTCAAACTGCCGAGACATTACTCTCTACTTGGTTCCGATACTTCTAAAGTAAGCTCAGCTGGAAGATTTTACAAGCTCCAGCCTAGACATTAGTCTTTACTTGTGTTTTATATCATTATTTCTTCTAAAAACACAGTTCTGTAAATGGTAGTTTTTTGGATATGGAAATTAAATTAAGAGAAAAATAAAAGTATGGATCCGAAGACACCCCCAGTTCTTGACTTATTCAGGGCCCATTATAAGGAATGGAGGTCTTGTTTACCTTTTAAGCAGCCCAATTTGTTTCGAAGTTAAACAATACTTCCTTTTCTTTTCTTTTTTTGTTGCTTTGGCAAACCAGAATCATACTTAATTTTACATACTAATATTCATAATTGTAAATATATTATCTATTTCAGATGTGTATGTGGCTTTTTCTTCTTCTTCTACCATATGGACATCTCCCCCGCGCCTTTATGTAGCTATATAGATGGATGGATCAAATCGATGAACACTAACAATAATTACGATCTGAGATAACAAAAATAGATTAGTTGAATAGATTTTTCTTAATTGAACGTGAATAGTTAATTACTTAAAATTATGTTGGCTTCTCAATTAACAAATCGATTTGAATTTATTTCCAAGCCACATGACTGAAGACTGAAGAGAGTATTCATCTTGTCAACGACTACATTAAAATAAAATGGTCCCTCTATCTTCTAAAAGACTAAAAGCCCATAAAAATGAAAGAATTATTCACGATTTTTTCCCTATTATGACATGGTCAATTTATCATATTTAATTTGGTTCTAATCAGTAGTAATTAGCAGTATGTCATATAATTTGCACATAAATTTATCTGTACAATTCCAAAAATAGTCAATCATAAAATTTTCGCAAAAAAATGAAATTATCATTGCGTTAATTTTCACGGTTTTCTAACTAAATTATTGTTTCCATTATATTTTTCACATGTTTCTTTTTATTTTGTAGTTTTGCGATGTTACCAACTGGAGTCTTAAATTCTGCCCATTTATGCAAAATTTGTATCACAAACTCACAATAATGAGTAATATAAAATGATTTTCAAACAAATATATACGTAATTTTAGATGAATTAATATATAATAACTTATAAATCTAATTTGAGACCAGTGGCGAGCTAGAATCAACGGTTAATGATATTTACTAATTAAGGCGTAAATTGCGTCTCAAATTCAGTCTCCAGCCTCAACTAATATAACTGAACAACTACATTTGATCAATCACTAATTTTCTTGTCAATACTAATTTATTTTTATATACATCGGCACCAGTGTCAGTGTGTACACATATACGTGACAATCAAAGAGAAACATGAACTCAACATGATGTCCTTATCCATAAATGCGGCAAAGCATATATGCATGCGTAATAACTGTGTTACGTGAATTTAAACATGATATTTCTGAGATCTTGCAATGCATGTGATCAACCCTGGACAACATAATTATGAGAGTATAAAAAATAGTTTTTGAAAATGTATAATTGATGATTGGTTTATGGTTGAGTCCTATATATATATATTTGGTTTGGATTGGTTTTGGTATACTAGATATATATCGCAATAAACATATAGTATTTTATAAGAAGAAATGAAAGCAACAAAAACACAAACCAAAATTACATATTATAACATATAATATAATAAAAAAGTGGATTAGCATCGTACATTAGTTGGGCTAATAGCTCATCCTATATTACATACGCATATTTTCATATAGCACCATTCCTCTAGGTTTAAGCAAGGATTGAGTCACTAATCAACTTCGATTCTTGAACATGCAATTAGTACTAATTCGGCGCATCATGATCCTTCCATTGGCTAAGAATATTGATTAAGTAATTACCGGAAAAAGTATATTCGAGTAGTTAATTAGTTAATTAATCTTATCTTATCTTTCTTTTCTCGCCATTAGCACGTTAATTTAAGTGCATGAACTCGAAAAATGTGAGTAATCAAATGTTTGACTTAAGAAAACATTCAAGTATACGGAAGAAATTTAAAGAACCTTTCGGTGTGATCATTGGCCCAATTTCTTCTCCGTATTCATTTCCACTTGTCACGTTCCGTAACCATGTTGCTCCAATCATCCAAATATTGTTTTCCCATTTAGACTTGTTCCATAATCTTCTTTGTCATCTTTTTGAACATTTAAATAACATATTTCAGACTAATTTGAATTAAATTCTGATACAATTTTGATAATGAAACTTTGTTCGTAAAATCTAAACTATGTGGATGGCTCATCCAAACATGATCAGAATATTGTTTTGACACCTAAACAAATTCGATCGTATAATACCACAAAAACTTAAAATATCTATTCAGTGCACCCCAACTAGTGTCGTGATTGCCAAAAACAAAAATTATCAGATCGTGTAACAACCATTCAAAACGGTCGATAAATTGTCGAAATGACAAATTTTAACTGTTTACTATTTACTATCGGTAAATGGCGTTTTTATTGTAGTGACACTATGTATCTTCCCTTATACGACTTTACAATATAGTTTTTTTTTGGGTAATTGAGATTTCCAAACAAAAATCGAAGTAAATTACTTTTGCGGCTTGATCACGTTGGAGGAACTGCCAAAAGTGTAAAGACTTTGCGTGTTCTTCTCATAAATTAACGAACTCTTCGCATTTCCACGTACGTTGTTTCGTCTATTTCTCCAATAAAATATATTGACCATTGTAATTTCGCTTTCTACCATTTTATATATTTTACTTATCCTGTTTTCTCTTTCACACCCGTTATTATTTTCGTATTTGTTTTCAATGATTTAGATTTTTTTCTTGCGGTGTGGAAATTAAGGCATACGTAACTTATTTGAAAGATTGCTGCTTTATCATCTAATATTTTATAAACAAATGATCCAAGAATATTTATCTAAGCTTATATGTTGATAGTTGATATATATGATAGTTCCCAGTCAAAGCATGAAAAAGAAAACGATAGATGTATGCTTAAATAGGAAAGGAACATAACAGATAATGGGACCTCAGTCTCTATACAACAATGGAAATTCAAATACGTGGAGAATGGTTTATGTTTTTCAAGGAATTGCCAAATTTTCCATTTATTCACAAATGATAAATTAACAAACTTTTTGGACCAAGTCTCATCTTCTCAGTCCACGAACGTCTCATTGGTTTTCTTGCTCTGCTTGTTCTTCTTAGTGCCACGCCATCTTCTTTGAACCCATCATGATAATAACAACAATTTTGGTGAAACTCATATCAATCCTTGAAATCTGTAAAAACCGGACCTAACATTGCTTTAATTTGCAAAAGTGTTATTTATGATATTTACCTACTTTATCAGAATTACATGAGCTTTGTTCTAATTCTACTCACACGACAATTGATAATACAAAAGGTCTATTGAAAAACATTATATGAACGTAATAATCCATTTTATCATAACAGCAGATCTTATATACGTTTATTTATATGATGCGTTTTGAATGAATAAAAACAATCATGCAAAACAAATTTACACCTAATTTCTTATTCATTCAAAATGTTGCTTTAGGTTCATGCCAAATCCAATAATCATTTGTTTATTCAACGAATTAATAAACTAATTTTTTAAAAAAATCAAACAAAACAAAACAAACAACAAAAGCCCTTCGCATACAACACAAACACTATAAATACATTCCATAACCGTTAAAACTCCCACACCACCACCACTACTCCACTCTCTCTTCTCTCTCTTGATCTCTAAACAAGCGTACGTTAGCGACATACAATGGCTTCACTCCTTGTCCTCTTCGTCGTATTCTTCTTCTTCTTCATCTCCGATTGTTCTGCTCAATCCTACAATGTCTTATCTTTCGGAGCTAAACCGGACGGAAAGACAGACGCAACCAAAGCGTTCATGGCGGTTTGGGAAACTGCTTGTGCATCGTCTCGTCCCGTTACCATTGTGGTTCCCAAAGGCCGGTTCTTGTTAAGGAGCCTCAATTTCGACGGTTCAAAGTGCAAACCGACGCCCGTTACATTCCGTATCGACGGTACATTGGTGGCTCCGGCAGATTATCGAGTTCTCGGAAATGAAGGCTACTGGCTTTTATTCCAGCATCTCGACGGCGTCACCGTATACGGCGGAGTTCTTGACGCTCGAGGAGCTTCTTTATGGGATTGTAAAAAGTCTGGCAAGAATTGCCCCAGCGGCGCTACGGTACGTATAAATTTACTATTTTGCCCTTAGTTACAAATATATATATATATATTTTTTAATATATATATT
Source organism: Boechera stricta (assembly GCA_018361395.1). NCBI lineage: Eukaryota > Viridiplantae > Streptophyta > Magnoliopsida > Brassicales > Brassicaceae > Boechera > Boechera stricta. The sequence continues at coordinate 20,936,995 of CM031541.1, read as the reverse complement.
TTTAATATATATTTTTTTTTCTCTAGACATCACCATTTATTAATAAGAAAGAAGAAATCAAAATCCAAATGTGAATGCTAATTATTTAATAAGAGGCTCAATCGCAGACTTTAATTTACTTGATTAGTTTCCACGAAAAATATAATTCTGAATTATGAAGTTTTAATCCATTTCTTAAAAATAATTAATACCACATGGACCAACCATGGATTCATAAAATACGTTTAATTAATAAATGAGATGGTTACTATCATGTGATCAACAGACTATAGGATTTCAGAGCTCAAGCAACGTCGTGGTCTCTGGGCTGACGTCACTCAACAGCCAGATGTTCCACGTCGTCATCAACGGTTGTAACAACGTAAAGCTTCAAGGAGTCAAAGTATTAGCTGCCGGAAACAGCCCCAACACCGACGGTATCCACGTTCAGTCCTCCTCCACCGTCTCTATCTTCAATACTAAAATCTCCACTGGTGACGATTGTGTTTCCATTGGTCCCGGCACTAACGGACTATGGATCGAAAATGTCGCATGCGGCCCTGGTCATGGCATCAGGTAATATTTTAAATAAGAATCACTTATATATACTATTGTATATCCATTCATATAATTCTTTTGATGGGATCATTTGCATTGCAGCATTGGTAGTTTGGGAAAAGATAGCGTGGAGTCAGGTGTACAGAACGTGACTGTGAAAACGGTAACGTTTACGGGAACAGATAACGGAGTGAGGATCAAATCATGGGCCAGGCCCAGTAGTGGATTCGCTAAGGACATCCGTTTCCAACATTGTGTAATGAACAATGTAGAGAACCCTATCATCATTGACCAAAACTACTGTCCTGATCACAATTGTCCTCTCCAGGTAAAATTATCTAAAATAATTAAGTAATATGCACACATCATTTATATTGGAGATTAATCCATTTCTTTCACGATTATTTTAGGTTTCGGGGATCAAAATCAGCGATGTGTTGTTTGTAGATATACATGGAACATCGGCGACTGAAGTTGGAGTGAAACTTGATTGTAGTTCTAAGAAACCGTGTACCGGAATACGACTTGAAGACGTTAAATTAACATACCGGAATAAACCGGCTGCCTCGGCTTGTACTCACGCCGGAGGGATAGAAGCTGGATTTTTTCAGCCAAATTGTCTATGACAAGAAAAGAAACATGACTTTTCTTTTAAGTATTACTTAAAAATTCAAAGTAGTGAAATGTATATTATAATTTCGTAATTTCCGATTGAGATGCATGAGCCTGTGGCGGTTGATGGCCCACTGGGCCTCAAGCCTGGCCTTGCTTTGTAGTGTATGAACCAGAGCGACCATTGATGTATTTGATTGATGTGTTGTGTAACTTGTGTTATTTTATGTAACTGTTTGGGAATTTTAATTTTTAATTATTGGTTATAGTTTTATTTTCTGTTATATGTTTTTTACAGTTTTGCTTTATTCTAGTGAAAACAAGGACATTAAAAGACAAGCCTCCTCAATTTCGCGCCATTTTCTTTTGTTTGGATAAAAATGGTGGGTAGTTTGTTTCGGTTGAGGTTTGCATTATTTTGGTGGCTCCGTATTTTCCTTTTCAATGTAAAGAACAGTTTTAACTTAGTCACTATAATTGAACTTTTCATTTCAAAGTGAGATAATAATAATTCAAATATTTACAATTGTTATCAAAACATATCAAATTGAGAGCTTTGAAAAAAGTTTCTGGGGGCTGATTGGTTGTTGCCGTAGATTTAGGATTTTGACTGTAGGTTTATGGATGTAGATTTTTTGGTTGTAGCTTTAAGATTATGACTATAGAATTTTGGCTGTAGATTTTTGTGCTTAGGTTTATCTGCTGGAGCTGTAGGTTTATCTGCTGGAGCTGTAAAATTAAATGAAAAATGATTGGTAAACATGGCTGTGACTTTTAAAATATCAAAACATTTGGTGAATATTAGTGTATATTATATATTAATATTTTGTCTATACATTAATAAGTAAACAATAAATTTATTAAAATTTTATTTAACTAAAATAAATAATAAATTAAAATACTAAAAATGCAAACACGACAATCATGTATATATATATAGGATTTTTCAATTTGTTTTAAGTAAAATTTATTTAGAAAATAATGTAAATTTTTCTCTTTTCTAGTGACCATACGACAATTATGTATATATATATATGATTTATCAATTTGTTTTAAGTAAAATTTCTTTAAAAATAATAAAATTTTCTTTTTTTATTAAATACACGACATGTATCAATGAAAAGCCAAAGAAAATTTTCCAAAACCCAAAATTTATGGTTTTAGACTTTTATTCCAAAAAAGGAAAAAAAACCATAAAAGTGGCTTTGGTTTTAGAAAATATTTATATAGCATGATTGCTTTCAATTCAATTATTTATAAAGCATGATTGCTTTCAATTTAGGTATTTAGACCAAAATATGGCTTTAGAAAAATGTAAAACTCCAACCAATCACCCCTATATAGTTTTTGTATTTCATTTAAAATAGTCCACAAAAATGATTTTGCTGACTAACCAAAAACCAAGATATTACTTGTATAAAGAAATCAAGAAACTGAATCTTACGTAATGAAGTGTGAATTTAACGCTAAGTGATATACGAATCTTGTGGCACCACAAGAAAATGCGCATGTTTTCTGTATTTGACAATAATTATTTTTTATTTAATACTTATCCTATGTGTTGTTTTGAATGTGCATTTTCACATTTCTAGATTGTGTTTTCGATAGGTGAATCCTTTTTCGTCTATATCAACCATTATTTCGGAATCTATCGAAAAAGTTGACGAATTATTAATCCACTGATCATGACATTTTTAATCATCATAATGATACCAAAAAAATCCATAAAAGGAAAACACGATCATAAGAGATACCAAATCTTCTTCTTCTTCTTCTTCTTTTCTTCAATCCATAATTAATCAATCAATTTTCAATCAAATCAATCCATATAATTATCTCTGTCGAAAATAACTTCGTACATTACCGTACACTAATGCAGTCGTCTATGGAAATTTATCTCCGTGAATAACTAACTAGTATTCTTACATTAAACCAATCAATTTTTTTTTACCAAAAAAAAAACCAATCAAATTTTATTACATAAAAACTTATCCCGTGATCTAGGTACAAGTTGATACACTTATAGAATAATAAAATAAATAAATTTCCATATAAACTAATCATTACGTTACTATCGTAAAAATCCTATAAATTCCTCTCTCACGTATTTTCTTCTACAATATCCTTCATCCTTAGTCCTTACAACACTAACAATCTCTGAAAAAAAAAAACAAAAATGGTTTACAACACTTCATGTCTTATTCTTCCTTTGGCTCTCATCTTTCTTGATTTCATCTTAATCTCATCATTAGCCCATCCGATTCCAACCACACTCAACGTCTTATCCTTCGGAGCTAAACCAGACGGCTCAACAGACTCAACCAAAGCCTTCTTAACCGCATGGGACGTCGCTTGTGCCTCGGCTAATCCTACAACTATTATCGTACCAAAAGGACGGTTCTTGGTCGGGAACCTTGTTTTCCAAGGCAACGAGTGTAAGCAAACTCCGATATCTATTCGTATAGCAGGCTCAATTGTTGCTCCGGGAGATTTTAGACTTATCGCAAGCTCAGAACATTGGATATCGTTTGAGGATGTTACTGATGTTTCAATCTACGGTGGAATATTTGACGCACAAGGCACTAGTTTATGGAAATGCAAGAACAACGGTGGCCATAATTGTCCTACAGGTGCCAAGGTATGCTTGACCCACAATAAACAACAAATTTTTTTTAGTTTTTCATGCGATTGTAAATATTTTTTGTTAATTGTATTTGCAGAGTTTGATGTTTAGTGGGTCAAATAACATCAATATCAATGGTTTAACGTCGATCAACAGCCAGAGATTCCATATAGTCATCGATAAAAGCAATAACGTGAACATTGATGGCGTTAAGGTTTCTGCTGATGCGAATAGCCCTAACACCGATGGGATTCACGTCGAATCATCTCACTCCGTCCATATCACTAACTCGAGAATCGGAACCGGTGATGATTGCATCTCTATAGGTCCAGGATCCACTAATATTTTCATACAAAACATTCAATGTGGTCCAGGCCACGGCATCAGGTAACAAATATACATTTCTTGCTCCCCATGTTTCTTAATTAATATATCACTTTCGAAAATGATCTCTTCGTTTTTTCTTTTTGTGAACCCTCCAACAGTATTGGAAGTCTTGGACGAGCAGAGGAAGAACAAGGAGTGGATAACGTGACCGTGAGTAACGTGGATTTTACGGCAACGGATAACGGAGTTAGAATCAAAACATGGGGGAAAGATAGCAAGAGTTTCGCAAGAAACATCGTTTTCCAACATATTAATATGAAGATGGTCAAGAACCCGATCATTATAGACCAACACTATTGTCTTGACAAACCTTGCCCTAAACAGGTAAAAATTTATATCAGTTAACCATATCTTATACCCAAAACTCGATATATTGACTCATTTAATATGTATAATAATTTTTGTTATTATATATAGGAATCTGGAGTTAAAGTATCAAATGTGAGATATGAAGATATACACGGGACTTCGAATACGGAAGTGGCGGTTTTGTTAGATTGTAGTAAGGAGAAACCATGTACCGGTATTGTAATGGACGATGTGAACCTCGTCTCTGTTAATCGACCGGCTCAGGCATCTTGCGATAATGCAAATGGATTAGCGAACGACGTCGTACCGTTCACTCCTTGTCTAAAGAGCGAGATAATTAGGATTTAAATGTAGATGAATCCTCGGAAACGACGTCGTCCCGATCGCTCCATGGCTACTAATGAGTTAATGCAGATAGATCTACGAACGACGTCGTCCTGTTTGCTACTTGTTTTTTTATATTCGAGAATGTTTGTAATCGATCGAACCTTTGAAGTAATGATTAAATCTTGGTTCACATACTATTCTATAGATATTTTTTGAGAGATGCATTAACAACTTTAGATATTTTGAGAGATGCACTAACAACTTGTGAAATAAGTTGCTAACTTGGTACTTGGTAGCGATGAAATAGGAGGTAATGGAAATATGTGGATGTGAACTAAAGTAAAATATAAACTGGTGAAAAAAAATTTAAGAAAAAAAAACTAATCGGAAAATGATTAGTATACATAAATGGTAATTAAAGAGTAATTAATAGCCGACCCATTAACTACTATTACTATAATAATCCATGTAGCATATCAGATTTGATACTACTATTTACATAAAAAATTAGTGGGGTAGCACCAAATTTTTTTAGTTTTAATATTTAAAAATTTACCATCATCTTCTCCACTTCACTAAAAAGTCAAAAGCCCACTTTCTCCAGGTTGTATTCCATTAAACTAAAGTTTTTTTTGTCTTCTTTTTTTTTCCTTCTAATTTGTTCATCTATATATAATCTGTATTTGATTAATAAATCCAATAAAGGTTAACCTGCGTTATACACTTCCAAAAGAGAGAGATTTGTGAACCAACGAACTTTTTGGTTAATTTCGTTAATGGATAATAGTCTCAATTAATTAAAAAATTTAACGGACTAGGATCGTTTGTTTCTGTGACTTGTCGTCTTCTTCTTCTTCGTTCTTCTTTGTCTCAAGTCTCAACCCCCATTGACGAACCCTCCAAAGACGCAATGTGGGTTTAGTCTTAATCCATTGATCTTGTGGAGGGTTTTGAGAATTTGTGTAAAGGAAGAAACTTTTCAATTTATCATCAATGGAGAACATAGCTGCACAGCTAAAACGAGGGATTTCAAGACAATACTCAACTGGGTCGATTCGTCGAACGTTGAGCCGACAGTTCACGCGTCAGTCATCTCTCGACCCTCGTCGGACCAACATGAGGTTTAGTTTCGGTCGTCAGTCTTCTCTCGATCCGATCCGGAGGAGCCCTGATTCTTCTAGGAGCGACGACGAGCCACATATGTCGGTACCGGAGAATCTCGATTCGACGATGCAGCTTCTCTTTATGGCTAGCAAAGGTGATGTCAGAGGAGTCGAGGAGCTTCTTGATGAAGGGATCGATGTTAATAGCATCGATCTTGATGGCCGTACGGCGCTTCACATCGCTGCCTGTGAGGGTCATCTCGGCGTTGTTAAGGCTCTTCTTAGCCGGAGAGCTAACATTGATGCTCGTGATCGATGGGGAAGTACGGTCTGTCTTCTTCTTAAACCTCTAGATTCTGTTGTGAAATTCGATTCTATTGTGTTGATTGTATGGATTTGGGTTAAAGGTTACATTTTTATGTTTTCTGGTGAATTAGGCGGCTGCTGATGCTAAGTATTATGGGAATTTAGATGTTTACAATCTCTTGAAGGCTCGAGGAGCTAAGGTTCCGGTAAGAATTTCATTGATTTTGGATACGATTGGTGTGTTTTGTCCATGTGTTGTTTTATGAATGGCTTTTCATCTTCACATTTATAGAAAACCAGGAAGACGCCGATGACTGTGTCGAATCCACGAGAAGTTCCTGAGTATGAGCTTAATCCGCTTGAGGTTCAAGTCCGGAAAGCTGATGGCATCTCAAAGGCAAGTTCTTTGCTCTCTTAGACACATTTAGTAACATCATTGTTCTTGGAGCATTTTTATTTATTTAAGTCAATCGGGTTTGATTGTTTGCAGGGAGCATATCAAGTAGCTAAATGGAATGGCACGCGGGTTTCAGTCAAAATACTTGATAAAGATAGCTACTCAGACCCAGAACGCATGTATGCATCTACTACTTGTGTCCTTTTCTCTGTGTTACATTTGAGTGAGCTTAAAATAATAGGCAACTCTAAAATTTGTTTCCTAAGCTGTGATTTGGTTTGGCATGAAGAAACTGATTCTGCTATGTCTTTCTGGCTTTTCATCTGAACAGAAACGCATTTAAACATGAATTGACGTTGCTAGAAAAAGTCCGGCATCCAAATGTTATCCAGTTTGTTGGAGCTGTCACTCAGAATATACCGATGATGATTGTAGTCGAGTATAACCCGAAAGTAAGCAACTTTACTTGTATTCTCCCTTCTGATTTTACCTTTATTCACTAATCATCTCAATGTCTTCTCGTCTTTTACCTTTTTGATTCTATTGCAGGGAGATTTAGGTGTATATCTCCAAAAGAAAGGACGTCTTTCTCCTTCCAAGGCACTTAGATTTGCTCTTGATATTGCCAGGTATGTCAACTTCTCATGTATTGCTGCTACTGTTACTGTAACTACGAGTACGTCACCGGATGTTTTTCATGGTTTTTCTGGTATCAGGGGCATGAATTACCTCCATGAATGTAAACCAGATCCAATCATTCACTGCGATCTAAAGCCAAAGTAAGATAACCGAAGGCAAATGTCGATTAGATACGTTAAAAACCTTTGGTACATACTCATTGAGATGTTTCTGTTCGTTTATTATTTTGAAATTTTTCGTAAGGTGTCAGAAATATTTTGCTGGATAGAGGTGGGCAATTAAAGATCTCGGGATTTGGTATGATAAGATTGTCGAAAATTTCACAAGACAACGCGAAAGTAGCAAACCACAAAGCACATATAGATCTCTCAAGTAAGGAGAATGCTTCATTCATATGCATGAAAAAAGGAATCTTTTGGCAAGATCTGTGATCATTGAAAAACTGCTTTCTTGATTGCAGATTACTACATAGCACCAGAGGTTTATAAAGATGAAATATTTGACCGAAGGGTCGATGCACACTCCTTTGGTGTCATTTTATACGAGGTACATTTCCTCGTCTTTCTCGGGTTTTTTCTTGCGTCTTGTGTTTCTCTAATCTTGTTTTGTGTTTGTGGTCAGATAACTGAGGGAGTACCGGTTTTCCATCCGAGACCTCCTGAAGAAGTTGCAAAAATGATGTGCTTAGAAGGAAAGAGACCGGTATTTAAAACTAGGTCAAGAAGTCATCCTCCGGATTTAAAAGAGTAAGCTCTAAAATTATTTGGAACCAAGAATTTTCTATGACCTATGCACGAACATGGAGCGCTGGTTCTTAACCTGTTGTGTCGCTTAATCTGCAGGTTGATTGAGGAGTGTTGGCATCCAGAAGTCGGTATTAGACCGACATTTTCTGAGATTATTTTTCGACTTGACAAAATTGTAGCTAATTGCTCTAAACAAGGATGGTGGAAAGACACATTCAAGTTCCCTTGGTAAGTTTTCATCTTCTGATATAATCTATGGTTAAAACAGAGATGAAAAATTGTGATTTTAATGGTTTCTATCACAGGAAATAAAAAGGGATGAGGAAAAAGAAGAAGAGAAACAAGATCAGCGTGAGATTTCTGGACAAAATCCGATTCACAATGTTGATCAGACATGAACATCGACAAACTCACTTGCTATGTATATTTTTTGTGTGTAGAACAAAAGACAGAACATAATTTCTTCTATTTTTCTTTTCATTTCACTTTATTACGGGCTATATCCATAAGTTTGTAGTTTATAAGCATTACTGTATAATAAACAAAAAACTCCGGCTCGTTGCAGAAAAGAGTTAAAAGAAAAGATCCAATAGACTAAGATTGTTTTTTCTTATTTGCGTTTGCGTTTTCATGTTATAAATTTAATTTGTTGCACAAGCAAAAATTTCATAATTATGATTGGATGTCACAAGTTATACTAGAGGATGAACATACAACAGAAGAAGAATCAACTTAAAAGGTTTTATTGAAATATCCATCCGGACATTAGATGCATAAATCTTTGCTACATTTTATCATGTGCATAACTTATTTGATTTGAATTTTTGATACAAATTCGTTAATGTTGATGTCCGTAGAGCCTCCTTCACTGAGTGACTTCACAGCCAAGTCCCTCCATTTTTTCGCATTCTCCTTCATCTCTTTGCTCTTGTCTCCTTCCATCACTTCCTTGATGCTAAACTCAATCTCCTCTCTTTTGGCAATCCCACTTGCTTTCTCTGCTTTCACACGAACCCCAACCTTCCACACATCTTGTATATACTTTGCATTCATCGGTTGATCAGTCCATTGAGGCATTGCCACCATGGGAACCCCTAAAGTCAAACCCTCCATGGTTGAGTTCCAGCCACAATGGGTCATGAAACAACCGATGGCTTTGTGTGACAGAACTTGAAGCTGAGGACTCCAGTTCAATACCAAGCTCTTGTCTTTATCCACTATTTCAAGAAACCCTGATGGGAGCTTTGACTCCTCTGAAGCTCTGACCACCCACAGGTAGCTGAAGTTGCTTATCGCTGAAGCAATCTCTTCCATCTGCACACTACTCAGTTTAGCCATGCTCCCAAAAGCTATATATACCACCGACCCTTGTGGCCTTGTGTCTAGCCACTCAGTGCATAAGGGAGCTTCTTTTAAGTCAAAGAGGTTTAGATCATAGTCGTTGTCTGATTTAATATGTTGGTCTAAGTACATTGATGGAACAGTTGGACCAATTGTCAACACAGGACAAACTTTCGACAACAACTCCTCTTCCTATAGAAGGAAATCAGAGAACAAAAAATAGTCATTAGGTGATAAAACAGAGTAAGTAAGGCAATAAAAACAGAATAGCTAAGGAAAAAAAAGGGTAGCTAGGGCAAAAAGAACAGAGTAATTTGGACAAAAAACAGTGTAATTATGACATCAAATTTGGAAAACAGAGCAATTAGGGTAAAAACAGAGTAAATTGGACGTGACTGAGGGGAGGAAAAAACAGAGTAATTAGGAAATGAACTAACATGAAGGTCAAGCTCATGGAAGGAATTAACGAGTACGAAATCAGCTTTGTCGAAGTTGGTGAACTGTTGAAGCACCATCTCAAAGTAAGCAAGGTGGGAGCCAGTAGGAGTGACAAAAGTAGGCAAATCTTGGAGCTCAAGGTGAGACAAATCCTTGATGGGAAGTGTCAAGCTTCCATTGTTTATGTAAGAAAGATAATTGACATAGTTTACGGCGCAAGACTGCGTGAAGAAAGGAGCAGCAGCTAAACCGAAATCTCTTGCAAGGTCAAGTGCCCAAGGCATGAAAGAATCGTAGACGATACAAGTGATGGGGTTATCACTATTCTGGTGCTTGCGGATGACATCAGCAACGGTTTTGGAGCCGAAGGTTTTGAAATTTTGGAGGTACTCAGGGACAGAACCGGCTGATGAGAAGCCTCCGTGGTCGTAGCCGTCAGAGATTGTGGCTATGGAGATAGGACTAGATGGGTCGAGGTGGATTGTGTTGAAGATGAAAGTGGTGAGAGTGTGAGTGGTTTTGAAACCTTTGGAGTGAAGCCGTTTGCAGAATTGGCGAATCGGGGTGATGTGTCCTTGGCTTGGGAATGGCACTGCTAATACATGTCCTCTCATCTTCTCCATCTCTCTCTCTCTCTCTCTGTCTGTCGCTCTCAATCTTTTGCTTTATGCAGAACAAATAAAGAGATTGCGAATATATATATTAATAGAGTTGTGAGGTTCTTTGCGAGAGAAGAGTAGACAACATCTTGTCATCAGAGCAAGAAAAGAAAATGTGGTAATGGTCAAATAAACTAAATAAGGGTGACAAGTGAAAAGCTTATTTCAGAAAGTTCTATCACTTTTTACTATATTATTATCTTTGGGAAGATGGAGGAGAGTACACAGAGTCAGAGACACATGGAAATGAATATAAAGTAAAAAGAAGATTCTCTACGGTTCTATAAATAAATAGAATAAGATCTCAACAAAATATTTATTTATAGTAGCAAATATATGTGTATATATATATATATATATATATTTTTTTTTTTTTAAGGAGATGGAAATACGGAAATAGAAGTGAATAAGTGAGAAGATTCTCTACCGTTCTAGGTATAGCTAGTTAGAATAAAATATTTTTATAGGAGCAAATATGTGTATATACATAATTAAAATTTTGTACTTAATGAATTCTAAATTTTAGTATATATAATATATATTAAAAATTAAAAATTTGAATTTTAAATATAGTGGTCCAAATGTCAAGTGATGTATATGTTACCTAACAAGGCCAAAATACAAATAATTGATGCATTTGGTAAAACAAGAATAGCAGGTCATAAAGGGTTCAGAATTAGGTATAATTATTTGCATGCAAGTATAAATATCCTGGTCTGATATGAAACCAACTGAAAATAAATTATTCGAAAATGGGACATTTCTCTAAATATATACATCCATAGTTTGGTACTTCGGTTGTTCGATTTTAAGAGCAAACATCCAAAGTTGTTTATGGAAACAATGAAGAAGGAGGTAAGGTAAATTTTGGCGGAACTGAAGCAGAGATACCAACCGTTGATTCATGGAGGGAACAGTTTGGACCAATTCAACACGGGACAAACTTTCTACAACTTCTTCTTCTGTAGTAACAAGGAAAAAAAAACAGAGTAATTAAGACATGAGCAAAAGCAAGGCAAGGTTAAGGAAATTGTGTGTGACAGAACTGCGAGGTAGTTGAACTGAATATACAGATCATAGCTTCACGGAGGAGAAAAAGAATGAAGAAATCAGGGATAGATTTTGCAAAACATTCTGGCAGCTGATGGAAATTTGAAGGTGTTTGCAGTCTGCACTCTTAGAGATATTGTACCAAGAGAAGGTGGACTGATGTTGTCATAATCATAAGCTTCGAAGGAACAAGAGTAAATTGTTTTTTAATAGCTTCTTATTTATTTGCTTTGTCTTTCTATAATAGAATATGGAACTACACATTCCTACAAACTTGGAAGCATAAGCATATTGGGAAATTTAAGCACACTGAGCATGGATTCCTACATTCTTGGAAACCATACAATGAACACACAACAGAAGCAGAATCAACTTAAAGATCATACTGAAAGAAAGACTGACCCAACGAAATATTTTAGAAGAGGTGTTTGCTACTTCATGTGATAACTTGTTTGCTCTCAACCTTTGATACAAATGTGTCAATGTTGATATCTGTAGAGCCTCCTTCACTAAGTGACTTGACAGTCAAGTCTCTCCATTACTTGGCGTTCTTCTTCATCTCTATGCTCTTCTCTCCTTCCATCACTTCCTTAATGCTAAACTCAATCTCCTCTCTCTTGGCAATCCCACTCTCCTTGTCTGTCTTCACACGAACTCCAGCCTTCCACACATCTTGTATGTACTTTGCGTTCATTGGTTGATCTGTCCATTGAGGCATTGCCACCATGGGAACCCCTAAGGTCAATGCCTCCATGGTTGAGTTCCAGCCACAGTGAGTCAAGAAACAACCGATGGCTTTGTTTGACAGAACTTGAAGCTGAGGACTCCATTTCAAGACCAAGCTTTTGTCTTTATTCACTGTCTCAAGAAACCCTGATGGGAGCTTTGCCTCCTCTGAAGATCTGACCACCCACAGGAAGCTGAAGTTGCTTACTGCTAAAGCAAGCTCCTCCATCTGCACATTATTCAGGTGAGCCACGCTTCCAAATGCTACATACACCACCGACCCTTGTGGCCTCGTGTCGAGCCAGTTAGTGCAAAAGGCAGCATCTTTCGAATCAGAGAGATTTAGATCGTAGTCGGTGTCTGATTTGATCCGTTGGTCCAAGTACATTGATGAACAATTGGACCCACTGTCAAGACAGGACAAGCTTTCGACCACAATTCCTTCTCCTGTAACGAAAAACAGAGTAATTAGGACATGAACAAGAACAAGAACGAGATCAAGAACATGACATGGTTTAAGAAGTTGTAAGAAAGAGAGAGAGAGAGAGAGACAGAGAGAGAGAGAGAGAGAGAGAGAGATCTAACATGAAGTTCCAACTCTTGGAAGCTATTAACGAGTACAAAATAAGTTTTTTCGAAATGTGTAAACTGTTGAAGGACCATCTCAAAGTAAGCAGGGTATTCTCCAGAAACAGAGAGGAAAGAAGGTAATCTTGGAGCTCAAGAAAAGGCAAGTCCTCAATGGGAAGCTTCAAGCTTCCATTGTTTATGTAGGAAAGATAATAAACGTAGTTCACAGCACAAGGCTGCGTAAAGAAAGGAGTCGCAACTAAACCAAACTCTCTAGCAACGTCAAGCGCCCAAGGCATGAAAGCATCATAGACGATACAAGTGATTGGGTTATCCTGGTGTTTTCGGATGACTTTTGCAACGGTTTTAAAGCTGAAGGTTTTGATTTTTGAAGTTTCGGAGGTAGTCTTGGACGGAGGCTGCTGATGAGAAGCCCCCATGGTCGTAGCCGTCGGAGATGGTGGCTACGGAGACTGGATCAGATGGGTCAGGTTTGATGGAGTTGAAGATGAAAGTGGTGAGGGTTAGAGTGGTTTTGAGACCTTTGGAGTGAACTCTTTTGCAGAATTGGCGAATTGGTGTGATGTGTCCTTGCGTTGGATATGACACTGCCAATACATGTAACATGTCCTTTGTTCTCCATTTCTCTCTTAAAATCTTTGCTTTAACCAAAAATCAATATGTCTTAAGAAATGATGCGAATATATATAGATAGGTTTGTCCAGTTCTTGCTTAAATTAGTATAATCAAATGTTTACATACCTAGGAATCAAATTAGAACTAAATCAGCCACACAAGTGAAATAGAGAATAAAACCGTCAAAGGTAGGTAGTCTTTAAGACCTGCAACTACATTTCTCATCCCGACCAATCAATTTATCATGGTAGGGATGTAAATTAATGCGAAAACCAACACGCGATCATCATTTGGAACAAAGATATTTCCGTTTGCTTAGACGTTTACTGTAGAAACACGACAAGTCGTGTACTTATCGTTTTATTGTTATTGTTGGAGAAGACCCGAAATTGGAGTAAGAAGTGAAGAGATTCTCCACGGTTCTATGAGTTTCGACCAACAAGAAAATGACTTAACTATTTGATATCTTCTTCACTAATATAAATGACGTTTTGTTATTCTCTATAGGCTATAGCATGTTGTCCTCTCTTCTTATCTTCACCAATATCATTCCAAATTTATATGTAGCTTAACAGTTAAAAGAGAGCAACACCAAAGGACCATATGTTTTTGCAGTCTACAAGAGGCTAAGGATCTATAAATCATATTGGCTATAATGTTGGGCTTTAAGTTCCCAAATACGCAATGGTGGTAAAGTAATGTGCTGCATTGAATCTTTTATTGTTGTCAACAAGAAGCAATATGAGGATTTGAACATACAGCATAAGAAAAAATCAACTAAAACTGAATGAAAGACGCACTCAACAAGATATTATAGAAGGATCTTTGCTACTTTATGTGAGTAGCTTATTTGCTCTGAACCCTTGATACAAATGTGTCAATGTTGATATCTGTAGAACCTCCTTCAATGAGTGACTTGACAGCCAAGTCTCTCCATTTCTTCACGTTCTTCTTCATCTCTATGCTCCTCTCTCCTTCCATCACTTCCTTAATGCTAAACTCAATCTCCTCTCTCTTGGCAATCCCACTCTCCTTGTCTGTCTTCACACGAACTCCAGACTTCCACACATCTTGTATGTACTTTGCGTTCATTGGTTGATCAGTCCATTGAGGCATTGCCACCATGGGAACCCCTAAGGTCAATGCCTCCATGGTTGAGTTCCAGCCACAGTGAGTCAAGAAACAACCGATGGCTTTGTTTGACAGAACTTGAAGCTGAGGACTCCATTTCAAGAACAAGCTTTTGTCTTTATTCACTGTCTCAAGAAACCCTGATGGGAGCTTTGCCTCCTCTGAAGATCTGACCACCCATAGGAAGCTGAAGTTGCTTACTGCTAAAGCAAGCTCCTCCATCTGTTCATTAGTCATCTGAGCCATGCTTCCGAATGCTACGTACACCACCGATCCTTGTGGCCTCGTGTCGAGCCAGTTAGTGCAGAAGGAAGAATCTTTCGATTCAAAGAGATTCAGATCATAGTCGGTATCTGATTTGATACGTTGGTCTAAGTAAATTGATGGAATAGTCGGACCAATTGTCAACACGGGACAAGCTTTCGACCACAATTCCTTCTCCTGTAATGAAAACCAGAGTAATTAGGACATGAACAAGAACAAGAACAAGAACGAGATCAAGAACAAGACATGGTTTAAGAAGTTGTAAGAAAGAGATAGAGAGAGAGAGATCTAACATGAAGTTCCAACTCCTGGAAGCTATTAACGAGTACAAAATCAGCTTTTTCGAAATTTGTAAACTGTTGAAGGACCATCTCAAAGTAAGCAGGGTAAGATCCAGAAACAGAGAAGAAAGAAGGCAAATCTTGAAGCTCAAGAAAAGGCAAGTCCTCAATGGGAAGCTTCAAGCTTCCATTGTTTATGTAGGAAAGATAATAAACGTAGTTAACAGCACAAGACTGCGTAAAGAAAGGAGTCGCAACTAAACCAAACTCTCTAGCAACGTCAAGCGCCCAAGGCATGAAAGCATCATAGACGATACAAGTGATGGGGTAATCACTAGTTTGGTGTTTGCGGATGATGTCTGCAATGGTTTTGGAGCCGGAAGTTTTGAAGTTTTGGAGGTAGTCGTGGATGGAGCCAGCTGTGTCGAAGCCGCCGTGGTCATAGCCGTCGGAGATGGTGGCTATGGAGATTGAACCAGATTGGTCAGGTTTGATGGAGTTGAAGATGAAAGTGGTGAGAGCGAGAGTAGTTTTGAGACCTTTGTAGTGAAGTCGTTTGCAGAATTGGTGGACTGGAGTGATGTGTCCTTGCGATGGATATGGCACTGCCAATACATGTCCTATCTTCTTCGCCATCTCTCTTTCTCTCTTAAAATCTTTTGTTTTAACCAAAATGAATATGCCTTAAGAGATGATGCGAATATATGTACATATAGCCTAGTTTCGTCTGGTTCTTGTTTAGATAAGAGCTTTGGGATCAGAACAAATGAAAGAAATGGGAATAAGAAAGCAAAACCAATTGGCATTTCTTTCACAAGAAAAGGAAATGTGTCAATAATTACAAGTTGAAATGCTTGTTTGTAGTAATTTTGGCTTCATTATTTTTCTGTTCTGCATATTTTTTCAGAAAATAAAACCATAATTTTTATTATTTTAAACACAAAAAATAACGTGTTAATTAAACACACAAACGTGAATGTAAATGGAAGAGAAACCATTTTACAGCGTTCACTTTTTACGTTTTATTGATAATAGAAGAAAACAAAATTATTCTCTTTACTTGTAAGAAGTAAGAACTAAGACGTGAAAAGATTCTCTACGGCTCTATAATTACAAGAAGTTGTCGACAATAAGACAACGGACTTGTCTATTTGTGGTCTTCTTCAAGTATACCTGACATATCGTTATTATCTATAATTTGTGTAATCCAATTTCATATATTTTCGTATCACACAATCCCAGATGTCAACAATAGTGTAATATGAGAAAAATTGACTCCTTATGTGCCGCCTTCCAATGGAACAATAGCACGATTTTCTCAGCAGGTTCTAGAGTTGCCTGGAAAGATGTTTGCAAGCCAAAGGAGAAGGGTGGGCTGGGTATTCGGCATCTTGAAGAGTTCCAGGAAATCTTCAAGCTTAGAAGAGTTTGGAATTTCTTTACTCGCTCCGGTTCCTTGTGGGTTGCCTGGTTGAATTCTTATATTTTCAGGAATAAGGGTTATTGGTTAACAAACGATGCTCCAAGATTCTCGCCGGCCGTTCGTAGCATGTTGCGCTTGAAGCCAGCTCTCTCCACATTCCTTCGCTGCTCAGTAAAGGATGGGAGATCAGCTTTGTTTTGGTTTGATAATTGGATTGATTTAGGTCCTTTAATCAATTTCATGGGAGCGCAAGGACCAAGGCAGTTTACAAGTGCCTCGCGAAGCAACTGTAGCGGATGCAGCCCCAGCTGGGAGTTGGTCCCTTTCCCACGCCCGTTCAGATCTATCAGAGCAGCTCCTCACAACCCTCGCTGGAATAACTCCACCTAACTCCTCCAGAGGACATGACTGTTATCTCTAGCGCAGACCAGATGGCACCTTCAGAACTATGTTCAGCTCAAAAGGCACTTGGGATCAGCAACGAGATCACTCTCCCCTTGTTAATTGGGCATCAGTAGTGTGGTTTAAGCATTTTATTCCTCGTTATGCTTTCATGACATGGCTTTCTTATCTATGCAGACTGCCTACAAGGGATAGATTAACTAGTTGGAGACTCCAAGTTCAAGCACAATGTGTGCTTTGTTCTAGGGAAGATGAAAATCACTCTCACTTGTTCTTTGAATGTGCATTTGCAGGAGTTTGGAGTTATTTTGGGCAAAGGATTTTGCCGGGAGCTCCATCGTGATTACAAGACATTCCAAACTAGCTCAGGAATCCGGGTCCCCAGGCGCAACAACAAGGTCATCAGCCTCATCATTCTGGTCAGCCTCAGCAGACTCACCAGCTCCATCAGCTCGGCCTTCAGCAGCAAATTCGGACTAGACAACAAGGTCATCAAGCGGCCCTTAAAGCGATCTTCAAACTTGCCCTCCAAGCTTCAGTTTACACGATTTGGTGCGAAAGGAACAGACACATCTTCACAGGAGTTCATACCAGCGCACATGAGCTTCGGCGTTCCATTGATAGGTCTATTTGCGACCGTCTCATTTCGTTCCCTTCGGACGATCCCTCTTCTCCCTCCCTTCTAGAAGTTTATTTCGAATGTGTATCTTTTCCCTTTCAAGTCTTCTAATTTGTTTTTGTAATCCTTTCAAAAAGGATCTAACTCTTGTTTCCGCTTTAATGTTCTTAAATCAATCATAAAAAGCATTAGTGATTGTTGAGATGACATCAGATTCTGACGTAAGTTATTGGGTCATCAAAACATAATGATAAAGTTGAGCCACTCATGTGGTACGTTGTATATTTGGCTCCAAAAACCAAGGGAACAATGATGCTTAAGATTTTTCTTAATATCAAATAAAAATCAGGCTCTTTCTCAGAATTTTAGAGATGATTCACAGACACAAACTGAGTGGCAGAGTTGTAAGAAAAAAAAAAAAGACATGTCGAATTGATTCAGAGATGATATTAAATTAATGCGAAAACCAACACGCGATCCTCATTTGGAACAAAGATATTTCCGTTTGCTTAGACGTTTACTGTATGAAACACGACAACTCGTGTACTTAATCGTTTTATTGTTATTGTTGGAGAAGACCCGAAATTGGAGTAAGAAGTGAAGAGATTCTCCACGGTTCTAAGATTATCGACCAACAAGAAATTGACTTAACTATTTGATATCTTCTTCACTAATATATATGACGTTTTGTTATTCTCTATAGGCTATAGCATGTGATTTTGTTGTATCTTTCACTGAATTATCCATTTGATATGACACTGCCAATACATGTCCTCTCTTCTTATCTTCACCAATATCATTCCAAATTTATATGTAGCTTAACAGTTAAAAGAGAGCAACACCAAAGGACCATATGTTTTTGCAGTCTACAAGAGGCTAAGGATCTATAAATCATATTGCTATAATGTTGGGCTTTAAGTTCCCAAAATACGCAATGGTGGTAAGGTAATGTGCTGCATTGAATCTTTTATTGTTGTCAACAAGAAGCAATATGAGGATTTGAACATACAGCATAAGAAAAAATCAACTAAAACTGAATGAAAGACGCACTCAACAAGATATTATAGAAGGATCTTTGCTACTTTATGTGAGTAGCTTATTTGCTCTGAACCCTTGATACAAATGTGTCAATGTTGATATCTGTAGAACCTCCTTCATTGAGTGACTTGACAGCCAAGTCTCTCCATTTCTTCACGTTCTTCTTCATCTCTATGCTCCTCTTTCCTTCCATCACTTCCTTAATGCTAAACTCAATCTCCTCTCTCTTGGCAATCCCACTCTCCTTGTCTGTCTTCACACGAACTCCAGCCTTCCACACATCTTGTATGTACTTTGCGTTCATTGGTTGATCAGTCCATTGAGGCATTGCCACCATGGGAACCCCAAAGTTCAATGCCTCCATGGTTGAGTTCCAGCCACAGTGAGTCAAGAAACAACCGATGGCTTTGTTTGACAGAACTTTAAGCTGAGGACTCCATTTCAAGACCAAGCTTTTGTCTTTATTCAATGTCTCAAGAAACCCTGATGGGAGCTTTGCCTCCTCTGAAGATCTGACAACCCATAGGAAGCTGAAGTTGCTTACTGCTAAAGCAAGCTCCTCCATCTGCACATTAGTCAGCTGAGCCATGCTTCCGAATGCTACGTACACCACCGACCCTTGTGGCCTCGTGTCGAGCCAGTTAGTGCAGAAGGAAGAATCTTTCGATTCAAAGAGATTCAGATCATAGTCGGTGTCTGATTTGATACGTTGGTCTAAGTAAATTGATGGAATAGTCGGACCAATTGTCAACACGGGACAAGTTTTCGACCACAATTCCTTCTCCTGTAACGAAAACCAGAGTAATTAGGACATGAACAAGAACAAGAACGAGATCAAGAACAAGACATGGTTTAAGAAGTAAGAAAGAGATAGAGAGAGAGAGAGATCTAACATGAAGTTCCAACTCTTGGAAGCTATTAACGAGTACAAAATCAGCTTTTTCGAAATTTGTAAACTGTTGAAGGACCATCTCAAAGTAAGCAGGGTAAGATCCAGAAACAGAGAAGAAAGAAGGCAAATCTTGAAGCTCAAGAAAAGGCAAGTCCTCAATGGGAAGCTTCAAGCTTCCATTGTTTATGTAGGAAAGATAATAAACGTAGTTAACAGCACAAGGCTGCGTAAAGAAAGGAGTCGCAACTAAACCAAACTCTCTAGCAACGTCAAGCGCCCAAGGCATGAAAGCATCATAGACGATACAAGTGATGGGGTAATCACTAGTTTGGTGTTTGCGGATGATGTCTGCAATGGTTTTGGAGCCGAAAGTTTTGAAGTTTTGGAGGTAGTCGTGGATGGAGCCAGCTGTTTCGAAGCCGCCGTGGTCATAGCCGTCAGAGATAGTAGCTATGGAGATTGAACCAGATAGGTCAGGTTTGATGGAGTTGAAGATGAAAGTGGTGAGAGCGAGAGTAGTTTTGAGACCTTTGTAGTGAAGTCGTTTGCAGAATTGGTGGATTGGAGTGATGTGTCCTTGATTTGGATATGGCATTGCCAATACATGTCCTATCTTCTTCGCCATCTCTCTTTCTCTCTTAAAATCTTTTGTTTTAAACAAAATGAATATGCCTTGAGAGATAATGCGAATATATGTACGTAAAGTCTAGGTTCGTCTAGTTCTTGTTTAGATAAGAGCTTTGGGATCAGAACAAATGATAGTTTTTTTTTTCCCACTTCTTTTTTCTAAAGAAAGAAATGGGAATAAGAAAACAAAACCAATTTGCAATTCTTTCACAAGAAAAGGAAATGTGTCAATAATTAATTACAAGTTGAAATGCTTGTTTATAGTAATTTTGGCTTCATTATTTGTCTGCCATGTACTTTTTTCTGTTCTGTCTATTTTTTAAATAAATAAAACCATAAATTTTTATTATTTTAAACACAAAAATAAAGTGTTAATTAAACATACAAACGATGAATGTAAGAACTAAGACGTGAAACCATGTTACAGCGTTGACTTTTTACGTTTATTAATATTTTGAAGAAAACAAAATTATTATCTTAACTTGTAAGAACTAAGACGTGAAAAGATTCTTTACGGCTATATAATAACAAGAAGTTGTAACCAACTAGAATTAGGCCAGTTGTAAAATGCTTTGCTAGTAACTTGAGGCGTCACGGTTCGATTTCCGTTAGGAAGGATCTCTTTCCAAAGGGGATGAATTTAAAATAGTGTCGGTTTCGTCCTGAAAATGTAGGGTCCGCATGAGCTTGAATTTCGGAATTCGAAAAAAATATATAACAAGAAGTTGTCGACAATAAGAAAACGGACTTGTCTATTTGAGGTCTTCTTCAAATATACATGACATATCATTATCTTAGACACGTGTCATTAGATTGTGACACGTGTCAATTGTAATTTAGAATTCTAAAGAAAAATAGAAAGATAATTGTTTTATTAAAAAATAGCAAAAAATGTCAATAGCACCACATTATTTAAAATATTTACTTAATTTTAAATTTATTTGATTATTCAAAAGAAAATAGGTTTTGTGCATCATTATCTTCTTAAAAAATATAATTTTATATATCTTTTGATAAGAATATATTTTCATATAAATACCGATAAAATATAATATAATACTATACCACCGGGTATAACACTAGTAACTATATATACGAAAATCATTTATCATTTTCCTTTTAATTTTCCCTAAGTCCATGTGAAATAAGTTTATATTTACCATAATGACTTTATCTTTTATTTTATTTCCTCATATGTTTTCATTGTCATAAAACAATGAAATTTTTTAATTTATTTCAGGGTTTTCCTTATAGATTTTTTAAGATTACCTATTTAAAATAATATAAAAATACTGTTAAGACTTAAAAGAAGAAAAGAAGAAAATAAAAAAGAGAAGGACTTTCTGAAACAGCATACTAAAATATCAACCAATCCTAGCTGTAATTTAATTTTCTAACTTTGGCTTAGCTGTGTTTGTTTTGTTCAACCAACTTAGATGTATATAAAGTTAAAAACAATGACTTTCTACATTAAGATGTATTATTTATTTCTTTCTTAATGTATTATTTATTTCCTCAAGTTATCATAACCATTTATCTACTAAGTGATGTACCTATGTCTTGCGTGAAATTTAAAATGTGTTATTAAATATATATATATATATATATATTAATTAGATATACTATAATATTTAAAAATTATATATAATTTTTATATTGTAAATTTTCTTTCAAATTAATAATAATAATAATGTTTAGTTATATCATATATATATATATGTTGTCTAAAAAGACGTAATAGATTTTTAAAAAAAAAATGAATAACCATAGTATAATATAATTTTTCTAGTTATCTATAATTTGTGATTTTGTTATATCTTTCAGTAAAATCCAATTTCGTAATTTTTTTCCCATCACACAATGCCAGATGTCAACAACAGTGTAATATATGTCTAGTGGATCAAAAATATTGAACCAAAGCAACCTTTACAACGACAATTTTTGGAACGGATGAGCACTAGAATCAAGTAAAATTAAAAACAAATCTTACAAACAATCTGTTTCTTATACATTGTTCTTCAATCAGTCATAAAATACATTAGTGATTGTTGAGATGACATCAGATTCTGACGTAAGTTATCGCGTCATCAAAACATGATGATAAAGTTGAGCCACTCATGTGGTACCGTTGCAAATTTGGCTCCAAAGACCAAGAGAACAATGATGCTTAATATTTTTCTTGTTATCAAATAAAAATCAGGCTCTTTCTCAGAATTTTGGAGATGATTCACAGACACAAAACTGAGTGGCAGAGTTGTAAGAAAAAAAAAAGACATGTCGAATTGATTCAGAGATGATAATAAATCTCTGGTTGCTATAAATCCTATATTATCAAATGCCAAGGTAGAAGAAAATAATCCCCATTCATGGTGATGAAAGAGAGCTAGGCTCCATCTGCCAAATTCCCCGTCGTTGTGCTGATGTAAAGAACTGTGGCCAACAGACATCAAAAAATTTCAGATACATAAATCGCAACACAAACTGAAGCGATATAAAGAATGATGACGAATGTGATTTAATTTTTACCGTTGTTACCACGGATAAAAGCATCGCCATATTTGTTCTTTAGCTGGCCATTTACGTACTCTTCGGTTTGCTCCATAGCTATGTTCATATACCCATCAAGACAAGCAAGAATGCCTGCAAACAAGACAGAGAAAAAGTATCGTGTCATGTGTAGTTTCCTTGTGTGACTGAGAAGCTCTGTTGAATTTGCTGATACAACGTGAAGGAGAAAGAAAAAATCTGGTTTTATAGGAAAAACAAACAAAGATATTCAAGCTAGAAGTTCTCCTAGTCCTGTACGCTATACAGTTCAAGAGACCAAGGTCTTGCCCTTATATTGCAAGTGATATATGCTCCAGTGCTAGATTTTTTGCAAGGTGAAAGCCAACATTCTATCACAAGCAAGTATAAATGCATCTCGAAACACATCACAGAAAACATATTAAGACTAGCACATGACATGGAAAGGAGGAAATACCAGCGATGAAAGGACAAAATCAACCACATTTGGGTCTGTCATCTAGAGAAATGATTTACACATCTAACGCGAGAAACTCTCTGAGTTCACAAAGCTACCATCTAAATTTAATATCACCTCTCAAAATTCAACGAGCATGTCTCAAAGCCATTCTCAAACTCAGTTTCTTCACTTTCTTGGAGACAAGATTGGGAAAATATCCTGATTTAATGATACGAAACCCATTCTAAACAAGCTGAACAAAAATAAAACTTCACAGATACGCCTTTCAAATCAAATGAGAATCAAGAAATTCTTAGACAAAGAAAGGGTCATTATCTAAACAAATATCCAAAGGTTTCATCAACATGGCGAAAAAGAAAGGCATTGAGTCAGCTAAACCAAAGTGCACAAAAATTTACATAGACCCCAATAGCTTAACCACCAAGAACAGATGCAAACTATAAGATAGAACACAGGGCATAAAAGAATGTGAACAGAATACACACAAAATGCAGAGAGTGAGACCGACCTCGATAATCAACACCAGAGTTGAGCTTGACAACAACTGGTCTACCACGGATCGACTTCAAGAAATCAGCAGGTGTCTTAGTTGTTCCAGAAGCTTTCTCTCCAACTCCACTCATCTTCTTTTGCTTAATAACCAACCACAATCTCCTTTATTCCCAAAATATCTGCCCAACAAATTAGATCCAAATCAAACAAGAACCCTCAGAGTTTCCCACAAAGATTAAAGCAACAACTTTGTGTCAGCAATTCGAAATCAATAAATCAATCAAATTACATAAAGCTCTTGAGAAAATGAATCATCTTGAGTCGTACACTCGTAGCATCTCAACGATTACACAAACTCCGTGCCCTAAAACCCTAAACCTCGACTAATTTGGGGAGAGAGATAGAAGAGGCGCGAATCACTTCGAAAGACAAGAAATTTCGAAATGGATAGCAGAAACAGATGAGTATAGAAAACTATGAACAACAAACCTCGAGTCGGCGAACAAACTGCAAACGCGTAGCTAGAGACTTAGGTTCGATCAAGAAGTCGAAGAGAGAATTGCTAGGAGTCAAAAGTATAACACAAATAATAATAAACAAATTATTGTGTTAAGAAGAATTAAGGGAAATAAATTTTGCAATTTGTCACAAAATTTCTATAAAATCTTTTACTTTATGAGTGGTCCACAAAAGACATCATTTTGACCTAAAAGTGATTTATACATACATATATTAACTTGGTTCATTATGTGCGACATTATTCTTTTTAGTCAATTTAATTGTGAAAAGGTGAATTTTCAAATTGGTTTGGGAGAACAACTTTGCAAGTAACTGATGCAAATGATTTCACATCTTTCTTCACATATTGAGATTAGTGTAGCTTTGCGATAATTCTTGAAAAATTCACAAGACTTTGGTATAGCTTGCAGAAGGATACTTCTAATTCAGTTCTATCTTTTAAAAGCTGGTTCGATAAATACATCTACACGTGACATAAATAATTCAACAGAGGACTGGAACGAACGTACAGAGCTTGATAGCAACTTGCACAATCTGCCAAAATATATTTAATCTTCCATATAAATTCTCCTATCAATAAAAATATATTATATTTATATAACATGTTTCTTGCGTACGTAGCAAATGAAACCAATACATTAGCATACACCGAACCAAACCCGCAGCCAACAGTTTTCACTTAAAACGAGCCATTATCGTCGTCTAGACTCAGCCGTGAGTTGTTATTGTTATCCACAGGAAACAAAGGCGTGGTGGTCTGGTTCGATGGTGAATGTCGTGGCACGGATCCATACACCGTTCTCTCGTTTACACGACCAACTTCTTTACACACTTGATCAAGAATCGTCAGAAAGTCTCTGACCACAGCGAATATGCGAAAAGGATGAGTCTCCGAATTCCCGTGGAAATACTCTGTTACTTCTTTAACCAACTTCATGACATTGTCACCATGAGATTGTACCTCTGTGATCTCTTTCTCAGCTTTGTTCAAGAACGAGTTCATCGACTCCAAGAATCTCTCTACACCGGTTTCTTGCTTTAGCTCCTCGATTAATTCCTTGACTTTCGTAATTCCACTGGCGATTCCCGCTGTTTCGTTGATGAGGGAGTTCGAATCCATTGCAGCTGCTTTCTTGACGTTTATCAACTGAGAGCTGAGACCTGAAACCACTTGCAACCCGCGTTTCTTGAGTTCAAGGTCGTCTTGGAATGCAGATTGCTCGGCCATGTTATTGCCTATAGGGCTTTGAGTCGGAGTAAAAGGAACCCGAGCTCCTTCAAATTTTATGATCTCTTGAACCACGAAATGCAATAAGGTGGTTTTCCCATCCGCACCTTTGATATCTACCAGTTTTAAGAGTGTGTCGAGCTTAAAAGCATGTGCATCACCTCTATTGGTTCCTATATTCATCCGGTTCCCGGTCTTAAGCACTGCTTCTAAAAGCTTCAAGAATATCCGCGTGTTCTTTAACTCACCACAAGCAGCCTGAGAGTTTGATAAAATGCATATGAATGTTCTGTTTTCAGCACAAATACACTTAAGAGGACAAGTAGAGTTTTACCTCGAGGGTGTCAAGGGATCTTTTAAGGTACTCGGTTTCTGATTCGAAGTTGACTATGTAAAGCATTGCATCGATCCTTTTGAAGGCGAAAGGAATGTTCAACAATGCTTTGAGGAATTTCTCTGCAGGTCCTATCTTGGAAGGAGATCCATCATCATCGTCTTTAAGCTCCTTAAGCTTGTCCTCCTCTTCTTTGGTAGGAGCCATCTTAAGCAAGCATTCGAGAAGCTCGGGTCCAAGCGTATCTGAATTGCCTGATTCATGGACAAGAAAGTGATTAGACATCTTTTTTTCCCTTAAAACTTAGTCAGACAAGCCAAGCTTCAATAATCTCAGACCAATTTGAGGAATCATCAAAGCCAAAGGAATGTTGCAGTGAGTGTGATTGAGTGCTTCTGCATAAGCAACAACAGATAGGAAATTACTCACCTTCTACAAGAGCTTCACATACTTCATCTGCAGTTACATTAAGAGCTCTCAGCAAAATCGCAATGTTGTGGGATTTTCTTGGATCAAGAAACCGATTCTCCTGATTCGCTGATTGAACAACGGCGTCTCTTGTTTTTGAATTTGGATCATTCACTTTGAACAATGTCTCTATCATTTCTTCATTCACTCTGTAAAACACAAAGAATCATATCTTAGTCGTGTATGCAAAGAGGGGAACTAATTTCCCTTAATATTCAAGAATTTAATTCGAATTCGTTATGTCTTACTGAAATGAGTTTGATTTGATTTGGTCCCACACCATAACACGGCTCGAGCTTGCTCTAACTTTGTCCCAATGTAAAGGCTTCAACTTTGGTTTCAAAGTCTCCTCTTTCTTCTCAGGATCAGAATCCCCACCAGGAGGCCAGAGCGACACGGTAGCCGGAATCTCCAAGAATTGTGACGGGGGAGGAGGAGGCGGAGGTGGCCTCGCCGGAGCAGGCCGCTTCGAAACGCCATCGTTTAAGCTTTTCTGACTGTGCCGCGAGAGAGGAGGACTCATCGACTTAGGTTTCAAGCTTGTCCCCAGAGAAGCATTCAACGACGACGCGGAATTAGCTGGCGAACACGAGTTCGAACCGGAGCCGTTGATACTCCTGTTGCCAATCTGATCATCATCAGAATCCTTCATTATACTAGCCCGGACACTTGTCGGGCTCTGCTTACGCCCTGAAGATCCTCTAGGAGAGAAAAACTCATCGTTTTCGTTATCGTCTCCATCAAAGTCTTGTCTTTTAGGGTTTAACTGTTCAGTGCTTTTGTAAGTGGGTGTGAAAGATGGGAGCTTTGGTAAAGGAGGGAGAGGACGAAGCTCCGGTGAGCCTAACTGATGGTACTGTGAGTAAGAAGAAGAAGACGACGAAGAAGCTGGAGGAGGTAATTCCAATACGCCGGTGACACCGCCGGAGATGGACATTGGAGATTTTTGCTGTTCTAAACCACCGCTTCGAGAGTTTACTAAAGTACCTAAGTAGAGAAACTCGGAAGAAGTGTGGGAAGAAGTGTACTTCGGTGGTTGTTGATGTTGTTTGCGTTTCAGAGAGCCGTCGGAAGGAGAGGCGTTGAAGAGCTGAAGAGCGTCCGATCTTGTGGATTTGGTGTCATCTGCAGGGGAGGAGCGGCGGCTATGGCGAGTTCGGCGGATGAAGATGATGACGACGGCGAATAGAGAGAGGAGAGCCGCGGCGGAGATGACCGAGGCGGTTATGGTGACGAGCTTGGAGATGTAGTGGTGGCTGTGACGTTTGGAAGGGTTGTGATGAGTTGGGAAGAGGAGAGAAGAGATGTTGGCAGGAAACGTTGGGAGTGAGGCCGGAGAAGAAGGTGCAGGAGGAGGATGAGAGGCGGTGGAGGAAGGGTCTGAAGAAGGAAAAAAAGGGTTTGGGTGCGGCGGAGACGGCGGAGGAGGTGGAGGGTTTGCGACGGAGGAGAAAAGGTGTTTCTCGTGCGGTGGCGGTGTCGCTGGATGTTTCTTGTGGTGGTGATGTATGTGTGGAGAAGGAGACGGAGGTTGGGAAGAGGATGGTGGTTGATACGGTGGTGGAGCGGCGGTTATAACCGGAAAAAACGGTTGATGAAGTAAGTGACGAGAGTGGAGACGTTGATCGGCGGTGGAGGAGGAAGAGAAGAAGAAAGATGCAAAGAAGAAGCAGAGGAAGGAGAAGGGTATTTTAGTCATTTCTTATTTTTTCCCCCAAACAACACACCTAGTTTTAGGGCTTGTTGTTGTTGTGGCATTCAAAATCTGACATTGAAGAGAAAAGAGAGAGATACTAATACCAAAAAAAAAAAAAAAAGGTTTGGTCTTTACGAGGACTCTTTTAGAAAGAGAAAGAAATTGGAGGGAATAGTAAGTAAGTCCTAGGTGTTTTATTTAACGTCTCTCTTATTTGATTTGATTGAGAAATCGTAGTTCGTGATTTATTTATTTCCACGTTTTATCTTATCCAAAAAGCTTTAAATTTTGTATCTGTAAAATCGAATTATTAATAATTAAAAATTATTTCGAATCATTAATTTGTTTCAGAACAAAAATAATTAAATGATATGATATGTTTGTTGGGTTGGACCAATGGTTAACAGAAAGATCGATTTTCGATATTTATGATTGATGTAATAATAGGTGACATCTTTCCCAGCAAGATTTCTTCAATTAGTAACAATGGATTTTAATCAGTTTATTTTTAACCATTATGACGGGATTAGTTAGTATCCCTTTTCTAATAATTATTACCTATTAGTAAGATTTTAAGAATCTTGATTGTGACTCCTTCACTACCTCAATTAGTTAAACATGCATGTTTTCTTCCTCTTCTTGTTATTGTACTTTGAATTTACTTTTCAATTATTGTAATATTGAAATGGTGAATATGTAATGGCTCATTAAAATCTTCTGGAGTGTGTACTAAATAGCGAGTCAACATTATCTTCCAACACAACCACATTGTTTTTGTAATAAAGGAACCGAATTTATTGAGACAAACAAGATACAATACCAAATGACATGTAACCGAAGTCTAATTACTGCATTGCATTGTACTGTATTACTGATTACACTTCAACGAAAATGTTAGCTTTGGTCAAAGCAATCAATACAATTCAATGTCACAGTGCCGATTGTTATACATCGTGACAATAAAAACTGGCCAATTGATTTATTTGGTCGGCGGTACTACTAATCTAAATTTATTGTCCATCCATGACCTATTGAATATCCAAACTTTTAAATCTTTACATCGCAAAATCGTGTAATGTAAAATAAAGAATGTGATAACAAAAACATTAATCGAATTTATTTCAACTTCATTGCTCAAATACATCTATTGGAAACATTTGAGCTAGTGTGTTTTGAAGTTTGATGTGCTGAATTCAAACCAAGTTACTCATATTATGGTTTTAAATCTTAATTATATCTGCAAAAAGAAAGAAAAAAGTATACACTGGCAAGTGTATATAATTACAAGTAACAAAAAGTGTTGGGATTTGCATCATTTTCCACTTCTCCAAAGATTCTCTTCTGTCTCTTAGAAATTTCACTTTTTACTTCTTTTTATTTTTAGTTGTTTTGAAACTTCACCTCTTACTCAACTTAACAAGTTTATTTTACTCAACAATTAACTACAATTTGAAATTCCCACTTAGGTTTGGTCAATAAAGTTTAACTATATATCCCATTATACTCCAAATAGTTTATTTATTCTTTCGATTACTTAATCTAATAACCAACTAATAGGTGGGGTGCAAAACATTCCCTCTGTTGAAAAACAGGTTCATTGTGAACACTGACCATCATTAAAGTATTGTTTATCTTCCAGGTTAAAATTTAAGTATAAACAATTGTACAAGCGAACCAAAACGATGACGTAGAAAAGAAATTGTCGGTGTGTTAAGGTTAATAGAATTCCAACTCAAAATTAATTGACAAACATATACTTTGACAACTCAAAACAGTCCTTCCGTCTTTTTTATTTTTCTTCACACGGTGAGAAATAGTCCCAGCAACAAAAACTGAGTACAAAAGAGCGTACAGAGAGCTACACGACGAGACATTTTACTGTAAACCCGTGAATCACGCAAATCCACAAGGTTTGACACGTGTCAGTCTCTTCCTTTTTTGTTAACCCTCTTCTTCACCGGCTATCTCCTGTTCCAATTTCCCATGGACGGACGTAACCCTATTTAATTACGATGTTACCCTTTCAACAAGCATATATTACACTCAATAAGGTCCATAATCAAATCATACAAACCTAACTGTACAAGTGAATTATGAATTATCTCTATCACTATTTATTATGTTCAAATATGATTGTTTTGCATCATTTCAAACGTGAGTTTTCGATAGGAGTTTATTCTTAAAGACAAACTTTGGAGAGAAAAGCTTATATGATATATGTATTGAAAATAATACTAATAATAAAGTAGGTTGACAAACAAAATAATATAAAGTATTAACGTTTTGAAACTACAAGAAGAAAGTAAAAGGAACTTATTATTATTGTCAGTGACAGTGATTGAAAGCGAGAGATTTTCAAAAAATTTCAAGTAAGTGACTGAATCAACTATATTGAAAACTGAAAAGCATATAATCAAAAACTTTTTTGGGGGGGTATTTGTGATAAAATGTACCTTTAAGAGTGAATCGTCCTCCAAACGACGTGAAAGGCAAAATCTTTTGCATAGGATTGGATTTTTGTGGGTGGGGGGGAAGTTATATATATAAAAAACTAAATGAAAAGGAGAAAAAAGTGGCAAAAATAGTAAAGCCAAAGCCAAGTGCTCCAAATTCCAATATTTTGCTTCATGTAGTTTTTTTTTCTTTATCTTTTTTTTTTTTCTAGTTTCACTTGAATAATTCACTAAAAAAATGATTAGTTCATTTATTTAAAGGAAAGTATCCGAATGGAAAATAGAAAATGCGGAAAAAAGCCTAAGGAACCTATATGTTTAAAGTTAAATATACGTAAATTAGGCACTTGTATAGCTCGTAAAATTTGGTAATATTTGCAAAAACCATTACAAGTAATAACGAGACTTAGGCCCATTAATAAAATGTATGGGCCGTTTTCTCTACAAAAATAGTATGACTGTATCATCAGCTTATGATGAAGGAGGGTACAAGGTAATGTTTTTGTTTTGTTTTTCGCTCAATACCAACTTTTCATTACTCCAAAATATTAAATACAATATAGACTTATTACTGTAGGCCTGGACTTTCGGTTCGGTTAGGTTTTTTCGGTTTTTGGTTATCCAACTCAATAGTATTCGATTTTTTCGGCGAGATTTTATTCGGTTTTCGGTTCTTTCAATTTATTTTCGGTTAACCAAAATCCCGGTTTACATTATAAAGCATTGCTCCCGGTTTACATTATAAGACATGACTCTCGGTTTAGACATATGTTTATTTCTGTTTTTCGGTTTTATTTCGGTTTTTTCGATTTCCGGATTTCGATTTTTAATGAAAATTTTGGATTTTTAGTGTTTATTTAAAAACCGAAAGAACCAAAATAAAACCGAACCGAACTACTATTTCGGTTTATTCGACTAAAATTTCCATCGCCGAAAAAACCAAAAACCGAAAAAACTGAAAATCCAGGCCTTAGTTATCAGCCTTAAAATACAGTTTTAACCAATTCGGCACAATGGAATAGAACCTTTAGGTCCTTAGTACACCATTTCTTTTAAGAATGGATTCTTTGACTATCCTATCAGCCTCTTTGTTGCCATCTTGAAAAATCTTCGAAATGGGATTACAGAGATCCTTAATATCATCTTCAAAGTGGAATCGAATGAGCGAGCACCAATCCATTTAAGTAAGCCTTCCTGATTACGTAAAGTCCATCCCATACCACATACATTCCTCTCTTTAGGTCATGATCCATCAGCATTTCATTTGAGCCAGCCACCTAGGGAGCTTTCTATCTAATTTCAGGAGGATTAAGATCAATACATTGGTCACGGCCAGGTATAACCTCTTTATGTCCAAACTTCAGCATCCTCCATAGCCTATATAATCGTTTCATGAACAAAATATTATTTTCCATAATCTCTAAACAATCCAAGGGGAAAAAATTTAAGGATGTTCTTGAGGTCATGATAACATACGATAAAGATTATAGAAGAGTGAATCTACCTTCCATCTCACCATTAGGAGCGGGAATAGGTGAAACAGTCCAAACCATTAAACCAATCATGGATAGGGACATTGGAAAAATAAATGAGTCACTCACTATCTCATGTTTAGAATAACATCTATCACACAGTTTATCTGGTTATCTAGTGACTTTACTTTGTAAAATATATTATTTAGAGACTACATTGTCAGATTATCTTGCTAAATGTATTTTCGAAGAAATTAAGATTCAGAAAAAACTAATGGCTATATATATAACCAATAGCTATATCATTTGGTTTAATGACATGTTTTGCATTTTATGTAAAAACATTTAAAATATTAAGAAAAAGAACATCGTATTCAAGCTTTGCTACGGAAACCGTAATCATAGAGACAAAAGTTTATGTTAAGCTCATCATCAAATTATATCATCTTCTCAAACGACTATTTTTGAGTTTAAAATAGATTTTTACCGTATCCATCTAAAAAAACAAAACGCTAAATATCACGTTTTGAAAACGAAATTTTAAAAATCGATCTTGGTTTCGATTTGGCCTCAAATGTCCCTCTCTGGCTTTTCTCATTCGATCCCAAAAAAATCTGTCCTTTCAGACCGTTAAAATACCAAACCCTAAGATTATTAAACAAGAAAAAATCCTCTAAGCTTTTTTCTAAATCATCAATTTTTAGTATTTCCTCATTTCGATTCTTCTTCATCTCCTTGAACAAATTATCCAACTTTATCCCCGGCGATGGGGAAGAACCAAGCTTACAAGGCTATGCAGAGAGCCAAGGTTGGCTCCAGCTCCGCCGCACCCGATGAGATCGAAGACGGCATGGTTTGTACCCTTTCATACTACCATAATCATACTTTGAAGAAATTCGATTTATTTCTTTCAGATTGATGATTTTTAGTGTTAATGAGTTACCAAGCTCTGTAAATTTCCCCTCTTTGTAGCATAACATTGTGACCCTAGATTTGTCTGAGTTTCTGATTGTGTTGCAATTGAAGCAATAAGTATAAGTTCAAAGATTAGCAAGATTCTACCTTTTGTACCTACCAAGCTTATCTGGATGAGCAATTTCAGACATAGCAAGCTTCCAAATTGTGACTTTGATTAGGGCTAATTTGTTCCTCTCTGTCATGTCAAGTTATTTTTTTTTTATCTGGCTAGATCGTTCTGTTTATGCTTATTTCTCGTTACCAAAACATTTCTGATGAGGCGAGTCGC
The DNA here is from genome assembly GCA_018361395.1 of Boechera stricta. Lineage (NCBI taxonomy): Eukaryota > Viridiplantae > Streptophyta > Magnoliopsida > Brassicales > Brassicaceae > Boechera > Boechera stricta. Next base: position 20,904,018 of record CM031541.1, on the reverse strand, counting down.
AGATGGATGGTTCATTTCATACACCAGAGTGGCATGCTGCTCGTTTGGCCAGTCTCAAGACTACTCAGACAATTACTTGGGAAGAATATAAGAAGAAGCAAAAGGTATAGCTGCTGATCGATACTTCGATGTTTTTTTCCTCATAGCTATCCAGAAATTTGGTATTGTCATGTAAGATTAAGTCATTGATGCTAAAGTGTTTAGGAGCATTACTGTCTTCTATTCAAAGCTCTCACTAACAACCAATTTCTTCAATAGATCATCACTTAGAAAGTTATTTGCAAGTATGGTAAAGCTGATCTAACATATCTTTAGTTATATGCCGTATACGGTTCTTCTTATCTTTAACGGTTTACGTTGTGTTTATGACAGATAAGAAATGATTCTCACTTTATATACTTCATGTGACCGCCTCTTAGGAAGAAGAATTGAAAAAGGGGGAACTTGAAGCAGATACTGATAAACTGATGCGTGAGTATAGAGCTCAGTTGGATGCTGAAAGGGCATTGAAGCTTTCTAAGGGAAGAAACTATTTTAGCGGTAAATCCAGAAAAGGTATACATACAATAAACTTAATCAGATGCCATGTAATACAATCACCCATTTGCATCTTGCTTTTCTATGTCAGACGATCTCCAATTTGCGTCTAACTTCTCTGGTGTGCTCTATGATTTTACAGATAAGGAGAGAGATCTCACAGATAGAAAGGACAGAGATTCAAAGAGAAAGAGAAGCAAAAAGAGAAAGGTGCTTAAAAAATTGCATCGAGTTTAGTCTGAACATCTCCTATAATGTTGTTGGCCTGTAGCGTAGCTTCTATTAACAGGCATTGTGTTTTTTTATTTGCAGCATTCTAGAAGGCGATCATCTGACTCAGGCTCCTCAAGCTCATCCTCTGAATCATCAAGTAGTGACGAAGAGGAATCTAGGAAAGCAAGGTCAAGTTCTAAAAGATCAAAAAGGGAGAGGAAACACAAATCTAGAGGCAGACATTCAAGCGAAAGTAAAGATGAGGCTGATGGTCCTGTACCGCTATCCAAATTCTTTGGCAATCTTAAGAGTTGACACATTGCAATAGTTGAGATTTGTGTTCAACAAATACTCAGTGTTTATCGGAGGATATGATTTGTATTATCCTCATCTCCCTGCAATATTTATAGTTCTTAGCTGATCTTTTTCGGCAACGATTTGTTACGCTGGATTCAAAATTGCAATAATGTACGCATATTCGTATGTTTATAGAACAAAAAAGTTGACAATATTGGCAAACATTTTGTAGGGGAATTAAAAAGGTGGGCTATCATAACACATGAAAACTATTTCTGAGACGATTTAAGTCTTAAATAGCTGCAACAACAAAATGAGGGCAAATTACAAATACGAAAAGGAAAAGAAAAAAAGAGAAGAAAAATTATCCAAAAGACTGAAAATAAGAAGTTTGAGCCCCATCCCCTTCAAACATCTCTCACAAGTATACACAAAAGACAAACAATGATCTTTCCTCCTTTTGAAGAATGTTGTCCAAACCAAATAAAACCAAACCCATGTCCCATCTTCATCTCCCAAATGCTATTCTTCAAACTATTGCTGATATTCCGGATTGAAAGCAAGCGCCTCCCGGTAGATTAGTTCCTTCATCTGCTCCTCTGAGAGTGCGTGGTTTTCAAAATCAAAGTTGAAAGGTATCGTACACTCTGGCTCATCGCTTATGTCGTGCAACGAGTTCAGGTATGGATGAGCCAACGCGTCTAAAACTGAATCAAGAATCAAGAAAAGGTGATGATTACTAGATCAAGAACTCCTTAATAATTCCTTCACTAGACTGAATCTCTTTTCGGGCTTTTGGAATGATCCGTACAAGAAATTTCTGTTATTTTGCAAGTTAAAAATGGTATAGAGGTTTGGGACTGACCTGTGATTCTCCGTCTAGGATCAAATGTTAACATCTTCTCGATAAGGTCTATAGCTAAAGGATGCACTGTCGGAAACTTATCAGTGATGGACTGGCGAGGATAAGGTGGAAGCTGTCTGATGTATCGCTTTGCGTTTTCATTCAAGAACTCAAGCTCTTCTTCTGATGGAGTTCCTATGAGCTACAAAAAGAAAATTGTCTCAATATGTTTCTTTAGTGCACAATTTCGAGGCTTATTTTTTCTACTTACCTCCATGAGCAAGCGAAGCTGATGGACATGATCTCGTCCAGGGAAGAGTGGCTTACGGTCCATTAACTCCATGAAAATACAGCCTACAGACCAAACATCGATAGCTGCAGTATAATCAGAAGAGTTTAAGAGCAGCTCTGGTGCACGGTACCATCTCGTGACGACATATTCAGTCATGAAATCACTCTCGGAAGTGACTCGAGCTAGCCCAAAATCGCAGATTTTTAGGTCGCAGTTTGCATTCAGGAGGAGATTACTTGGTTTCAAATCCCTGTGAAGCACATTTGCGGAATGAATGTATTTCAATCCACGGAGGATCTGGTAAAGAAAATACTGCACAAAAAGAAAAGGAAAATAGAGTTGAGTGAGTCCAGGTTTTCAAGTCGAGTTATAGGTTAACAAACAATCTCAAAACTCAAAACCTGGCAATGTTCTTCGGATAATGCTTGATTTGACCGTATGATTTGATGGAGATCAGTGTCCATTAGCTCATATGCGATGTAAACATCGTTGAAAGCGTTTCTTAATGGTGGCGGGATTATGTCTCTGATTGCAACAATCTGATTTAAGAAAAAGATGGTAAATGTTTTATTAATCGGAAATGGTTTACACGTTGCAAACGGCAACATAGAAAAACAGTTATATTTTGCGATTCAATTTCTAAAATTTAATACCAATACCTTTACGCAGATGGAAAAGATCATACTACCAAATAAGCGCTAAACTATCCGTATCAAACCGAAGAAAATGCACGCACAATACTGTCAACATTCATGTATATTCCCTTAAATCTAAATGTTGTGAGCAACCACCAGCTACAACACATTCATGCACAAAACCTAATTAACATATACAATATGAATCAAAGAGCAATAGATTTAGTGCAAAATCCATCAGCTATTTACCTAAACAATTTCACATTAAACTAGTGGTTGCCATTTTTCAAGTGTATGTAAATCTACAATCCTATCATGCTCTACATATGGCTATAAACAGATGATTCTTAGTTAAAAAAGAAGGAACAAAAAATAAAACTGACATTTTCATGATCCATGTGACGAAGCAGCTTGATCTCACGGAGAGTCCTCTTTGCATCAATCTTATTGTCGAAAGCATTAGCGATTTTCTTAATTGCAACGCTCTCATTTGTTTCAGAGTTCATAGCCGAACTGCAAAATCAAATAAACACAAGACACAAAAAAGATAAAGCTTTCATTGAAAATATCGTATTAAATAACAAATCCCATCACATTAGAGCTCAAAACGATATACCCATCAATCAATTTTACAAATTTCAAATCAAAAAGTAAGCAACTTTACCAAACCAAATCAAGAAAATCATATCTTTTTTCAATTAAAAGCAAAAGCTAAAATCAAATTATAGGCTAAAAAAAAAAAGAAACAAGAATCGGAGAAAATTACCAAACGATGCCATAAGCACCCTTGCCAATAGGCATGATCGGAGGCTTATACTTAGCGGTTACCTCGAAGATGTTTCCAAATATGTTATACTGAATAAACCTACCACCATGGCTAAGAGTCGCCGGAATATTCTCAATCCCAGGCATCTGAGGCGATGGCTGAGAAGGAGCCGCCGCGGAAACACCACCAGGAGCTTCCGTCATCTCTGTATCAGCCGCCGGTTGACCTGAACCACCGTCCATGACCGGTAAAGATGAAAGCTTTTGGGTTGGTGTGGATCGAGAAGAGGGAAATGGAAATCTTTTTTTTTTTTTTTAATAATTTGGGGTGAGTGAATGAATGAATGGAAATTATCTGATATTCTTTGGTTTTGGGGTCAAAACAGATCTGAGAGAGAAGAAGTGAAAAAAAGTCATGTGCGTCTGTATATATGTACGGATCTATTAATGGTTTTCTTGGGTCTTCACTTGACCCGTGTGTAAGCAAAGCACTGTTCAAAGTTTGATCCTTTTTTTCCTTAAAAGTTTTTAATGATTTAACACTGTTAAAATTACTTTTTTTTGTTAAAAATTCCTTGATATTTGCATTGACTTGTAATATATATCACCATTTTTTCTTTCTTTTCATTGACTTCTTTGGTTCCTAGAAATTGCTTGATTTTAAGAATTAGGATCACCTAATAATATTAACAAGTTAATAACATTATTTTTGAATGTATATGTTGGGTGAAAACAAATCACAAATAAATGTAATTATTATCATTGATATTATTTTGTTTGGTTGTACTTTAATATTGCGATCGTTTAAGTATCTTAAAAGATCATAAAATTTACGTAGGTGGAAAAAACGTAAAAATTATAAATTGCGAAAGAGTTATTAATTATATTTTAATAGTTTCTTCGATAAATAAACTACGATTAAATTAGAACAATATATCTTGAAAAAACGATCTATTTCCCCACGAATAGTAGCGATATCACGACAGATCTCCACGAAAATAGTTGCTCGTTCAAATTCTCTCCGAATCGATACTTCTAAATCTACTTTCCTCCAAAATCGAACATTCTTGATCTAATTCTCCATATTTCTGGGTTTAGCCGGTTTTCAAGCTAAACCCTATAGAAAACCACTCTAACCCAAAAGAAAACCAAATTTAAAACCAATCGGGTCTGGTAACAACTTAGATTCAATCACTTGACCATTTTCCTTCACAATCTTATCGGTTAAACCCGATATAGGAGATGATGATTCAGAACAAAGAATAGAGCTAATATTATCATCATCAAAACCCAAATTCGTAAATCCCATTCCACTCTCTACTTCTTCCTCTTTACACAAACTTTCCTTCACAACTCTATCTACATTCTCACTTGAACTAAATAAAGAAGAATCACAACGACAAGAGCTAAACTCATCATCATCAGATTTCAAACTTCTCAAAACCGCTGATTCGTTAACGGAGCTCGAGAACGATTCACATTACCTGATTTCGATTCACTCACAGTACTACTTAACTCCATCCAGTTCAAGAAATTCTCATGACGCTCTTCAGCGTTACCTGGGCTTTTGTTCCAAACATCATACCGAAATTCCCCAAAATCAACGATGGAGATTCATCATCGTAGTCGACACTGGACAGAACACAATTTCTTCATGAGCATCGAAAAAACGAGATTTTCATCTTCTTCAATTAAAGTTTCCATTTCTCCTTCTTAATTCTTAAAGCGACCTCCATAAAAAAAAAAAAACCCCATCGAACAAATATAGATCCCGATCAAAATGTTAAAGAATCGAAACGAAAAAACGAAATCTGGATCAAAAATTTGAGTTTTTTTTTTTTCAAAATCGAAGCCATTAAAATACAAAAACCAAAGCTTTATCAAAATTAGAAGAATCGAACCAAAGCTTTATCAAAATTAGAAAGGGTTGATAAGATTTGGAATTCTTTGAGAAATCTGTACTCGAGTTTCAATTGGGTCCAACCATCTCTGACCATCTCTGACCATCTCTGAGGATCTTTTTGATTCCAACCATCTCTTAGGATCTACATGTCCCCTCCTTCCTTCTTTCGACTCCATCACTGCCGGCTTCTCCGTTTTTGGTCTCGGCGGCGTCTTCTCTCGCCGGCTTTACCTCTGATCCTCTCTCCAAATCTCAACGAAGTCGATGGAGTCGTAGAAAGAAAAAAAATTGGGTGAAGAAGCAGAACGGAGGTCTTCGGTATTAAATTCGGTTCAGGTGGATGACAAAAAAAAAATCGGTTAAGGTTTGGGTTCAGCTGGTTAAGTTTTCGATAGGATTGGTTTTCTATCGGGTTTAGCTCGAAAACCGACTAAACCCAGAAATATGGGGAATTAGATCAAAAACTTTCGATTTCGGGGAGAAATAGGTTTAGAAGTATCGATTCGAGGGGAATTGGAACGAACAACTATTTTCGTGGGGATCTGTCCTGATATCGCTACTGTTATCTATTTCCCCATATATCTTTAATGAATTAAATGAAATTGATCGAGAAATTTGTAGTTCTATAGTGTGATTGAGGTCAAAACAAGAAACATGCTTGGTTGCGGGCCATTTAGATTTTTAAAAAGTATGGTGGTTCAATTTGAAATTATTCCAAAATTACAAGGATTTTATCAATACTTTCACAAAATAAGCAATAAATCTCTTCTCTTGTGTCCACAGTTGCGGTCGAACTCTAGACGGCTTGGTTTCTGCATCGATTCCTCTTTCACGCGAGCTCTTTACTGGGTTTAGGGTTTTGATAGATTGGCAAGTGGCCACGACACCGAGTGTCACCGAACCAGTTGTCACCTAAATAGAGAAACTTTAGGCCTCTAACCGCATTGGACACTATTTTCTGTGGAAGGAAAAAATATCAGCTTTGTGAATCTTTCGTATTTTTCGAGTTATCTGCAAAACGTACAGCACCAGGTTCTCTTCAATTCCATTTCAATTTTGTGATCCTTGGACTCCTTTGTTTTAAAGAACCAAGTTTTGATTGATAGATTCTGCTCTGCTTTCATTTTTGGCATTTTGATCTGGTTTTGAGAACTTCCTCCGAGTAATGGCAGCTTGGGTGCAAGATATTAGATTTGGATGTATAGATGTAGAATTAGGGTTTCTAATTGTCTTTATTTCTGCTTTAAATTTGGCTTTGGTTGATGATTGATGGTTGATTGACTCGTTAAAGAGAAGCTAAAAGCATCTGATTTGCGCCGATTGTTATCAGCTTGTGAACAATTATGATAAACTGATGCGCATGAAGATGAGCAATTGATTGTCTCTCCATATCCAGTGTACTGCAAAAAAACTATATTTTTGATCTTCAGGTGTTCGCACAATGATGTTACTCATCTTTCATCTTGTTGCACTATGCATCTCGTCACTTTTATCTTGGAGTATAGTAGTTCTTAGGATGAGCAATAACAATTGGAAAATTCTTTGTATTCAATCGGTTTAGAATTTTCTGTTTTCACTATATGAACAATATATCAATGTTTTGCGATGCCTCAGAGCTTCTGGAATCACTTCTGCAATGTTAAAAGGAGTAATTAGAAGTTGGTATACACATGCTTCAGAGTTCTCTTTCGTTACTCATCCTACTATTTATGAAACTTTGATTGTGAAGATAGAATAGTTAGCTAATACTTCTCGTACTTGGGTCTCTTCTGTAACATGTGACAATTTTACACTTTCTTGAATCTTGCAGGTTTAAAGATTTTGAAAAACAATGGCGGGATTTCCAGGTTTTAGTTACCTTGGTCCAAAAAGCAAGAACATGGTTGTAGCGGGCGGATTAACGGCTTTTGTTTTTGGGGTATACTTCTACACAATGAGGGCTGTTGGTGGCACGGATGAACTTCAGGTGGCTATAGACAAGTTCGAAGGCCAAAAACAGGTCGAGACCGAAACCAAGGTTCCATCTAAGGTGTAATCCTCACCGGCTTGATATGTCCAACCAAGCCCGTTGTTTATCTTTGTCTTCCAAGTTCTTTACTTCACGAGTTTGGTTCGTTCGTTTCTGACATCGATTGGTATCTGTGTTTTGAGTCTCAGTCCAATCCCTAATACAGTGTTTAAACAAGAGAATGTCTGATCAGGACATGGTTTTAATGTTCTCGACATATTGTGTTAAGTTCTCAACTTTATCATAATCTTGTACCTAAATGTTCGTTATAAGGTTTGGCTATACATAAAATAATATGTTGCTCCGTCAAAAATCAATCAAAAAGAGTTGGAGAATTTCGATATTCACTTTGTCAGGCTCAAAAGGTGGTGGGTTATTTTGTCAGAAATAATAGTATGGGGTTCATTCTGACATTACTTTAAAAGCATAAGGGTCTTATCAATATTTTACAAATACACCGATTAAATTAGAGACTCGTTTATTTTCTGAATCTCTTTCTTCCTCTTTCTCGCGAGCTTTTCTCTCTGGGTTTAGGGTTCCGGTAATTTTGGCAAAGACACCGAGCGATTTGTGCCTCTCTCGCCTTCCTTTGACTTCGGTATGTAACTTCTTTCTCTGTAACTAGCGATGTAGGTTTCTCTTCTTAGCAATTTCGCTCTATCGAGTCATCTGCTGAAATTTTGGTATATACTAAGCTTTTCTCTTCAACCCCTCACTATCTTTTATGTAATTGGAGGTGGATTAGGTATTTATGTTTCGAGTTTGACGAATCGGGCTCTTAGCTTCTAGATTTAGAGTTGTATTCTCCGATTCTATTTGATGTAATAGAGCTACAGATGTCAAAATTGATCTGTGAGATCCCTGTAACCGGGCGCGAAGTCCTTTTTAGTCTCTGGTGCAAAACCACAAGCTTTACAGAGATTTTGATTTCTTTATGATCTGTGTTTATTCCCTTGCGGCTTGTTGATAGATGTGTGTATCTCAGACACAAGTTCGAGTGTCCTTATTTGTATAGGAAAAGCGAAAACAGCCTTCAATATTTCGCATCTTGTGATAAAAAATCTTGAAACTGTTGACAGTCGTTTCCAAGTTTAACTCTAGTAATGAGACAGTACTCTAATCAAAGAGCAAATATTGCAACATGTTGCTTTTGTAAGCTTTACTTGGGATGTGCAGGTTTCTTAATTCTTCTTGGTGTTTAGTATTTCGCTTTTCGAATGCAATATTGAGTTTTGGCTTGAAAATTTGATATCGGATATCTGTTAAGCTACACAGCTGTGTGAATATTGATATAATCTTATCAATCTACTAATTCCTTTTCTCATGGCATCCAGGTTCTAACTTGGTTTACAGTGAAAAGGAGGCTAAGATGGAAATCATGCCAAGAGAGAATGAAAACGCTTTGTCAGGTCCTAGGCCGATGGAATGGTCTACTGTCCCACACAATGCTCCTCAAGGACCTGGTCCCAATGGCAAGAACCGGACATCGAGCTTGGAAGCACCTATCATGTTGCTAAGTGGGCATCCAAGTGCTGTCTATACCATGAAGTTCAATCCAGCTGGAACTCTGATTGCATCTGGATCCCATGATAGAGAAATCTTCCTCTGGAGAGTTCACGGGGACTGCAAAAACTTCATGGTTTTGAAAGGTCATAAAAACGCCATCCTTGATCTTCATTGGACCAGTGATGGCTCTCAGATTGTATCAGCCAGTCCGGATAAAACTGTAAGGGCATGGGATGTTGAAACTGGGAAACAAATCAAGAAGATGGCTGAACATTCATCATTTGTGAATTCTTGCTGTCCTACACGTAGAGGACCACCACTTATCATCAGTGGATCTGATGATGGAACTGCCAAGCTTTGGGATATGCGTCAAAGAGGAGCCATACAAACATTTCCTGATAAATACCAAATCACAGCCGTCAGTTTCTCTGATGCAGCTGATAAGATTTTCACTGGTGGTGTAGACAATGATGTTAAAGTTTGGGACTTGCGAAAAGGCGAAGCCACAATGACACTTGAGGGCCATGAAGATACAATCACAGGTATGAGCTTAAGTCCAGACGGTTCCTACCTTCTCACCAATGGAATGGACAACAAGCTCTGCGTGTGGGACATGCGTCCTTACGCACCACAAAACCGATGTGTAAAGATCTTTGACGGGCATCAACACAACTTTGAGAAGAACCTACTTAAATGTTCATGGTCACCTGATGGTACCAAAGTCACTGCTGGTAGCGCAGACCGTATGGTTCATATATGGGACACAACAAGTCGGCGTATTCTGTATAAGCTCCCTGGCCATACTGGCTCTGTCAATGAGTGTGTTTTCCACCCAACCGAGCCTATCATTGGATCTTGCAGTAGTGATAAAAATATCTATTTGGGAGAGATCTGAAGTTTGAAGCTGTGAGACCTTTGCAACTCATTTGGAATTGAAGTCTTTTAGATTCAACAATGTGCTTAAGACATTTTGTTTATTAAGAGAAAAAACGAAACATTGCTCTTTTGCTACAAGTAATCAAGAAGAAAATTTGTTATCTCCTGCATTATCTTTATGCTCTTCATCTTCGTCTACTTTAACTTTACTTCCACAGCAACCTCTTCTATGTTCTTCAGTCACAGGTTTCTTCACTAAGCTGTCTCTTTTCTCTACAAGCTCCAATCTTTTCTCCATAAACTCAGAATTCTCCTTCCAAATCTCTCCATTAGTGTAAACCTCTTTCTTCCAAATCGGAACCGATGCCTTCAACTCGTCAATCAAGAACTTGCAAGCATCTAAACCATCTGCACGGTGAACAGATGAGACCGCGATGAACACACTGGTTTCTCCAACAGGAACTGGTCCCAGACGGTGAGCAACTGCAATCTTGTGAATGTCCCAAGTTGTTCTAGCGGTTGTACAGATCGAGCTGAGGCATCGTGTTGCCATTGGCACATATGCTTCATACCTTAGCTCCAACACTGTCTTGCCCTCGAACATGTCTCTTGTAGTGCCTGAGAATGTCGCTATAGCACCAGCTTGAGGGGCACTGACATAATCAATGTACTTAACAACATCGACTTTGTGACCTTCCTCCAAGATCTCTATAAGGTTCTTCTCCTCTGCAGACATCTTTGACCCAATATTACAGGAACCTCCTGAATAGTAAACCTCAATACAATCGATATTCCAGGAAGAGTAAACCGAGCTTAACAGATGATCCAACCGCAAATTCTAAGCTGCAATTGGGGCAAATAAACAACTATGACTATCTCATTACCTATCATCGAAAACTAATCAAACAGACAATTTGCTTAGTCAAAGGCAAACAGAGCAAATGATAATGGCAATCACAATTTTAACTGGCAGAGAAATACGAATTCATCCATCTTAGTAATCCAGAAATGGAAGAGTCAAATCAACACAAACTCAAAAACTATGTCTCAAATCAGGGAAGAAGAAATCGCCAAATTGGTCAATTTTGATCGAATCAGACAAAACAACAAACGCACAAAAACTCGTCTAAAACTGACCAAAATCCAGAGCTTTGCCAAATCCCAAATTCCAATATGGGTTCGAGTTTCTTTAGATTGAGGATCGAATGGATAGAATCTCACAAACACGGAGATAACGACAAACAAGAATCGTCTCTTTCAGTTCCTTTCTACATTAAAAATTGATACTTTTCTCTCTTTCGAAAAGTTTGTGATAACTTTAACAGCTACCCAGAAATTAAAAGAAGGCAAACAAAAAGAGATCCAGAAAGATTTTATTTGACCTTTGAGAGTTTGGTTGGGCTGCATGATGAAGATGAACATGTGCTCTTATATTCACCTCCTTATCAGACTAGTAGGTTGGTGAGATTGTAAAAAAAATTTCAAAGTCTGTTCTTTTCTCCAGATGCTCTGTTTTACCATTCAAAGAAAAAGATAAATCCTGTAAAAAGATGCCAAATTTATTGACTTTTTAATTATACCATTTCAAAGCGACGTCGTTTGGGAGCTACAGTTGCGATCTAATCAGTGTCTTGTCTTCAAGTTTAAACCGCATCTCTACTTCTCTCTGTGTACAATATTCGGAAAGTGAGGAAGATACAGAAGCATAAGAGCAAGTCATGGCGGCGACATCTTCCTCGGCTTTTCTCCTTAATCCGTTGACTTCTCGCCACCGACCTTTCAAATACTCGCCAGAGCTCTCTTCTATCTCCTTATCCTCTAGAAAGGCGGCTACTTTCGATGTTTCCTCGGCTGCTCTCACGCTCAAGAGACAGAGCCGGAGGTGTTGCGATGTTATGTGCAAGGCTGTGTCCGTGAAGCCCGAAGCTGGTGTTGAAGAGCTCAATATTGCCGAGAATGCTGCTCAGGTTAGATGGGTTTTTTCTTCTGAGCTGTGTTTCGATTACATCTGAATAGAGAGAGAGAGAGAGAGAGAGAGAGAGAGAGAGAGAGAGAGAGAGGGAAGCTAAATTGAGAAATAACTGAGCATTAGGCTTGTGAATTTGACTTCTTTTATCTCCTTTTGCTTTTGATTTCGTTGTCTAATCTTATTTTCTGAAATTGATTCAGCTTATTGGGAAAACTCCAATGGTGTACTTGAATAATATAGTCAAGGGTTGTGTTGCAAGTGTTGCTGCTAAGCTTGAGATCATGGAACCATGTTGCAGTGTCAAGGATAGGTATTGTGTAACCGATTTGATTTGATTTTGGGTTGCTATCTTCTCATAGTTATGTTGAGCTTCTGTTGCTATGGTGATTTCAGGATTGGGTATAGTATGATTACTGATGCTGAAGAAAAGGGGCTTATAACACCTGGAAAGGTATTTGACAATGGATTTGATCTTGTTGTTAAGAAGTAAGAATGAGTTGAGAATACTCACCTACGATAGATGAAGTAGTGTATCAAGTTTATTATTCTTGGTGGTTTGCTCTACATTAACTGTCAAGCCCTCTGATTTTGTTTTCTTGCTACACATTTTTAGAGTGTTCTTGTGGAATCTACAAGTGGAAACACAGGGATTGGCCTTGCATTCATTGCTGCTTCAAAAGGCTATAAACTTATCTTGACGATGCCCGCATCCATGAGTTTGGAAAGGCGGGTTCTTTTGAGGGCATTTGGAGCTGAGCTTGTATTAACTGAACCTGCAAAAGGTATGACTGGAGCAATTCAGAAGGCTGAAGAAATTTTGAAGAACACTCCCAACTCCTACATGCTCCAACAGTTTGACAACCCTGCCAATCCCAAGGTCTGTAATTACTTCTTTTTTCATAATATTCCACGTGTGACATGAATCATGAGCTAGTGTTACCTCTAGTTTTGAACCATAAGAGGAGAATGTGAAAGGGTTAGTTAGGGAAAATATAGAAACTCTTCTGCATTTCTTTTTTCTGGGTATCAAGATACTGTTTATCTTCTACGACATATAGTATTGAATCACCATGATAATCTATGAAATTCTCTGGTTCCACTAATTTAAGCTGCAGGTATCTGCTAGTGTATTAATATAAAGAATATGCAGATTCATTACGAGACGACTGGTCCTGAGATCTGGGAAGATACAAGAGGCAAGGTGGATATAGTGGTTGCGGGAATTGGAACTGGTGGAACTATCACTGGTGTTGGTCAGTTCATTAAAGAAAGAAAACCCGAATTGAAGGTACATAGCAAGGGGGCTTGTAGATGTTATAACCTCTGTAATTAGAGATAGGCTGTTCAATTAAGTAGTAGAAGTTATATATAATTAGTTAATGTTTACATGTACCAGGTTATTGGTGTAGAACCCACGGAAAGTGCTATACTTTCTGGTGGAAAACCCGGTAAGGCATTGATTTTTTTTTTCCTTGTTTCTCTGACATGTTATTCTGTAACCCTGCATTTATTTGACTTGTATTTGAAATGCAGGACCTCACAAAATTCAAGGAATTGGAGCTGGATTTGTACCTAAGAATTTGGATCTGGCTATTGTGGATGAATACATAGCGGTATGATCTGTTGGTTTGGTTCTCTAAAATTATACAGTCATCTTGTTCACTTTCAGCATGACACTATTTTCCTTTTTAACTTATCGGTTGACATACAAATATAAATGGCTTGGGCATGAAAGATTATGATCCAAACTTCACCTGTTTCCTTGCTTCTTATCAGATTTCCAGTGAGGAAGCTATTGAAACCGCGAAGCAACTAGCTCTCCAGGAAGGCTTGTTGGTTAGTCTATTTTTGTTATTCTGTTTGACTTATTTCTCAGTGAAACAGTCTTTATAGAATATATAAAACGAATGTGAATGCATATGAGAAATCTGTGACGATTAGTGAACGATTATAACCTTTTCAGGTTGGTATATCTTCTGGAGCTGCTGCTGCTGCTGCAATCCAGGTCGCAAAGAGACCTGAAAATGCCGGGAAACTCATAGCTGTAAGTCCTCAATGTTCTTCATCATAATTTCTTGATGGAGGTAGGTGATAGGAGTTGATTTATTAGTCTTCTTTAATTTAATCAGAAAGATTCCCAGTTTTGTTGATCGCATTGCCCTTACCAAACCCTAGTCCTGTATCTGTGACCAACCACCGGATATTATAAAAAAGAGTTCTTAACTCTTAAGTTATCTAATCATGAACCTTAGTCTTTTTAGAGTCTTACTACTTCCTTTGTATTTTCTCAAGTAGTTGGTTTGGTTTATAAGTCTGATGAACATTTACGTTGCCTTAATCTTTCTGCCTCACCAAACCCTAGTGTCATTACAAAGAACAAGAGAGGAGCTTATTATTCAATTACTATAGCCCAAAGTAGGGAATCAGTGAAACCACTTAGCTTACTATTGAGTAAAAAATGTAAATCATATGTATGTTAAAAAATTTGATCTGTGAGTTGATGAATCTTGGTTTTCAGGTTGTGTTCCCAAGCTTCGGGGAACGTTATCTCTCGACCCAGCTTTTCCAGTCGATTCGAGAAGAGTGTGAGAAAATGCAGCCTGAGGCCTGAGCTTTGAGTTTCTTCTGTAATTTCTTGACCAACAAGGAACCTCTTCTTTGATTTATTGCTGCTTGTTCTCCTAATAGACGTCTCTGCAGAAATCTACGTCTACTGTCTATATTTGCAATGTGCAACTCAATTTGGTGTTTGTTTATTAATAAAGGCATAAGAGGTTCGAGAATATAAAAGGTCTATATTGTTAAGTCAATTACTCTTAGGTCTTTTTCATTAATCAATTTCTTAAGTTGTAGTCCATGTCCCCAAACTGGAAATAGTACATGTATTATTTAAGCAAAACTTATTTAAATTTGTTATATTACATCATCTTTAGCATCATTTTTAAATTATTAATTTGTGTTTAGTCGGATGATTGTTTAACTACCTTGGCATGTTTGATTGTTTCTTTAAAGCCTCGTAGAAATGGTTTTCTCTCAAATTCAAATAGTAAATCATCTTTAATGTAGTTGAGACTTTTCTACGCTTGATTCTCATGAACACCGTAAATAACAAGTCAGATGACTCCTCGGTTTCTTGCACAATCCTATACCCAAAGTCCGCCTATATATCCCTTACTCTGTATGCAATCTCACTACTTGCAGTGCACGCTTCATCTTCCACAAAATGGTGGTGTTGAAACTGGGACCATTAGGAAGCTATAACGAAAAAAAACACTGGGAAGAAACTGGCCGTGACAAAATAAGTCACATATTCGTCACTTTTAGTTCTTATAAGCTAACATCCATTCAGTTTGGATATGTGGAAAACGGAGATCTGGTCATGTCCAAAAAGTACGGCTCAGCAGACGAAGAAACCCGGTGTACTCGAATTATAAGTCTTACTCTTTCTTCAAATCTTGTATATTACTAAAATTATGTATACATGTCTAATTATGAATGAATGATATTCGTTTGATTAATACTCATCTGCAGGTGAGGCTGAACCAATATTCTGAGTATGTCACTGGGATCAGCGGGGAGACGTATTGCTCTGATATTACCTCTCTGACGTTTCATACAAACGAAAGAAAGCACGAGGCCTTTCAGCTGATCGGATAAGTCCTAAGAGGTTTGAGTTTCATGCGGAAATACATGACCGCCGTGAGTTTGGAGGTTTCTTTGGATCTTGCGACTCTTTTTCTCTTACTTCCTCTCTGCTGACTTGGAAGAAGTGGCTTGGGCTCTTTCCCCCTCTACATCTTCCTGCTTGTTCTCTCTCTTCTTACTATTTAAGTCCTTGTTTCTTCTCTGTATTCTCTGTACCTTTTCTTCCTCCCATTTATGGGCTCTTGTAATCTTAAAATAAAATAAGAAGACGTATTATCAGTGCTGTTTTCTCGTTTCGTTTCATTATCTGAATACGAACTATAATTTATTTTATGCTAATGAAATTTAAATGATTCATTTACATCTCTTTAGATTTCTCAATTTTTGATAGACTTGTTCTGATTGTTTTGGTTTAGAGCTTCTTTCAAAAATCTGAAATATAATTCTTTTTAGATAGTATTTATTATTCTTCCCTAACCTCAAGTTAAGCGTTAGTGATGTGACTTGAGTTGGAAAAGAAGTAAGAGAGTGAATAATAACATCAAAGTCTCTCATTTTGTAGTTTACTGGCTTATAGCTTTCCTTGTAACGAAATGAAGCAGATTTTGTTCTCTCAGCATTTGCATCAATTTCGGATTGAACATTCAGATGTACATCAACGTTTACAAAAAAAAAAAAAAATCCTCACAAAAAAATATCAAGAAAATGTTTGAGAAACAGACTCACTTAGAAGGCATACTTCTCCTCTGCCCTAAACCTTGGAGTACAAAACATATTATCCAAATTATTCTTAGTATGCACAAATAAGATACTTTAAGGATTTTAGCAACTTGGTAGAGTAGTTTGAGTTTAAGTGGATCGAGACTGACACTAAGTTTTCTTCCCATGACCTGAGCCTCACGGCTGCACAAATGGAAACCCTTCGGTGTGACTTACAACAAGAGCTTGGCTCGTTTCTTCATACAGACCAATGAACATTCCCTTGTGTTTATTACTTTGACTTGCATAGGAAATTGTGATATTGTTCAAGTTCAAAGGAAGAGTTATTTGCTTGCTTCCCATACACACAAACCATAAATAAGACTCCATGAAAACTCCTCGGTCCTTTCACAGTCTCTGCAACTGCAAGTCCACCTATTTATTTGTCCTATGTATGCAATTTTTATTTGAGACATTTGTTTCAGATCCATGGAGAGGGTTAGAATGGGGCCGATTGGTCAGAGGCCGTGTGGCGAACTTGAACGGGATGAGATGGGCCACAATGTGATATCGCATATAAACGTCTCATTTGACAAAATGGGAGTAACATCCATTCAGTTCGGATATGTCGAGAATGGAGCTCTGGTCGTTTCAAAAACGTACGGCTCATCATCAGCTGTCTGTAGCAGGCGAATTGTAAGTCTCATTATATCCTTCTACTCTCACTGTAAAATGTGTGATGTTCATTTTATCACACAATCTGCAGTTGAGGCTGAACCATGAGTTGGAGTTTGTGACCGGGATAAGCGGATTGTTTGTGACCGGGGTAAGAGGGCAGCGATTCCCTGGCTATATTTCATCTCTGACGTTTTATACAAATCAACGGGCAATCGAAGCGGTTCACTTGACATCCCCTTCACGAAAAGTGGGTCATGAGAAGATGGAGTTTCATTCGGGGATACTTGAAGGCCGTGAATTTGAAGGTTTCTTTGGATCTTGTGGCTATTTTCATTTGACCTCAATTGGTTTTTAGGTGAGGCTTGTCCTTCCTGCTGTTAAGACGAGTAAAAAGGAAAAGGTATGAAGTTAAGTTCTTTAGTTGATCTAGAAGAGCTCTGGATCAATATATAGGGTTTTACTACTCCTGAGGATTAGTCTAATTTTCCCTAGATGATCAGTCTCAAGTCTCAAGTCTCAACCAATAATTTCATTTCTCTGTCTGATAAGATGTATTGAGTTTGTTGAGATCAATAAAATATACTTTCTAAGAATCAGGAGGAGTCGCTATTACATTGCAGAGCTTAGTCCGTGATTGACAAAGCTTTCTTCATTCTTGTGATGAGATTAGGCAGAGTCTTCACAGCGTCATCAACAGTTTGTTTTACGCAATGCTCCAAATCATTAACGGCTTCATTTCTCGTCTTCTGAAGCTTTGCAGCCTCAAACTTGTCTTGACAAACCACAAGAGATCTATTCAACCTCTCCTACATTCATCAGTAAAATCAAAACACAAACTTGAAATGGTAAGTGATGTTTAGTACTCAAAACTAAGCTATTGTCCTGTTATAGAGAATCAAGGAGACAACAACCTACACTACCTTCATAAACACATTTGAAAAACGAAAGTTTAAGACTTCGATCACTAATCTTCCAACACTCATGTACACAATTGAATATTTGCACTGCATCAATATCTAATTGAACAAGAAAAAAGAGTCTGAGAAATAGACTTACTTGGAACACGGACATCTCATTATCAAAATGGTTCTGCGCATTTGTGATAGGAACACTGCAACTCTCTGCACATCGGCTAATCTCAGTGTGTGTTCTTGTCCTATCAAAGCATTCATATGCACATTTGAAGTATGCCTTCTACAACAACCCAAAAGCACAAAGCATACACTTAGATAATGTCAGATTAAGCAAACGAAGTATACATAAAGAATCTAACTTCAGGAATTTACCAACTACGAGAAAGAAAACTGAGTCTAGGGTCTGTGAAATTCACTTCGATTCGACAATTTTAGCAAGAACACATCAAAATTTCAAAAGTTTTTTGAATGAGAGAGAGAAAAAGACGAACTTGAAGGGTGAAATTGATGTGGTCTTGTACTGGAGAAAGAAGAGACTGCGACACAGAACTGACTTCGTTAACTTTCTTTCTGATTCTCTCTCTCGCCATCTTCTCCTCCGCCGTCTGATCCATTTTTCCTGGCGAGTTGGATTTATTACTTCAACTTTGGTTTCGCTCCTGTTCTGTTCCAAAGACAATTTGGAATCCTTTTACTTGCAGAAAGGAATTAAAGATTGAACAGTAGAATAACATTTAACTCCTTCCCCAAGTTCATAGGTACGGTATCTCTGAAACACTACCTTATTGGGCCAAGCCTCTTTTAAATTTGGGCCCATTAACGAACATTATCATCTCCTTTACTCGTCAGCTGAAGCATGAAATCAGGGTTTTATTTTTCCTCAACAGCCGTCTCTGTTTCTTCTATTTAATCGTTAAAGTACCAGTTGGTACAACTAAGTACCAATTATACCAGTTGAGTGGTATTTTCAGATTTTCATCAAAGAGAGCGGCATTGAGATTAATGAGAGTCAAATGTGATTAAACATCATTGTTTTGGGGCATACTAGAAACCATTGAATTTGAAACTTAACTTCTTAGAATTTCAGTAGATTAATAATGTATGTCGTACAGAAAAGCTTTAGTTACCATAAGCTACTGATTAGGTATCTCACACATGATCATAACTTTCGTGCAAGAATTATAGAAGCTTCTTATACTGTTGCTAAGACCAAGTTACAAATATATATTGGGAGTTAAAAGAGTTTTATAAGTATTTGCTGTCAGATTAAAGTGATCTGAAGAATGAGGGTAACACTATAATAACTGTTGAACATCAGTAGATAAGCTGAGTGCTCACATCCCCAAAAGCCCAAATTTACTAATTCCCAATTTGATTTCTGAAGGACAAAGGTTTGTGTCTTGAATCTCTTGACCAAATCAGAACTTGATCTCAAACCTTGACCAAAGATATACTGTAAATAGATATGGAAGATATTCATCATGATTATCAAAATTGCTAAAAGCCACATGAGTGGTTGTCTATAAAACAGAAGAAACTCACGGAGACAAAACAAAACTAACCTGAACTGAAACAAAACTCCACAGAGAAAACTGAGTACAGACCAGACTTCAACTGTTTTAACTACTACAAGTGTACTAAGGGACCAATGACCAAACATATAGTGACTGGGAAAAACAAAGCTATAAATCACTGCTTCTCAACTTTATAACTAGACCCACGAACATTATCAGAAACCATAGTAATCTACACCAATTTCAAGAGCAGACAGATGAAATATGGAACCGAGAGGAAAGGGTTTTTGTCTTTGTCCTTTTAGAGCTGCACTTCTCTGTCATGTATCCAGCTGAAAGGAATCTTGGGTCCTTTCTTGGCTCTTGCTTGAGCTCTCTCATCCAATCTCCTGATTCTTGGAGACAACCCGCATAAATAGTCTTGTGCTTTGTTTCCTTCACCTGAAAGCCCAGTTAAGTCCCCAATTTTCCACCTACCAACCAAAAACTCAAGAATGTCTGCGTAGTCTTTGGCGGTGTAAACACCGAGCCTCTGAGCCACGGAAGAGAAGTTGTCAAAGAGGTTGTCGTTGCGCCCATCATACATCAAGTGAGCAGGCATTGAGATTTTCTTTCTCATCATGTCTGCAAAAGCCATGACTGTACCATCAGGATCTATCTCAAAGAGCTTCTCAACTATCTTGGTGTAAGCAGTTTCATGACGCTTCTCGTCTGCAGCTATTCTGCCACATATTTGGGCTAATTTGATGTCCCCATGCTCTTTGGCTTGGCGGGCTGTGTTTCCGTGAGAGATGAAGGTCGCTCTTTCTTGGAATGAAGTATAGATGAAGCCAAGGTAGGGATTATTCTCTGTCCGCGGATCCTATGAAAGAGAGGTTAAAGCGATTAGGAAGTTATATAAAACGACAAATTATGATAATTGCCTGAAACTATCTCACCATTCCGGATCCAATCAAGTACTGGATGGTCTTTTCGATCTGCCGCATGTCAACACGACCAGACAAGTAAAGGTATTTATTCAGAAGATCACCATGTCGGTTTTCTTCTGCAGTCCAAGCTCTTGTCCAAATAGCCCATGAAGTAGGACTAGCACCTGTTTCATCCCTAACTCCATCTAAAGTGTTCAACATAGTTTGATAGGTCGGAAGTGCTTCTTCTGTGATCATGTCCCCCACCAAAACAACAAAGTAATCATCAGGGAGCTCTCTAGCCCTCTCTCTTAACTCTTTTACCTGATCTTCAAACCCATCCGATGCAGGGTCGGGTAAGAAATCCTGGGGTTGCCAGGACTTCTCCACATCCTTGAGATGAATCAGAAGGTTCTCCTCGGCCCAGTTTTCCATAGATTTGAAGATCTCGATCTTTTGAGGTGGCATGGAGTGCAAGACTTGAACATGCGCTTCCCGAGGAGGCGTAAATGGCTTCTTCACACTCTCAACCTCCCTGCATCAACCAAAAAATAGAGTATCTTTAGCATTTTAGTTATATTCCCCATTGAAACTATCAAGAAAGGTCTCATTTCTGATACACAAAAGAAACAAGAACACATTTTATTGCATTTAATAAGCATTCAAGTCTACATTTCCAGATAAATTAATCTATGCATTCACAAGAAAAATAATTCAACAATTCGTGACTAACAAACATTATGAATGTTTAATCGTAAGACAAGATGTTATATTTGCAATCATGAATCGATCTTCCAGTTCAATGTTCACTTGGCAATGTGAAGCAAAAAGAAAGATTGCAGGGAGAGAAAGAAACAAAATGTCTTCAAAACAGAGGAAAAAAAAAAAGAGTGAATCAATTAGAGAAAAGTGTGAAAATTTTGGACGGAAACTAAAGAGAGAGGACACGAAGTAAGCATGCATAGACGCAAGATGTCTACTCAAGGAAGCCCTGTAAGAAGCATGATATCCAACGTAATGCTTTTGAAGAAAGAAAACAGACGTAAAGTGATACGTTCAAGAATGAGTAAGCAGCAACAAATGGACATGCATTTCACCATTAAAAGTTACAAAAAAAAAGCCAAAAATTAACCAAATAAAAAAACAAAACTTTCCCCAGGGAAAAAAATCAGGATTTGAGTAAGAAGCTAATCATCAATGTCTCTTAACCAATCTAAAGATCATTATACAATAAAGACGATTAACTAGAAGGAGAGCCAATAGAGTTAATCTTAACAAACCACCAATCTCGAATAACAATCTAAATAATCTGATGCAGAAGGCAAAAGATTTTGATACATGGAGCAATATCAGAGAAACGTGAATGAATCTAGAGAATAATAGGGAAGATTCAACAACAACAGATTCAAGAAGAAAATGAAAACGAGCATTAATGAATCGCCTGAGAACAGAGTATATCAGAGGATGGCCACATCTTATAAACCCAGATGAAAAGATAGCACTTTTATTGAAATCGCACTCGAGATTAAGCAAATGTAAGTAAAGAACACTGAACTAAATGGAGAAAACCTGGATCCAAAATCGAGAAAAACAAGCAAAACCCAGAACAAAGATGAACCAAATCTCTTCTACTTGGCAGAGAATCGAAAGTAGATAAAAGAGACGTGAATGGAGAAAGAGACTGACTTGGCGCCGGAGCTGAGAGCCGGAGATGATGAAGCGAGGCAGAGGAACTTGGGAGATCTGAAAGTAGAAATTGACGGACAAGTCGAGGAAGGGAATTTGTAGGGCTGAGATGCCACCAACGGGTTAAACTTTAGAGCCATTTCTGGATATGAATGGATCGTCCTTTCTACAGAGCTAATGCTCTCTCTCAATCTCAATCTCTATCTCAATCAGGGTTTGGCTCTGGCTTTTTTTCTCAGGTTCAGTTTCGTCCACAAAAAGAGAATGCTTATGAACAGCGTAGAGCAAAGGAGGCCAGTAAGAGAGACAAATATAAATTATTATTTATATAAGGAAAATGACGTCATATTTTGTTAAGGTTAAAAATTAGGAAAAAAAAAACAAATTGGGTATCTGTTCTAAAATACCCTTGAGATTGCTTCAATTTCACATTATTGTCTAGATATTTTTGGTAGAGTATCGATGTCGGTAAAATAATTGTTTCAAATAATTATTAGTCAACAATGAATAAGACACGTCAAAACATTGACCAGCTGTATTAATAGTGTAGTACAAAAAAGGTGGAGTTAGAGCTTGAAAAAATATGATAACAATTTTGATTATAAGATGATCATATGATTCTTCCTTAGTCATGAGACTCATCACTTGTGAGTTGTGTGAAACCTTACGGATTTAATTATTAGATGACTGTATAATTTTTTGCTTGTTTGAGATCTATCAAATTGATTAGCAATGAGAAGGGGGTAAAGAGGTCAATACACATTTTTTAATTTGATTTTGTAATATGTAACGTACTCGGGCGTGAGTATCCACGAAAAAGCCAAATAAGTTTGATGCATGAGAGAGAGAGAGAGAGAGGGGACAAGTGGCATTGGGTCTCCACGTGGATGTCCCACTTGGCAAATGAAAACTCTATTAACCGTACATTGGGTTTAGTGGTTTTGTGCATTTTAGGCAGCATTCAATACTTTTCTGCCAAGTTTAGCACAACGTTTTGAGTTATTGATCGCACAACGTTTTGAATCGATAATAGCACCACGTTTTACACTGAGACCGTGACAACAAATTTTAACTTATTCCTTGTTATTTTTTTTTTATTCCATCGCATAAAGTTTCTAGAAATTTAATATATATACTAACATCGCTTTAGGTATTTAATCGGGTCTATGTGTAAACATCCCAATTCCCCATTGGTGTTTCCCTCAAATGCAAATTTATAGTGCTACATGTGTATACGCTTGTTTATAAGAATTATCATAGCATACTCTAATAAAATAACTAACCTGAGATATATTAAGCATTGTGGCCTAATGTTTTCAATGTTACATTGGCGATGCATGTTAGGCCCCAAATGGAAAAATTCTAATTAGCCTCGTTAAGCCTTAATAAGCTAAGTTTGGTCCATTGTTTTCAAAAGTTTTCCACACATCCGCAACCTAAAAGGTACACACAATTTGTTTTTTTCTTCCTTAAAGCTCGTCTAAAGCATAATCGCTTATAAAATACAAATACAACAGACATAATAAGATTTTCTATCTCATACAATCATATTTTTTTTTAATGAACTTCACATTTCCACTGAACAAATGGACATGTGACACCGAGACATGATAAAATATTATATTTTGACAACAATATGACTATTGGTTTAGATGTAATATTCTTGCCTAAACAACAATAATTGTTAGAACTGAGGTTTCTTCTATTATGTTCTATCAGTGAAACTATAAATCCACAAAAAGAAAACATTAGTTAAACATTCGATTAATCCAAATAGTTAGCACACAAAAAATATTCTGTCTTTTTGTAACCGAAAACACAAGTACTACAAGATAAAGAGTAAAACAAAGAGAAACACATACTTCTCAGGTCATGTATAATAAATACACCGCCGATTTAAGTATGAACATTAATTGAAACGATACATTCAATACAACCAACAACATAAATATATTTTATAAAGCAAACACCGTCATTAAACCTCGACAATCACTTTTTACCGTCCGACGGAAGACATCGGTTCCGTAATCGTCAAGTTACCTGCAGATTTCATTGTAATCTTCGTGTCAAGCACGTTTCCGTACGTTTCGTACCATTTTCCCAACTTCTCGGTTCTGACAATGTCGAGGAGATTAACCGGAAGCTGAGAAACTCCGTCCAAGATCTTAACCACCGTAGCTATATCTGGCCTAACCTCTTCAGCCTGGTGCGAACATAACACTCCTAGCTTCAGAACAAGTTCGAGTTGTCCCTTATCATGATCTTGTCGGATACTTTCATTAGCCGCCTCCACAATATCACCGTTTTCCCAACGATTAATCGCCCAATCTGCAAGAACGACCTCTTCAGGTTTTGCTCGTGGCTCAAACAGTTTTCTACCACAAGAAACTTCAAGCATAAACACACCATAGGCGTAAACATCTGTCCCCGTGGTCGGTCTTCCAGTTCTCATGAGCTCTGGTGCCATATATCCGAAAGTTCCAGCTATTCTAGAGGTTTGAGGATCATATCCTTGATCATATAGCTTAGCCAATCCGAAATCTCCAAGACTTGCATTCATCTTGTCGTCGATTAGGACATTTGCTGGCTTGATGTCTCGATGAATCACGACTTGTACCCACTCGTGATGGAGATAAGAGAGTGCAGAGGCTACATCTTTGATGATCTTGAAACGTTGAGTCCAAGAGAGTTGTTCTTGATCTGATCTGCCGTAGAGGTACTTGTCAAGACTTCCATTGGGCATAAAGTCATAAACCAAGTATAGCTCTTCCTTGTACCTGCAATAACCAAGAAGCCTGACTAGATTTGGGTGTCTAAGCCGACCGATAGTTGCTATCTCGGCCAAGAATTCTCTCATCCCCTGACTCGAACCATGAGAAACCCGCTTAACAGCAATATTTGCATTGGAACCTGGAAGTGTGCCTTTGAAGACCTGACCAAACCCTCCTTTGCCTAGAATTTGTTTGAAACCGTTTGTGGCTTTAAAGAGTTCTTTGTAAACAAACCTATGTGGTCCACATTCGATCTCCCATTCCTCTAAAACCTCTACAACTTTCTTATGTCTCTTATAGAAGAAATGACTTAAAGCTGATGCAGCAAGTGCAACAAAGAGAGCCAAAATCAAGCAGGTCACTAAAACAATCCACTTTACCAGAGACTCTGCCATGGGATATGGAGGAAAGGTTGGTATAACGAAATCCAGCTGTGGAACAAAAATAAAGGTATATACATACCACATCCACATGTAATGTATTGCTCCGACCGACCCAGTGGAGGCTGTGAAGCCGACATACATATTCTCCGAAATATATGGTGATAAATCTTGGTTCAGCGAAAGAAGTGGCTGCTTCGGGAAATTAGCTTCCTCTGCTGGTAATAAGGTGACATTAAGCTGTTTTTCTTCCTGGCTGTACAAAATCGTGACTCGGAGTAGCTTTCCACTGACTAAAGAAAGGTTTTTGAACTCACCCTTTTGATCATAATAACCAGCGGGAGCAGATATGTTAGACCTCATGCCATTTATGTTGATACCAATATGGTTATCATCAATGTCACCAAATTCATCATCTTTATGTATATCAAGCTCCACAGCAATGATCTGGTTTGAGCTTTTTCCATTGTTTGTATCGTTGAAGATACCGAGGTACTGATCAGCGGATGCACCGGGAATACCTCTCGTGGGAGATATCACAAAGGCCATACCGTGAGAGCCTTTGTTCTTATGCCTAGGGACAATAGCGAAGAAGAAGGTGAAAGAGAAAGAAGTCAATGTACCGTTGGTAGAATTCTTGAAAGGAAATGGTTTGTCGTCGAATGCTTGGCCATAAGCGTGCTTCTTGGTGTTCGTTAACGTCGTGAAACCATTCATGTACCCAGCAGACCCTTCCATAATCAGCTTGCCATGGGAGTTTTCAGAACAACAGAATAGAGCAACCATGAAAACGATCCATGAGACGATTTTGTGAGATATCATCATTATTTGATCGATTCGTTTAGAAGATAAGAGATTTGTTAGTTCGTGTTGTCGATCGTTTATATTCTAGACAACACGATGAAAGTCAACTAAGACACAACAAACACATGAACTAGTCAAAACCTCCAGAGACTAAAAAACACAAAGTTATCTACATGTTGCAGAGTCAATGCCTGAAACCAATTATTTAACCAGTTTATATCTTTGATACGCTTGATGAAAAAGTAAACTAACAGAAAACATATGAACTGGTCAAGACCTGTAAAGAATATGTTACAAAATCAATATATTAAATCAATTAATTAAGCAGTTGATGGTGCCCATATTAGACAAATAGAAGTACTTAAATAAGGTTCGGCCAGAAGATAATATTATGTTTAAAAGATTTAGACATTGTCGACCCTGCATACATTTTAGACATCTGTTCACTACAGACATAATCACAATCTTGTCTATGAAAAATATTTTATTTAACAAATCTCCGGGACAGTACAACAGAACAGAGCTAGATCACAAGAACCAACCACTAGTAAGTCGATCGATTGAGAGTTTTACATAAATATACAGAAAAATAATAATCAAAGAAACAATAAAGTTTTCTAATGAACTTCATATTTCCACTAAACAAAATGGACAATGGCACTGGAAACATGAATTTGTGTGATCTTTTTTGGCCAACAACATGATAATTGGTTAGATATAATATAGTTGCTGAAAACAAAAATATTTGTTAGAACTAAGATTTCTTCTATAAAAATTCGGATATTATATCAGCAAAACCTAAATCCACGAAACAAATAAACGTTACTTTAAAGTATACATCTAATTTGTCCAATCTTTTTTTTTGAATAGAATGTTAAATTTTATTCGAACCCAAAAAAATTGGAGTAGTTCGGGAACTACAGATAACTTGGTTGTGAGCCAAGAAGCAAGGTTTGAAAGTAAGGATTGCGACAATCGAAATTAAACGCAAGAAAGTACTGAACTTATTGAAAAGGAGTGGGGATATGGAGCTAACGATGACCACGTCCTCTCCGACCTTTCCCTCTTCTTCCTTTGTTTGCCGACCGTTGCATCTCCCGTGTCTTCAGTGTTGGTTTTGTGTCTCTGGTCGATTTCATTTGGAGTGTCTCCTCCATTAGTTGGTTTTCATCAAATGTATCCTCACTTGAAGACTACACCGGATCTTTTCCTAATTTGTCCAATCTTTTAGAGATGAAGTTAACACACAAAAGAAATTGATAGAATAAAAGTGGACAATACAAAGAACAACACTCGCTTTAATTGAAAACTAGGGAAATGCAAGCTTCCCCCTAAAACAAGAGACGTGACTCTCAAGAGTCTAGACCTTCTGTTTCACCCAATTATTCAAAAACAAAACCAACACATACACTACTACTACTTTTACAAGAGCTTATTAAATAGAAAAACCATAACTAACAGATTTCGAAAACTTCCATCACTCCCTTGATTATTTCATAATCCCAAATGCTTTAATTTTCATGATATTAGCTTGTGATTGATTCCACGCCCAATAGAGAAACAACCTCGCCCGCCCCACGAAGTATCGGTTCCGTAATGGGCAAGTTACCCACGGACTCCACCGTCGTCACCGAATCAAGCACTTTGTTGTACCTCTCGTACCAATTTTCCAACTTCTCGGATCTAACAATATCAAGCAGGTTATCCGGAAGCTCAGAAACTCCGCTCAAGATCTTAACCACCGTAGCCTTATCCGGCCTAACCTCTTCAGCCTCGTGCGAAAATAACACTCCTAGCTTCAGAACAAGCTCGAGATGTCCCTTATCATGATCTTGTCGGATTCTTTCAGTAGCTGCCTCTATAATAAGTTAGGAGATAGGAGAGTGCATGTAGTAGAAACTTGTCAAAATCACAGAATCAGATCATGTCAATCTTCTCTCATTTTAATGAATTTAGTTGGCGGAAAAAGGTAGTATGCCTGCCATTCATTATATGTGCTGGATTTGCAGGCTGCCATTAATTTCTGATCTTTGCAGAAGTGTCCAGGTTCACCTAAACAGTGGAATGATACTCCATCTCAAAAGCCCCCACTGCCAAATAATACCGCAGCACAGTTCAGGATAGGGGCTTACCACAAGTCTTCGGAGTTTGTACATGCATTATGTGAAAAGTCGTATGATTTGTTAGATATTTTTCCCACTGAAGATCGGAAGACTGCTCTTTGTGAAGTGATCCTTTAATCCCTACCTTTCTATATTGTGATGATTAAATTGCAGATATTATCATTCTCCTTTATTTTTAACTAAGATTTTATGTTTCTTTTGTTTGGTTTTAGGCCCTTGCAGAGATCAATTCCCATTTAGCTGAGGCTGAAACTACTGGAGGTATTTTATTAAATTATATCTTATGATTTTCTTGTACCGTTGTGTTTCTCACGTAGGAGAGCCAAGTGCTCCAATTGATATATTACGATTTTATTAGTTGATAGTCATCATATTAGTATGTTTTTGTGTATTTTCTGTGTGTTTTAGAGTCTTTACAGGTTGGAACACGTCCAAATACGAGAAGAGTATCAAACCGGGAACAATGATCGATATAGTTCATTAAACTGGGTTTAGAAGGCAGGATCGATCGATCCACAAGAAGAACGATCGATCCTGATATGAAGAAACGATCAAACCCGTGAAAGAACGATCGCTCCAAACAAGAACGATCGATCCTCCAAAAGAACGATCGATCTTTACCTAGCAAAATCGGGCAGAGAGTCGTCAACTTCTCAGGTCCAGTTAAGAACGATCGATACCCCTTGGAAGAACGATCGTTCCTCGCTCTGTGACTCGACAGAAGACGTGTTTTCTATAGAGGATCGATCGTTCCCTATATGGATCGATCGATCCTCCATCCTACCTGCTTTAGATATTTGTTTTTAGATCGCTTTTTGAGTATATTTAATCTTATTTTTAGCCAAGGTTTTCAACATTCAGACTTTGTAACTCATTTTCTTTGGTTTTTAGACCATAAGAACTATTATTTCTCTCTCAAAATAATTCATCTTGAATCCTTATTTTTATGAAGAACACCTCTTGATTCTACATCTATTTGGAGAAGATTTCTTATCTCTTAAGCAATATTTATCTTATGTCTATGGAATCATATTTGTCTATTCTTGTTTGTTCTGTATCTATGGCTGAGTAGTTTTCTAGTTGGGTTTTAAGGTAATCAAAGGAATTGATGGATGTTTGAGCTAGACATAGATATGGTGTTATCTTTGTTATCTTTGTTATCTTCACCTTTGGTTGATTTTAATGCTTAGACTAAACTGATCATTTAGTCTATGAACTGAGGTTTAATATATATTCCAAAAGCTTATAGGTTACTTGATAGAACATAGGTGAGCAATTTGTCCTTAGCCAAAGTGATGTTAAGGCAAAGTTGTGAACATATCGAACTCGTTAGTAATGCTTGCTTAGAATTCTAGGTTTTGACGAAAGTTTAGAACCCTAAATTGCTAGACAAAGTGATTGATGCCACGAAAGTGGATTGGTTATACATTTATGTTTGAGTTCTAGATTGATTATACTTGTTCTGAATAATTGTCTAGTTCGACATATCATATTTCTGCGATATTCCTTAATACTGCGTTTTTAGTTTATAAGTTATAACCGTTTAATCACATGCTTGTTTACATTCAAACCACATCACAATATATTTCTTTAGCTTGATTTCATTCGTATAGAATCGTAGTGTAACCATTGGTCTCTGTGGATTCGATCCCTAAGTATTACAACGTCTTAGGGTATTTGTATGACCAGTGCATCCATCTACTATCAAATTGGTTGTTCAATGGTGTGTTGTGTTCTGAATCAAAGACTGAATTCTAGTCTAAGGGTTATTTTAGTTTACTGATTTTACTTGCTTGTTTGTTTCGGTGTATGCCTAGAAGTGAAAACTACGAGCAACTCTTGCACGACTAGCTAGCGAAGCAGAGCGTCGAATAACATAGCAAGAAAAGTCAAGACTAGCCACATGGGTGACAATCTTGACAGGCTATAGCGATGCCGACGCTACTCTCAGCTTCGGGTTGCACACCGCTGCGGTTGTTGCAACAACAACAACAAGCACGAAGAACGGATTGGGGACGTCGACACACCCCACCCTTAGCCAGCTGCTATATGTCCGCCAGAGATTGCAAGGCAGGATTATGAGATCAAGTCTCAACTAATAGCATTGGTGAAGCAACATCAATTCCATGGGTTACCTGCTGAAAACCCAATGGATCATATCGAAAATTTCGAGGAGATTTGCAACACAACGAAATCAAATGGGGTACCTGCTGATTACCTTAAGTGCGGGCTTTTCCCTTTCTCTTGCGACAAGGCAATGAGATGGCTTAAGTCATTACCTGCAGGCTCATTGAGAACTTGGAGTGAATGTAGAGCTGCCTTCTTAGACCACTTCTACACCAAGTCTAAGACTGCTTCCTTGAGGAACAAGATCACCACATTTGGGCATCCAGTCATTTTGTGAAGCTTGGGAGCAGTTCGAGAGAGTACCGAGAATGTCCTCATCATGGATTTTTAGAGAGCAAATCCTCAGCATCTTCTATGATGGAGTGAACTGAGAATGCTCAAATGCTTAGCGATGGAGATTTCATGACAAAACCAAAGCTGGAGCATCAGCTGATCGAGAACTTGGTGCAAGTTAACACGAGTATAGAGTATGATCATTCTAACAAAGCTAGTAGTGTGGACTCTCTAAGATTGGCTAAATGCCAAGGTGAGCTTGTTGATGAGAATCAAAGAGAGTCCAGCTGTGTGAAGATGGTGCAGGCGATCCTTGTCAGGATCACCGAGGAAGAAACGAAGAACTCGGCGAAGTAAACTACGTTAGTGGGCAAGGTTTGTACAAAGCAGAGGCTGACCAGAACTATAAAGCCATCTAACTATCTTACAGGAGCACGTCGAAAATCCTCGGGATCAGGTTTATCCACAGGAGCAGGCTCAGACAGTTTCAAAAGAAACCGTTAGTGCAAACGCGGGCGTTGGTCCTTCTCAGGGGTTTGCAGGGTATCAAGGAGTGCAAAATCAGGGTTTCAGAAGTTATCCTCAGAATTATCAAGTGCAAAGGTTAGTGCAAACCAAGGGCAGCAGTTTCAGGTGGTTTTCAACCGAACAAACCATTCAACAATTACCAAGCGCTGCAAGTTCATCAAATAATTCGAAGGTGTCTGAAAGCTCATGCAAACTCCTCCTTCAACAACAAAATCTTCAACTGAGATCAATGTCAAAGTGAACAACATGTACAATGATCTCAACAATAAATATCTCTCACTGAAAATGAAAATGACCAAGTTGCTCGAACAAGGCGTTCAAAGACAACAATGAGTTCTTCGGCAAAGGGCAGAATCCTAGAAGAAGGAGTTTGTTAATGTTATAACACTAAAAGTGGTAAGGTGTTGGATCCGTTGAGCTGATAAAACGAGGTGGTCATTGACTTAGAAGAAAAAGAGGATTCAGAGAATGAGAAAACTGAAAATCTCACTGAAGATCCTAGTGCA
This sequence comes from Boechera stricta, assembly GCA_018361395.1. NCBI lineage: Eukaryota > Viridiplantae > Streptophyta > Magnoliopsida > Brassicales > Brassicaceae > Boechera > Boechera stricta. Next base: position 20,872,617 of record CM031541.1, on the reverse strand, counting down.
CCACCACCCACACGTGTATATACTCCTAGAGTACCTTATCCTACTCGTCCTAAGAAGTCTCGACAAGGTTTAGAAGAGGCCAAGTGTAAGGAGATGCTGGATGATCTTCAAGTGAAGCTTCCTCTTGCTGACGCGATACAAATGATGCCTTCACTGAAGAAGTACATGAAAGGTTTGGTGACGAGTAAAGTATCTAGCGAAGAAGATTTCGTAAAGATTACGAAAGAGTGTAGTGCTGTTCTACAAAACAAGACACTCAAGAAACTTGGAGATCCTGGACGTTTTGTTTTATCTGTGCGGGTTGAAGCCATGAACTTTCCATGCTCCTTATGTGATCTGGGGTCTAGTGTCAACTTGATGCCATACTCGTGGCTAAGCGTTTGGGACTAGATCTCTTTGGTGGCTGATAAGTTACCAATTGAGTTTTAGAAGATCTTCAAGTGAAGATTGGCAATGTGGTTGTTCTGCAGATTTTGTGGTTCTTGAACTAGAAGAAGAGCCAAGGATCCTCTCATTTGGGTAGGCCTTTCTTATGCAGGGAGCTATGATAGATGTTCGTCATGGACGAATTGATCTCCATCTTGGAGACATTGTCATGAAGTTTGAGATGGATAAGCTGCTTGAAACCCATGCTTGATGGGCAAACGTTTCTAGTTGATGACTCGCTGGAGATATCCGATGAAGTAGCTGAAGAGATTCTCATCGATGATCCCTTGGAGATTGCTTTAATGAAGACTCAGAGTGAGTATAGCTTTCTTAGTGAAGACGCAACTGGATATGCTAAGATGCTGGATTCAAACAAAGCAATTTCGAATATGGTGGCCTACTTGAGTCTTGATGAGACTGAATACGAATCTCAATCAACAACACCTCCAACGCCCCCTACTAATCCATGGAGCGAGCTGAAAGCTCCGAAGGTAGAGTTAAAAACACTCCCAACTGGGCTGAGGTATGCATTTCTTGGTCCTAAATCTACATATCCTGTGATAATAAATGCTGCATTAATAACTGTTGCCTTATGTGAACTTAGAAAATATCGTAAAGCTTTAGGATATTCTCTTGATGATATTCCAGGAATCTCTCCTGAACTTTGCATGCACAGGATACATCTAGAAAATGAATCTATGACTTCTATAGAACATCAGAGGAGGTTAAACCCAAATCTAAAAGATGTTGTAAAGAAAGAGATAATGAAACTTCTAGATGCTGGGATCATATATGCAATATCTGATAGTGCTTGGGTAAGTCGGCATGTAGTCCCTAAAAAGGGTAGTGTAACAATTGTGCGATGATAGAAATGAGTTGATTCATAGAACTATTCGAGGACATAGAATGTGCATAGCTACGAAGTTAAATGCTGCCACTGATCATTTTCCATTACCATTTATTGATCAAATGCTTGAGAGGCTTGCTAACCACCCATACTACTGTTTTCTAGATGGATATTCTGGTTTCTTTCAGATTCCCATTCACCCGACGATCGGAAAACTACATTCACTTGTCCTTATGGCACATTTGCATACCGCAGAATGCCATTTGGTTTGTGTAATGCTCCAGCAACCTTTCAACGTTGCATGATGTCGATTTTTACTGACTTGATTGAGGATGTAATGGAAGTCTTCATGGATGATTTTTCTGTCTATGGCACATCTTTTTCTGCTTGTCTTTCTAACTTGTGCAGGGTACTTAAGCGCTGTGAAGAAAAACATCTTGTTTTGAACTGGGAGAAGTGTCACTTCATGGTCAGAGATGGCATTGTTTTGGGACACAAGATTTCAGAGCAGGGTATTGAAGTGGACAAGGCCAAGATTGAAGTGATAACAAGTTTGCAGCCACCTAATACAGTCAAGGGGATTAGAAGTTTTCTGGGTCATGCAGGTTTCTACAGAAGGTTCATTCAAGGTTTCTCCAAGATCGTCAGACCTTTGACTCAGTTGTTGTGCAAAGAAATGAAGTTCGAATTTGACAGTGCTTGTCTTGAAGCTTTCCATACCATCAAAGGAGCACTAGTTAGCCCACCGATTGTGCGAACCACGGACTGGGAGCTACCTTTTGAAGTTATGATTGATCTTTAGTGACTACGATGGGAGTTTTTAGGTCAGAAAAAGATAAGAAACTTCATGTCAAATGCGCCAGAACTCTAGATGACCGTGCTATGCTGTACTGAGAAGGAACTTCTTGCAATTGTTTTTGCTTTTGAGAAGTTCAAGTCATATCTTGTTGGGTCTAAAGTAATTGTGCACACGGACCATGCTGCGTTGAGGTATCTTCTCACCAAGAAGGATGCAAACCAAGACTCTAAGATGGATACTCTTGCTACAGAGTATGATCAGAATTAGAGACAAAGAGGATTGAGCGGGTTTAGGGTTTAGTAACAGTGTGCCTTTGGACAACAGTGTGCCTGAAGAGACCGTGTATGCAATAAGCATTGGTACTGCATGTGAAAACAACACCATTCCTCAAACTACCAAACCTCATGAGATGCCTTGTTCGGGAAATCGTAAATTTCGAGCTGCGAGAAAGAACTGACTTTGTTGGGTATAGAAAGAAGAAATTCCGAGAGATATCAGACACATATGGGATGACCCATACTTAGCAAGCAATGCTCAGACGAATTTTTAGGCGGTGTGTCACGAGGAAGAAATTCGGTATTATTTTTCCTTGTCATAGTTCCAATTATGCGACATTTTGCTACCTTTAAGACAGTGTCCAAGATTCTACAAGCAGGTTTCGGTGGCCAACTATGTTTAAAGACGCTAATGCTTTTGTTTCAAAGTGTAATGCATGCCAAAGACAGGGAAATATTAGCGAAATGAGATGCGCAGAATATCATCAAGAAGTTGAAGTGTTCGATGTATGGGGTATAGACTTCATGGGACCTTTCCTTCATCATATAGGGAACCAGTACATCCTTGTGGCAGTGGACTATGTTTCTAAGTGGGTTGAGGCTATGGCTTCCCAACAAATGATGCTAAGGTTGTTCTTAAAATGTTTAAATCTGTGATCTTCCCAAGGTTTGGTGTCAGAATTGTGATCAGCGATGGTGGATCTCATTTCATCAACAAGGTCTTTGAGGGTTTGTTGAGAAAGCATGGAGTCAAGCACAAGGTTAGCTCCTTATCACCTCGAGTGGACAAGTAGAAATCTCAAACAGAGAAATAAAGAGCATTACAAAGACGGTAAGTACAACAGGAAAGATTGGCGATGAAACTTGATGATGCTGTGGGCATATAAGGCGGCATACATGCTTGAACAACTCCATTTCATCTTGTCTATGGCAGGCTTGTCACCTCCAGTTGAGCTAGAATACAAAGCAGCATGGGCTGTCAAAATGTTGAATTTCGACATCAAACCCGCCTATGATAGGCGGTTGATGCAACGAATGAGTTGGGCGAGATTCGTCATATGGCATATGAAAATTCGAGGATTTACGAGAGAACAAAACCTATCATGACAGAGAATCCTCATAGAGAATTTGCTCCTAATGATCGGTATTACTTTTGACTCTACGAAACTCTTTCGAGAAAAGCTGAGATCGCGTTGTCAGTCCATTCACCGTCAAGTCGGTAAGACCATATGGAGCTGTAGAGTTGTTGGACCATGAAGGAGGAGAATTTGTGGTTAATGGGCAGCCTCAAACCATATCTCGCTGAGGCGAAATCCGAAGGAGACACCATCTCTCGGTGATCTTTACGCCGCTAAAAGGCATTCACGTCCAGTATTGGCGTTAAATAAGCGCTTGGTGGAGGCAACCCACTGGTAAATACATATTAAGTTTTATTTTTCTTAGTTTCCTAATATTTTACGTCATTCGAGCGAGAAAAGCGGATCAAAACAGAGGAACGATGAGCGATCGATCCTTAAGCGATCGATCGTTCTTGTAAATGCGTTTTGGGCAGACTGTGAAACTCATAGGAGCGATCGTTCCTTCTCTTGAGATTGATCGTTTCGGGTATGCAATTTTGGACGAAAGTTTATCGAAATTCGGATCGATCGTTCCTCTGAAACGATGTTCTAGTGCAATTTTGGCTGAGAAAGTTTGGCGAAATCGGGAACGTCGTTCTCTTCTTAGGATCGATCGTTCCTCCAACAAAGTCGATTTTCTCATGTACTTAAAAAAACTCGACCCATCAAAACAATATCGATCGATCTTACCCTCGTTCTTCATCTTCCCATTCGAAAAACCTCAAAATTTTTACTCAAACCATAACTTTCTCATTTCTTAACCGATTTGAGTGATTTTTGGGTCCATTCCACTCGTATTTTCAATTTTTTTAATTCGATGTTCTTGAAGAAAATGTTGAAATTTGGGTTTCATTTTGATGTGTTTTCGTTGTTTTGTTGATTCCATCTGCCTCCTGGGCAAATTTCGAACCTATCCATGCCTGTTTTGTCGATTGACTTGTTGAGATTAGATTTCATGAATTGAACGAGCGATTCACCGCATGTGTCGAACGATCGTTCATATACAAGAACGATCGTTCCTGTTATTTGGATCGATCGTGCCTGTTGTTTTGATCGATCGTTCTTGTTATTTTGAATTAATTTGGTCTTCATTTCGAATCGATCGCTCCTTTGCCCGGTTTTTTATATTCATTTGATCATAGATAATCGATTTGTGCTGAATATCTGTTATTATGGTTGAATAGGTTTGCTCTCCAATGGTCAAGATTACTAATTTTCTTTATATTAGATAATGGCGGAGGTGAAGCGGATAGAAAGAGGAACACACCTTCCGTGATAAAAACAAAGGAAAGATAAAGGACCACTGGTCGCCGAGCCTGCTGCGGTGCGATGGTTGGCCGTGGCTGACCTGATGCCACACCAATAGAGGCGTCCCTAGGTTCCTCGTATGAGCCTTGCTGAAAGACCGCTGAGCAGCCTTGAGGCGAGGTGACGGATGGGCTGAGTTTAACAGCATCATTACAATGGTCTCTGCGGATTACCATGGCCCCAACGAGATTTATCTGCGCCTCTACACTGCATAAGATGGGATCATGATGATGTTCTTATCTTTGAAGAAGTTGCACATGGATCGATTTGCGCGCACATACCCCACATGCCGGAGTTAGTTCGCGATTTCTAGCATCTGTTGAGGTGTATTACGGGGATCACAGACCTGGCGGCGGATGGTGACGTTTCTTTACTGAGGTGTTCCTACGAGTGTCATCAACGCTACGCCTATCTATGGGTTCGAGCCGAGACAGCGATTTTACACCATTTGAGTGCAGGCCATTGGCGATTGTGGAGAACAATTGGTCAAGGAGATGGAAGTAGCTCGAGAACAACAAGATAAGTCTCATTAGGAACCCAACTATTCGACGATGGCTAAATTCTGGGACACGTTTTTCTAAGGAGGAGACAGGCTCCTGCTGATCTATTACATGATCCCTGAGGGCGCCGCGATATATATGGAGGCATCTTACCCGCGATTCTGCCAAACCAACCTTGGTGCCATATTTGCATCTACCCGTTCAGAAGAAGTTTGGTCTCCACGAAGGACAACAGGCAAGAGAGAGGCGAGAGTCTCGACTCAATCTTCGGCATTTCGGGATTCATAACACATCGGCGCATAGATAGTTGACGATGGATGAGACTTACCTGAAAACAGTCTCATCTTGTATCCACGAAGAACTCAGGTTCACACATCGATGGGACCATCCGCTCGCCAGCTGCCTTGGCATATCTTTGACTTCGTGGAGAACCTCCGATTCTCGCATGACGATGACCATTTCCTTCCATGCCATCTATGGCGTATCGTCGAGAGGGAGGACTTCGGGAGGATATACTGCTAGACACCATCAGAAAGCTGAAGTACCACCGTCATCACGTCACAGGCAGTGCGTATACCTCCATACACGGTGAGTTTAACTTGGATCCCGCCTACCTGTACTGCGGATGAGAACACGAGATGGATCATGGATGGTATAGAGAAKAACCATTCCATGATGAGGAGACTATGGGATGCACTAGCCAGGCTACAATGCCCCCCGCCACCATCATGCTTTCGAGGTTCACGTTCTCCTACGCGTGAGAGGCCTCCCACTGCAGACTTTGGACCTTACGCCCGATCCCGATGTTCTGGACACGGGACTCGATCATCGATGAGGACGATGGCCTACATTGCGTCGCAGGAGACGAGGCGGCGAGCAGGAGTACCTCTTCTGAGAGAGACCATCACTCCACATAGGGTTATTTTTATAACCTTTGTTCTTTTTATTTCCCTTTTATTTACTTACGTTGTATCTTTCTACATATTTATTCTCACACCGAGACGGTGTGAAGTAAGTCTGGGGGAGGGTACTTGTTTGAAACTAATGGTTTGTTTGTTTCCTTTTCTTTCTTTGTGACATTTTGGGTCATTTTCTTTTTTATTATTCTTATCGATATCGAGTCGTTTTCGAGAAAACTTTGATGCTCTTTTTTACTAAAAGGTTTTTAATGAGACATCAATTGAACTTAATTGATTAATATGCTAACCATTGAAATTGTATGAGATTACAACAGGAAAATTGGAAAAACCACCAGCGGATCAACAAACCTGAAAAGAACCATTCCTTCGGAAATTCAGACAATTCAGAACTGGCTCTTCACCTCGAAACGTAATCTTCTCAATTTGGATTTGAGTTTCATCGAACATGACACCTCCATAGAGAATCTACAAGACATGTCTGTGTAGTACAATTCCCCTCTCTCTTC